>JAUPFT010000026.1:39103512-39843512 GCA_036936625.1 Parnassius smintheus behrii
GCCTCTACCGGTAAGCGAAGAGTATAGTGGCCCTCCACTAGATAGAATTTCGAACTGGTAAAACATGCAGGAAGTAATAATAATAATAACAATAACAATAAAGCTTTTTGTTTGTCTCAATTCACATATGATTATTAAAAATGTCCAAAAAATCATCATAATATTAACTTAGAAACAAACTTAAGGTACACAAAAGTAATGAGACAAACCGGTCTGTGATTTAGCTATGTGGTCACCGCTGGTATTCCGTCACAACCAACTTTTTAAAAAACACAGTGTCTTTATTCTTAACCGAATTTTGGAATTGTGAAACAAGTAAAGAATAAACTTAAATGATTATTCATATTATGTGCTATGTAAATTTTGGTACCTCCTACTTTTGTTATACAAGTAACTTTACATTTCTTCCTAAATAAATTTGTATTTACGATCTCCTGCAAAGGTGTACCCCCTATATTATTCCAAATGGAGGCAGCATATTTGAAACATTATTTCGCTTTAACACGCTTATAAGTTGAAAGTATATATTATAATATATTATAAGTATCTGAGGGCACGGCAGTGCCCCCGCCAAGTCGAGCAAAAAAGCGGCACGGCCGTACCATACTTTTCTCGAAGCAATTCAGGCCATTTTCGACCCCCTATAACTTCGTAATGGATAAAGCTAGAAGCATTTTCAGTTACCAAGTAGACATTGTTTATAAATTGTATATTTCAAATTTGAACCGGTAGTTTAAGAATTATAACTAGTCAAAGTTTCTTAATTTTGTCACTCACTGACTGACCGATCATCAAAACTAAGGCACTTCTAGCAGACATAGAAGCTTTAAATTTAGAATACAATTGGGGTTTAGTGTATAAATCAAAGAAAAACTATTTTTTTTTTAATTTCGGTCCAGTTTTCTAGATACACCAACTGCATAAATAACTTTGTAATATCATATAAATATATAGAATTACAAAGTTATTTTCAGTGAATGAATCACTGTACTTGTATATGTATAATAGGTGTAGATAGGTACGTTATTGGTATTTTAGAAGTAGAAGGTACTGGTAAGCTAAAAAGTAGGACAATCTTATCTACTAAAAGAAGTGAGATGCCATCAAAAACATAACTTGTAAAAAAACCAAGTCTCGCAATTCAGTTCTTCTACCGTAAAAAGTTGTGAGATCCATGTAATACCAAGTCGGTTAATTTATTCAGTCCCTACTTAAGGGTCCTTCTGTTTTGAGTTATTACGTAATTAGCTAACGCAAAAATATTTTATAGTGACCATATCATTGTTAAAAATCTTTTATGTTTTAAATATATAGATTGACTTGGCAATCGCACTAAATAATCCTATACTATTAAACGAGCAATTCTTGTATATATGTATATATATATATAATCGGGATCTCGGAAACGGCTCCAACGATTTTCATAAAATTTAGTGTCCAGGGAGTTTCGGGGATAATAAATCGATCTAGCTAAGATTTATTTTTAGAAAATGTCTTTTTGTCCGTGTTTTTAGGCAATTAAAAACTGCTACAATATAGTTAGAATAAGAAGGTAAATTTTGACAGTTTGGTAATGATTATAAATAGCTTATTGGTATAATGGGCGGTCACAAAATCGTAAAACCCCGGTTCGAGCCCAGACCGACCGACCGACTTTTTTATTTTTTTTTTCAAGTTTCTTTCTTTTTTGAGAAAATATATTTTTTTCGAGCCCTTTTTTTAGTATTTTTTAAAAACACGAAAATTTAAATAAAAATAATTGCACTCATGATTTTTTATTCAAATAACCAGTTCAGTTTTTTCTGTTATGTCGCTAAGATCAAAAAATATTATTTATAATTCATCAGTATGTAATTTGTATCTAAATATAATTTCCAAAACACACGAATCAAAAAAAAACCGAGCGAAAATTACCGAGCAAAGCTCGGTCAACCGGGTACTCTAATTTAATATAATATGTATTACTTGTAAGATACATTGTGTTTTCATGCGATGGTCAAGTCAGTCTATATTTAAAACATAAAAGATTTTTAACATTGATATGGTCACTATAATATGTTGTTAGGTTAGCTAATTACGTAATAACTTAGAACAGAAGGACCCTTAAGTATGGACTGAATAAATTAACCAACTTGGTATTACTTGGATCTCACAACTTTTTACGGTAGAAGAACTGAGTTGCGAGACTTGTTTTTTTTAAGTTATGTTTTTGATGGCATAATAGTTTACCCCTACGTCTCAAACATATTAGAGATAATTTTTCATGTAAATAATGAGGAGACTCATCATCATCATCATTACAGCCCTTTACAAGTCCACTGCTGAACATAGGCCTTCCCCAAGGTATGCCACAAAGCACGGTCCTGAGCCACTTGCATCCATGTACTGTACTGCATGTCTTACCAGGTCGTCACTCCATCTAGTGGGGGGTCGCCCTACACTTCGTCTACCGGTACGAGGCTGCCACTCGAGAACCTTTTTTCCCCAACGGTTGTCGGTTCTTCGAGCTAAATGGCCGGGCCATTGCCACTTCAACTTACTAATCCATTGGGCTACGTCGGTCACTCTGGTTCTACTGCGGATATCCTCATTTCTAAGTTTATCATGCAGAGAAACTCCGAGCATAGCCCTTTCCATAGCTCGCTGAGCGACTTTGAGCGTCCTCATACGGCCAGCAGTGAAGGACCACGTCTCAGTTCCATATGTCATCACTGGCAACACGCACTGGTTGTACAACTTACTTACAGGTTTTGAGGTATACCTGACGAGAAGATGCGTTGTAATTTCCCGAACGCTGCCCAGCCGAGTTGAATCTGTCGATTGACCTCTCGGTCGAAGTTGGACTTAACTAGCCGGACTATTTGTCCCAGGTAAACGTACTCGTCAACAACTTCGAGCTTAGTGCTCCCAACAACTACCGGCGTAGGTGTGACATGGACATTAAACATGATCTTTGTTTTGTCCATGTTCATCTTAAGACCTATCCGTTGGGAGGCACTATTGAGGTCATTGAGCATAGTGCTTAAGTCCTCCAGCGATTCTGCCATAAGTAATATATCGTCGGCAAATCGAAGGTGAGTGATGTACTCGCCATTGATGTTAATACCGTATCCTTTCCAGTTCAGTAGCTTGAAAACGTCTTCCAATGTAGCGGTGAAGAGTTTTGGGGAAATAACGTCACCCTGTCTTACACCTCTCTGCAGTTGGATAGGTTTCATACTCTGGTTCTGTACTCGGATAGCCATCGTAGCCCTACTGTACAAACACTTCAGCACTTCGATATACCGACAGTCAACTTGGCACCGCTGAAGAGACTGTAGCACCGCCCAAATTTCAACGGAATCAAAGGCTTTCTCATAGTCCACATACGCCAGGCAAAGTGGCAGATTGTACTCTTCGGACTTCTGTACAATTTGCCGAAGGGTATGTATGCAGTCTATGGTACTAAAGCCTTTTCGGAAACCGGCTTGTTCGGGAGGCTGGAAGTCGTCGAGTCTGCGTGCGAGACGATTCGTAATGACTCTCGAAAACAGCAGGTAAACGCGGCTCAGAAGGGATATCGGTTTGTAGTTCTTCAAGAGGGCGTTGTCACCTTTCTTGAAGAACAAGACCACCGCACTTCTGCTCCACGCCTCCGGAGTAGTGCCACCATGGAAGACGGAATTAAAGAGCCTCTGAAGGACTTCAAGTACCGGTTTTCCACCCGCTTTCAGAAGCTCCGCTAATTCCATCCTCACCCGGGGACTTGCCGTTTTTAAGGTGCTGGAGAGCCATTCTAATCTCGCTCAGACTGACGTCCGGGATATCATCGGAATAGTGTCGGATAAGACCCGCTCTTTGATCGTCACTCACACTTGCGTGTGGCTCCAACGATGATGTATACAGCTGCCCATAGAACCTCTCAATCTCACTCAGAATCTCAGGTGTTCCGGAAACGATGCTGCCACACTCAGTCTTCAGCTTTGACAGTTGGCTCTTACTGGCAGACAGATCTCTGGCAAAGACTTTGGAGCCCTGGTTCCGCTCAATCGCTTCTTAAATACGAGCAGTATTAAATTGCGTAAGTCTCGCCGCATGCATTTGGAGATCTGTCTGTTCGGTTGTCTGTATGCTGTCAAATCTGTTGATGATTGCAGCCTCATCTCCCGTCTAACAGCCATGAGATTAAGAGTGTGATCGGAGAGCTTTTGTGTTCTTCTGCGGCCGGTCTTGCAGAACTTAGCTCCGACCGCATGGACGGTTTCCACGAGCTTGTCATACATATCGTCCACTGCATTGCAATCTTCTAGGCACTGAAAGCGGTTACGTAACTCGAGCTGAAAGGTTTCGGGATTCTGGATTAGAGCACGAGGGGGACGGAGCGTTGACTTCATTAGACGAGACCTCTCCAACTTAACGTTTAGGTTCAGTGTGCCTCTAACCATTCGGTGATTGCTGCCGGTTTTCACCCTTGCGATCACTGAGACATCACTGAACAGTTGGTGTATGGTCCTCATAATGAAGTTAATCTCATTTTTTGTCGAACCGTCGGGGCTCAACCAGGTCCACTTCCTGTGGGGCCGCTTTTTGAAAAAAGAGTTCATCATAAAGAGTCCCTCTTTCTCCACAAAGTCGGCCAGCTGCTGGCCCCTACGGTTCCGTTGCCCTACTCCAAATTTCCCTACCTTCAGCTCACCGCTTTCTCTTGTGCTTAGTTTTGCGTTGAAGTCTCCCATCAACACCGTGTAGTGGGTTGTGGAGGAATGCATGGCTCTGGAAATATCCTCATACATTTCCTCCACCTCTTCATCGGGATGTGCCGAGGTTGGTGCGTAAACCTGTATGACCTTCAGCGACTACCGTTTGGTGATTCTGAGTATCAGGTACGCGACCCTCGTCGACACACTCCCAATTTTTACAACGTTGTTGACCAGAGACTTGTGGACGATAAATCCGACACCTCCTTGGGACAGATGGTCGCCCTCCCGGTGATAGAACAAGTTGCCGGACTCGAGGATTACCGTATCCTCCCCCTCTCTTCGGACCTCGGATAACCCAATAATATGCCAGCGCAACTTGTCTACCTCTTCTTCCAACTCCAGTATCTTCTCGTCAGTCCTCAGGGTGCGTGTGTTATATGTTGCCAGTTCGAGTCGTCGTAGGTGGCAACCGAACCTCCACCGGAGATTCTTAGCACCCCCTGCGCCGCCGTTACCATGGTCGCCATCCTAGCCAGGAATAGCGGGGCCGCTGGGGACTGGGGGCCGTTTGTTTGCGTCGTTACTCATGGGGGGATATTTGCCATAGTTGCCACGCTTGGTGAGCGGGTTGGCAACCGCAGTTTTTTATTATATTATCGCTGTTATCAGGAAGATGCTGCTGCCCATCTCCTGCATGTCTCCCTCTGTCGCCTCTTACGACACCCACGGAAAGATATGGGGTAGTGGATATTCTCAACCGCCACTACACGGCACGTGAGGAGACTGCAAATTATTTAATGAGTGTACGAAACAAACATATTTTAGTTTTCTGGTGTAATCCATACTTGAATTTTTTTTGAGAAGATAAGGTGTTATGTGGTTAGTATTAGGTATGCCAAAACAATAGCATATACACGCGTTTTGAACCATTTGCATTCTTACTATGGTTTTCTGTGAGAGGCAAGGAACATATACCAAATCACAATAATGCAAATATGAAGATCGGACTGTTGCAAAGCCGGAGCCGGATATTTGGTTTTAAAAAAGAACGAATTTTGTAACGAGATGTTAAAGGACCCAAATCATTTTCCTATTGTTTGCTGTACGTGTTATACAAACGTTAAACCTTCGTCCATGTTCAGGCCTAAGCTACGAATGCAATCATCTCTCAATGAGTAGTTGCGTCATTGAGCACGATACATGGGTCTATTTTTTCGATAGACGCAAATTAATTATGTTTATTAGGTGGATTATAGGCTTCCTTTGTGGCAAATGTGAGCAATATGTTTAGCAGTACACTCGTTTAGAGCTGTAGTTAATAAAATAGCAATATTTTGTTCTTTTTTTCTTTTTAAAATAAAATATTAACTCTGAATGTTTAGCGTGGTAGCATATGGGCTAAGCAATAGCGGTGGATTATAATACACTAGCGACTCGCCCTTGTGTTGCACGGGTGCATTAAGAAATAAAGAAGAAATTAGTCAGCCAGATAAATATGATTAATATTTTTTGTCCCGGGAGCCGTGGTAGCTCAGATGGTTAGCGCTTGCTGTAAATTTACACACATAGTACGCGAACAAACCGAGTTCGATCCCCGCCAGCACCAATGAAATTCATCGTGAGGAAACCTGCATGTCTGAGAAATAAGAAAAAAAATATTTCGAAGACATGTGAAGTTCGCCAACACGCATTGGGGCAGCGCGGCCGACGATTTCTAGCTCTAAAACCCTCTCAGAAATGAGCGGAGGCCTGTTCCCAGGAGTAGGACATATATATGATGTAACTTTTATATTTTTTTATCGTTATTGCCTTTAATTTTTCGGTTGCGTGTAAATCTCTGATAGATTGACTTATATATTACTAACGTAAGGATCGGGCCGACCGTACAACTAAAACGGACCAGTGCGTTGGCCCTAAAATTACAGTTTGGGACCAACGCGAATCGGTCGACAGTGGTACGTGCGCAGGACAGATTTGCCTATCACAAATATGTCTAGTTGCGTGGTAAAGGAATGCAAAATTTACGATACCAAGATTTGAAGAAAAAAAAAACACGGGGTGTCTTATCATCGGTAAATAACCTTATAAGTAGGTATTCATTTTGTTAATATTAAATTACTGCATAAACCGTGGTAGCTCAGATGGTTAGCGCTCGCTGTAAATTTCACAGTACGCGAGCAAGCCGGGTTCGATCCCCGCGGGCACCAATGAAATTGTTAATTGCAATTTTAAGTGCTGATTTACCACGTGCTCGGCGGTGAAGGAAAACATCGTAAGGAAACCCACATGTCAGAGAAATAAGAAAAAATATATATTTCGAAGACATGTGAAGTTCGCCAACACGCATTGGGGCAGCGCGGCGGACAATTCCTTGCCCTAAAACCCTCTCAGAAATGAGTGGAGGCCTGTGCCCAGCAGTGGGATGTATATAGGCTGTAACTTTACTTTACATTACTGTATAAACGCAATTTTAAAGTTTTATTTTACAGTTAGTTTAGTTACGTTACCAAGATTAGGCCAGGGTTGGATTCAGACCCTCAAAATATTGTACATGGAAAATAAAATTATACTATTTAAAAAAAATTATATCACGTTTTACGTTTCATGTTTCTTTTTTACCATGTGCCGGAATTTTGGCGTCACGCGTCTGATTTATCTATACGTTTCGATTTTTGATGGTTTTATTTTTATTTCTGTTTAATTTTTGTCTAAAGAACTTAGTGTAAGTTAAATTTTGAATATTGGTACCTAATATATTTTAAATTCAATAAGGGTAAAAGGAAAAGAGTACAAAGGAAATCATATCTGCTTAATTGAATCTGAAAATTTTATTCATAAAATGTTTTGAAATTCTGTTTTCAAACCGATTGCTTCTGGAGCATAGAGTTTTTACCGTGGTGACCCCTCATTATAGTTGTATCAAAGATGCAACATAAATGCATCGATCGAGCATCGATTGACCAGAAAGGGAGCTAATTCTAATTTTATTAAGAAAACGCGGTACTCATGTACAATACAGAAATTATCGATATCCTAGGGTTAGTATTAAAATGTAAAAGGTCCCAATAATAATACAAGTCGACCTTTAGGTAAAATTATGGTATTTTCGCTTAGTATTATTTCGATACTATGAACTACAAACTATGAAATAATGGTACAATTAAGATAATTACACTACGAAGTCTGACCCTAGTTAAGTCGTGTTGTGATATGACGTTTGTATTATGACAGATGCGCTACTTTTTCTTATATGAAAAAGTTAAAAGTAAAATATTTAGATGGGCCTAACCTTCCTTTTGAAAGCATTGCTTTGATATAGTCTAAAGTATTCATTAGAATGATATAAATAGTTTAAGAGACAATTGTTATCTACATTTAATATCCAAGGTTACTGAAATATTCATCCGAACAAGGATTAATACCTAATAAGATCAAAAAGCATCGCAAATAACTTAGTCTCCAAAAATTAAAATTTTAAAGAAAATTCTTACTGGGAGTGAATCGTATGAGATAGAAATATGCCATTACAAAGTTTTCTCTAGGATTTTTTAAGAGCTACACTTTTCAAGTACATCAATTTGATGTATGTGTTATGGTTATGCCTACGAAGGCCATGAAAATAGATGTTTTGCAACTTGGTAACAAGATAATAATGTTTTAATATCACACAAAAATATAATTAGTAGATATTTTATGTATACATTAATCTCAATATATATAAATTACGTGTCACGTTGTTTGTCCGCGATGGACTTCTAAAATACTTAACCGATTTTAATCAAATTTGCACACCGTATGCAGTTTGGTCCAACTTGTGAGATTAGAAAGTTTTTTGCCCATGAGTGATCCACAATTTATTTTGCAAATTTAAGGATTTTTAATGGGACATGACAAAGGGTCGTCGAAAAGGGCAGAACAACGTCATAGTAACATAGTAAAATTTACAGTATTGTATGAGTTATTCCGCCTAATTCCCTGTGAAAAACCAAAGAGAATAGAATAATCACTACGTTTTAGGGATGACAATAACATTCCATTTACGTTTAACTTGTGTGAAGCTAAATTGAACCGACAAAAGTTCTCGAACTTAGAAAAATATTTTCAAATTTGACATTTTTAACTTAACCAATATAAACCGGGTCCACACCGCACGGTCCAACGCCCTCCAATCGCTTGCTCCATAGGCGTGGCTAGTGTGAACTGTGGCCATGTTTCGCGCAATCCAAGCTGCAAACTTCGAGCATGCACTTGTTGCCGCGAGCGATCCAGTCGTCAGTTTTGCGATCATGCTCAAAGGGGCCTACGTCACTTGTCGTACGCGGTTCCGAGGTTTGTGAGTGGATCACCCGAAATGATAATCCCTTTATAAGGAGTATAAATACTTATGAGACCCTAATAACACCAATTACACAAATAAAGGTGTGAGAAACGATGCTTGGTATTAGTCGTGAGATGGATTACCCAGTTGAGCCATAGAAATAAAAGATCTTTGTCAAGAGGCTAACGGTTTTCGTGATTTTTGTCGTATATATTTTAAAAGAATATAGGTTGTTGCTGCATGTGTGACTCCATAGCGAGATTTCAACTGACTGATCACTAATTCAAGGTGAATCAACTGGAGCGTGTTTAAAGATGTAAGCGATATATTCGTATTCGTTAAGATGTTAGTAATATTAGGTGGATTCATGGATCAGTAATCGAACTGATTCTGACATGCTAATATTTCATATTCACTCCATTTATACAATGACCGTTCATCGTCAGTTGGATAATATCATTGGACATTCGTGACCGATATCCGTACCTATCATTCGTATCTTAAGTATGGCGAGCGATGCGAGCGAGCGAGCCGAATGACCGAACGAATTAACCGATGTTAGTGTTTGGCGGATATTAGTTTTCTATTGTACAAACCTTAGGGACTGTTTTCAATTGGATATTTTACAAATACAACTCTTTATAGATGTCTAAAATTTCTTGACTCCATAGTGGTGCTTTTAATACTGTATATTTCAGTTTATTTATTTTAATAAAATTATTAGGATATATTAAATTTATTGTCATGGTAATTCTTGTTAAGATCACATCGACTTTCATTTAAATGCGTTCACATATTTTGGGTGTCATAAAACATTATTATTAAAAATTAAACCAACAAAACAAGGACCCTTGTTTTGAGCAGTGGAATTTATTTTTATTCTAATCACTTAAAATCACTTTCAGTAATATTTATATACAATAATATCATTTATTTAATAACAACATTAATATTTATTAAAGCATATCAAGTATAAAGTACTAATTTATATCAAAATAATCAGCAATGAAATTATAAAGCATATCTTTTATGTTTAATTTAGCCTTTGTTTGATTAAAATCGGTTCATTCTGTCAAAAGTTATGAATAATATTCTGAAGTGTGTGTACGAATTATAAGTATGAATTGGTTCAATGGCGGCGTTGCGTCATCAAGTGCATGTTAATCTTATATCATAAATCGTAATTAAATGATGTAAAATAAATTGTCATAACGATTCGTAACGATATTATTATATCTGAAACGCAGTAAACAAAAATTAGAAAGATTAACGTAACAAATATAAACAAAAAATATAATTATCCTTACTTAATTACTTACTTACTTATCTTCACGCACAATCCCTATAGGGGTAGCCAGAGAGAACAGATCGCCAAGTGTCACGATCCTTACATACCTCTTTCGCTTCTTTCAGGTTCATTAACTTCTTCATACATGCACGTCTAGGTATCCGAGTACTCTTGACCCTCCCCTCTTCGAGCAATTTGCTCACATGGTCTTCGAAAGTTAGTCTCGGTCTACCTCGACACCTTTCAATATTTACTTTCGCTCTATATATTTTCTTCACCATTCGGTCTTCACTCATTCGTTCAACGTGTCCAAACCATTGGAGTACGCCCCTATCAATTTTTGTGATAAGGTCACCTTTCAATCCTGCCATATTGCGAATCTCTTCGTTTCATTTCGGTCGGCTATGGTAACGCCACACATTTTACGAAGAGATCGCATCTCCACTGCATTCAACTTGCTTTTATGCTTCTTCTGGCATACCCAGATTTCGCTGCCATATAACAAAGTCAGTACCAACACCGCGTTATGTATTGCAAGGCGTGCCTTGCCTTGCCTTTTGACTAATGCATTCTGGGCACTATTGAATTTGTTTCCGGCAGCGACACGCCTATCCACATCTAAATCACGTCTTCCATCCCGGCTGAAAGCACTCCCCAAGTATACAATTTCATTTACCTGTTCTAGACATTCCTGATTTACCCATATTTCACATTTCGTTCTCTCTTCGTCCTTTTCAAATACCAAAACCTTAGTTTTATTAGCATTCAAACGGAGACCTTTACAATGCTAATAATAATCGCCGGTGGTAAACTAATCCACAGAGAGGTTGTACGCGGAAGAAAACTCCTTTTGAAACGTACAGTGATGGACCGCCAAGCATCCAGATTGTGCGGATGGTAATGGGACGTTTGCCGCGTAGTGAATTCACGAAATTTGGCGGCTGGGATTAATCCTAACAATTTCTCTCACTCTCTCAACACTCCCCATGGTATATGCGAAAGAGAATGCAAAGAGATGCAACATCTCTTCGTAGCGCCAGTGAATCGAGCCGATCGGAAAGCACTCGGTCGTCGACGATTCGAGCCGCTCTGCGCTGGATGCGGTCAAGTAGAAAGATCTGGTACTGGGGAGCCCCAGCCCAGAGATGGAAACAGTATTCCATATGCGGCCGAACCTGCGCCTTGTAAAGTTGCAGGCAGTGTGCCGGCATGAAATACTGTCCCGCTCTGCTGAGCACGCCGAGCTTTTTAGAAGCCAATTTGGCCTTCTCTTCCAAGTGACCATGAAACTTCACGTCACTCGATATGTCGACGCCGAGGATACCGATACTGGCTGAGGCAACAAGGGGAGTGTCTTGAAACTGGGGAGATACGACATAGGGGTTCTTTTAAACGTTTAACGCGCATGTGTCTTCTGGGGGTTAAACTGGACTAGATTTTGTCACCCCCAATCCGAGACTCTGTTCAGCAAAGACTCGACTTCAGGCACAAGTTTGTCCCGGTACTCGAAGACGTTTTTCCGAGAAATATTGGCACGGCCGGTGTAAAGAGCGTCACCAGTGCTGTCATCTGCACAGCAATGAATGTTACGGGTTTGCAACATATCATCGATAAGCAGAAGAAACAGCGTTGGCGATAGCACGCTGCCTTGTGGAAAACTAGCATTAATAGGCTTCTAATCGGAGCTTGCACCGTCTACAACGACCTTGATGCTGGTCTGCAATAAAGCTGGTGATCCAATCGCACAATTTCTCGGGAAGCCCATATGAAGGGAGCTTCGAAAGAAGCGCTTTGTGCCGATCGAAGGCCTTCGCAATGTCCAAACTAACGGCCAATGCCTCCCCCTTGGACTCTTCTGCCTCCGCCCATCCGTGAGTTAGGTAGAACAGAAGATCGCCAGCTAAACGACCACGGCGAAAACCGTATTGGCGATCACTAATCAGCTGGTGATCCTCAAGGTACCTCATGAGCTGGCAGTTAACAATAGACATTGTTTTGGAGAACAAGGAGGTGATGGTGATAGGACGGTAGTTGGACGGGTCTAGGCGGTCACCTTTTTTAGGGATCGGGTGAACGAAAGCCGCCTTACATGGTTTTGGGACTACGCCTAGGGAGTAGGAGTACCGGAAAAGACGCGTTAAAACCGATGCCAACTCTGTAGCACACATCCTTAGCACAATTGAAGGAATTCCGTCAGGCCCACTCGACTTGTGGATGTCCAGGGGGAGGAGTGCTTTGCGAACCGAGCGCTGCGTGAAATGCACTTCCGGCATGGAGCACACACACCGCGGGATGGTTGGTGGCGTACTTCCCACCTCTTCATCGAGAGTCGAGTTGGACGCAAAGAAAAGATCGGCTTTCTCCTTTGCGGTGTAGGACAGTGAGTCGTCCTCCCTGTGCAGAGATGGAAGAGATGGCTGACAGAAATTCTCCTGGACAGACTTGGCGAGAGACCAGAATGCACGGGTTCCAGAAGGAAGGCGAACTAATTTCTCGCCAATTCTGCCTATGTGCTCTGATTTTGCATTGGCAATGACTCTTTTGAAGGATCTAGAGGCGGAATTATACTTCTTTTTTAGAGCGCTGGTGCTTACATCTTGGGACGCTGATGCGTCAGCCCAGGATTGGTAGCACTCGTGCTTATAGCATGATGCTATTTTACAGGAGCGACCAAACCACTGCTGAGATTTGCCTCCAATGGGCACCACAGAGGAAGGAATAAAAGTTCCTTACCCTTAAGTACCATATCAGCGACAGAATCCGCAACAACGTTGGGATCGTCCGGCAAGACACAAATCCGCCCCCAAGGGTAGGATGCAAAGAAAGACCGAACCCCATCCCAAACATGGCGTCAGCCTGCAGAATGCAACTGCGATTACAGCGTGAGTGGCACCACACTCCGGACAAGATAATGGTCCGAGGAGCCTGAAGGGGCTTCGACAGAAATCTGATATCCGTCCGGGTGAGAGGTCAGCAGAAGGTCCAACAGGGAAGGTGCATGATCCTCCACTTCTGGAATCCGCGTAGGCGAAGTAACCAGTTGTGTCAGACCATATTCCAAGGCAAAATCATGAACAGATCTCTCCGCATGATCGGCTAAACGTAAACCAAGCCATTCGACGTGATGGGCGTTAAAGTCGCCGAGGATCACTATCTCTGCGGAGGGGATCTGCTGTAGCAATCTGTAGCCATTTGGACGTGGTTGAAGAGTCGGTCTGTTTCGGCGTTATCGCTATGGAACTATAGAGGCACCCGTAGACGAGCAGATGTTCGTCCCTGTCTACGCGTAGCCAAAGGATGCACAGGTCCGAACCTTCAAGACTGCCGAGGCGTTGAGAAGAGATGTCCTCTCTGACGTAAACGCAAACTCGAGCCCGAGGCACAAAGGAGGTTTCCAGTTTGTACCCCGGGTAAGAGAGATACGAGACATCAGCCGGAGAGAACACCTGCGTCTCGGTCAGAAAGAGCAGAGCCGGCCTTGCCGTCTCGAGATGGTAATGGACGGCGTTTAGGTTAGAGTGAAGTCCCCTGATATTGCAGAAATTCACGGATAGCATGGCAGAGGTCGCCTTGGTCTTGTTTCTCCGTTTGCCCCGAGCAGTTATAGTCTTGAGCGGAATTTTGCCTCCCCCCCCCCAGAATACGCGGGCAGCCTGAGCACCCACACTCAGGAGTGGAGGAACATGGTCGTGGAAACTCAGCGAGGGATTTACCGGGGGTGCTGGTACCCTCCTGGGGTAGTATATCATCATTTAACTCCGCTACCATGTTGATGGGGGGGGGGGCATTGGGCCTCCGGCCACCTGCACTCACCAGACGAAATGCGGAAGCAGAGCTTCCACTTCCCGCCGGTATTCTGTGAGGTCGTGGTACCACCCCGGTTTGAGCCGGCCCATACGTGCAACAGCAAAGCTGCCGGGTGGGTGCCGGGTAGTACCACTGTTAAAATTATTTGTGTATTTAAGTTAATTATAGAGACGTGATATGCTTTTTTTTGTGTGTGTGTGTGTGTGTGTGTGTGTGTGTGTGTGTGTGTGTGTGTGTGTGTGTGTGTGTGTGTGTGTGTGTGTGTGATGTGAAATCCACCAATGCGCATGGAACATATAGAATATAACCATATTATATAGTCTTTGGCATGGAAGCATTGCGCGGACACTACTTCACCCTATAACCATCTCAAAAATGACTTGAGGCCTGCGCCTAGAAGTAAACGTATATAAGCTCTAAATTTACTTTACATGCACAAGAACGATTATATTATATTACTTTTATTTTTTTACTTCTTTAATTTTTTATATGATAGGGTAATAAACGAGCACAAAGTCCACCTGGTGGTAAGTGGTTACTGCGGCCCATAGACATCTACATCTATCCGCGATTACAAATCAAAATTCAGATGCCTTTGTCACCCGTGAGGACTAAGATGGTATGCCTCGTTTCCAGTAAAAAGGGTCTCCGAATCTCTACACTCACCATACGTAACACAGCAGCATTAAGTTACTACTTTACGCTGGTATTCTGTGAGAGCGAGGTCCTTCCCCGGTCGAGCCGACCCATTCGTGCTTCAACTATAGTACTAATATTACTGCAGCATGGCTCTACCAAGTTTAGCAACATTTTTAACAAAAACGAAAAGTTAAGTACTTAATAGAATGTTTGAAGGATGATTAGTAAGGTAACATTTAATTATCGTCTAAAATAATGTTAATTTAACTTAGAAATTACCTAAAATATTCGCCGTGCAGTGGCGGTTTAAGAACATCCACTACCCCATATGGTACCGTGGGTGTCGTAAGAAGCGACATAGAGAAAGAAACCAGGAGATGGGCAGCAGCATCTTTCTGATAAAAACTTTAAATTAATTGCCAAACGTGGCAGCTGTGGTAGAATCCTTATATATAAAATAAGAGTGATAAACAATCGCGCAGTCCACCTGATGGTAAGTGAATGCTGTGGCTGATGGACATCTACATGTATTCTCAACTAACCCCCTGTCAAGTCACTCCTGAGGGCTAAGATGCTCTACACTCACCACACGAAACACTACAGCATTTAGCTGCTATTTTGTGCTGGTATTCTATGATATCGTGGTCGTACCCCGGTCGAGCTGACCCATTCGTGCTACATCCATAATATAGCTTGGTTCTACCACATGAAAATCTATGGGGGAGCCCTATGTTCAGCAGTGGACTTTTATTGGCTGCAATGATGATGACGATAAGTTATTATTTACTTTATTACGGCAGATCTGTTTGTGACCAACGAATAAACGCCGAAATAGTTAGAAATTTTACCCGAAAACTCGGGTTAAGTATCAAAGTGCTGTAAGGCCTCGATCATCCCAATGTAGATTGCTAAGTAAATTGCGAATGCCTTTATAAGTTTTGACGATATTTGAATTTCTCAAAGTTTGTCCTCAGGGAAATCACTTGTACAGTTTTTAATTAAGCGAGATTTCTTTCAAGTTTTCCCTCCGTTTCCTGAAATATTCGGGCTTGGTACTTTTCAACAAGATTTTTCGTGTAGTCTTCAAATAATAAAATTTCGTTAATTATTTAATTAAAAGATGTTTGGAGAACTTTTTTAAATTCTATGTATAAATTTTGTTATTTTATTTAATATTTTCCGAATTAATATAAAAATCAAGTGTATTTCTGAAAATTAAAACAAAAAATGAATATTAGTAATATGCATCTATAAATAAATAAACTTATAATTTTTTTTATGCAAATGAGTAATTTAACGATATATAAATTGATATCATTTTAGAGGGAGGAAAGGGCAGTTTTCTTGGAACGATAATGCATTCAGCATTCAGTGAAGTAAATATCCGAAATTTTTACAATTTTAATTTTTTGTGTTGTGTTATTTAAAGATAATATATATATATATATATATATATATATATATATATATATATATATATATATATATATATATATATATATATATGTATATATATTGGGCATTGATTTACACAGGTGACACTATTGTCAAGGTCCAGAAATAACCCGTGCGAAGCCGGGTGAATAGCCGTTTAATGTAAAATTTATTTTCTGTCTTAACTTTTGCGATATGTGATTTAAATGATAAGTTGCGGCTACGAAATGAAAAATTGGCACTGATAGCTGGAGAGCGATTTATATAACAAAATTTAAAATGTCAGTTGCAGTTATGGTACAAGGCTGACTTCCTACTTCTTCTAACAAATAGCAGTGCGTGTACTACAGCGTTCCTTCATCTTGATCCTCAAAGAGGACAATCTGAAGTTTTTTTTTATTAGGAATTGGTTTGGGCTAGCCACTAAACATGTGGGGGACTATAAATTCGTTTGCTATTTTAATTTTATAAAAATAACAACAAGGCAACCTATATAATAAGTGAGCTATTCGTTTATTTAAATTTAAAATATAAAATGTAATGCTTCGTGCTACTTTACTACGTCACTTGTAAGAACATTCTTCAGAAGTTTGCTTGTCGAAAAAAATATTTTAAAAATAACAACATTACAAAATTTGGCTATGACCGGTAAATGATAACTACCGAAACGGAAAAGTCCTAAAAAACCGATACTCGGAATAAATTAGTAAAGTCGGAATTGATTTCGGTTCGGGGTCAATGACCGGAACCGGTTTAGAAATTTAACGGGTTCCTAGCCTTGTTTTGGAGTACCGTTAAGCTCTACAAGGCTTATATGCCCTAAATAACCTGCTACTTCTACTAAAGCGTTGCAAATTCTCAAATCTGCTCATTATAATTGTTTTCAAAAGGAAAGATTCATTTAGATTCAAGAAGATATCATTGCGAATCGCACTATTTAGCCAACTTCAAAATGAGGTGTTAACAATTTGACTGTATAATTTATATTCGTGTGTAATGTTACGCGATGTATTTATCAATTGCGAATCGATTTTTTTTTAAATTAAGCAGTTTGTAAATCGGCTCGGTCGAGGAAGTAAAGACCACGCCTTCACAGAATATTAACTTAAAATAACAGCTTAGTGCTGCTGTGAATGTAAGGTGGGTGTAAAGTACCAAAGACCTTTATTAACCGACTTTTTTATAGGATAAGGGTGACATAGGAGCACACAGTCCACCTGATGGTAGGTGGTTGCTGACACCCATAGACATTTACATATAACCTCGATTACAAATCAAAATGCAGATGCGTTGTCACCTGTGAGGACTAAGATGAAATGCCTCCTTTCCAGTGAAAAGGATCTCTGGTTCTCTACACTTACCATACGAAACACAGGAGCCTTATGCTGCTATTTTACGCTAGTAATTTGAGAGTGTGGTCATTCCCCGATCGAGCCGACCCATTCACACACACTATACCAGTATATAGTTGCAGCATAGGTCTACTACATAAAAATACTTCCAAAAGGGAGGATTATATATGAAGTATATTATACAATTTATGTTCGGGAAAAAACTACACCCCTCATCTTCATCATCATTACAGCCCTTCACAAGTCCACTGCTGAACATAGGCCTCCCCCAAGTAATGCCAAAAAGCACGGTCCTGAACCACCTGCATCCATCGACTTCCTGCATGTCTAACCAGGTCGTCACTCCATCTAGTGGGGGATTGCCTTACACTACACCTACCGGTACGAAGCTGCCACACGAGAACCTTTCTTCCCCATCGGTTATCGGTTCTTCGAGCTATATGGCGCCCATTGCCACTTCAGCTTACTAATCCGTTGGGTTATATCAGTCACTCTGGTTTTACTGCGGATATCCTCATTTCTGAGTCTATCACGCAGTGAAACTCCAAGCATAGCCCTCTCCATAGCTCGCTGAGCGACCTTGAGCGTCCTCATACGTCCAGCAGTGAAGGACCACGTCTCAGATCCGTAAGTCATCACTGGCAACACGCACTGGTTATACACTTTAGTTTTCAGAGATTGAGGTATACCTGACGAGAAGATGTGTCGTAATTTCCCGAACGCTGCCCAGCCGAGTTGAATCCGTCGATTGACTTCTCGGTTGGACTTACCTAGTCGGACTATTTGTCCCAGGTAAATATACTCGTCAACAACTTTGAGCATAGTGCTCCCAACAACTACCGGCATAGGTGTGACATGGACATTAAACATGATCTTTGTTTTGTCCATGATCATCTTAAGACCTATCCATTGGGAGACACCATTGAGATCACTGAGCATAGTTCTAAGGTCCTTCAGCAATTCTGCCATAAGTACTATATCGTCGGCAAATCGAAGGTGAGTGCCGTTTTTAAGGTGGTGGAGAGCCATTCTAATCTCGCTCAGACTGACGTCCGGGATATCATCGGAATAGTGTCGGATAAGACTTGCTCTTGGATCGTTACTCACACTTGCGTATGGCTCCAACGATGATGTGTACAGCTGCCCACAGAACCTCTCAATCTCACTCAGAATCTCAGGTGTTCCGGAAACGATGTTGCCACACTCAGTCTTCAGCTTTGACAGTTGGCTCTTTCTGGCAAACAGATCTCTGTCATAGACTTTGGAGCCCTGGTTCCGCTCAATCGTTTCTTTAATACGAGCAGTATTAAAGTTGCGTAAGTCTCGCCGCATGCATTTGGAGATCTGTCTGTTCAGTTGCCTGTATGCTGTCAAATCTGTTGACGATCGCAGCCTCATCTCCCGTCTAAGAGCCATGAGATTAAGAGTGTGATCGGAGAGTTTTTGTGTTCTTCTGCGGTGGGTCTTGCAAAACTTAGCTCCGACCACATGGACAGTTTCCACGAGCTTGTCATTCATATCGTCCACTGCATTGCAATCCTCTAGGAGCTAAAAGGTTTCGGGATTCTGGATTAGAGCACGAGGGGGACGGAGCGTTGACTTCATCAGACGAGACCTCTCCAACTTAACGTTTAGGTTCAGTGTGCCTCTAACCATTCGGTGATCGGTGCCAGTTTTCACCCTTGCGATCACTGAGATATCACTGAACAGTTGGCGTCTGGTCGTCATAATGAAGTCAATCTCATTTTTTGTTTTTTTTGATGTTGAGTCCTTTATGGTGAACTGTTCATCATAAAGAGTCCCCCTTTCTCCATAAAGTCGGCCAGCTGCGGGCCCCTTCGATTCCATTGCCCTACTCCAAATTTCCCTACCTTCAGCTTACCGCTTTCTCTTTTGCCTAGTTTTGCGTTGAAGTCTTCCATCAACTCCGTGTGGTGGGTTTTGGAGGAATGCATGGATCTGGAAATATACTAATACATTTCCTCCACCTCCTCATCAGTATGTGCCGAGGTTGGTGCGTAAACCTGTACGAACTTCAGCGAATACCGTTTGGTGATTCTGAGTATCAGGTACGCGACCCTCGTCGACACACTCCAAATCGTTGTTGACGAGAGACTTGCGGACGATAAATCCGACACCTCCTTAGAACAGATGGTCGCCCTCCCGGTGGTAGAACAAGTTGCCGGACTCACGAATTGCCGTGTCCTCCCCTCTCTTCGGACCTCGGATAATCCAATAATATGCCAGCGCAACTTGTCTACCTCTTTTTTCACCTCCAGTATCTTCTCGTCAGTCCTCAGGGTGCGTACGTTATATGTTGCCAGGTCGAGTCGTCGTAGGTGGCAACCGAACCTCCACCGGAGATTCTTAGCACCCCCTGCCCCACCGTTACCATGGTCGCCACCGTAGGCAGGAATAGCGGGGCCGCCGGGGACTGGGGGCCGTTTTTTTTGCGTCGTTATTCATGGAGAGATAGTTGCCATAGTTGCCACGCTTGGCGAGCGGGTTGGCAACCGCAGTATTACTACAACCCTAGAAGTGGAAAATAAGGAATGAAGTTTTTAAAATATTAATTGAAAACAACATTTTAGTTTATTTAAAAGGACCAAAAATTGTACTTTTAATATTTATTTATTTTATTTACTTTATTTATTTAACATAAAATCACACAGTTACAGTTTTACAGTCTCAGCAGTTTGTTGGTAGAAAAAATGCTTTCTTACTTTCTAATATATAAAGCCATAAATAGAGTAGAGAAGAAAAAAAACTAGCTTAATACAATTATACTACCACTAATATGACAAACCAATAGTATTAATATGACAATAATCAGTAATTTAAAGGATAACGGCATTTTTCATATATGCATAAATTTTGCATGTACGCGTACACATATACATACATACATGCATACAAATATATGCATTCATACTCGTAATTATTACAGCTCACCTATGATTGTCGTTAGTTATAGAAGTTGTACAATAGATCGTCATGATACATTCCATTTTTACAATTTATTAGTGTAAAGTTTTTTTAATTATTTTTAATCTGTTGTTTTGATTTATGCGTAAGGCATTCTTGTGGTAAATCGTTATAAACTTTTTATTAAATTTTGGAACGTTCTTTTGCCATAGTAATTAGCACATTTATATTGTAAAGTTATTGCTTTATGCGGTCCGTGCGTATTTTTATTTATGGAGATAAAACTACACAATGCGTCACATAATATTGTATAATACTTTTCACATGTCGCAAATGATATTTTAAATTGCTCATGTATCAAGTTAATGCGCCTTCGTACTGGCAATGTAAGAACAACTACCTCATGTTGTGCTGTGGATGTCGTAAAACGCGATAGAGGTAAAATAAAAACAGAAGTTGACCAGGAGCATCTTCCTAATAACAACGTAAAATAATAAAAAAACTGCGGTTGCCAAGCGTAACAACTGTGGGAAATCCCCCTATGAGGAAGGCCTATGTTCAGCAGTGGCCTTTTATGGATAGGATTTAATGTTAATTGGAAAGGCGGCTCCAAAGAACTAAACAAATATCCACACAGCAGATTCGAAAGTCGTAGGTAATTCTTCTACACAATGTGTCTTAATTACATTATAGTTGTAGCCTGAATGGGTCGGCTCGAGCGGGAAGGACCGCGCTCTCACAGAATATCGCTGTAAAATAGCAGCTTAAGGCTGCTGTATTACGTATGGTGAGTGTTGAAAACGAGAGGCCCTTTTTACTTTAAACGAGGCATTCCATCTTGGTCCTCACGGGCGACAACGCATCTGCATTTTAATAGTTAATCGAAGATATCTATGGGCCACAACATCCACTTACCATCAGGTGGACTGTGTGCTCGTTTGTTATCCTGTTGTATGAAAAAGTTTTAGCTCGTCTTCGAAGAGTTTTTACTTTTAGTAAGAATTTTAATTTTTAATAGTATCTTTACATCTTTTTTATTATTTTAAGTTAGAATTTTCTCCTGTGTCATGAAAGCGTTTTACAAGCATAGATTGGACAAACAGACAGACCTGGAACAATTATTTAGATTCGAACCTGCAATCCGCAGCTGCAGCAAAACGCTTTATATGTGTTAGCACTAAAAATTTCAATTAATTTTATTAATGTTGGCGGGGATCGAACCCGGGCTTCTTGCGTACTGTGAAATTAACAGCTAGTGCAGCAAGCTGCTAACTACAACGACCCTTCTCATTGTAAAAATATATACATGTTCGGTTTGTGTTTTACCTAACTCTGAGGACGCTACTAAGTGGTATCAACCTAGACCACCTACTCATAACTTTACTACCATTACCACACTACCAGGTCGTACTCTATTTGTCTAAACTAAATAATTCTTTGACTTTGATTATAAACCTTATTTGTATTTCATATTATGTTTTAATCCCAACGTATATATTCACATAAGACCCTTGAAACACAAATGAAAATTGTTACAAAGTTTGTAATAAAGCATCGCTCCAGGGAACCAACTTCGGCAAAGCCAAATTAAGTAGAAACTTAATAATGCATTGGCAGTTTATTCGAACTTTCAAGGTTCGATAGTGGGCTTACTGTTTCTTGCTTGACTCGTTTCATATAAACTTTTCCTTACATAACGATTATAATATTATAAATTAATAATTGCTTTTTTAAAGTTTCAACAATCATCAACATCATCATCATTAGAGCCCTTCACAAAAGACGTTAAGCAATCAATAAGTTTATTTGGTAGTTATTATCCTATTTAAGATTTTTGTTGTAACAAACAAAAATCTTAAATAGGATATCATCATAATTGCATCAGAGACGTTAAGCCCTTTTTCTGTGAATAAAAAAGATTCTAATTCTAATTAACAATGAATATATTATTAAAAAAAAACAATCATAAAATTTCTGTTATTATTAATGCTGCTAATATTCAACCTAAATTATTAATAGATGAAAACGATATTAATTTTCGTATGATGTTTGATTAATTCCTCCTATCGTTCCTACGAAATATTAAAAATTGTAATAAATATTAAAAAAATATAATTTATATAATAAGATAATACAATTAATGGGCAAATTTTTTGTAAACACAAGCCTTTCCCAAAAAATGCCACTAAACACGCTATATTAATGATTGCGAAGTAGGAATTTCTTCTATATCTATAATATAATTCTTTTGACTGCCTCTTTGATTTAGTGGTGGTAATTGCCAGCATTAGTCGCCATAAATCAGTTCTTGTGTTTTTCTGTCAATTAATTATCTTTAGCAGCGCGGAGTCAGAATGTTGGCAATGTTTCACCCTCCTGGCTCGAAAAGTACGTAAAGACGTTGGTTCTGATATCTCTCCGGTCGTGTCGTATTACTATCCCCTTGGACTATAAGAATAGACATAGATAAAAATTAAAATTCACTATAGAATAAATAGTGAATTTTAACTTTAAACTACGTTAACCAATGATTGAGTTTTAGAAATACGTTCTATTTTATTCGAGATATAAATTTATTAACAGTCAAAGCCAGAAAAAATTAAAAACTATACTCATTATTTTTCAAACTTCTCTTGACTTTTAACTGTTTTATTTATTTCAATTGCCATCGCTTTTCCTTAAAAGGAATCAAGTGGTAGATCTAGTGCTTAAATCCACAGACTAACTAGCAGATTCTACCAAATCTTTAATACATATGCATATAGAGTTCAATGATCATTAAGCATTAATCTACTCCCGCTTTGATTTTGACAACATTGCAAACATTTTGACAGTATTTCAATTAGTAAAATATTTACCTTAGATTAATTGCATAAATATTATTATATTTATCAAAACAATAACAAAAAGAAAATGTTTGTCGAATTTTCCAACTGTAAACCGCTATGTATACCAGCTTGTCAGTTGTCAAAGAATACGACTGCCATTGACTTATAATATATGTAATAGTGACAACTATATAAAATTTTCACCAATATTAAATAAATCCAGAGTATTGTGATAAATTTTCAAATACCACATGTAACAAAAACTCTGTGGTTCCCGTTAAGTACGTAATCAGCATCAGTATTCAAATGTATAGAAAAAACTTTTTTTAGAAAACTTCACCATATTTTTTTAATTTAATTTAAATAAATTTTCATTTGCAAATTGTATGTTTTTATTACTCTGCAATGTCCGGGGAGTAAAAGGATTGTCCAAAACCTCGCTATGCCGATGCGCTTTTCAGTGAGAGATAATAAAACAACATAAAATTTGCAAATATTTTTAATTAAATAATTTAAAAAATTAATGTTCGATTTTTTGAAAAAATCTATATATGTTAGAATACTGATTCTAATAACGCACTTAAGGGGAACCACAGGGTTTTTGTTACATATTGTATATACCAAAATGCTTATGTTTCAGACAATAAATATTTATTTTTGAAGGAAAGATGCGGGACATAGGTTATTCCACGTCAATATGAAGACTATTTAGTGCCGTAGAAAACTGTTTATATTATTTAATAAATATCGTCGCTCCAGTAAACTTACAGCGAGATTTCTCACAGTGTCAAAAGTGTACCGACAGTAGGCTTTAAAGGTAAAAGAGGATTAAATATACATTATATTTATATGTAAACAATTTCGAACAGTGTTTGAGAATGCTTTAGCTCGATGCATCCTCGCACCTCTGGAAATTCATTTATCCACTGGTACGAGTATATTGCGATGATAATTGTAAATTAGTACGCCATAAATTGAAAAGTTTGTGTCATTCATTGGCTTATATATTACTTTGGTGTTATTAGATACGTTAATAGCATATTTACGGATTTTTGCGGTAGGATGTAAAGCCGAAATTCTTTTTCTATGGCATTATTTAATCTTAATATTAAATAATGCCAATCTTCAGAGTAATTCATATACACGGCAGATTCGCCCTCCTCAGCCATCATGGATTGAGCAAATGTGGTTAAGTATCTCCCTTAATGGTCTCAAGCTCGCCGTAGGCACTGCGTATCTCCTGCCTAGGCTAAATATTGACACACATTACTCCTTGACTGAGTCAATTAGTTCATTTTTTTATCATTATTAAATCATCATCATCTTAAACCTCACGGGGAGGGGGCAACCGAGCATGCGGCTCACCTGATGTTAAGTGACTACCGCCGCCCATGATCAACCGCAACACCAGGAGAATTGCGGGTGCGTTGCCGGCCCTTTAGAAAGGAGTAAGCTCTTTTCTTGAAGGTGACCAGGTCGTATCGGTCCGGAAAAATCGCCGGTAGTAAACTATTCCACAGAGAGGTTGTACGTTGAAGAAAACTCCTTGTGAAACGTACAGTGGTGGACCGCCAAGCATCCAGAAGGTGTGGATGGTATCGAGACGTTTCCCGTGTAGTGCGTTCACGAAATTTGGCGGCTGGGATTAATCCGAACAATTCCTCAGAGCACTCCCCGTGATAGATGCGGTAAAATACGCAAAGAGATGTAACATCTCTTCGCAGCGCCAGTGAATCGAGCCGATCGGAAAGCACTCGGTCGTCGACGATTCGAGCCGCTCTGCGCTGGATGCGGTCAAGTGGAAGGAGCTGGTACTGAGGAGCCGTTTTCCGTTTCCGTTTCACTCGGAGACGTTTTCCCGAGAAATATTGGCTCGGCCGGTGTAAAGAGCATCACCAGTGCTGTCATCCGCATAGCAATGAATGTTACGGGTATGCAACATATCATTGATATGCAGAAGAAACGGCGTTGGCGATAGCACGCAGCCCTGTGGAACACCAGCATTAATAGGCTTGCAATCGGAGCTTGCACCGTCTACAACGACCTTGATGCTCCAATCTGCAAGAAAGCTGGTGATCCAATCGCACAATTTCTCGGGAAGCCCATAGGAAGGGAGCTTCGAAAGAAGCGCTTTGTGCCAAACCCGATCGAAGGCCTCCATCCGTCCATTGTAAACTGCCAGCTCATGAGGTACCTTGAGGATCACCAGCTGATTAGTGACCGCCAATACGGTTTTCGCCGTGGTCGGTCAGCTGGTGACCTTCTGGTCTACCTCACTCACAGATGGGCGGAGGCAGTAGAGTTCAAGGGGGAGGCATTAGCCGTTAGTTTGGACATTGCGATCCATTTAGTAAATGAAATTGTATACTTGGGGAGTGCTTTCAGCCGGGATGGAAGATGTGATTTAGATGTGGATAGGCGTGTCGCTGCCGGAAACAAAGTCAATGGTGCCCTGAATGCATTAGTAAAAAGGCAAGGCGTGGTGAAGAGTGCACGCCTTGCAATGCATAACGCAGTGTTGGTACCGACTTTGTTATATGGCAGCGAAACCTGGGTATGCCAGAAGAAGCATAAAAGCAAGTTGAATGCAGTGGAGATGCGATCTCTTCGTAAAATGTGTGGCGTTACCATAGCCGACCGAAAGCGAAACGAAGAGATTCGCAATATGGCAGGATTGAAAGATGACCTTATCACAAAAATTGATAGGGGCGTACTCCAATGGTTTGGGCACGTTGAACGAATGAGTGAAGACCGAATGGTGAAGAAAATATATAGAGCGAAAGTAAATATTAAAAGGTGTCGAGGTAGACCGAGACTAACTTTCAAAGACCATGTGAGCAAATTGCTCGAAGAGGGGAGGGTCAAGAGTACTCGGATACCTAGACGTGCATGTATGAAGAAGTTAATGAACCTGAAAGAAGCGAAAGAGGTATGTAAGGATCGTGACACTTGGCGATCTGTTCTCTCTAGCTACCCCGTTAGGGATTGTGCGTGACGATAAGTAAGTAAGTAAGTAGTAATTTTATAATACGGTTGTAGCACGATTGGGTCGGCTCAACCGTGTAGTCCACGCACACAGATTATCAGCGTGAAACAGCAGCTTCATGCTGCATTGTTTCGTATGGTGAGTGTAGAACACCGAAGTACCTTTTTACTAGAAACGAGGCATTCTATGTTATTCCTCGGGGGTGACAACGCATCTGTATTTTGATTCATGTTCGAGAAGGGAAGATGTTTCCTGGGCCACAGTATTCAATTACCACCGGTAGAACTGTGTGGTTATTTGTCGCCCTTATTCTATAAACAAAAAATACTGAGAGGTACTCAGCCAGCGTCACCAGCAGACGCGCTTGCAATGTCTTTAAGATGTCGGAGCGTAATTGTGATGAGTTTTTACGTAGTAGAGCATAGGTAGAGCTATGCTGCAGTTATATTAGTAGTATAGTTGTAGCACGAATGGGTCAGCACGACCGGGGAAGGACCACACTCTTACAGAATACCAGCGTAAAATAGTAGCTTAATACTGCTGTGTTTCGTATGGTGAGTGTAGAGAACCGGAGACTCTTTTCACTGGAAATAAGGCATTCCATCTTAGTTCTAACGGGTGACAATGCATCTGCATTTTTATTCGTAATCGAGGATAGATGTAGATGTTTATGGGCCACAGCAACCACTTACCACTTACCAAGTGGACTGTGTGCTCGTTTGTCATCCTATTCTATAAAAAATGAAGTGTATTTTAAAAAAATGATATTAATCTTAAAATATCAACAAAATTTATTTTTAAATAGAATAGCCTGGATTCGAACTATTTATCTATAAAATTTGTAGGTATCGGTATAAGAAATCTTTCTAGCGCTGCACCGCCCGCCCTCCGTGCTTTCGTGCACAATGTGGTTTATGTAACAAAATTTTTAATAATAAAGTAACCTGTGCTTTTTTATGGAGATAATGTAAACATGGAAAATACTCTCAGTATATTCCACTGGAACAAAACTGGAAACCACTGGAACTGGAACCAACGAAACCGGTGGAATTTTCTGTTGGTACGAATTGAGCACAAAGATTTGTTTCATAATTTCCATAGTGACAATGATCAGATCCACCTTCTAACTGTTTTGACTAAGAAATCAAGTTACTGCTTAAATTATTTAACATCAAGTAATCTCGGTTCATTACTTGACGGCAAAAGCTTCTGCATAGCCGTCAGAATCGGACTTGGAGTGGCAATCAGTCAAACTTATCAGTACCCTAGTGGTAGCGGGTCGACGAGCTTCAGCGCCACGGACATTCGTGAAAAAAATAGCGGTGCGATATCTCGTCACGGTTCTCTGAACAATGTTATTTGAAGGGTTCTTGCATCTATATCATCTAATCATATTCCCTCGGTTTTGGAGCCTTGTGGAAAATTTAGGTAGCAAGAGACACGGCTATATAACTTAGGAAAGAAGTAAAGCCACAGTGTGGAATACTACATGTATGTGCGTAGATACTTTGACAAGCTCTCATCAAGTTACTCGAAAACAAAGGTAAATCGATAAACTGGATCTGAATCAGAAGCGACAGAACTGAGTAAGTGGCTCAAGTACGAGTCTCGGAGAGGTGCCAGATATTTGAACCTTTTATTGTAGTCGGTGTCGGTCTGTGCGGTCCACGGATAGTTTCTAAAGTTAAGTATATCTAAACTATATCCAGGACTAATCGTCGCCGCTGATGATAAGAAGGCAAGGAAACGTAGCTAGCGTTCCTGACACCATACCGCTGGGAGCCCTACATCATACAGTCCTGCTATAATATCTTAAGTCTTTAGGTTTAGTTTTGTTAATTTAAGTCTTTAGTATTATTTTAGGTTTGTTATTATATTAATAAATATTGTATATTTAAATGTATATTAATAAATGTATAATTAAAAACATTTCATTAATTAACTTAATATAAATATGACTTTAAAATTATTTTCTTCGCATTAGTTGGGTATTATAACATAATACATACTAATAAGTAAATTGAATAATACTCTTATTATATATTCATTTTTGTGATTATAAATTACTAATTTCTTATAATAATTACCCCAATTTGTGTAGAAATAAAAATAAATTTATTATTTTATTAATTTGGATTATGAGTTGAAGGATTGAAGGATTAATAAATAAATATATATCAATTCTCCAATCTTAACCCTAAAATTTGTTCTTCTTTCGGGATTTAAGAAATTTTCTAAAATTTATTTATTGCAGGTATATTCGTTTTTCTTCACTCATATACTCTGATGATGTCGTTACACTAATGAGATCGGTTTTAGAGAGAATAAGTAATTTTTTTTGGTGTAAAAAAAACCGATTTTTTTATTATTTCTTTATTCTAACATTTAAATAATAACATTTTGCCACGCAAAGTAGCTAGGCATTAAACAGACTTTGATTACAGAATTTATATATTTTATTATTATGTTTTACATTTCGAAGAGTGTGCGCAAGAATTGCATAACTTAATTCTTTCATTTCCATTCTGTTACCGGACCCTTCAAACACTCAGCTAGTCCAACCGTTAGTTATCAACATAATATGTATTCAAATCAAATGGTTTGCTTCGTCGCTTATAATTCGTACAGCAAAGGAGTGAAATTACTGCCAGCATTAGTCCTTCCACCCGATTGTATTGTGCCTTTAAGGTAAGAGTGAATAGGCTTTTTTAAAGCTAAGTTAGTGCGCTTTACCATCTTCAACTGTATGACCAACCACCATCAGGTGGTCAAGTACTGGCTTTGTAATAGTAAAATATAGCGTTATAAAATGTACAGCTTTGATATATTCAGTACTTAACAACTACCCTAAAAGAGACCACTAATTTAAAAAAAAACGATTTGATATTAGTAATTTTTTATTCAACTGGATGACAAACGAGCACACAGTCAATCTGATAGTAAGTGGATGCTGTGACCCATAGACATCTATATTTATCTTCGATTAAGTATCAAAATGCAGATGCATTGTCACCCGCGAGGACTAAGATGGAATGCCTCGTTTCCAGTAAAAAGGGTGTCTCGTTTTCAACACTCACCGTACGTAGTACAGCAGCCTTTAGCTGCTATTTTACGCTGATATTCTGTGAGAGCGCGGTCGTTCCCCGGTCGAGCCGACCCATTCGTGCTACAACTATAATGTAGTTGCAGCTTTGCTCTAGCACGTAAAGTCAAAAAATCAAACAATAGCTTCAGAAATCAGTGTTAAGACACACTGTATAGAAGAATTACCCACAACTTTCGAATCTGCTATGTGGAAATTATTTTTTTAGTTCTTTGGAGTCGCCTTCCCCATGAGTGAGTAACGTGACCTTGTCAAGCCAACAGTAAAGTCCAACGTTTTCGCTCCTCGATTGAAGTATGTAAAAGGATACGACATAATGCTATTACGTCATATATTGAAGTAAAAATCTTTTTGTGATTATCCATACTAACTACGGTCGATGACCTTACACATTCGTGCTGCAACTGATATTCGACGATGGGCCCCACCACATACTAATATATATTTTTATATAAAAATGAAATGACAAACATAACTTCTGTCCATTCGTATGTTAGTTGTTACTGCGGTCCACGGACATCTTCGTGAAACAGCTTAGCAATTAGTTGCGGCACAGAACAGATATTTGTATGGCCTACAAATAATTGTTCAAGGTCTAGATGCCTGTACTTTTAAAATTTATGTATGTCCCCATGATACATGAGAAGTTCCTAGTGTGGAGGTAACGTTATTAAAATAAGACAAAAAGACTAAAAAGTAAACTGCAGCCAACTTCAAACATAGAAGCCTACAGATGTCTTTTTACCTCTAAGAACTACAACGGAATGCCTCACAGCCAACCAAGATTTTTAAATAATACTTGTTAATATTATATAATAAATAAACATTATAAATATAATACATAGATAAACAAATTATGGTAATAGAACTAAGAATAGGGAAGGAAACTAGCCCCTGAAATATAGGTATTATATCCTAGTTTAGGGACTAATGGCCACGTAAATTTTGTGCATGTAATATCAATAAAGAAAGAAAGATTATATTTGGTACCGTGCCTACTCACACGGACTCCTGCATATAAAAGGAAGTCCTACCAACAAGTATGGTGGATGTTTTTTATTCTTAATATTCACAAATATATAAATAATGTATATCCGTTGCCTGCACAAAGATACTCCAGAGAAAATCGCTTGTCACGCGCAATTTCACATTTTGAGGAAAAAATAAAAGCATGATACAAAGGATAAGACAAACATGGTCATAAAATATTCAACTTGATGCCGCGTGAACTGTTTTTACGTAAAACGTGCTAAGGTGCGGACTCCATACGGAAAAATGTTTGTACAACGTTTTTAAATTAATACACCTGCAGATAGGATACGTAACGAGAAAGTTTGCCTGTTAACATTAATTTTGAAACTATTAATATAATTACAGCACTTGTAGATGACCTCAGTTAGAAGTAAGTTCAAAGTTAGACGAAGTAGATAAATAAATAAATTGTAATACTGCTGGCCATATGAGAACGCTTAAGGTCGTTCAACAAGCTATGGATAGGGCTATGCTCGAGATTTCTCTGCACGATAAACTTAGAAATGAGGATATCAGCAGTAGAACCAGAGTGACCGACATATCCCAACGAATTAGTAAGCTAAGGTGGCAATGGACCGGCCATATAGCTCGAAGAACCGACAACCATTGGGGAATAAAGGTTCTCAAGTGGCAGCCTTGTGATCACCTGGTAAGACATACAGCAAGTCGATGGATGTAGACTCAGGACCGTGCTTTGTGGCATTCCTTGGGGGAGGCCTATGTTCAGCAGTGGACTTGTGTCGGGCTGTAATGATGATGATGAATACTTAACGAGTTGTGTAACATACTCCACGTAAGTTAATCATGTGTTATTACCATCATTAATGTTCATCCAACGGTTTATTTAAGCAAGGTGTAATTATTATCTATGCTTATAACTATGCACTACTATATACAATATGTTTTATTTATATTTTCAACTGAATATTAATAATAATAATACAATCCTCCAGACTTAATTGGTCACGGCGCGGCGGCCAGTCTAAATGAAGACTATCCATCTGCACACTACAGGATTATAGTGCCCAAATGTACGCGCAAGCACGGGTACTCACTCTCATGGTACGGTAAACCAACACGACCGGAGAGATTTCAGCGAACACCAATGGCTTTACGAGCTTTCCGAGGCAGGAGGGTGAAACACCGCCAACTTCCTAATCCCGGGCTACCGCTGAGCACTTCTTGTCAGAAAAACCAAATAACTGATTTTGATCCGACCCGGGATTCGAACCCGGGACCTCAAGATCATCAGTAGCGGCTACGACCACTAGACCTATGAGGCAGTCCTACTAAAGTAAGCATTGGTGCTACAAAAAAATGCATATTAATATATAAAACATAGATAATATTTATAAAAAATATAAAATAAACGCTTTTTTGTCATTATTAAAACGCTAATATAACTTTTCGATAATCATCATAATGTTATGTTATAGGTGTAAAGCAACCGTTGACAACTGATATTTATCCAAAGCAGCCGATACGCAACCGTAGTCAACCAGTTGTTTATCCGACTACAGACGAAAAGGATGGTTAAATTTTTACGGTGTGTGCGGGTGGCTATGCTGAATCGCTTTTTGCAATGGTGCTTAAAAACTACTTGAGCGATTATAAAAATTCTTTCACCATTCGAATTCTATTATGACTATAAAACGTAGGATGCATTTTATGCTAGAGGACGCTACTTTCAACCAATATATTTATTTAGCTCAACTCATAAAGTACTTTCACCGCTAAAATCTTATGTATAATTATAGATATCTAATGTAGGATGCATTTTATTATAGAGGGCGCTACTCTCTACGAATATGTTTTTATTAGATAATCTCAAAAAATAATTAACCGATTTTGAAAGTTCTTTCATTGTGATATTCGATTGATCGTTCAGCAACATAATAAAAACAACAGATCGATACACTGAAAGAAGATTTGATTCTTTCAGTGTTATAAAATTATATTACTAAAATAATTATTTGTGATACTTTATAAATAACTAAAAGTAAATATCTACCTAAGATGATCAAATCCTATTATTACTTTTACAATTTAACAACCGTATTTACACACTTTACCTACTTAGGTTGATTGTTTTAGATATAGGTAATAAATAATGTATATATGAGGACGCTCAAGGTCGCTCAGCGAGCTATGGAGAGGGCTATGCTCGGAGCTTCACTGCGTGATAGACTCAGAAATGAGGATATCCGCAGTAAAACCAGAGTGAAAAACATAGCCCAACGGATTAGTAAGCTGAAGTGGCAATAGGCCGGCCATATAGCTCGAAGAACCGATAACCGATGGGCAAGAAAGGTCCTCGAGTGGCAGCCTCGTACCGGTAGGCGTATTGTAGGGTGACCCCCCACTAGTTGGAGTGACGACCTGGTAGGATATGTAGGAAGTCGATGGATGCAGGGGACTCAGGACCGTGCTTTGTGGCATTACTTGGGGGAGGCCTATGTTCAGCAGTGGACGTGTGAAGGGCTGTAATGATGATGATGATGAAATATATATATATATATATATATATATATATATATATATATATATATATATATATATATATATATATATATATATATATATATAGTTCTAATAAAATTAAGGAACGTTCATTCTATAAATACTAGGAACAATTTAATAAATACCTCTACATGACTCCACAGAGTCGTTAATTCGTTCATGAAGCAATGTGTATATATACGCCCTAATCACGAAACCATTTCACTTTGATGAATTCCGTAAAATAAACATAGATTTGAAAAATATCAAACGAGGTTGTATAAAAAGAGTTAATATTTAGGAATAAACAATACCGTAACATGGAAATTAAAAAAAAAATCTAAGACTCTGAACTGACCAAAGGTCTTGTTTTCCGAACCGCTGAAAAATTTTACGTATTTATTACAAGTAATGATTTCTAAGTAAATTGTTCCAAGCAACTATCCATCGAGCGACATTAGCCTAATGGTAGAGTGCGGATTGAAAACTCAGAAAATCGTTGGGTCAATTCCGGCATTCAAATGCTGTGGTGAACCGCTGCTAACACTATTATAGCACAATTACTCGCCAATAAAATTCAGTTCGTATTCAATTAGTTATCGCTTCATTTTTCACGTTTCGCATACACACGGACCTTAAACAAAAGCGCCCACTCTTTTCTATAAGACCAGCAATGTACCTGCAATTACCATCGTATTACATATGTTCATGGGTGACGGTGATAACCTCCCATCAGGAGAGCCGAATTCTCGTTTGCCTCTTCTTCCATTAAAAAAAAAAACATTTTTTTCTTAATACCTGATTATAAGTGGTTGTTGTGACCCATAGGCATTTACATCTATTTTTGATTAGTAATCGAAATGCAGATACGTTGTTGCCCGTGAGAACTAAGACGGAATGCCATGTTTCCATGAAAAAGAGTCTCCGGTTCTCTGCGCTCACCATACGAAGTACACAGTAGCGTTAAGCTATTTTATCCTGGTTATTTCTGGCTATTTCTGTGAGAGCATGGTTCCCCATTCGAGCCGATCCCTTCATGCGTCGACTATACTACTAATTTAGCTGCAGCATGACTCTACCACAAAAAATACATATAAGATAAAAGCGGGGTAGCAAAACTGACTTTTTACAATTTTTAACGCTTACAGAAAACAATGAAAATTACTTTACGTTAAGTAACGTCGCTCACATTCATTTTTAAACCCTGACGAAAACAGAGAGGTGTTATACGATTGTGTTGTGTATTTGTGTATATGTGTGTCTGTTTGTCTATCTGTTTTGATTTTGATTAAATTTTTCGTTTCAAAGGTGTCTTAACCGGTAACAAATAATTTATAACATCTTTAACATCTTATTTCTTGGCGTTAGTATCAGTGCTTTACTAAAGAAAATAAAACTTGTATCATACAATTGAATAATTAGTTCTGAGGGTTATCTTTCAATAATTTTATATATTGGAAATTTTTGTCAGTCAATAAACTGTTGGTGAAATTTTTTGCTCCACACTTTGTAGCGCTCTATTACAGTGTCTCATTAGAGTGTCATCAGAGTTGGTTGATATATAGCTCTCGAAATTTCATTCGAGACTTCAAGGTTTTCCAGGAACGTCATTATCTCTAATGAGCAATGATCGGCAAATGTTTTCCATAATGAACAGATAATGGATACCTACGTATAATGTAAGTATTATAGATTAATTAAGATGAGACGCGTAACCTTGTTGTAAGGGTACCTAAAACCATTATAGTACAGGTACCCACAGATCGAATTTCGGTCTGAACGGAGACTAGCCATCAGCGAAAGACAGTATAATGTGCACGAAAGTACGCGCAAGCATGGGTGCACTTTCTATTCCGACACTCTGATAGTCCATTTGACGGTATCCGACGGCAGGGAAATCAGGTGCAGGACCAACTGCTTTACGTGTTTCCCGAGGCACAAAACACCGACAACTTCCTAACTCCAGGCGACTAGTGAGAATTTCTTGAAAGAAAAAAATCCAATAACTGATTTTGGCCCGACAATTCGGTCGCAACTCAATCCCGTCACCTCATTCGTAATATGCAACCACTTAATTTTAAATTTAATTAAGGGGAGTTAAAAAAAATTTTTGTTTCTTAGGTTACGATCACATACAAAAAACTCATACCCATTCCGCTCTAGAGAAGATTTCCCTTAATCATCACGCTCAGCTGGTGGACCTTTAACGTTGCTGCCAGTTGCCAGTTTTTTTCTAAGAATAAGGGCGACAAACTAGCACACTGATCACCTGATGATAAATAGAGGCCATAGAAATTTACATCTTTCGTCGAATTAATTTGAATGAAAATTTTCTTATAACAAACTATCACCATGATCATAATCATCACAGCCCTTCTCAATTCTATTGTTGAATAAAGGCCTCCTACAAGGAATATCAATTCTTTGAATAAGCCACCAAACACATATTAGATATTACAAAGAAATTTTATTCATTGCACCGCCTTCATTTGTTACTCGATAAATGTATACGTTACAAAAAACTCTTCTCTCCGTAACGAGACGAACACAATATCGTTCGCTCGATGCAATTTCTCTTTGAACAGCCGTCGTTTCTAGATGGATAATAACGTGCACCTTGAAAAGAAACAAACCTTGTGTATTTGAGATTATTTTACCTTAATCTTATATGCAATCTATTTTTATCGATTGTGTGGGCTAAAAAGAGAAACATATTTTTGGTGGTATGTATGTAGTACTATTGTGGGAAGTCTGAATGGGTCAAAAAAGGCACGTATTGTAATTCACAAAGATATATTATTAGTAACTATCTTAATGTATGGTAGTGAAAGCTGGGTGTGGTAAAAGAAGCACGAGAGTAGATAAATACTGTAGAAATGCGGTCATTAAGGAGTATGTTGGGACTGAATCTCAATGATAGGGTGAGAAATTATGTGATAAGAGAAAATTATGTTTGCAAGTTGATGTTGTGACCAAGAGTAAAAAAGGAATGCTTTGGTAGTTTGGTCATGTAGAAAGAATGAACGAGGAAAGAGTTCGCAGAGTCGGGATGGGACGCTTTAGACGAAAGTTTATCAATCAAATTGACGATATATTGTAGATGGGCCAGATTAGGTGTACCCTTAACCGAGCATGTATGCGTAGGGTTATTTATGTAAAAGAGGCGAGGGAGGTGTGTCAATATCCAAAGCGATTTGCGTAGTCTGTGCCTTAGACATGCGTCAATCGTGAATGGTTCGCTCATTTGACCCGAATTGCATCAGAGTAAAGTTTCAATTACATTTTTTTGAAAGAATGTCCGACGAAAATTATCCGTTTGTATGATTGACCGGAATTACGCACTTCATAGTTATTCTCAGTGGCCATAGGTCACCACGCCTGAACGAGACTCGCACAGGATAAACCAGATGAAGCTGTACGAGCCAAGCCGTATAGGCTAACAGCACCAACATCACAGAAAACAGATGATCTATAAACATGTGCCGGCGTCTATGTTTTCGTCCTATAAAACTTGGTTGATTTCACGGCTAGAGCTAATACCTACTTTTTGTCATTTTTAAAGCCAATAATATGGTCTGAGGTAGGATTTCAGCCAAGTATTGGCCTATAAGATATAAAACAATTGCTAGTAATACGGATTCAAAGTTATCTGTAATTAAGGAAGAAACTTTTAACATTTTACACTTCATAATAACAGTGTTCGAACGAATGCTGAGGGTGATTCAGTTGAGAACTTAATGACAGCCTCTATTGTTTCTCTTTATTATCTTTAAAACAATAGAAAAGTGGTTTAAATCGACATGGAGAAGTAGAATAAAGTTGTATGAAACGTATGGAGGTATCCTTTTTTATATCTTAAAATAATTTCTTTTCTGTCAACATTTGAAAAAAAAACAAATTTCAATATGCTTGTATTTATAAATATTATGTATTTGTGTCATAATATTGTATAATATATTAAAATAATAATTACCGTGTTGTGAGGGTGTAAAAGTATCGTCCTGTGGGTGTCGTAAGAGGTAACAGAGAAAAACAAATCAGGAGATGGGCTTCTTTCTAACAAACCCAGTAAAAAATCCATATTTGAGTAATGCCGCAAAATATTGTAATACATTTTTTAATTTTTTCTTGATTTTATTTTTCCTAAAATATCAACGAGTATAATATATATTATAATAATTTTTGTTTAAGATAATTTCACAAAATTATAGCTATGTCTTACAGTTTTTTGTTATTTTATAATTGTTTTCATAGCTACTACTTTCACTACCATACAATAATTATTTGTATGGAAACCAACCCCCTATCCTCGTATCAAAAACTGTCATCACTTTAGTAATAGAATGAATATGTTGTATTTTTATGTTAAGTAGAAGTTTTTTGTCCAATGTTTTTATAATTAAATTTACTAAATAACGTATTAATTACTATTTTTTTAATTTGTATAAACATATTATGATGTGTGTATTACCTAGGCTACACTAAAAGTATCGGGAATGGAATATTTCCACTGTTCCTGTCATATTAAATTCTTTTTAATTGAAAACTCCTTGGTTTTAAAAATCGAATACCATTTATTTATTTTTAAAAAAAGATTCTAGGTCTTGTCACAAGGTTTTATCAAACTTGTTTAGTCGTTGAGAAAATGGAAATGACTCGAGAAAATTCAAGAGCGATGATTTATTATGACTTTCGAAGTGGTTTAACACAAAAACAGTGTGTTGACCGGATGATTTCTGCATTTGGTGATGAAGCCCCATCCAAAACCACAATTTATCGCTGGTTTGCTAAATTTCAACGTGGACGTGTCAAGCTCAGTGATGATCCCCATCAAGGTCGCCCAAAAACTGCAGTCACCCAAGAAAATGTTGATGCTGTGCGTAAGCTGATTGAGGAAGATCGACATGTGACGTACCGCGAAATTTAGGCGCGATTTCTCACACCGCACACAGAACAAAAGATTTTTTAGAGCAAGAAAACATAGAATTTTTAGACCATCCACCGTACAGCCCTGACCTAAGCCCTAATGATTTCTATACTTTTCCTAAAATAAGGAATAAATTGCGTGGACAGAGATTTTCATCACCTGAAGAAGCTGTGGAGGCCTACAAAACGGGATTTTGGAGACCCCAACTTCCGAATGGAATGGTTGCTTCAATGATTGGTTCCATCGTATGGAAAAATGTGTCAAATTTCGCGGAAAATACTTGGAAAAGCAATAAATACATTTTTAAATAGTAATGTTGTGTCACTTCCTTGATTCCCGAAATTTACAGTGCCACTACGCTGTGAAAGTAGCTTGTATTACTGAACCTTTAAGAATTATCTGGCCACTTCTAATAGTTTCTTGATTGGAAACACCATTGAACATGATGCCATAATTTTTTGATTAAAATAATATTTAGTGTCGGCGAAGGATTTGTGAGTTTAAGATAAGGAAAGTGTGTTTTAAGTGTTTGGTTGTATGTATATTTTCTGTCGCATTATTATACGTGCTCGTTATGCAGGTTTACTTTTACAAAAAGGAATGAAACTACTTCACAGACCATGAATATTGCAATAAAGTAATAATTTTAATTTTATGTAAAGTCCCTCGCGTTTTTTAAATGAATGTTACAATGTTTTACAAAATGTATTACGAGTACGTTACAATCACGACCAATTGTTAAGCTAAGAACACACCGTGCTTCTTCAATTGTTAAGCTAAGAACACACAGCTCGGCTACCCAAGAAAGGGGATAATGTTTTTCGAGTGTAGGCACCTATATGAAAATGTTGTACCTTGAAATTTTATTGTAACATGTGAAGAGTTGAATGAGTGTCTGATTCAAAAGAGTTTATTATGAAAGGTGATGATTGTGCAAACCAAATTTATTTTTAAACGTTGGTTGCTTTCATTTTTTTGGCCAAATTCATCTGATTTCTGCAAGGCTTTTTCAGTAATTTGGTAGCGTTGGCTTATTTTTAATGATAGATAAAGAAGCGGTGCTAACCTTTCCTTATCTTGAGATTAAAAAAGGATAACAAGCATTGACTTATATATTACTAGCGTACAAGACGTTTGATCTGTCATATCAAATTTAATTTCTAAGCAAATTGACATTACTTTTGTTTCTAATCCTATACTATTAACCGAGCAATTCTTGTATATATATATATATATATATATATATATATATATATATATATATATGTATGTATATATATATATATATATATATATATATGTGTATATATATATATATATATATATATATATATATATATATTATATAATCGGGATCTCGGAAACGGCTCCAACGATTTTCATAAAATTTAGTGTCCAGGGAGTTTCGGGGATAATAAATCGATCCAGCTAGGATTTATTTTTAGAAAATGTCTTCACCCGTCATGTCCTACGCGGGCCCCTCTTTGCCCACGCAAACCCTAATATTTTAAATGAACTCCAAATAGTTCAGAACCTCTTCTGTCGTCGAGCTGCGAACGCACCTTGGTACGTCCGTAATGCCGACCTTCATCGGGACTTAGAGCTCCCAACAATTCAACAATTCCTTAAAAAACTCTCTGAGAACTTCTTCAAAGCCTCAGAGTCGCACCCAAACAATTTAATTCGTGAGGCGGCTTCTTATGCAGCCCCACTCCCCTCTCGCTATCGTGTCCGCAGGCCGAGAAACTCTCTCTCGGACCCGCCTAATAAACTGTCAAACGACCTGAACTGCCTCCTGGCGGCTCAGGCCAACTCTAATTGGTTTAAATTATTGTATTAACCAACATTAATTTGCCTTCGTAGGCACTCCCTCAGCGGCTCTTAGCCGCCTGCGCCCTCTTTTCCCAAAAGAGGGTCGCTCATGATAAGGCACAATAGAGCTTAATCAGCCGGCTGCCTGTCCCCAAAGGCGGTTTTTAGAGGGTATCACTTAGGATCCCCGGTAGGACAGTGAGCCCCTCATAACCACGATAGACCGGCTATCGTGGTATGCGTAATGCATTTTCCGCCTCCCTACGTATAGGGTAGCCCTTTAATTGCTTCGGGTGCAAAAAAAAATGTCTTTTTGTCCGAGTTTTTAGGCAATGAAAAACTGCTACAATATTGTTAGAATAATTTGACAGATTGTTAATGATTATAAATAGCTTAATTGGTATAATGGGCGGTCACAGAATCGTAAAACCAGACCGGCCGACCGACATTTTTAATTTTTTTTTTTTCAAGTTCCTTTCTTTTTTGAGAAAATCTATTTTTCGAGCCCTTTTTTTAGTATTTTTTAAAAACACGAAAATTTAAATTAAAATAATTGCACTCATGATTTTTTATTCAAATAAAATCCCGTTTTTTCTGTTATGTCGCTAAGATCAAAAAATATTTTTTATATTTCATCAGTATGTAATTTGTATCTAAATATTGTTTACAAACACACGAATTAAAAAAAATCGAGCGAAAAATACCGAGCAAAGCTCGGTCAACCGGGTACTTTCTGTATTATTCTTACAACAATTGTGTCTTTATAACTTTATAATATATATTTTTATATGTTTAAATATTTTTGATATATTGTTTGATATACTTTTATACTGTTATGATATAACCTAAGCCTTATATTGTTTATGTACATAACATTTAGGCATGTACGTAACATGCTTCATGATTCATAAATGTTACTGTACAATTTTTTGTGGTTTTATCCATTTGTGTTGGTAATAAACAGGCTGATTTCTTTGTGACCCAAAGTACGTAGTAATAACATAAATTCTTTGCTCAAATTTTGAGTAGAGCATTCGGCAAGGAAACAGCTAAAATTTCTTTGCAATATAGCAAGAAGCAACAAAAATAAGAGACTAAGAACATTAGTTTGTTATACCTCACGTGGTAGAGCTGCGCTGCAAGCTATATTGTAGTTATAGCATGAAAGAGGCGGCTCGACTCGGGTAAGGCCACGCTTTCACAAAATACTAGCGTGAAAAGCAGCTTAGTTCTACTATGTTTCGTATGGTGAGTGCAGAAAACTAGAGATCATTGTTACTGGAAACGAAGCATTCCATACTAGTCCTCAAGAGTTACAACGCATCTGCAATTCTTAATCGAGCGTAGATGTAGATGACTATGAGCCACAGCATCCACAAACTTACAGGTGAACTAAGCTCGTTTGTCACATATATTCTATAAAAGTAACAATTGTGTAATTGCGCACACACGTACGAAGTGAATCTTCTTCACAACATATCATTCTTCTTTTATTTTATATTTTACATAAATAGGTTAAATGATAATATACTCAAGTAGTCCTGACAGTAAACCTTACAAGAAAACGTGCCTTTATTAATATCGTACTAAATTTCTCAACTACGTCGATAAAGTAGTCTCACTACAAAAAACCTAAATGAGTAATGTAAATAAATTAAAAAAAAGAAACATTGGTAACATAAATGATCTTTTAATTTTGAAAAAGAATATTATATTTTATAGACGATAGGCTACAAATAAAACGCAAAAGAAATAAATCAATGCCATCGACAGTGGCATTAACTGTGAAATTTCGTGACGCGATCAGCGAAAGGGGAAAGGCGTCACAAGTATTGTTCCAACAGCAGCACGTCGCGGGATATTGATGCGATCACACCCAGATACAGTCAGCCGAACGTGATTTATTTTCGACAAATATTTGCTGACTACCCTCTATTTTTCCTTCGCTACACGGCCCATGTGATTTCCAACATTTACATGTACAACATGAAATCACTGATGTTATTGCTTTTGTAACCTTCGATAACAGTAGTTGTGTATATTACATATCAAAATGTTGTGCGTAATATTATATCTATGACTAGCCACCCGCCACGACTTAGCCTGGAAAGGATCTATTTATGTGGCATTTCTTGGATTCAAGATAATCAAAGATCATTTATGTTATCAATGTTTTGTTTTTACAGAAAATAATCACGTTTTCCGGATAAAATATAACGTTAAACCCTCTTGGCCTCGCTCTCAATCTGCTTGTAAAGTTTCGTCACCATCGATTCAGTAGTTGCAAATATTAGCCGGACAAAAAACAAACAAACAGACAGATTAACAAAAATTTTAAAATGATTATTTATGTCTTAGTAGCATTCAAATAAAGATATTTTAATATTAAATACAGACACTTCAAATTTATTTATATGTACAGATATGTCGCAGTCAACTAGCTTAATCAGCCTTTCAGTTAACAGCCTAGCCTTTTAACTAAACGGCGCCGTTTATTTTTATTTCTATTTTATAGGATAGGGTGACAAACGAGCATACAGTCCACCTGATGCTAAGTGGTTGCTGCGGCCCATAGACATCTACATCTATCCTCGATTAAAAGGAAAATGCAGATGCGTTGTCACCCGTGAGGACTAAGTTGGAATGCCTCATTTCCAGTAAAAAGGGTCTCCGGTTCTCTACACTCACCATACGAAATACAGCAGCGTTAAGCTACTAGTTTAACTAGTTGTTTAAATTATATTTTACGTGGTAGAGCCATGCTGCAGTTATATTAGTAGCATATTTGTAGCACGAATGGGTCGGCACGAACGGGGAAGGACCACGCTCTCACAGAATCCCAGCGTCAAATAGTAGCTTAATGCTGCTGTGTTTCGTATGGTGAGTGTAGAGAACCGGAAACCCTTTTTATTGGAAACGAGGCATTTCATCTAAGTCCTCATGGATGACAACGCATGTGTATTTTGATTCGTAATCGAGGATAAATGTAGATGTTTATGGGCCACAGCAACCAGTTACCATCAGGTGGAATGTGTGCTCGTTTGTCATCCTATCCTATAAAAAAATATTCAGCCGTAGCGTTTGTTACAACATTTAATAAACTGGCTGACTAATGTTTGGGCCATTCGTACGATGGAGTGAAACGGCGCCGTTCAACTAGCGGCCTGAATGATATTCAGCCCTTGCCTTTCAGTCGACGCGTCTAATACAACGTTTCATGCCCAGTTATGAACTATGCGCTATATTATATAAATATACGCGGCTTTAGGTTAGCCCAAGGGTCACCTCAGCCGCACTATAACCTACTGTCGCTGATGTTACAAGATAATTATATTACGCGAACACTACACATTAAATAAAATTAATTTTAAGGATTTCATTGCGTTAAATTTTCTCAATTTTAATTCTCGACGTTTCGGCTGCTATACAACACTAAAGTTTAACTGAGGTAATTGACCTTCCGATGTCAAAGTTGATCCCGAATACCTTCAGCTTTTGTTAATTTAATTTTATGCCTTAATTATTGCTTTTGGTCCGATCTACGCAGAATAGTTTACTGTATCCTGAGATTTTGTAGTTACTTGGGTTGAGTTTAAATTTTATTAATTGTAGGATTCCAGTCTCCATTACAGTTCCAGTCTCCTTCTCTATTGAAGTTAGAGCGTTTTTTTTAAATTTCAATAGCCACACGTATCATTCTTGGTAGAAATATGTACTTTCGCTAGGGTTTGTAATCTATCAAATATGATATAATGGGGAGACCGTCTGGGATATCACAGACTGCGGACTTCCAGGAACTTTGCATAACTACATCTTTATTGTAACCAGGAAATTAGAAGAAAACAACATGCCCGCGAAATATGATATTGCCTTAAATCTGGCTATCTACTGTGGAAGGAATAGTTCTACAAGCAAGTAAATGGTGTAGCGATGAGCTCACCTGTATCTTCCATTGCAACCGGCATATTTATGGAGGACTTTGTGGAGAAAGCTCTTATTGCCTCACCTATAATCCTAAGATTCTACAAGCGGTACGTAGACGTTCACAAATTTACCAACAGACAGAGTTAAAGGTAAATAATTCCTTAGCTTTTCTAGATATGTAAGTCATCCAAAATCCTAACAACACCATAAGTCATACAGTGAACAGAAAAAAGACCCATACAAACCGATAGTTAGAGCTACCGTATTTGAATCTTTGTTACAGTGAGCACAAGGGATCTATTACAGCAAACACCTGGTCACTTAGCTTCAGCACATCAAGCACGTTTTGTATGACAACAAGCTTCGGGTCCCACGCCTACAACACAGTGACCGAGTGAAGCCGGGTACAGTCGAGCGTGTATCGAGTCACCATACGTCAAAGGAGTCACAGACAAGATTGGATAAATCTTGAAGCAAGTTTCTATTGGAAAATTCTACAAGCCACCGAAAAAAATTAATCAGTTCTTACATTGCGTTAAGTGTAATATTTCTTAACAAGATGCAGTTGTATACAAGCTAGATTGTGAATGTGGTCTCGCTTATATAGGGCAAACAAAAAGGTTAAGAAAACCTCAAATCAGCCGAAACGTCGGGTATTAAAATTCGTATATTAAACGCGATAAAATCCGTAAAAGTAGTTAAATTAATGTTATTATTACTCACTACATTTATGGTGGTGACATAGTCACTATGCAATAAAACTCCTTTCTTGTGAGAAAGATCTATATGACAAAACAACAAAATTGACTGATTTTTATTTTATCAAGTAGGTACTAATTTTCAAAAAAGGAAGGTTTTAGCCTGCCATCTAAATGAGATTAGTAATTTTTTACTACTAAATATATAATATAATTGCTAGAACAGCAAAATTACTTGTGGGCATGAGCTTTTATAAGAGTAAAATATGCCTTTACAAAGCACTTTTTTAAAGTTCAAAGCTACACTATTGTTTCAACAAGTCACTACTACAAGAGATCCCGTGAAAAGCGGCAATTAACACACAGGTAGACTATTCTTCTCTCAACAGCTGTTACAATTTCATCTTTATTTTTTATAAGTAATAAAAGGTCTTAAGCTTGCATTCGACGCCACGCATTCCAATATTTTTTTACTTAAGATTAAGGGCGTCAAACGAGCACACATTTCACCTGATGGTACGTGAACTCTGTGGGCCATAAGATCTACATTTATCCTCGATTCAGGATCCAAATGCAGATGCTTTGTCACCCTTGAGGACTAAGATGGGATGCCTCCAGTAAAAAGGCTCTCCGGTTCTCTTCACTCACCATACGAAACACAAGAGCATTAAGCTGCTGTTTTGCGCTGGTATGCTGTGAGTGCATGATCCTACCTCAGTCAAGTTGATCCATTCGTGGTACAGCCATAATATAGTTGTAGCGTGACTCTATCACGTATAATCTTTTAAATAATTTATACATACCTATACTAATAAATAAAACTGAAGTGTAATATCGAAATAACTGTCTTTCATTAAGCTAAGGAGGGTTTTTTCATGAAACTAAGTCATAAATAACCATATTTAAAAAATATCTTTCTAAACCGACTGTAATGTTACTAGAAGAACAGATAGCAATGTCGGGAGTGGTGTAGGCTATGTTTTTTACTTCCCGCTTTAAAAGTTAATAATTGTCAAAAGTAGGAAGTTATTGACTTCGGTCCGATTTTGAAAATGCGAGTTTTCATCAAATCTCCACGTTTTTTTATAGAAGAGGGGCAAACGAGCATACGGTTCACCTGATGTTAAGTGACTACCGCAGCCCAATCAACCGCAGCACCAGGGGAATTCCAGGTGCAACTCTTTTCTTTAAGGTCCTCAGGTCGTACCGCCCCAGAAAAATTGCCGGTGGTAAATTATTCGTCGGTAAATTATTCGTCTTAGTCTTAGAAAGCCGTTCCGCCAATCACTTGATTTGTGAATCATAGTTTCAGACATTGTAAACATACTGAAATTAATTGTTTTAGCCACCTTGCGCAATGTATGTATGACAACCGCCTCCACGATACAGGAAAAAATCCTAATAAAAAAAAAATTTGGGATTATAAGCAATTAAATTATTTTGTGTGTATGTTTGTGAGTTTTATTGTATATATTAGTAGGATGTGAATATGGTACATGTTTGCATGAATGAAAGCGCGGTAACATGCTTACGAAATCACTATGACTAATAAATGCTTCACTATTTATAATTTTATAATACAAGACATAAAATACACAAATATTATACTGCCTCCAAATAAATATTATTTTGCTTAACATCTGTTGTTCGAAAGGCCATAAAAATAAATTGAGAATGGTTTCAGTGCGATTCCGCTCGCTCACCCTATCAACCTATCAACGTCCCTTTTAGTGACTACAAACAAAAAAGCAAAAGGCGGTCCTATTGCTACATTGCAATCTCTTCCAGTCACTCCAGAAATAAAAATAGGAGAATGATAAACATTAAGAAAAATAAACTGGCTTGGTAAAATTTTAATGAAAATCTAATCAGTTATTTTTTATATTACTGAGCGTCGCATGAAAATAGTTTAGCGGCAAAGTATTCATTTTCAACTTCTTATTGAGATATACGAGAGTTTTCCAACCCTAGAACACATAAACAGACATCCTAATAAAAACAATAGAATCGGACACAATGAACTTCAAAATTTTGACGTCAAAGATATTGTTGGAGCGGTGGATGTTAATAAATTAGGTCAGTAGACATAGTGCGTTTATTACTTACAAAATAACTTAAACAAAAAACAAACTATGTACTCCGTGTACAAGCAAGCGACGCGATCAGAAATTCTGTATATACTTATTATACTCTTTGATCAGAAATGACATTTTTGTAGCGGATAGAGAGCGCTAATGTTGCCACATTGAAAACGAGACTTATTTCTAAAAACAAGATTATAAAATTTACCACAGATATATTTAAATATGGACTTTTTTTAAATCCAGTATCTGGATTTAAAAAAAATCTGATTGGAAATTAATACCATGTTTAATATTCGACAAAGAAAAAATAACATCATAATTGGAAAAAAATATTGGTTTTTTGATGGTGTTCTCAAGAGACCGAACCAAAACCAAGCTAATATACATATAAACAACTTTAAGATTCATATATAAACTTATTTAAAATTCAATTCCCTATGGAATTAGCCTTTGTGTGAAAGTTTGCATAGAAATACATTCTCTTTTGACACGCTTATAAAATACGAGTAATAATTACAGTAAGTAGAGTTTACAATTTTTTTATAAAAATAAAAGAGTTAACAGTTCATCTTATGAGAAGGTAGGAATAGGTAGTAGCAGGAACTCCTAAGCTACCACCTAAGAATACCACCTAAATGATATAACTAAATCAAGGCATATTGTAAAGTAATTCATAAGTTAACTAGTGAAATACTGTTCTGAAAATATTTTTAAGTACAAGCCCAAGCGATCGGGGCAGTATTGAATTTGGCGAGACAAGCGATGTTTCGGAGCGAAATAAAGTGAATCAGTGTGGTTAATTATTAGTGTTTTAAATTTTAATTGGTGTTCGGGAATAAAATTGTAAATCTTGGTGATTCAATCGGCAGTTTTTATTGTACCGAAACTCAATCTCGTAACAATTGGTGTCAGAAGTTGGATAAAATCATGCCGATTTTACCTCTGAAACCCGAATCGACCAAGTGAACAATCGGGTAGAAAACGTGATGGCTGATGTGAAGAAAACGCTGGACGACCTCAAACTGGGGGATGGAGTCACAGCTCCCGTAGTAACTACAACACCTTTGCTAAGTGGAGTTCAACGGGACTTCTTCCTGGTCGGCCTACAAAATCCAGTTCGAGGCTGTAATGAAAGCGAACGGCGGGAATAAAAGTCAGGCCATGACTGCCATCACGCTAGGCCTGCGTGACCAGGACTTAACTATTCTGGAAGCTCTCGGTGAGGAAGTGACTTATGAGCAGCTCCTTGAGGCATTGGAGGCGAGATATGGCGACGCTCACCTGGAACACGTGTTTCGTGCGCAGCTTAAAGATCGTGTGCAGCGCATCAACGAAAACCTGCAGCAGTGGGATCTAGAGGTGGAGAAGCTGGTGCGAAAAGCATACCAGTTTTTACCTGCGCTCATTTAAGGGAACCTGGTGCAGAAATTTATTGACGGTATCCGCGACCTTGAAGTCAGAGCTGCTGTAAGGCTCGGGCACCACGAGACGGTTAAGGACGCCTTGGCCCATGCACTAGAGGTGGAAGCCGTGCGGCAGGATCATCGTTCCCATCGCGTCCGGGAGGATGCGGTAGCTACAGTTCGTGACTACAACAAAGGATAAAGCCCTAGGTGCTGTGACTGTGGGGAAAGGGGCCATCTTCAATCCAGCTGCCCTAAGCGAACTGTAGAAAGGGAAGGGGATCGATCTCGAGAGGGTAGTGCAGCTAACGGCACCACCTGGCGGCGGCAGGGTCATCGTTCCCCTCACGTTAGGGAGGTGGCACCAGTTTCGGTTCGCGACCACAATAAAGGATACAGCCCTAGGTGCTATGACTGTTGGGGAAAGGGGCCATCTTTGATCCAGCTGCCCTAAGCAAATCCTACAAAGGGAAGGTGACCGATCTCAGAAGGGAAGTGCGGCTAACAGCACCGCCCAGCAGCAGCAGGAATACGACTTTACTATCAGACACTGCAGAGGGAAATGGCGAGGCAACACAGATGCATTATCAAGAAGACCTTATCTTGATGATAGCAAGAACAGTACTAGGCAAGAGAGGAAGGAAGTGGTATCAGTGAGGATACTCAGGACACACCACCTCAGCAACGAGTGGGAGGACTGCTTACAACATGCACAGCAGGAAGATCAATGGATGAAGGCCAGTGCTCCCATGCCCAAGTGGAGCGACTTCTCAGCGATGTGTTCGACCACTAAAAGCTATTGGGCCCAGTGGGACAGCTTGCTGCTTCAGGATGGAGTTCTGTGTCGTAAATGGGAAAATGTTCGGAGAGACAGCTGTCATTTGCAAATAGTTGTCCCTTAAGCTAAAGTACCAAATGTTCTACAGCTGTACCATAATGATTGTTCATGAGGCCATCTGGGAGTTAAACGAACCCTACTGAAGATCCGAGAACGGTTTTACCCCAGTGGACCCACCACTGTCTAAACGATGTCGAGGACTGGTGTCGCAAATGTACACATTGTGCGGCTGTAAAGGGACCTCAGACTCGTAGTAAAGGTGCATTGAAGTTGTACAATGTAGGTGCACCATGGGAGAGAATAGCCATTGACGTGGCGGGGCCGTTTCTGGAGAGTGAAAGCGGTAACAAGTGTTTCATGTTTGTGATGGATTACCTCACTAAGTGGCCAGAAGTCTTCGCCATTCCAAATCAAGAAGCTTCAACAGTTACAGATAAACTAGTTCATGAAGTCTTCTGTTATTTTGGAGTACCTTTAGAGATTCACAGCGATCAAGGAAGGAATTTTGAGTCTCAAATATTCCAGGAAACTTGCCGAGTTATGAGTACTCATAAAACAAGAACGACTTCTTATCACTATATATCTTCTTATCACTATATATCTTCTTATCACGCAATCTGATGCTAATCTATGCTGATGGTAGAACAATTTAATCAGACATTGGAGAGGTATCTAGCCAAAAATGTATACAGTCGGCAACGAGATTGGGACAAGCACATACAACCGTTTTTGTTATCATATCGAAGTGCTGTTCACGAAAGTACATCAGTGACACCAGCTTTCGCAAACTTTGGAAGAGAATTACGGCTTCCTGCAGACCTGATCACTGGGATACCACCTGATGCCCCATGCAGTATAACCGATTACGCAAATGACTTGCGGAACAAAATTAATGACATTTATGAGCACGTCAGACAATCGGGCCAGCAAATGTCTGAAAAGATGAAAACCCGGTATGACCGCAAAATGAACAACAAAGGGTTCGACGAAGGTTCACTAGTGTGGTTGCACAATCCAGTCCGCAGAAAAGGGGAATCTCCTAAGCTTCAAGCTAAATGGGACGGCCCGTACCGGATTGTGACCAGGATCAACGATGTAACCTACCGGATACAGAAAGGCGCAAGAGGGACTCCTAAGATCGTCCATGTGGATCGCCTGGCGCGTTATTATGGGGCCGATAATGCTCGGGACGAGCATGTTTTAGGATGGGGCGGTGACGTCTGGCACTAGCGCCATCTAGTGTCGGATAACAGAGTGAGGAGAGCTTTCCAGAAAATGACATGACTAATCTTTTAACCCACAGCGCCATCAAGTATCGAATTGAACTAGTCGGTTGGCGCGCATATTTACCTGAATATTCTGGATGTTTCGGTGAAAAAGGTGTATTTAAAGGCTTTGCAATACGTGATCGGGGCAGTATTGAATTTGGCGAGACAAGCGAAGCTTCGGAGCGAAATAAAGTGAATCAGTGTGGTTAATTATTAGTGTTTTAAGTTTTAATTGGTGTTCGGGAATAAAAGTGTAAATTTTGGTGATTCAATCGGCAGTTTTTATTGTCACGAACCTCAAGCTCGTAACACTATTAATACCATCCGCATTCAGTAAATTACTTGAAAAACTAATTCTAAACCAAAAGCTTTCCTTTTTTGATCCTTATAAATTACATTACCGGGTTCAGTTTGGATTTACTAAGGTGCGCTCAAAAACTGATGTTCGGAGCTGATTTAAACACACCTGTTTTAATCAGCACGTTTATAGTGCTTGGGAGAATTCTCTGAATACGATTGGTGTATTTTGCGATTTATCCAAAGCACTTGATTGCGAAAATTACACAATACTACTTGATTAATTAACTGAATATTAAGGGCTTATATAATTATATGTAGGTTCTGTAATAAGAACGTGTGTGCCACAGGGTTCTTTTTTAGCCCATTCTTGTTTTTCAATTATTACAATAATTAATAACTAAACTTATTCTATAAGGTAACAAACATATCATTATGTGCAGATAAAACTTCACTGATATTGAAGGTTAACCGAAAAATTAAAACCATTAGTGAAACAAATAATGCTATTGTTAAAATTTTAAATAGGTTCCACTCGAACAATTATTCTTAACGTTTAACGCTAAAGCACTAAAGTAAAGTTAAATTTGTGTGTTGTTTCATACATCAAAAAAGTTCAAATGCTACTTATTCGAATTTAATTGAAAAAAATAAATAAATTTGGAAATCAATCACGGATATTGGATTGCAATACATAGACTTACAAAGATACCTTGGCTAGCAAACTCATCCCAGTTTTCATTTTTATGAACAAGGTGACAAATGAGCACAAAGTTCACCTGACGTTAAGCGGGTGGTGTGGCTCATAGACATAAACAACGGTGAAATACAGATCCGTTGTCAGCGCTGTGGCCTCGTTTCCAGTGAAAAGGGTCTCTGCTGCTGCTATTTTACGCTGGCATTCTGTGGGAGCATGGTTTTACCCTCGATCGTGCCGACTACTTTTATGATTCAACAATGATATAGCTACAGCAGCGTAGTACTACCAAGTATAAAACTACTTATATTTATTTATAGTTGCTTCCATAGTAAAATATATTACTATATTTCATAGCTGAGACATGCACCTGACGTGAAGACTGTTTTTATTTTGCCAAAACGTGCAATACTTGCAATTTGTAATTTACATTCTGGTGGTTCATTAAGAGAATCATATAAAGATATTGCTCATTATTATTGATATCTGAATTATTATAGTAAAAAGGTGATTTACTATGATGATTCACTTATTTACCGTTACAGTCTATCCCTAAAATCTCTCAGAAATGAGAGGAGGCCTGTACACAACAGTGAAACTATATACGTCTGTGAAAATTTAACTTTTTATCTCAACAATTCTAATAAATACCACTGCTGAACATAGGCCTTCCCCGAAAATTGTCTTCTTTTTTTAAAGGATAGGGTGATAAACGAGCACAAAGTCCACCTGATGATAATTGGTAGCTGTGGCCCATAGACATCTACATATATCCTCAATTACGAATCAAAATGCAGGTGCGTTGTCACCTGTGAGGAATAAGATGGAATGCCTCATTTCCAGTAAAAAGGATCTCCAGTTCTCTACGCTCAGCATACAAAACAGCATTAAGCGACTATTTTACGCTGTATAGTTCATAGGGGGGACATTTGCCATTGTTGCAACGCTTGGCAAGCGTGTTGGCTATCGCAGTTTTTATTTTTAGGCGTTATTATGAAGATACTGCTGCAATCTCCTAATTTATTTCCCTCTTTCACCTCTTAATATACCTACGGGATGATATGAGATAGTGAATATTCTTATACCGCTATTATACGGTAATAATTAATTTATTTGTATTACATTAAATCAAAATCAAGTATAAAAAATAGCCGCACAAAATTTCAGACCGAAAATGCTTGATCATTACTACGAAGAGTAGACACTAGACAAAGTTAATTGTGAATGCTTGTTCATTCTTTATCATGAATCTAACGAATGGTAAGTCGTTAACTACAGAAGCAACTAGTTCCTCTCATTAAGAACTTTACGAAGCATTCCAACTGTCAAGTTTTTGTCTATGTTAAAATGCTTCTCTTTATATTGTTTTCTTTTCATAATTTACCAAGTTGTCGAGAGAGTATATAAGTTTTGTTTAAAACTAGCTTTTTAATCAAATACAAGCGAGCATTTTAGTACTATATCACACAGTGGTAAATGGAATTAACACCTGGAAACAAAACGAAATAAACGAAAAACAAATGTTTTTTTCAATGGTAATTTCAATCGAAACATTTAAAAACAACTTCTGTTATTTTGCAAACACAACAATTTTTAATATTTTAATCATTGATGCGCACCATAATTAATGCTAAGTAAAGTAAGTAAGTAAATGCTAGTAAGTAGCAGAACTTGGAGAGCTTTCTAGAAAATTCCATACTAGAACTTTCTACACCTAGTCAGGACCGGTATGTACTCGAACATTCTAGATGTTTCAGTAGAAGAGGCCCTATATAAGGCCAGTAGGGACCGCAACCGTATTAATTTTGGTGATACAAGCGAATACTTTGAAGCAATATAACTGCGAACTAAATTGATCAGTGTGCTCTATTATTAGTGAGTTTTAAGTTTTAATTGGTGTTCGGTAATTAAAGTGTAAGTTTTGGTAATTCAATCGGAAGTTTTTACTGTCACGAACCCTAAGCTCGTAACATTATAATAAATGTAATAGTTTTTTGCAGTTCGCAGCTAAGCACGAAAGACAGTATTGTTTTTATTCCTATAAAATATTATTTATTATTTTTTTAACATCGGTTCGTGTAAATCCAATGCTCATTATGGGCCTTTACGATAGCTACAATTTAACATTAATAAATGTCGGCTCTCGTGTTCTATCAGTTTGTCATCCGTATCGACGGGTGCTTTTTACGCCATTTATCTTTAATCTTGTTTACTTTGTGGCCCTTGCTATTCTTTCAAAAGAAATATAGTGAGAGCGTTGTAAATATTTGATGCAAACAATTTCTCCAACGTTAGGAGCACATTGTAATGGGAATAATGTCGCATAATAATTTAAAACCATCATAAATATTCCTTATCGTAATTTTTACAGCAGAGCCGAGAAAACTTTTTGAACGAGCGCTGATACCTAGGCAAATTGTAATAAATCTAGGTAACTTTATGACAGTCTAAAATGCTAATGCAAGACATAATAACGATTAGTCAAATTACGCACCTAAAATTGTTGCGAAAATCTATATTTTATATGAACTTATGTTGATATGTACACTTTGAACCAAAAGTAAAATATGTGATAGAAAATTTTGTTCAGAACGATTAAAATTCGGAATAATCAGTAAACACCTAAATTGGTATCTTTATTTTAATGATTTTACCTACATTTTATAAATTTATATTCAATGAAAAATAGTTTAAGCACATTTTTATACATATTCATTTAAAATAATATTAATAGTTCCTAGGTAAGATTAATTTCCAGCCTAGTGATACATGAGGTTGGCCTTTTGTTTTCTAACCCATTTCTAATTCCATACTTTTTGAAGATGGTACCTTGCTGTGGTGACTGCAATAGACCGTGACTCCGAAAATAGACTGGGCCCACTGCATCTCTCAGTGGTACTATTTAAAGCGTGACGCATATACAAGAATGATCACCGAGGTATTATTAAATGTATAAGTAACTGTCATGGATTGGATTATCGAAAATTCACTGTCAAACATAGGCTTCCCCATAAGTTGGATATTTGCCATAGTTTTCACTGAAGCGAAGCTTTTAATTTTTGGTTTTTATCAGGAAGATACTGTTGTCCATTTCAAGGCTTGTTTCTCCTTGTCGCCTCTTACAGCATCCATGGGACGATATAGGGCAGTGGATGTTTTTACACAGCTATCACACGGTTAGTGCACCATTCCTTAATTATTTTATTGACTTATCGTATAAACTTTTTAATGTTCAGTACTTATTAATAAAACTAAAATTATACACGCAATTTTTGTTATATATTTCATTGTATCTCTTTTTGCAACTGAGATCTTAGATGGTCAAATACATGTGTTTCGTTTACTGATTATTAAACACTACAATATTTTTTTTTCATAAAAAATATATAAATGTATTTAATAAAAGAAAGAATTAAGGATTATTTTTTTATTGCAACTTACTTAATCTTAAGTGTTTTTTTCGCAGATCTGCCGCAGAATCTTCGTTATGTCTGTAATAGTTACTTTGTATTTGTATTACTACTTAGGTATCTCCTAGGATTGTCAAAGATTTACAAAGGGTTTATTTATTTAAGAATATCCAGTCATTGGGGCCATTAGCTCGCATAAAAACAAGCCTAATGGGGTCGTTTAATATACCCAAAGGGAATTAAAGCGTGTCTAGGATGTAAGGAAGTGCAAGTACAGAGAGAGGAATTCTGCCGTTAGGTTTTATAAGCTATATTTCATTGGCATTAGGATCACTTAGCTTATCGTTTTAAAATTAAATCTGACTATTGCATAGTACAATTATGTGAAAAAGATCTTATGTTCTAGGAGGGAACCAAAACGACCACTACTTCAACTAATCGGTAAATATTAGGTCATTACCTAAAAAATTGCCGTTTTTTAAGAAATATGTTAAAGTATTTTTTTCTATATTTCCTTTTTGTATTAATGTAAGTAAACACCCATGCAATCAATTCATCTTTGCAAACGACGTGGCAGTGACCTTCTTGAAGACCTTCCTTCCAAATTCTGGAAAACGAAGAAGTCTGAACGAAGAAGAATGTAGTTTCAAGGACTGGTGAGTAGAGAAGATGACCCCAGCTCTTGTAACTTGGAGAACATCTGTTGCGCAGTATGAGATCGCGCGTTGTCGTGCAGGAGCAGCGGGAACGAGCGATTCACTAAAGCTGGTTGGAGACGTGCGAGATTCTCCATCATTGTGTTCAGTTCTTCGCAGTACACATCTGCAGTAATGCTTACCCCGTTTGGTAAGAAGCTGTGACGAATCATACTGGTGCTAGAACACCAAACAGTGACCATAATGTTTCTAGGTGTAAGTTTTCGTTTAGGGTATTGTTAAGGTGCTGAATCAAGATACATCCAACTTGCTGAGCGCGTGCTGACAACGCGGTTCAAAACTTCTTTGTTTGTATGCCTGTTCAGCAGTGCAAGGCATAACTTGACACGGACTTCGCGCTGACAATCATTGAGTTCGTGGGGCACCCATTTGTCAAATTTTAGCCTACAAATTTGACGCATATAAACCAATATTGCTTGATACTAAAGTCGACATCTGCTGCTAATGCAGCCCTAGATTTAGTACGCCTTTTATTCATCATTTTCGACCAAAGTTTTCACATGACCACAGGGTTCATTTCTCAGGTCGATACTTCCAGAACGGAAGCGGGCAAACTAATAACAGGTGGTGCGTTTGTTTGCAGTATTCGCTCCGCAAACGTTGTTTAATGTTGCGTGCCGCTTGTACCACGTTGCTGCCACGACGGTACTCATATTCCATGATTACTCCAATTTTCAACGTATTCATGATGACTAAAAAGATTTGAATGCGATGAAAACATAATCTTTCAATATGTATAGTCATATATATATACATATATATATATATATATATATATATATATATATATATATATATATATATATATATATATATATACTCATTTAATATTTATTTTGTTGACATTTTTTAAATTTTTCTCCTTCTTAGATATTTGAAATTTATTTAAAAACATTTACATAATTAATTACATTTTTAATATGTATTTATTGTAATTTGAAAATTTAGTGCTGAAATATTTTAAAAGATTACCTCATTCAATTTCAATAATATTTTTTGTATATTGTAAAGATATTGCACGCCAATGTAATCATTAATAAATAACATCATTATGATATTATTTATACATTCTAGCAATGAATAAATTTGAATTTGATCTTGAATAAATCTAATCAAAAAACTAATTTTAAAAAAAGAATTACATGTTCATAAAATATAACTATAATAACTGGCTTCTTAATATTTAAGAAAGTTGATTACATGCTATTAAAAATAAATAACCACTTGTATAATTTGTGCCTGTCCGTCTGTCTGTCTGTTCGGGAGATTTTTAAAATATAAATTTGATAAAATAAGTGGTCATTGGTGCTCATTTTAAAAATCTAAATGATGACACGCGAAGTTGGGGTGAATTACTAGTTATTCAATATAATACGCAAGCCATACAGACATATTGGTAAATATTACTTTAGGAAACTTTCAACAAGAAAATTCTAGAATAATAGATAAAATCTGCGCGATAAATGTTGCTCAATAAAACAAATTACTATTTTTATCTTAAATAAATACGCGTTCCAGAACAACCGCAAGTCAAACAACTCATAAAGAGCGGCTGAGCAATTTAGAGATAAGGAAAGTCGCTTTTATTTTAGTGAGTGATTCTGAAATGCCGTTTTACATCTCCTTTATGCTTTTGTTCTATAGAAATACTTTATGTTATGGTTAAGAAGGTGAATTAAAAGCCTGAAATAGGCAAAATTTACTAAAGTATCATATTTTTTTTTACTACGTCGTTAGAAAAATAGGTGCCTTATATTATCCCGTGGGTACCGTAAGACGCGACAGAGTAGTATCGCTCTTTATCAACTAAAAATTATAAAAAAAACTGCGATTGCAAAGCCGTCCATCAAACATGACAATTTTGACATAATCCTTTCTTTAAGGGTTCTCAAAGAAAAGAATTATTAATTTTACAAAAAAATATTTACAAGCTGGCTTGGGAGACGTTTTTCAACCGATTTAGGCAGGTAGTGCAATGACTTTAATTTAACTGAAATATTTATTAGTGACTACTTTACCGAGTAGTGGCGGTGTAACGGTACGTGTACACCAAAACCGATTTTGTCGGCCGATGGCGGACAGAACTACCTGGACGAGTAACTCGGACGTGTATGTGCTTACACTGCAACAGTGTACCACTTGTGCCGACATTGAACGTTGTTGGTAGATAACAACACTGACAGAAACAACATAATAAAGACAAAATGATTAAATTAAACTATAAATACACTCAATTTGCACTGTTGACTGACTGACGAACTGACGGTTGATCGGGCGTTTTCGTGCGTAATTGGACGATTACAGTCGTGCTGGTGTACGCGCTCTCTTTGTTTTACAAGTGTTTGATTCGATCATCGGAGTTCGGCCATCATCGCCCGAGCAAACTTCGGCCGATGACAGATTAGGTTTATGCGAAGCGTAAGAATATCTAACACTTCTGTGGGTGTCGTAAGTGTCGAGAGAGGGAAACAAATCAGGAAATGGGCAACATCGTCTTCCTAATAACGACTAAAAATAAATATCGGTTATCAACCCACTTGTCAACCATGGCAGCTATAACAAATATCCTCCTATGAGACCATCTATGGGTGAGGTCTATGTTCAGCAGTGGACTTTAGTAAGCTGTAACTTACTACTGTGGCGACTACAACGGTATTAATAAGGTATAGATTTTGTGTTTTTTGACATCAAAACAGCCTGGCATATTCTGTGAATATGACCTCAATTGGTGAAGTCGTTGGGAATTGACATGATCACCAACTTGTATATAAAGATATAATATAACGCAATGATAGTAGTGTAGTAATAAAGCTTTCTAAATAAAGCCAGTGAAATCCGGAAAACATCGAAAAATAGCTCATACTTTTTATTTTAATAAAACTTCAGCGGGAAATAAACTAACAGTACCTGATGGTAAGTGACTACTGCAGCGTTGTCACCGAAAGATCGAACACCTCAGTCTGCTATTATAGTAGCTCTATTTACCCATTAGACCGGAACAAAGCGGTACAAACACAGATGTTTGGTAGCAGAAATAGTTAAGACGGTGATACCTACTCAAATGGACTAGTAGGTAGTAGAGGCACAGACTTAGAGGAGTCCTACAACCTAGTGAAGATAAGACACACACACACACACACACACACACACACACACACACACACACACACACACACACACACACACACACAAACACACACACACTCGCACGTACGCACACACACGCATACACACAAACACACACACACACACACACACACACACACACACACGCACACACACACACACACACACACACACACACACACACACACACACACACACACACGCACACACACACACACACACACACACACACACACACACACACACACACACACACACACACACACACATACACACACACACACACACACACACACACACACACAAAAAGACACGTACATGCGAGGGTAGTTGGTAATATGAGAAATAAATTATATTGTTTAATTCTTAAAAAATAATATCCACTTTCACCGATTAATAATTTTAAAATACTTGCGAAAATTGAGAAGGAAGAACATTTTTATGTTGTAAATATAATATTTATACATAATTCATCTAGGCATCAAATCAATTCTTCAAAAAATTCTTTCTTATCTTCTTCTCATACATATATAAAAATCAATTGCAGTCCGGTAGTCTCGCTAAAACTCGAAAGCAACTCGAACAAATTTGATTAATTTTTTCTCCGTATTTGAGTGGGTTCCCACATATTTTAAAACTCAATTAAAGACCCAGTAGATGGCGCTGTTATCGAGACCCAGAAATCATACTTGCAAATCCGGGGCGAGAAACTTCTGTCTCCAACCCTGAAAGGAAACTTTAGGCATCTGAGTGGGCGTCTGAAGGTGTAAGACAGGAATTAATATAATGTCTAATCCAAATTCATTCGAAGCCCAATCGCATAGTTAATAACTGTTCTCATTGGTCCAGTGGTCGTCAACGCGGTTGCTGATAATGAGATCCCGGGTTCGAATCCCGGGTCGGACCAAAATGAGTTATTGCGTTTTCCTGTCAAGAAATTCTCAGTGGCTCATGGCTTGTCTCCTTTGAGATGTCTCCTTGAGTGCCACTGACAGCCACAGGCCGCCGTGTCCCTAATGCGGTCTGGAGGACATTATTATTACCTGATTATATATTTATAAAATAAATAACGAAATTACGATTCGTCTTGTGGTTTCCATTACTAGTTGGATTATTTAATATATGGTGTTAAAGTGATGATTAAACCGGTTACGGGAAGCTATAAATTCTTTCTGGGGTAGCCTTTGTTATATGTAACAGTATAAGCCTTTAATGATTTCTTAAATTTACGCGAACACTACACATTGAATAAAACTATTATTTACGGATTTTATCGCGTTTAATTAAATTAATTTATTTTTATTATTATCCCTACAAGCAAGTAGATGGTGTGGCGATGGGCTCACCTGTGTCTCCCATAGTCGCCGACATATTCATGGAGGACTTTGAGGAGAAAGCCCTTCTTACTGCTCCTGTAAATCCAAGGTTCTACAAGCGGTACGTAGACGACACTTTCACAATTTTACCATCTGACAAAGTAACCGCATTTTTAGACCACCTTAACTCCATAAACTCTAAAATACAATTCACAATGGAGTTAGAGGCAAATAATTCTTTAGCTTTCCTAGATGTTCCTCCATCCTGATAACACTATTGGTCACACTGTGTATGGGAAAAAGACCCATACCAACCGATATCTAAATGGTGAATCTCACCATCATCCTTCACAGTTAGCTACCGTGGGTAAATCTTTGTTTCAGAGAGCACGAGGGATCTGTGACAGAAAACATCTGGCTGCGGAGCTTCAGCATGTCAAGCAAGTATTGCAAGACAACAAGCTTCGGGTCCCGCGCCTACGTCACAGTGAACGAGTGAAGCCGGCCACAGTCGAGCGCGTGCCTGCTCTACTACCATATGTTAGAGGAGTCACGGACAAGATTGGCTACATCTTGAAGCGAGCGTCCATTAAGACATACTACAAGCCGCTGAAGAAGATTAGTCAATTTTTACCATCCATCAAATGTAATATTCCTCTACAAGAAGCAGGTGTGTACAAGCTAGATTGTGAATGTGGTCTCTCTTACATAGGTCAAACAAAGAGATCTATAAAAACCCGCGTGAAGGAACATATAGCTGATGTGAAGCACCGACGCTCCGGGAAGTCTGCAGTCTGCGAACATGTTCAAGATCGTCCCCACCATTACATTAGATTTGATAAACCACAAATTCTCGCAAAAGAACACCGATTCCTACCAAGGATGATACGCGAGGCTATTGAAATTAAAAAACATCCAAATTTCAATAGAGGAGATGGTTGGGTGCTACCATCTGCTTGGGATCCTATAATTAACAAAATTAAACCCAAACCCAAGCATACCACTGCAAGACTTCATGATACTATAAGCTCGTTTTGCGTAAATCGGACCAAAAATTAATATTAAAAAACTGAAGGTAGCCGGACTAACTATGACATTGGGACGTCAAACATCTCAGTCCCCCCCGTGACCATGGGCGCTGTAAAGCACCCGAAACGTCGGGATAATAATAAAAATAAATTAATTTAATTAAACGCGATAAAATCCGTAAATAATAGTTTTATTCAAAGTATAAGCCTTTATTTAACAATCTTACAAAACGTGCATATGAAATTAAAAAAGTATAAGTAAGTAAATAAAAAATTTGGCATATTTATATTTCATGCACAAAGTAGTACATATGGTGGACTTAATGCCTGCCGCAGGACATTCTCTCCCAGTCAACCATTAAGCTAAACAGAGATACACAAATAAAAGATGGTGCAACAATAATAAAAACACCCCTGAGGATTAAGATGGAATAACTCGTTTCTAATAATAAGAATCTCCGGTTCTCTGAACTCACTACACGAAACAACGGCAGCATAGTGCTGCGATTTTACGGTGGTATTGAGAGCGTGATCTCACCCCGGTCGAGCTAAACCATTCTTGCTACAACCTTAATCTTGCTGTGGCGCTGCTCTACCACGTATAAAACGCTTACGCCATTTATTCTCGTATACGATATTACATAAACACAGTTATTTTCTGTAATAAACAAAAACAAACTGTAACAGTGATATTGCTGTGTGAGTTATTCGGTAGAACTAGTTCGTATGGTACTTATATCAGACGTAATAGCGGGGAGAAAGCAAACATTTGTTGGACATAAATCACGCTGGGACAGCTGTATCTAGGACACCAGATTGCATAAATATATCGCTCCATCAAATAACTGCGTTTTTTCCTTTTTACCCTCGACTCGCCAACCTCGAAAATAGATGAGGTTTACAATTTGATTGTAAGTTTTTTTGTATGTCCTCGTATATTATACGATATCCATATCAATTATAAAATGATTTTTACGATTCCTAATTGATAAAATAGATTATACTTCAAGGTTTGTTCCATATAAGTTTGGAGAAAAAGTTTTACCACTAAGAGTAGCAAAATAGGGATGAATTTTTTTGTATTAGTTATACCATAATATTTTTTTTTATAGAATAGGGTGACAAACGAGTACACAGTCCAACTGATGGTAAGTGGTTGCTGCGGCCCATAGACATCTACATCTATCTTCCATTGCAAATCAAAATGCAGATGCGTTGTCACCCATGAGGACTGAGATGGAATGCCTCATTTCCAGTAAAAAGGGTCTCCGGTTCTCTACACTCACCATACGAAGTACAGCAGCATTAAGCTACTATTCACGCTGATATTCTGTGAGAGCGTGGTCCTTCCCCGGTCGAGCCGACCCATTCGTGCTACAACTATACTACTAATATAACTGCAGCATGGCTCTACCACGTAAAAATACTACATATCACTACGATATAGAAATTTTGATATTCCACCGCTCTTAAGGAAAAAAAAAACATTCTTTTAGGTAATAAAAACTAAGAGCCGACTTCGAAGTATTAAAAAGAATAAAATTATATAACATTTTGAAATCGGTGCTTAGATATATTGTGTAGAAGAATTTAAGTCTCGACTTTAGAATATGAAAATATTTTATTTTTATAAAATAAGGGTGAAAACGAACATACAGTCCACCTGATGGTAAGTGGATGCTGTGACCCATAAAGATCCACATCTACCCTTGATTAAGAATCAAAAAGCAGACGCGTTGCCACCCCTGAGGATTAAGATGAAATGCTTCATTTCCAGTACAAAGGTCTCCGGTTATATACACTCACCATACGAAACGTAACAGCATTGAGCTGCTATTTGATGCTGGTATTCCGTGAGAGCATGGTCCTTTCCCGGTCAAACCGGTGAATTTATTACAGGTGAATTTCATAGGTTTCGATTTTTTTTGCTCGGAATACTAATTGCTTTTCTAAAATAAATTAGCTTAGTTTACTGCTTATAACATCAGCTATCTGCCAGTGCAAATCCTATTAAAATCGGTCAAGCCGTTTTGGAGATTAGTCGGAACAAATAGGCAGACAGACAGACAATTTTTTAAATTGATTTTTTTTAGAAGTGACGTATATATTTTTATATGCATTTATTGAAAAGATGTTATTCAACATTATCAGCAGACGTTTCAATTTTATTTATTTACACATAGATAAGTATTAGGTTTCTTTACTTGACGTATGTTTTAGGTTAGTTTACTGGATGTAGGGCTCCGTTAGTACACTGGATGTAGGACTTGATGAGTTTACTGGATGTAAGACTTGTTAGTTTCCTGAATGTAGGACTCGGTTAGTTTACCGGATGCAGGACTAGGTAAGTTTACTGGATGTAGGACTCGGCTGGTTTACTAGATGTAGTACTGCGTTAGTTTACTGGATGTAGAAGTTGATTAGTTTACTGGAAGTATGACTTGGTTAGTTTACTAGATGAAGGACTCGGTTAGTTTACTGGATGTAGGACTTGGTTAGTTTACTGGATGTAGGACTCGGCTAGTTTACTAGATGTGGGACTCGGTTAGTTTACTGGATGTAGGTCTCGGTTAGTATACTGAATGTAGGACTCTCCGTTCCTCCGATGTAGGACACCCAGAAGTCCGGGTATCCCTATTACCTATTTCTGCCGCCAAAAGTAGTACTTTCACTGCTATATTTCGGTCTGAAGGGCTCAATAGTGATCAAGTTTAATTAAAGCATCTTAGTTCTGAGAGTTGTAAGCGTACATGTAATTTTCTTTGTTTGAGGTTAGCCACAGGTATCCATGGGCTTCGGAAGCCACTTACCATCGGATCAGTGTAATTTCGTTTCTCATTTCAATTTAAATATCAAACATAAATAACATTAGCTTAATTTCCGTGCCACAGTCAATGACAGTTTTTTACGTGTCTTCCGGGACTACTAACACAATAAGGAGGTTTTTTTTATCCCTTACCAAGGCCTAACCTATTTATGAGATTGGCCCACATTGGAGAGAACTCGGAATGTGCCCGTTGTAATGTATCCTAAGGGAACTAAGAGACATTTCAGCAACAAATGTTTACAGCGGTCGTGCTTACAAGTATATAGCGCTCAGTTTACTATGAAACAACAAAATGTAAGGAATTTATTTAAATTATTACATGTTTGCGTAGTCGTGAGCATTTTTGAAGTTTAATGTTATAGACTCGAACTTGACTTTACAATTTTGTCTTAATATACGTTAAATTCTACTACTTTTTTGTGAATATTGTATTATAATATATTCACAAAAATAGTAGAATTTAACACATATGTAATTTTATCATCATCGTTCATCATCACATTTGATTAAAAATTGTTTATAAACAGGTAAATTTCGCTCGCCCATGATGCTCGCCGTAGTAAATGTAATGAAGACGACATTTAGTTCTTTAACATAGAACAGAAATATGCTTAAAAAAATAAAAATGAATTTATGTGGTAACAAATGAGCACACAATCCACCTTATGGTTAGTAGACACGGTCTGTAAATACCTACTACAATCGTTCGCCAATACGCGTGGCGCATACAGCAAACCACACTATACCCATCATCAATGAATAATCAAAATGCAAATGCGTTTTCACCCCCGAGGAATAAGATGCAATGCCACGTTATCGATAAAAAGGACATACAATTCTCTACATTGACCATACCAAACGCACTAGCATTAAGCTGCTATTTGACTCTGGTACGACTCGCGGAACGTAAGTCTAGCGCTGAACGAAATGTGGAGAAGATAACTGCGAACATCGTATACGGGGGACGGAATTCGACTGGAGAGCCAATCAGCGTAAGAACGATACGCACAGCCTATACGCAATAATGCGCAATACGGCCAATTATGCACAATAACGGTCGCCGCTAGACTTTCGTGCCGAGAGTTGTATTCTGTGTAAATGTAGTCCGTCCCTGGTCGAGCTGCAACTATAGTACCGCTGCAGCGTGGCTCCACGACGTAAAATGTTGTGTCACAAAATTTTACGTACCGTACCCCTATTTTTGCAATTAATCAATAGAGAAAATGGCAGTGAAAAGCTTTTTCTTATTTAAGGAAATTATTTTGACAGATGTACAACAAAATGACAATGCGACACGAAGTTTCAACGCGGAAGAAGCTGTCGCTTTGCGTCGAATAATGAAGAAGTCTCTATTGTTTCTTACAACTTCGACGTAAGTTTGATATGTCAAGCATAAAAACTTCACATAACTGACGAACTGACTTATTAAATTAAATAAAATCTAATAGAGAAAAATTCATGTTTGTTGCTGCGTCCATCAGATTGTGGTAAAACTTTGTCAACTTATTGCTTGCACCTCCGCGAAGGTTATAGGCAATACAATTAAATTACAGTAGATGGCGCGCGTACTGTACCAACAAATTTATTTAAACGTTATGATATCATTCATCTCCAATGAATGTAGAATTAAACGACATAACTCTACCTGCTCGTGCTACCATGGTAAAAGGACATTGGGAAGTTGCTCACACGTCATTAGTGTTGTCTATTACTTAGGGTGGGCTAAATATCAAGATCACTTTGACCACCCCGAACTGGGTATGGATTATGTTTTAAGGGACATAGAAATTAAATAAAACTTTAGTTCGCCATATTGGTTTTTTTGTTATAGATCATGGAACCCCAATGGTAGGTACCAAAATCTCCGATCTGCAATGAGTCATCTAATACGACGATTTTAATGGATCTTAAGTTGATTATTGTACTAGGAGTTCAAAAATTATATAATCCAGCTGCATTCCCAGGTCACTTAGATACATTCAATCGTGATTTTATTGTCATTTACTTACATATATTTACGAATTTTGTAGATAATTAGGATTTTTTTTGTGTATCGCCTGAACAATAACATAAGTCAATATTTCGAACATAAAAAATATAAAAATTAATTATATAAATAATAACAAATAAACTGATATATATATATATATATATATATATATATATATATATATATATATATATATATATATACGTCTTGCTTCTGTCAGGTCTGGGTTTTTTTTTCTATGGGGCGTGACCGTTAATGATACTTTTACAAGTACTCGCGTCGCTCTCCTGCCAGTTATGTATAAAAATGGGTTATTGTAATAATATTAAGGAACGCATCTTTGGTTCTTTCTCCCGCAATAGTATCGCTGCCGCGTATATTGAAAGTATATAAGAACATATATAAGGACACGCATTCATAGTTTTCTTACTCTTTATGTTTTCGGAATGTGTAGCAAATAAAATTTTCAGAAAATATACCCGATTTTTCCGTACTAGTCGCGTATACTTTCTAACACTGATTCATTAAATTACTTAAAAGATTATACAAGGCTAGAACCGACAGGTTCTAACATTTAAAAATTTGCTATAATTAGTTATCGACTAATCATGCAGTTATTACTTTACGGCAAAATAAAGGTAACAGTTAAAATAATGAATTCCTTTGTGAGAGATAAAATTATTTTTAATATAAAAGTAGTATTTTTGTAATAAAGGCACTTAAATCTTATTTATCTGCATAATATGTCCAATTACGTTCCACAAGAAATACAATTGTCAATTTGACACATACTTTTTTTAAGGCATTCGTTGTCATAATTAAACATAGTTATGTGTACTTTATACATGTCGTAGCATAATATTAAGATAAACCGAATTTTCGGAAAAATACATGGTGATCGCGAAATCACGGCTAATTAGATGATTGGTGGAATAATTTCGACAGATTCTAAAACTGAATCAGCACGCCCCGACTCCACGTAGTCTTGTCTGCCCTACCCCTTGAGTGTTTTTTTTTTTAATTCGTAGCCGAGATTCGTAGGGAGAGCAGCTTCTGCCCGCCTACTACGCAAGGGCGAAGAGGCTGCTTCTCCCGCAGCGCGCGCTATCTTATACAAAAAAATATAAAAATGAATATTTGTTTGTTCGTATTTTATGCGCTGCCGCACCGTTCATCAGTTTGCGGTAAAACTTTTTCAACATATTGCTCTCACTTCCGCGAAGGTTATAAGCATAAGGACCCGGTAGGTGGCACCGTTGTAGAATCTAGATATCACAGGGCAGATATCTGGTCAATAATAATATGGGATCACTCCTAAATTAACATATTTATTTGTAAAAAAATAATTGAAATCGGTTTACGATTGACGAAGTTATCGCGTAAAATACACACAAAACAAAAGTACAGTCGAATTTAGAATCTTCATCCATCCATCCTCCTCATGTGAAGTCACCCTTAGACAACTGCAACATTGAATTCACTTTGATGTCTACATTTTATCTAACAAAACAATATCAGTTGATACTTCGTAAACGCTGAGCCAAAACGCATAGGCCATATTGCTACACACGCAAAGTGGGAGGGTAGTCAGCAAATATTTGGCACACATAAATCACATTCAGCCGTCTGTATCTGGGGAGAGCACATCAATACCATGCGACGACCCGTCGACAGAATAAAGCCGCTATAACCTTTTTCGCTTACACAAACCGTATTGCGAAATTGTGAATGTTAATTTTGGAGAACGAATGGGAACGAAAAACTTATCCCCAAAAATCAGTATCAATAATACGTCGTAAAAACGAGATCGTATTTTCACTTTCGTCATCATAATCAGGAGTAGTAACTCCTAACACACACATATATCCTCAGGGACGACATTGTACTCGTAAGACATGCAGGCAATTAATTGACACTGGGAGCTTAGGACCTTGCTTTGTGTTATTTCTTGGGCGGAGCGTATGTTAGTCAGTGGACTTATGATGAGTTGTAGTGATAATTAATGTGATGATTCTCTCATGCTTCCCTTATGTTGTATGTGTGTGTGTGTGTGTGTGTGTGTGTGTGTGTGTGTGTGTGTGTGTGTGTGTGTGTGTGAGTGCGTGTGTGTATGTATGTATGTGTTTAGTTAAGGTTGCCACAGAAAGTCAGGGCTAGTATGACACCTGTACATAATATTTTTTTGAGTTTTTAGTGTTAATTTATCAAGAAATGGCCAAATAAATATCTCTTTCTTTCTTTCATTCAAATAAATCCAAATTAATCATGGGCCTTACTTTGTGGTTTACCTTTGGCGAGGCATATGTTGAACAGTGGACTTGTGATGGGATGTAGTGATGGTGATGTGAAGATTATTTTATGCTTCCTCTTTGCCTTTTTTCACTCCTCTTTCACAACGTTCAGCTAAGTAATTTGCGTACAATAAACTTCAATTAAAGTATATGAAAAACTGGATGATTTTTGTTACTTTTTAAAGACAATTGATCAAGAATCAACTACAGGCGATGCTATTGGAAAAATAAAGCATTGTCTGTTTTCGGATACTTACAATTTTCACTCCGCTGATACGTGTTTAGACCTGAAAATAAACATTTACGATTATTATCATTTAACTTTATATTATAAACTGTGGTAAATGGGTCAAAGGAAGTTCCCCTTTGAGGCGACCTAATAGAGAAGCCTATGTTTAGTAGTTAGTTCTTACTAGTTGGGGCATCTTCTACTTATTCTTTGCATAGCGATAATAACCAATTCATTTGGATTTCTATTCTGTTGTAGTCTTGTACTTTCAAAGGTTGTAAAACTGTTCATTGTAATAATAATAATAATAAAGGCGTAGGGAAGTGACGACCCCATCGCCCGCTGACGTGACGGTTATGTGACAAAACCGCTACGTCCGCGCAGTCAGTCAGCACCTTGCCAAGAGGTGTGAGCGCCGTGCCTCGGCAAAAATTGATGGTGCAAGGGCCCGCTTGTGCATATGGCCTCACCATGAAACGGCGCCGGGTCTGGGCGTCTCCCGTTAAATGACGCCCTGTATGGATGATGGAACACAGGAGATTGCGCAAAGGGCCGCTACCTGGAGGTCGCCAGGGCGCGTCTGGAGCTGGCGCTGGACGCGACAGCATGCGAACCGCCAGCCGAGCGCGAGGTGCTGCACGACCACCCAGCAGCCCCTCGCATCCATCATCCCCAACAGCTTGCTTGGTGTCGGCAGGGTCTTCGCAGACCCAGCAATCGGCACCCGCCACTGGTGGAGTACGCCGCATGCGATGGACCATCAATATGAATACAAACGCATTGCGGGCGTATTTAGGGCGAAAGGGGGAGAAATTGGAGGTTTCGCGTATCGGGCTAGGATGTATCGTCTTTTTACTGAGCTGGAGCCATCTATTACTGTCACCGAGCAAAACCTGGCAGACCGAGTTCGATATATCTTACGCTCAAATATATTTGATGGCGCCGAACTCGAACGGCTACGACGTGAGGCTGTTCCCTCATCAAATGAAAACGCTACGACTGAGGGTGCGGTGCCACAAGTTGCAGAACAACCCGCACACGTAGATGCCGCCGTGAATACCCCAGTGGTTGCTGATTCAAATGATGATGGAACATTCACCCAGGAACTAGAAATAGAGCAAATGAGGAGTACATTGGAAGAGGCGATTATGGAAACGCGCAGTACGCCTCTCGAAAATCGACCGCGACTTCCCCGCATAGCCCTAAGCAAGCGGAATCGGGCTGTCGTGAGGGCTCTGAACCCAATGCTGGTGACCTATTTGGAAGCCAGCCGGGACCTTTGCGAGACGGACTCAATTCTCTTTGGCGCCGCACTGGCAGTCTGCCGTATTATAGGTGCCAAAACTTCCACGGCTGGACGCACTACTGGAAAAGTAGTGCTATCCCAGCCTGGAGAACAAGAAGTGAAGAACGTATCGCAAAGGCTAGGGCCCTCATAGGCAGACTGATATGCTTCAAGTCAGGCAATACCAGGCCAAGGATTGTGCGCACCGTCAGGATGGCGTTTGCTGGGACAAATGTTAGTTTGTCCCAGCCGGATATAATGCAAAAACTGACGGAGCGCATAGACGACCTGAAGCAGAGAATCGCTGCTTGGGGAAAGCGAATTCGGCGATATACCGAGAGGTCGACACGGTTCAACCAGAATCGTCTCTTCCAGAGTGATCAGAAGAGGCTCTATAAATCATTGGAGCGACCAATGGTAAGTGGAACGGGCCCAGTACCGAATCAGGCCGACACGGTCGCATTCTGGCGTGGCCTGTGGTCAGAGCCCGTAAACCACAACGAGGGCCCTTGGACGGAAGTTGTGGCGAGTCAGTGTGCGGGTATTACGCCCATGGACCCCGTCACCATAACGCCGGATGACGTAGCTGAGGCGGTCCGTAGGGCCCCGAACTGGAAAAGTCCGGGACTCGACGGGCTGCATCACTACTGGCTGAAGGGGTTTGTGGTGTGTCACACTGTGCTCGCCCGACAGTTCCAAGAGGCTCTCAACCAGAAGTCGCTCCCGAGCCTCTTCACTACTGGGATCACTCATTTAGTTCCTAAAGACCAGGTTACCACAGACCCGAGCAAATACCGCCCCATCACGTTTCTGCCGACCATATACAAGACACTAACATCCATTTTGAGCGCGAGAATCACTCGTCACCTGGACTCAAATCAGGTGATGTCGCGCGCTCAAAATGGATGTCGGGGCGGTGGTCGTGGAACCAAGGAACCACTCCTCATTGACGCGGTCATTGGCAAAGTGGTGAAACGCAACCGTCGGAACTTCTCCGCCGCCTGGATAGACTACAGAAAGGCATTCGACTCGGTGCCCCATACAAGGCTAAAGAGAGTCCTCGAACTGTACAAGATAGACTGTACAGTTAGAGACTTCCTCGAGCAGTGTATGGGGCAGTGGAGTACGATCCTTTGTCATCTGGGCGAGCGGATGATGGCTGCGGAGAACCACATAAGGATAGGAAGGGGTATCTTCCAGGGCGATTGTCTGAGTCCAATATGGTTCTGCCTCTCTCTGAACCCTCTCAGTACCTTACTGGAGGGCTCCGGGAGGGGATTTCAGCTACGGAAAGGTGGGACAAAAGTGACCCACCTTTTCTATATGGATGACCTCAAGTTATTCGCCTCCAGTCGCTCCCATCTTATGGAATTGCTAAACATCACTTGTGAATTTAGCAATTCCATTGGAATGGAGCTGGGGGCGGATAAGTGTGCGGTACTCCATGTTGAGAGGGGTAGGGTTACTAACTCTGAGGGCATAGACTTATCTATGCCCGTCAACTTAAGGACCCTTTCCGAGGCTGAAACATACCGATACCTGGGTATGTCACAGAACATCGGTATCGATGAGGCTGGTATGAAACAGTCAGTTTGCGACGTGTTTTATGCACGCTTGACCAAAGTGCTTAACAGCCTTTTGTCCGGTGTGAATAAGACACAAGCATATAACGGCTGGGTCATGCCTGTCCTCATGTATACCTTTGGCTTACTCGGATGGACTCAGACTGAATTTAACGCCCTGGATAGAAAAGTCCGCACTACCATGACATCCCACAGGATGCATCATCCGAGATCGTCGGTAATGAGGCTGTACTTGCCGCGAAAGCATGGTGGGCGTGGTTTCTTGAGCGCGCTCACCATGTATAATCGCGAAGTTTGCAGCCTCCGTAATTACTTCTTGGCGAGCTCGGATGATCCATTCTATAAGGACGTCATTTCTTGTGATAAAGGACTTACCCTTCTATCCTTAGCCAACGAGCAATGGCAAGACCCGGCAGTGCAGACAATTTCCGACCGGGAGACCGTATGGAAGGAGAAGGAGCTTCACGGGAGGTTCTACAAGTCTCTACATGGGCCTTTCGTAGACACAGTAACCTCCCTCCACTGGCTACGCTTTGGTGACCTCTTCGGGGAAACCGAGGGTTTTGTCTGTGCAATACAGGATCAGGTTATTAAGACCAACAACTATCGGAGATACATCCTAAAGGATGGCACCATCGACATCTGTCGAGCTTGTCGCCATCCCGGTGAGTCACTTAGGCATGTCATCTCCGGTTGTTCGGCGCTTTCTAACTCTGAGTACTTGCACAGGCACAACCTAGTAGCCAGAATTCTTCACCAGGAGCTCGCTCTGAAATACGGTCTCGTGGATCGGAAATTGCCGTATTACAAGTACTTGCCGGAAGCCGTGCTCGAAAATGATCGCGCCAGGCTCTATTGGGACCGGGCCATCATCACAGACAGGACTATTCTTGCGAATAAGCCTGATATTGTGCTGATGGACCGGGCACAGTCAAGGATATTTTTGGTCGACATTACCATTCCGTGTGACGAAAACCTCGTGCAAGCCGAAACAGATAAGCAAACAAAATATCTGGACCTGGCTCACGAGGTGACCGACATGTGGGGTGGTCTGCCGACCGAAATTATTCCTGTAGTCGTCTCTGCAAACGGGCTAATCCCAGTCAGCCTCTCGGGTCATCTGAGGCGGCTGGGTCTACGTGGCGGTCCGCTCCAGGCTCAGATGCAGAAGGCGGTGCTCCTCGATACCGCCCGCATCGTCCGCCGGTTTCTTTCCCTTTCCCCCTAACCCTCGGCCGTTTGGTCTCCCCTGCCGAGGGCCTCCATCTGGTTGGGCTTTTATTTATATATGTATTTTTATATTTAATTTATGTTATTGATATTTATGTATATTTATCTTTTCATTTCCATTTATAATTATATATTTATAGAACCCAACCAGATGAGAAAACTATATTGATAGCCCACATATAATAATAATATAAATATGACGTCCCATAGGATGCATCATCCGAGATCGTCGGTAATGAGGCTGTACTTGCCGCGAAAGCATGGTGGGCGTGGCTTTCTGAGCGCGCTCACCATGCATAATCGCGAAGTGCGCAGTCTCCGTCAATTCTTCTTGACGAGATCGGATGATCCATTCTATAATGACGTCATTTCTAGTGATAAAGGGCTCACCCCTCTATCCTTAGCCAACGAGCAATGGCAGGACCCGGCAGTGCTTAGCATTTCTGACCGGGAGACCGTATGGAAGAAGAAGGAGCTCCACGGGAGGTACTACAAGGCTCTACATGAGCCCTTCGTAGATACAGTCGCCTCCCTCAACTGGCTACGTTTCGGTGACCTTTTCGGGGAAACCGAGGGTTTTGTCTGTGCAATACAAGATCAGGTTGTTAAGACCAACAACTATCGGAGATACATCCTAAAGGATGGCACCGTCGACGTCTGTCGAGCTTGTCGCCATCCCGGGGAGTCACTTAGGCATGTCATCTCCGGTTGTTCGGTGCTTTCTAACTCTGAGTCTGAGTTGTGCACAGGCACAACCTAGTAGCCAGAATTCTACACCAGGAACTCGCTCTGAAATACGGTCTCGTGGACCAAAAATTGCCGTATTACAAGTACTTGCCGGAAGCCGTGCTCGAAAATGACCGCGCCAGGCTCTACTGGGACCGGGCCATCATCACAGACAGGACTATTCTTGCGAATAAGCCTGATATTGTGCTGATGGACCGGGCACAGTCAAGGATATTTTTGATCGACATTACCATTCCGTATGACGAGAACCTCGTGAAAGCCGAAACGGATAAACGAACAAAATATCTGGACCTGGCTCACGAGGTGACCGACATGTGGGGTGGTGTGCCGACCGAAATTATTCCTGTAGTCGTCTCTGCGAATGGGCTAATCCCAGTCAGCCTCTCGGGTCATCTGAGGCGACTGGGACTCCGTGACGGACCGCTCCGGGCTCAAATGCAGAAGGCGGTGCTTCTCGATACCGCCCGCATCGTCCGCCGGTTTCTTTCCCTTTCCCCCTAACACTCGGCCGTTTGGTCTCCCCTGCCGAGGGCTCCCATCTGGTTGGATCTTATTTATTTATGTAGTTTTTGTATTTATTTTATTTTATTGATATTTATGTATATTTATCTTTTCATTTTAATTTATAATTATATATTTATAGCACCCAACCAGGTGAGAAAATTATATAGATACCCCAAAATAATAATAATAATAATATTCCACAACTATCACACAACGCCATCTAGTCCCAAGCTAAGCAGAGCTTGTGTTATGGGTACTAGACAACTGATAAACATACTTATATATTTCTAAATACATAAATATTATAGATAAATTACACCCAGACACAGAATAAATGATCGTGCTCATCACACAAACATTTGTCCTGGGTGAGAATCGAACCCACGACCTCCGGTATAGCAGTTAGGGTCACTAACCACTAGACCACAGGCCTGTCTAAATGCAGCAATATATAGCAGCAATATATGGAATGATGTTTAATAATGTGACCTAGTAGCGTGCTTCTCAATGAATCTTTATGGTGAGTTTAATCTGATTAAATTCACTCTTTGGTGGTTTGCAACATACATTTCAGAGAACGTGAGCAAGAATTGCATGAAATAATTCCTTTTGCTTCCTTTCCAATCACACTTTTTTCTAGTCTCTATCCATTTCCCGTCGACATTACACGCATTCCATCTTAATGATTTACTTTGTAGTTTTTAATGCGTACAGCAGATGGATTTGAACAATTTGCTAATATTTGCCTTTTATCCTTACATCTATTACAACGTATAAAAGACACTACTTAATACATGCTTCCCCCAAAGATTGTCTCATATGAGGGATTTTGCCATAGTTGCCACCCTTGACAGGGGGATATTTGATCGCAGTTTTTCATTATTTTAGTTGTAATCAGGAAGATGCTGCTACCCATGTTTAAGTTTTCCTCTGCTGCTTATTTCGACAGCCACGAAGCGATATGAAGGAAGTGGATATTTTTACACTGCTATCACACTGTTAGAAATAAGAACACTTAAACCTCACACATAAATTATAATGAATCTCGTTATGCGGCAAAATTCCAAGTACAATTGCTATGGTCTCTCGACTCGAATACAACACGGAGATAACGTCTCAACTTTACAGTTGATACAACTATTAACACGTGGAATTTCAAGAAACATTCCTTTAAACATTTGCATACCAGCAGCGTACGGGAAATAAACGTATCGTTTCAACAAAGAACTACAAAACAAAGTTATGGAAGATAGCGTGCACAATCTGAAACTGCACATTAGAGGATGTCTTCGCAACTTAAAGAGAGATATTCAGTGAAAATGCACTTTGATAATATAATAGTGAGTGTAAAATGTATATTCCTATTCTATTCTTCTGTTCTTTTTTATAAAAATATATGTTCCACTGGGTTTCTTGCCGGTTCTTGTAATGAATACTGGTACAAATTATTTTCCGGACCAGTAGTAAATTAAACATATTAATGACTTTCAAGAAGTATTTTATAATCTGTGATTATTGAATAAAAAAGTTTTTATTGGTATTGGTAAAGGGTCGTCTCGACCGGGGAAGGACCACGCTCTCACGGAATACCAGTATAAAAAAGCAGCTTAACACTGCTTTCGTATGGTGAGTGTAGAGATTGAGAGCCTATTTATGGAAACGCGGCATTCCATCTTAGTCCTCAGGGTGACAACGCATCTGCGTTCTGATCCTTAATCGAGGACAAATGTAGATGGCTATGGGCCACAGAATTCACCTACCATCAGGTGGACTGTGTGCTCGTTTGTCACCCTTATTCTACAAAAAAGGTCTAAGATGGAAAGCCTCGTTTCCAGTAAGTCCAGTCTCCGGTTATTAAAGCTCATCATACGAAACTGCTATTTTATAGAATGTGGAGCTTCTAATTGTATGTATTTCTTTCGTAGTTTGAGGTTTTATGTTCTGGAGTGGAATCTGTTGGTTCAATAACTTATTTTACCATGTTTTTATTAAGTCAATTTCTTGATTGTCTCTCGTTCTGGGTGGAATTCAGTAATTAATTTTAAATTAACTCCCGATAAGCTGGCAACTTGAAATTTTGAATGTTGTTGAAATTCGGATGACAATGCAAGAATATGATTAAAAAATTACTTTTTTTGACTTGTTTCTGAACTGATTTTTATTAGTTTTCTTTTATTAAAAGTGGCTAATACTTCAGAGGTGAAAACTATTTGTTATAAACATGACTGACTAAAAAACTAAAAAGAATAAAATAATATTTACATATCAGTGCGTCCCTGTCTGTGGAGACACCACTCTGTCACCTTTTTCTACCGCCTGTTTAATTATAAATTGTGAGGTATACCATCTTAGTCCTTGGAGGTAACACATCTGTAGTTTCCTTTATATAAATTTAGCTACAGGTATCAATGAACTGTGATAACCAACTAAAAAAAAGTATGTGAAAAAACGCGGCTGCTGATCACGAGTTCCCGTGTTTGAATCTCAGGTTGGGTCAAGAATTATTTTATGAGTTTTAGTAGCAGTAGCAGCCAGGAGTCAGAAAGTTGGCGATGTTAAGCCTTCGTGCTTCGAGAAGCACGCTTTACCGTCCCATCGGACTATGACAGTGAGGGAGTATTGAGTCCATCTGTGCTTGCACATACACTCGGGCACTATAATTCTATCCTGCGTAGAGTCCGTTGAGACTGGCCAAAGTGACCAAAATTCGGTCTGGAGGACATTATTTTTCATTTATAAAAATGGAAAAAGCTTTAAATTTACTACAAAGTCTTCATAAATATTTTTCACAATAAAGAAATCCTTTTGAGTTAATGTCACAAGAATAAATTTGCAAATTGATATGAGGTTGGCACAATGACATAACAGTCTTGGCCATTACTTAAAAACTATTTACGAGAGTAGCGTGTAAACGGTTTGGTACGGCGCCAGAACTCACAATTACGGTAGAATGGGAAATTATTTTGAAATCTACATGTTATATTACTTTTTTAATCTATGGGAAATTCCATAAAAGTTTTGAGACTTCCGAGAAATGGCTAATACCTACCAGCGGTAACGAGTAACGACGAGCAGCTTGTTTATCTGCTAATAATACCTGACAAAAATATTTTTAAAAGAAAACTATACGAACATATCCGTAGCCAACAAATTCGAGTCAACTTACTTTATATGTTTATAGTTATTTGTATGTAAATTTTTTGATATATATATATATATATATATATATATATATATATATATATATATATATATATATATATATATATATATATATATATATATATATATAAATGTAAAGTATGTGTAAAAGTATAAGTAAAGTTACAGCCTATATACGTCCCACTGCTGGGCTCAGGCCTCCCCTCATTTCTGAGAGGGTTTAGGGCAAGGAAGTGTCCGCCGCGCTGCCCAAATGCGTGTTGACGAACTTCACATGTCTTCGAAATATTTTTTTTCTTATTCCTCAGCCATGCAGGTTTCCTCACGATGTTTTCCTTCACCGCCGAGCACGGGGTAAATCAGCACTTAGTGTAAGTGTAGTATGTACATATTTGAACGGAATGTAATCATGACACTTTACTGTTCATAATTCACTATCTGTTCTATTCAAGGTTAGCGGGTAGAGAATACTATATAGCATTAAGCTCACCTTTTGTACAGAAATTTGTGAAATAAATAATAAAATAATAAATAATACCACGTTGAAACCATTACACCAATACTTCATTTTGTCCCATGGGTTCCGTTAGATGCGGCTTTGAAATACGGGTAGACCGACGATTAAAAGATATCCTTCCTACCACTTGACAAGCCCTTAATCTGCAGTGAATTTTATTGGCAGATTACAGATCTTCTTTTACAGAAAGTAATCCAAAGATGAAGAAACCCTTTCTTTCGATGCGTATAGTACTCTAAAAACATATATTTTTCAAATGTGTTTCTCTATATTAAGTAATTTACTTGATGATATGATATATATATATATATATATATATATATATATATATATATATATATATATATATATATATATATATATATATATATCATATCATCAAGTAAATTACTTAATATTTATTTAATTTGGAATTAAGTTTCAAATTTATTAAATGGAACCACTTATACAGATTTTATCGCGTTTATTTAAATTATTTTAACTTATGTTTTGCATAGATCGGACCAAAAAATAATATTCAAAAAACTGAAGGTAGCCGGGCTTACTATGACACTGGGACGTCAAACATCTCCGACCCCCTCCCCACCGTGACTATGGGTGCTGTGAAGCACCCGAAACGTCGGGAATTAAAAATAAGTTAAAATAAGTTAATTAAAAATGCTTATCTCCGTCTAAATAGTTTTATTCAATGTAGTGTCCCCGTAAATTTAAGAAATCATTATAAAAAATTTATGTTGACACATTAGAACAAAATGGAAACCCTACAAAAGACGCTCAAAGGTTCAAAGATGTTAAGAAGCAACGTTGATGACTGGCGCGATTGGTGCTTATTTCAAAAATATCTAATTTTTATTATTAAAATAAATAATTTTAAATTAAAAACCCGACTGCAAAAATACAATTTAAAAGTAATGCACTGAAAATACCGAAACGAGAGTGAGAATAGAAAACAAAATTAAAATTAAATAAACCCATTAATTTTCTTTCAGTTTATAATTTGCAGTCGGGTCCCGCCGGCTACTAAACTTAATGCGGCCATTTAACTTAGACTTTCAGCTCATAATATAGTCTGTTAAACCAAAGTAGACTTTACTTTGTTTATAGTTTATTTTAATTTTGTTTTCTATTCTCAATCTTGGTTCGGCCTTTTTAGTGCATTATTTTTAAATTGGCTTATTTCCATTCAGGATTTGAATTTTTGAATTTTTTTATTTTAAACTTTTTAGTTTATCGTCACGTTCTTATGAACAAAACTGTGTTACTTCCATAAGTCGAGCAAAATTTAAAGATGATTGATTGCATACCAAACCAAACTGACAAATGAAAATTACAATTTACTTAAGCGGTTCATTTCTTCACGACAATTTTGATCGCGTGGTTGTAAGTTATATAGTAACTTTCTAAGATATATTCTAGGATTATTGAATTACAATTTATATTTTTCATTTTAAATATGATTGGGCTACAGATATTTATACCTACTACTAAACATGGCCCATTTTTACGCTATCAAAAACAATTTATATATATATATATATATATATATATATATATATATATATATATATATATATATATATATATATATATATATAATTGTAATTTCCTTTATTATGATATCCTATTCGATAGATTAAGTAATTTTTTTTATTATTGTGTTACTATTTCGCGCTAAAAATCCGCCATTTTTTTTTCAAATATCTATATAAGATCACTTAAGTTTTTAACACAGAAGAATATAATGATACCTCATTGAAGTAATACGTACTTTTTTTATTTATTTATTCAAAGAAACTTACAGCTCCTATATTTCATTTCAATGTGAGGTGAATATTAACAATACATTAGCCAGAACAGTTTCCAACGATAAGATTTACATTGCGAAAACTTTAGACCTAATTAAATGAAGTGCATATTTGTGTTTGCCAAAGAGAAAAAAAAACATACTTAATGCATGCCTAATAGCAATGTTAGTAAAGGTAATTTTATATTCAGAGAGAGAACAGGAGGAACACACTGCGCTTAAGCGTGATCAACTTGCTTAATAGATGAAATATAACCACTTAGTTTGCATTTAAATATATCAATATGGTTATATCGTTCATTATGTGTGTTTTCGAATACTTAGTTTTGCAAAAAGGAGTAGAGAATACTGCGTTGGAGCGAGCACTTAACCTAGGGCATCTAAATGAAATACGACCTAGAAGGAAGGGGGAATCTATATAGTTATGTAAAAGTTTAAACAAGAACAACTGATCCCTATGTTCACGCCGTAATTCTAATGAATGATGTAGCGCAGAATAATCCTTAAATTTATAACTAAGTCTTTTCAGAAACTTATTTTGAATCCTTTCTACTTGTTCCACGTAAGTAGTATAAAAACTTACGTCCTAGAACAGCAATTTCAAACAAAAAATGTGCGCTACTCTGTGTTCGCGCGGTTGGTTTTTTTATCATAGTATATACATAGATAGAATGATCAATAGGTAATAATAGATTGTATTGTTAAAGAGGTAAATTATATCGAGAACAATTTTCATATTTTGTCATTTATTTTGTATATTATATTTGCTTATTTTATATAATATTACATAATATTACTTCACAATTACATTTTATGATATTTTTATCTGAATATTTTAAAAGGTATCTATGTCAAATATAAAAAACATACTAAATGTATGTCTAACAAAACTTATTGATATAACATTTAAATTACAAATGTATTTGTTTAAATTAGAATAAGAGTCGTTCATAAATGCTGGGCACGCGAGAGTTGAAAATGGACGAATTTATTACACTTTGACTTTGCTGTGAAAACCTAAAAATAAAATAGAAGAATAATGAGCAGATTTAAATATAAAAAATTTGGCCTAATTATGAAAACTCATATATGTTTCTACAAAAAATGTATATAATAATGTATTCGTCCTATACTTAAGTACCCACAGAAATGTCGCATCTGAACAAAATAATCTCTATACTATACTATAATAATCTATATTACATGACACGAGATGGCGTCTTCGGAATAATTTGTTTATCATTAATTTATAAATATTTTTTATTACAAAGTAGTTTATTATAAAGTATTTTTTATTTCTATTTTTTTGTGTTTAGTAAATGTAATTAAAGTTAGTTAAATAATAAACAAAAAATGTAATTCTAGCTATAGAAGAGCGGGAAATCCTGTCACAAGTATATATTTACTTAAAAGGATGTCTCACTTACTCCCTTCATCTATGTAATGTGTGATATATTTTTAAAGAAATAAATAATTTTTAATTTTAATTTCTTTTTAATTTATAACATTGAATTAATATGTACTTACGTACTAGAACAGCTATCTCAAACAAAAAATGTGCGCAACTCTGTGTTCGCGTGGTTGTTTTTTTATCATAGAATAAACCGAGAAAATAGACGATCCGTAGGTAATAGTAGATTGTATTGTTAAGTAGGTAAATTATATCGAGAACAATATTTAAATTTTGTCATTTATTTTGTATATAATATTTGCTTATTTAATATAATATTATATCACAATTACATTTTAATGATATTTTTATCTGAATATTTTAAAAGGTATCTAAGTCAAATAATATAAAAAAAAACTTAAATATAAAAGAACATACTAAATGTATGTTTAACAAAACTTAGTAACATACCATTTAAATTACAAATACATTTATTTAAATTAGAATAAAAGTCGTTCATAAGTGCTGGGTACGCGAGAGTTAAAAATGGACGAGTTTATACCACTTTGACTTAATGTGGAAATCAAAAATAAAAGAAAAGAATAATAAGCAGATTTAAACATGAAAAATTTTGCCAAATTATAACAAATTATATAAGTATCTACAAAAAAAAATATGTATAACACGTTCGTGGCCGGTAATTTAACTGACAGCTTCGTAAAAAATCACTAAAATTTTCTATACATTTTAGGGACACTGTTATGACCGTACTGCCGTAACATATAATAAAAAAGGTATTTCTGAAGGCATTACGGTTATAACCGTAATACGGCTAAGGCCGTACTGACGTGTAATATATGGGAATATGCATTGCATGATAACAGTACGGCTATAGCAGTTTAAAAATAGAAGTCAGCATTCGTCGGAAATATTTTTTATAAAATCAATTACAGCCTAGTAATTAGTAGGAACTTACTCTAGTTCTTAAATATTTGAAATAAAATAAAACATAAATATCCATTATAATCAATCACAGCCTATTAATTAGTAAGAACTTACTCCAGTTCTTATAATTTTAAATACAAAAAAAATATCTCTTTCAAAATTAAAAAAATATGTGTATAAATCAACATTTTTGACAGGCCTGTTGGTCTAGTGGTTAGTGACCCTGACTGCTATGCCGGAGGTCGTGGGTTCGATTCCCACCCAGGACAAATGTTTGTGTGATGAGCACGATCATTTGTTCTGTGTCTGGGTGTAATTTATCTATAATATTTATGTATTTAGAAATATATAAGTATGTTTATCAGTTGTCTAGTACCCATAACACAAGCTCTGCTTAGCTTGAGACTAGATGGCGTTGTGTGATAGTTGTGGAATATTATTATTATTGGGTATCTTTACAATTTTCTCACCTGGTTGGGTGCTATAAATATATAATTATAAATTAAAATGAAAAGATAAATATACATAAATATCAATAAAATAAAATAAATACAAAAACTATATAAATAAATAAAATCCTTATTATTATTATTATTTTCTTAGAATAATAGCTTCATTTTACGTATCTCCCCTCTTGTTATTCGCGTCGGATTCGGCCTTAACAGATGAAAAGTAATTCCTTGGTTTTTACTTACATTTCTTGAATTATTTGTGCAATATCTACGTACACACGACAGCATATTTTTTTCAAGAGTTTTTTTCAAATCAACACAACACGTGACAACTCCACAAGCGCCTAGCGAGTGACTGATTAAAGTGCGGTGTAAGCACCGCAGTTGAATGGAATTACGCGGTAGAGCCACGCTGCAGCTGTAATAGCCAGTGGTACGAATAAAAACGGAAAAAGACTACGCTCTCATAGACTACCAGCGTAAAAAAGCAGTTTAATGCTGTATTTTTTATGTTGAGTACACTTAACTTCAGATGGATTGTGGGCTCATTTAATACCCCTATTCTATAAAAAATCTTCGAATTCAAAAGCTTTTATGTAGAAATTATTAAACTCTTCTTAGTTATTCCAGTTCATAAGAAGGCTTTCACTTTTTATTAAAAGTTTAACTTTTTGACACTTACTTTTAAATTTGGACATAATAATATCACAATCATAAGGTGACAAAAAGAATGTAAAGAACTTTGATGCAAAATAATCCCCTGGCCGCTCATAACTACTTGAATTTCGAATGTTATATTTTTAAAGCATACAAAACTCATAGGAGTTTTCTCGAGAACTTAGCCGGTGGCAAATTGCTGCTCCCGAATAATTGTTTAAATAATAGTTAATATAGATTTTGATACGTAAAAGTGGTGCGATTTTCTGTATCTAATGTCCGCGTATGTGGATTACTAGTTGAAACGATGAAATAAGTACTACGATGGTGATGTGTACCTCAAGATAATGAGCATGCCTTGGCGCATTGAGATACTTTCATCATCGAATGTCTGCAGGATGGAGCTGCCGTTAAAATCTCCTAAAAACTTCACAATGTGACGCATCAACAAATAATAACAATTATTATCATCATCATCATTAAAGCCCTTCAGAAGTTCACTGCTGAACTTGCCTTTCCCAAGGAATGCCACAAAGCACGGTCCTGAGCCACCTGCATACATCGACTTTCTGCATGTCTTACCAGGTCGTCACTCCATCTAGTGAGGGGTCATCCTACACTTTGCCTACTCACATGAGGCTGCCACTCGAGAAATTTTTTACCAAGGGCTGTCGGTTCTTTGAGCTATATGGTCGGCCCATTGCCACTTCAGCTTGCTATTCCCATATCTAAGTTATACCCATTTCTAAGTTTATCACGCAGAGATACCCCAAGAATAGGCCTCTCCATAGCTCACTGAGCGACCTTGAGCGTCCTCATATAGCCAGCAGTGAAAGACCATGTTTCAGATCCATAAGTCATCACTGGCAACACGCTCTGGTTGTACACTCTCGTTTTCAGGTTTTTAGGTATACCTGAGGAGAAGATGTGTCGTAATTTCCCGAACGCTGCCCATCCGTGATAACGAATTTTATAGACATATAAATTTAACTAATGTAAGCAAGAACAGTGAGTTAAACGTCTAAACAAGTACTTAAAAATATATACAAACGTTTTGTGAAGAATTTTTAAATCAAATTATTATAAAGGATTTTCTTAATTTATTTGAAACTGGCAATATGCAACTATACGTGTCCACTATAAAAAAAACACATATTAATAATTTTTGGCGGGATGTCGCGAGTTAATTGTTTTTATCACAAGTTGAAGTTAAAGAACCGTATCAAAAATGGAATTAACCTGAAAAGATTTTAGATTATAGATAGATTTTTTTAAACATGTCCTCAGACCAATAGATTTTATGTTTTAAAAAAATGATTTGAACAAATGGGAGTGTTTAAAATAAAATGAAGGATACTTTGAAAGTCAGTAAACATATTAGTATACATATAAATTGTTTTATTTAAATGAGTTACGCAAAACTTTCAGTTTACCCCTCGTCCTATACACCAAAATACTGAAACCGTATTTCAAAATTCATTCTTATGTATATTTGTGCAAGACTCAATTGATGTATTGTTTACATATCATCTAAAACAGCGCCTGTTTATGTAAACGTAATTCTAAAGTTAGATCTTGTTGTGGCTGGAGAGACGTTTATATATTTATTAGCAGTCCGCCCCGGCTTAGCGCGTGTGATTTTTAGATTTCAACAAAAGCTCCACCTACCCGGTGCAGTTGTTAATCTAAATAATTCTCGAATCAACTTAATCACACACACAAACTTTCATTCGTTTAGGAGGACTTCAGTTATTGATAGAAGAATTTTATACATAAAGATTTAGTCATCCATCCCATTATATAAGAATACAACCCATTGCATTAGATTCCTTCATAAATCCACTGCTAAACAAAGGCCTCCCCCAAGGAATGTAACAAAGCACGGTCCTAAACCACCTGCACCCATCGACTTCCTGCGTGTATTATCAGCTTGTCACTCCATCTAGTGGGGATCACCTCACACTTCGCCTACTAGAACGAGGCTGCCACTTGAGAAACTTTTTTCCCCATAGGTTGTCAGTTCTTCGAGCTATATGACCGGCCCATTGCTATTTCACTTTATTAATCCGTTGGGCTATGTCAGTCACTCTAGTGCTACTGCGGATATCCTCAATTCTAAGTTTATCACGCAGAGAAACTCAAGCATAGCCCACTCCATAGCTCGCTGAGTGATGTTGAGCGTCCGCATACGGCCAGCAGTAAAGGAACACGTCTCATATTCCATAACTCATCACTCGAAATACCCACTGGTTGTATAGTCTCGTTTTCATGTTTTGAGGTATAGTTGACGAGAAGATGTTGTCGAAGAGAAGTTGTCGTAATTTCCCAAATGCTTCCAAGCCGATGAATCCGTCGATTGACCTCTCAGCCTAAGTTGGACTTACTTAGTCGGACTATTTGTCTCAAGTAAACATACCCGTCAACAACTTCGAGCTTACTGCTCCCAGCAACTACCGGCATATGTATGACAAGAACGATGCACGTGATTTTTGTTTAGTCCATGTTCATCTTAAGACCTATCCGTTGGGAGACACCATTGACGTCATTAGGCAGTCCTCCAGAAATTCTGCCATAAGGACTATATTTTCGGTAAATCGAAGGTGATTGATGAATTCACCATTGATGTTATATACCGTATCCTTCCTAGTCTAAGAGCTTGTAACGTTTTCTAATGCAGCGGTGAAAAGTTTCGAGGATATAACCTCAGCCAGTCTTACACCCATTTGCAGTCTTACGACCTACCCAGGTTTCGTACTCTCGTTTTGTACTCAGATAGCAATCGTAAACCTACTGTTCAAACATTTCAGCACTTCGATATACCGACAGTCAACTTGGCACTGCTGAAGGGACTGTAGCACCGCCCAAATTTCCACAGAATCAAATGCTTTCTAATAGTCCACATACGCCAGACAAAGTGGCAGATTGTACTCTTCGAACTTTCGTATAATTTTCTGAAGGGTATGTATTTGGTCTATGATACTAAAGCCTTTTCGGAAACCGGCTTGTTCGGGAGATTGGAAGTCATCGAGTCAGCATACGAGACGATTCATAATGACTCTCGAAAACACCACGTAGACGCGAATCAAAAAGAAAGTCTGTCTGTAGTTCTTCAAGAGAGTGTTGTCACCTTTCTTGAAGAACAAGGTCACCCGCACTTCCTCTCTGCGCCTCCGGAGTAGTGTCGCCATGTAGAACGGAATTAAAGAGCTTCTGAGGGACTTCAAGTATCGGTTTTCCACCCGCTTTTAAAAGCTCCGCTGTATTGCCATCCTCGCCCGGGGACTTGTCATTTTTAAGGTGCTGGAAAGCCATTCTTATCTCGCTCAGACTGACGTGCGGGCTATCATCGGAACAGTGTCAAATAAGACTTGCTCTTAAATCGTTACTCACACTTGCGTGTGGTTTCAATGATAACGTGTACAGCTGCCCTTAGAACCTCTCAATCTCGCTCAGAATCTCAGGTGTCCTGGAAACGATGCTTTAACATTCGGTCTTCAGCTTCGACAGTTGGCTCTTTCTGGCAGACAAATCTCTGGCAGAGATTTTGGAGCCCTGGTTTCGCTCGACAGCCTCTTCAATACGAGATGTATTCAAGTTGCGTAAGTTCTGTCGCATGTATTTGGAGATCTATCTGCTCAGTTGCCTGTATGCTGTCGAATTTGCTGAAGACTGAAGCTTCATTTCCCGTCTAACAGCCATGTAATTAAGAGTATGATCGGAGAGATTTTGTGCTCTTCTGCGCCGAGGCTTGCAAAACTTAGCTTCAAGCGCATGGACCGTTTCCACGAGCTTGTCATTCATATTGTTCACTATATTGCAATCTTCTAGCCACTGAAAATTGCTTTTCAATTTGAGCTGAAAGTTTTTCGGACCCTGGATTAGCGCACTAGATGAGACTTCACTTCGTGCCTCTAACCATTTCGTGATCACTACCAGTTTTCAACCTCGCGATCACTGAGACAATACCAAACAGTTGGCGTCTGGTGATCATAATGAAGTCAATCTCGTTTTTTGTTGAACCTTCGAGGCTCGACCAGGTCCACTTCCTGTGTGGCCGCTTTTGGAAGAAAGAGTTCATCATAAAGAGTCTTTCTCCATGAAGTTGGCCAGCTGTTGGCCCCTCGGGTTTCGTTGCTCTATTCCAAATTTCCCTACTTTCAGCTCATCGATTTCTCTTGTACCTAGTTTTGAGTTGAAATTTCCTATCAACACCGTATAATGTGCGGAATGCGTGGCTCTAGAGATATCCTCATAAATTTCTTCCACATCCTCATTGGAATGTGTCGAGGTTGGTACGTAAACTTGTATGACTTTCAGCGAATACGGTTTGGTGATTCTAAATATCAGGACACACCCGCTATCTTTACAACGTTGTTGATGAGAGACTTATCCTTACTTGACCCAAGGACGATAAATCCGACACCTCCTTGGGACAGATGATCGCCCTCCCGGTGATAGAACAAGTTGCCGAATTCAAGGATCACCGTGAATTCCCCCTCTCTTTTGACCTCGGATAATCCTATAATATGCCAGCGCAACTTGTGTACCTCTTCTTTCAGCTGCAGGATCTTCACGTCAGTTCCAAGGGTGCATGCGTTATATGTTGCCCGGTCGAGTCGTTTTAGGTGGCAACCGAACCTCCACCGGAGAGTCTTAGCACCCCCTGCCGCACTGTTACCATGGTTGCCACTGAATCCAGGAAAAGCGGGGCCATCGCGGAATGGGGGCTGTTTGTTTGTGTCGTTAAAATATTGTTATACTCATGTTATGCATGAAACGGAAATCAATTTTTATTTAAAATTCTTCAACTAGTTTTAAATACAGTTATGTGATTCAAGTTATTTGTTTATTCATACTTAACTTGCTCTAAAGACCAAATACAAGGTTATTTGACCCAAAGATTTGTCCAAGACAAACCTCAGTTCGGTAACTATTACTAACCAAAGCACGAAGTAATCGACTTTCCGATTAGCCAAACCGACCGGAACCCGAGCATTTGACCTGTGCAAATTGAACGGATTGTACTTCTAAGCTTCTCTATATTACACTGAGATGAATTGGTTGTTCTGAATATACTATCAATTCGATATTAAATAGCCTTGATATTAAATTCCTATCTATACCTACAATATGATAAAGCAGAAGAATTTTTTTTGTTTATTTTTTGTTTGTTTAGACATGCTAATCTCAGGAACTTTCATCCCGATTTGAATTTTTTTATACATATTTTAACCAAATTCATGACAAATAGTTGTATTTTTAATGGTATTGTGTGATAAACGAGCACACAATCCACCTGATGGTATTTGGATGCAGTGGCCCTTAGACATCCACATTTATTTACAATTTAGGATCAAACTGCAAATGCGTTAGCACCCCTAAGGACTGAGATCGATTGCCTCAATTCCAGTAAAAAGGGTCTACGGTTCTCTACACTATATGAAACACAGCAGCATTAAGCTAGTATTTTACGTTGGTATTCTATGAGGCCCATGGACATCTACATTTATCCTCGATTAAGAATCAAAACGCAGGTGCGTTGTCACCCCTAAGGAATAAGACGGAATGCCTCGTAACCAGTAAAAAAGGGTCTCCAGATCTTTACACTCACCATACAAAATACAGCAGTATTAAGCTGCTATTTTACGCTGGTATTCTGTGAGAGCGTGGTCCTTCCCCGGTCGAGCCGACCCATTCGTGCTACAACTATAATATAGCTGCAGCGTGTCTCTACCACTATATCTAGTGTTAGGCTACACTTCATAGCTAGCTTTAAATATTGATTTTTGTTAAGCAAGTCAGGAGAAAAATCACTTCCGAAATGATTTATCCCCATACGCTAATAATAGTTTTTACGTGGTAGAGCCATGCTGCAGTTATATTAGTAGTATAGTTGTAGCACGAATGGGTCGGCTCGACCGGGGAAGGACCACGCTCTCACAGAATACCAGCGTGAAATAGTAGCTTTATGCTGCTGTATTTCGTATGGTGAGTGTAGAGAACCGGAGACCCTTTTTACTGGAAATGAGGCATTCCATCTCAGTCCTCATGGGTGACAACGCATCTGCATTTTCATTTGATCGGTAAAGTGGGAATTTTTTGGGAATACTAAACTTTGAACAAAAAATATCGATAAATGATAAAAAATGCTTATATTTTGTTGCAGATTGCGCGGAAATAATAAGTGATATCGCTTTTGCATCTACGGGTATAAGAGTATGATTAGCTATTTGAGTTTGTTTAGCTACAAAATAATCAAGGATTATTTTGTAGCTAAACACTTTTCGTGTACCATGTATGGTGTCCTTTTAAACTGAAAAAACAGTCACAGCACACAGTCCACCATAAGGTATATACTGTGTGCTCCTTTGTTACCCTTATCCTATTGAAAAAACATTTTCAAGATCTTCGAACTCCACTTTAGTGGTTAGTGTCGTACTTAACACTGGATTCGTTCTTTCATAAATTATTTAAGTTAGATACTAGGGCCAAGGCTTTAATAATTAACACTATCAGCCTGATTGTGGAAAAGCCAAGATTGGTTTTAACAAATTGCCAAATCCCGAATTCGCCGGGGCCTTCCTCTGGGCTTATCTCGCACAAGTGATTTATATTGCAAATCAATTCAAAGAGATAATGCTGGATTACTTGTTTATTATGTTGCGGTAGAATAATTAATTGAACAATAAAATACAAATAGTAACGAATATTTAAATCTGATCTCTAGAAGAAATTAGTTGTATCTCGCCAGCAACGCAAAGTCAGGAATTTTCATTTAGAAAGACCCAAAATTAGCGACCTTTTAGGTGCTAATAAGTTGTAAAGTTAAAAAATTATTTGCTCTAAAATTTTCACCGGAAAATGTGCGTTACGGGCAAAAGGTTACCATTGTGGTGAAAGTAATAGATATACGATAAATATGAATAACAAGGAATTAAGTGCTAATTAAGTGCTGCAAGTATAGACAATGATAAGGCGGGGGCCTGTTAAAAAAAGTCGTTATTCAGAACACAGCAGATGCAAAAATCGGGTCTCCTGAAAATCGGAGTAGAATCAAAATCAGGCAAAGATTTAATTTGATAATTAAGTGCTTTCAAAAATACAACTCAGTTTATTACACAGTTACTTCTACATCGGCTTCGGCGCTGTGGGAATTGTAGCCCTTTGCTATTGTATAGCGAATTACAGACAGCCGTGCTCACCTCCGCAGCTACGGCTTATTGGTCGCATTTGGGGACCAGCCGCTACGGCTCACACAGATGTCTGCGATTTGCTACAGCGGGCGGGGGCTGCTCTCCCTCCGCGGCTACGGCTTTACAAAAACGCTCTAGGGTTAGTTCAGACAAGACTACGGGGAGTCGGGGCGTCATGATTCGGATTAGTACATATTCAGCCTATCTTATATTATCATAATATATGACCGATAAAAAACAAAAAAAAATTGGTTGACCCTGCAGACCATACATGGAACTTCCCGCTAATTTTAAATGCAAAGCGCTCGAAATTTCACCGAATTATATTGCGAAATCTCGAATTTATGTTAAAAAAACGTTTTTTTATTCTTTCTCCTTCGATATCTCACGAACGAATTAACCGATTTTTATTTTCAAGACAACATTCGACGTCATTTTTTGAGGTTAAAAGCTGATTAGTTTTTGAAATTGATCGATAAAGCCGTTAAAAATTAATCGAAAAAAACACACACACACACACACACAAACACACACATCCATACGGACGTCCACGTGAAATTAGTCAGAATAGCTTCCTGGGATCTCAAAACGTCGAGATCTGATGAAAACTCGATTTTCGAAAATCGGGGTGAAACCAATAACTTCCCAATTTAGGAAACTTTCAATTTTCTTAGCGGGAAGTTAAAAATCCGTTCATATCTTGCAGTAAGGTTTTGGTGGTCCTGAACCCGAAAATTCCCAGAATATTACCGTCATCTACATCCGACCTCAATAGTCTTTCAGCACTTTATTGTCACTCATTCCTTGCTATTAATATTTATTTCATCGTATATTTATTATCGTCACTGCTAGCGGTACGTTTTGCCAGGAACGCAAATTTCAACAGTTCGTTGTGATGAAAATTGTAGAGCAACTATATAACTTTTAAACTTAATACATAACTAGCACCTAAAAATCTCTAATTTTGTTTTTTTCTAAATACTAATTCCTGACTTTGCATGGCTGGCGAGATGGAGCTGAAGAAATTGCTGTCAACAATAAGACCGCCCATTGCATACTTCTTTTGTATAAATGGTTTTTGTATATTTTTATGGTGCGGAATAAGGATTAACAAAATGTAATTAAAATAAATTTATTATTGTCGTATATAAATAAAAAAATTGTATAATATTAGTTATTTGCGTCCATTAGCATATTCTATCGTATCCACCACGAGTTCTCATAGGGATGACGCTCAACTTCAACCTCACACCACGCGGCAAAATTCACGATACCATCCATACCATCTGGATATTGTGCGGTCCGCCACTTTGTAACTTACAAGAAGTTTTCTTTCTCGGATTACTTCTTTGTGAAATCGACTACCACTAGCAATTTTTCCGGACCGATACGACTTAGAGACTTTCAAGAGAAGAGCTTAGTATCTTTCAAAAGGCCGACAACGCACCTGAAATTCCCCTGGTGTTGCAGTTGTTCATGGGCGACGGTAGTCACTTACCATCAAGTGAGCTGCTGCTTTGTCCCCTCTTATATAAAATAATAGTTTTAGTAATATTGAAAGTCTTACTTATAACAAAATAGAATGTGCCAATTGTGTTACCTGTCCTAAGTTTCGTAAAGTGGTCCGGGTATCTTGCTGACTTCGGTCTTTGCTTATCCCCATTAGTGATGACAGGATATATATTACATTTATATGACATAAGGGTGTCATACTTCTTAAATCGTATATGTTGCGGTTAGGTAAATTATTGGCAATTCTTCCACTCAAATAGCATACAAAATTTCAAATTAATGAAATATAAATATAACTAAATTTCAGTTCATATGATTAAAGTCTTTAGTCTGATATTAACCATAAAATATAATATAATATAATATTGATTATTTGATTTGCCTCTGAAAAGCTTTACAAAAGTATAACAACATATTGTAAGCAATGATATGTCCTTAATGTACACCTTATTCTTACACGTATTAAATTTAGACATATTTCTTATTTTTTAACTATATTTAGCGCGCACTCACGCACGTACGTACGTACGCACTCACGCATGCACGCACTCACGCAAGCACGCACGCCTGCACTCACGCACGCACGAACTTACGCACGCACGTACTCATGCACGCACGTACTCATGCAAAACACGCAATCACGCACTCACGTAGCACGCACGCGTGCACTCACGCACGCATGCACGAAAGCAAGCACGAATGCACGCACAGCCATGACAGACAGAGAGAGAGAGAGAGAGAACGTGATAGATAGAAAGAGAACGCGATAATTATTACTGCTTTGCAAGCTCCATATCTCGTATTAAATTTTGTAGTACGGAAGCAATTCGAGTTTAATCCCCACAGGCACCATTAAAAAGTTAATTGTCGTTTTAACTGCTGGTTTACCACGTTAAGTTGTTAAGGGAAAACATCCGTACTTCTGGTAAATTATACATTTTAAATGATGTAATGTAAGGAATAAGATGAAATGTCTCTCTTTACCAGTAAAAGGGTAGTTGATGCTCCACACTAATTAGGTCTCACTGTAAATCAGCGATGTGAGCTTAGCTTACGCTAGGTGCGGGTTATAATTTCCGACACCGCAGTACTGTAGAATTTCTATCACTGAATGCAAAAATAGGTACAGGTAAAATGAGGTGAATAGAAACCACGGGGTGAATAGGAACAAATTTGGTTATTTGATTAAGTTGTCTTCAGGTTTTTCTACAGATTGAGAACGTATGTTCATTTCTACTGTTTATTACATGCTAACATTTTTTCTTTTTTGGCTATATTTTTATACGTGGTGGAGCCATACTGCAGCTATATTAGTAGTAAAGGTGTACCACGAATGGTTCGGCTCGACAGGGTAAGAACGAAGCTTTCATAGAATACCAACGTAAAATAGCAGCTTAACGCTGCTATTTCGTATGGCGAGTGTAGAAAACCGGAGACCATTTTTACTAGAAATGAGGCATTCCATCTTAGTCCTTACGTGTGACAACACAATTGAATTTTGATTCGTAATCGAGGACGTAGATGTCTATAGGCCACAGCATCCACTTGGAACATCAGGTGGACTGTGTGCCCTATCGTCCGCAACCTTTATTCTACGCTATACAAAACTCTACTACTACTATATAAAAATCTTGAAAATCCTAGAGGCAACTTTATCAATTAACCAGACTTGTTTCTATTCACCCCACTTTACGTTTCTTATGTTCTGTGACAGGATAAAAAAAATTCTATTGTATATTGTCTAAATTTTATACTCACCATACAACCAAAGCAGCACTACGCTACTATTTTAAGCTAGTATTCTGTTTCTTCTCCGGTAAAGCCGATCCATCTATCTCATTTGCTCTAGATATTTTAAAACTATTCTTTTGCGTTTGTTTCAATGCTTTCAAAGCTAATGTAGTAACGCTCCAAAACCACTCGCGATGTCCAAGTGCGTGTTGTCAACTTTATCAAACTGTCAGACTGACGTACGTTTCCGCAGGATGTTCTTTTACCGCCAAAAGATCTCATGTATTACGATAAATATCGGTATAATCGCCATCCTCGGCGCTTTACCATGTTCGGCCACTTGCCATCAGGTGGGATAGTGGTTAAACACCGGCTTATAATAGTTTTAAAAATTTACTTAGTATCAGGTGGATTGTGTACTCGTTTGTCACCCAATGCTATAAAAATAGCATAAATTTCCACAACGGGCGATGATCAACATTGTGATAAAAGCGAGCCGTCTATCCGTTGACACTTCGTTTGTCAATCTACTTGCCACGCTACAGTGATTTGTAATAACGTAAATCCTCTCTATAAGGGGAGATACCCACTTCCAACTGTAGACATTTACAGGCTAAAAAAATTTCCTTTATTAAATTTGTTAACAACTACTTTACACACATCCGTTCAATAAAACAAATTGATCTTACCTAGTTTGAAGAGCACCTCCCGCCCTTCCTCAATTGCGTTCACAAATCCCGTTGCCACTAATCCCAGCACCACTTTACAACATTGATATAATGTATTTCCGCAAAGTAACGCCTGATTCTATTAATTATTAAGTTTTCTTTATATAATAAGGGTAACAAACGAGCACACAGGCCATCTGATAGTAAGTTGATGCTTTGTGGCATGGACAGCTACATCTATCCTCGATTAAAAATCAAAATGCGGATGCTCTGTCTGCATTTATCTATGACAGAATGCCCTGATTTTAGTAAAAAGGGCTTACAGTTCTCTACACTGTCCTTACTAAACACAGCTGCATTAAGCCGCTATATCACGCTAGTATTCTGTGAGAGCGTGATCTTTCCCTGGGCGAACCCACTCATTTAAGCTTCAGTTATAACATAGCTAGCTGTAGACTACGTAGAAGTAACTGTGATTAAAAAAGGACACACCAAATTATTTATTTAATTACACGATATTATTAGGGTATATATCTATATATATAGCTCTGTACTACCACATGGATGACAGGGGCGATGGCCGCTCCCCGGGCTGATAACCTTGCTTAGCAGGAGATCTTCCCTTTTCCTCCCACAGTCAAAACCTTCAATCATCCTGAGGAATTTACATAGTCTCTTCTTAATCTACATAGAGTTATTCACTAAGTATAACAGGCACAAAAAAAACACAGACCTACATACACCTTGTGTACTCACACTATTAAAGTTCCGAAGAACTGCGCTATATAGAGAATCGCTCTGTACTTTTTGTACATTTTTGTACGTTTTTTTTTTATTTAAATATATGTTTACTCTGTGGTCATTGTTATTTCTGTAAGATGTGTTGTCAAATAAGTTTATTTCATTCGACACTGTGCAAAAGGCCTGGCGTTGTGCCAGCCCTGAAGAATTACGATCTAAGCGGAAAACACGTTTGAATTCTACAACCAATTATTATGGCGTAAGTTGTTTTCAGACCGTAGTATTGATGTTTTACCCTGTAAATTATTTTTAAATATAATGAAGGCGACAAACGAGCGAATATGATGTGTCGTCGATTTGGAATGAAGATGTAAATGCGTTATCCTACCCCTGAGGACCTACCAATAAAAAGGGGTCTTCGATTCTCTATACAAGTGATAAGTTACTATAGAATCCACTATCGCATATCACTCGTGGGTGCCGCAAGAGGTAACGCAGAGGAACTAAAACAGGTGATGGACAGAAGCATCATCTTGACAACATTCCAAAATATTTAAAAAACTTCAGTTACCTACCAGAAGTTGGTTGAGGATGTGAACGTGAAAGTTTCATAAAATATGTAATAGTTTAAAAAGTAAAAGTAAAAGTTTACTATTTTACTAAATAAAGACTTAATAAAAAATTGGTTGACCCTGCAGGAACATCTTTCCCTGGAACTTCCTGCTAATTTCAAATGCAAAGCGCTCCAAATTTCACCAAATTATGACGTTGAATATGAAATAACGGAGTAATTTAAAAACAAAAACACAATTTTTTCAAAATTTTTCGTTAACGATATCTCACGAACGAATCAACCGATTTTGACCGGATCGGCGGTAATCGACGTGGTTTTTTAAGGTTAAATCCGAATAGTTTTTGGAATCGATCGGTAAAGCCGTTTAAAAGTTATTCCATAAAACAGTTTTTCAAAATTTTTATTTTTGATATTTCTCAAAATCTACCGATCCGAATTAGTTAAAAATCATAGGAAATCTAAGTTTGATGAAACACTTTAGAAATCCGCTTACTTCATTGCAATCGGTCAAGCCGTTCAAAGTTATTAGAGGTTTACATACATCCACACACACATACATACAGACATGCAAACGCCATCGAAATATTGTCAGGGTGGCTTTCTGTGTGTGACCTCAAAACGTTAAGATTTGATGAAAACTCAATTTTCGAAAAACGGAGTAAAAACAATAACTTCCCGATTTTTTTAAATTTTTAATTTTCTTAGCGGGAAGTTAAAAAAAGGTTGTTATATTATAAACATATTATAAACATGGTTGATAATGATTTCTGTAAATGAGGTTATCGCTTCCAAATTATTTCTTAAACGAGTTTTGTAAATATTTGTTTAAGTTATTTTGTAGTGTGTAAAGTATCCGTAAAAAATCCAATAAGTTTTGCTGGTTCTATCCAGATTATTTTGTTTTCTAAAATGTATAAAGTCATTTATAATCTACATTTATAAAAAAAATATTACATACTATTCTATTCATGGCCTGCAGTAACCACTTACAATCAAGTATACTGCAAGGTTATCGTTTCAATATTACAAAAGAAAATAGAAAGAACTCAAGACCTAACTTTTGTATTCTTATAAAAAGAAAAAAAAACTTTTCTACTAAACTGGTAATCTAACATGTAAAAGGCAATCTTACCTTCAAATAACCTCACAGAGACGGTATCGTAAAAAAAGATTTATAGAGTACCTAACAAATTTAGCATTAGTAAGTTTTATCTTTGTTGTGCTTTTCTTAACAAATACAGAGGATGTTTTTTTTTAAATAAAGTACGTTTTTAAATTGTTTACCTTTTTACATTTTTACCTTTTATTCGAAAAGTTGTATATTTAGTTCCATTATGTATTAATTTCGGCAACTACCGACCTATTTCCAAATTATGTCTATTTGCAAAAGTACTAGAAAGATATGTCTATTATCAACTATATGCTGCCCTAAAACATACACTTAGCTTTCAACAACACGGTTTCTTTACTTATTCAAATAGTACAATTTAAACGTTTATACAATATCGACACAAGGTATGCCATCTTTGCCTTCTTATCTCAAGAGTAGTTTTTTTTATAGTATAAAGTTGACAAACGAGCACACAGTCCACCTGATGGTAATTGGATGTTGTGTCAATGGCCATCTACATCGATCCGCGATTAAGAATCAAACTACAGATGCGTTGCAACCCCTGAGAATTAAAATAGAATGCCTCGTTTCTAGTAAAAGGACCTCCGGTTCTCTACGCTCACCGTACGAAACACAGCAGCATTGAGTTACTATTTTACGCTGGTATTCTGTGAGAGCGTGGTTCTTCCCAGGTTGATTCGACCCATTTGTGCTACAACCATAATATAACTGCATCATTGCTCTATTGTGTAGTTTCACTATCTCTCCCTACCTCACAATGGAGTACTACACACTTCTTCTAACAACAAAATCTGTATTCATGTTCACTTCAGTGAGTTCCAAGGTAACTCTTTCACAGTTCACGCTATACTTCTTTGGAAATTCTTGTCCGATAACATCAGAAAAGCTCCCAGTAAGTTGGCTTTTAAAAAGTTTATTCGTGAGTATCTATTAAAGACAGCGCTTGTTACATGACTCATCCAATCTAAGTCTATATATAATATGTATAGCTGAACAAACGTATATGTTCATAGTTATTTTTCAAAGATAAGCCAAATTTAATAATTAAATGATCAAGATATAAATGTACTGATGTACACTTTTTGCTGTTTCTAAAAATACGCGTAAATGAAGTTTCTACATTTATTTGAAAATATGCGAAATCGAATGTAAGTTATGGGCAACAACAAAGTAATCTCGTGTGTATACGTGTCAATACACGGAATTTTTGCCAACTATTTAATTTGTTAATGACATGCTCGCTACTAAATTGATAACTACGACGTGCATTATTATTGCAATTTTCCCTTCATACTTTAAACGGGCTTAAGACCTTCATAATAAATACAATTAAATAAATTACATTTCAACAACATCTGAGTCTGATGCTATGCTTCTGCACCCCTCGAATTAGATACTATTTTTATTACAAGTTTAGATTAAAATAGAGCGAGGAAAAGAGAGCGAGTAAAAAAATAGTTGTAGAAAAGATAGCATAGCTGGAAAGCCAATGGTAGGTAGACGCGATTTAAGTGATGGCTACTCAGGCGACGCGAACGTAGCGTCTAGCGCTGAGGAATAGGACTTCAAAGGCAGTGCGAACGGTGCCGAGCATTACCGACCTCAACCGACACGAACATCGTTTCGGTGCGAACACTACGATTTGCTGTTCAATAAATATATATCATTATGGAGTGTAGAAGTAAGGAGTACCAACTCCCATAGGAGAATAGTAGAAAATGTGTCGTAAAAATGTGTAGTAAAATAACAGTTCAAAAACACTCCACAACAGCGCTGGAGTAGCTACGGGGTATGTTAAATCGCCGTAAAATACGTTGAGTAATTTTGGAAATAAAAATTTTGAAAGCAACAAAATGTTAAAAAAAATATGGTGAAAGTCTGTGCAATAAAATAATTATAAAAAGTTCTCAAAAATTTAGATTGTAGCTACAGTGGCGCCACCCTTATTTAACGGTTTCCTACGGACACTTTTTTATACAGAGTCTGTACTCCTTACCTCTACACTCCATCATATTCAAAACTGAAAAATTGTATGTCGCCACACAACTGACGTCACCGATGACTGTCTTTATTATGGCCTATTTAAAAATTTGTTATTAAGTATTTACAACTATTAACTATCTAAAACAATTATCTATTTACAACAAAGAACTAAATATTTACCTACATTTTAAGTATACAATTACATAAAATAAAACTAACTTAGCCATATTTTAATCGGTGTTCATAATGGAGTCCGTTTCTCACAATGCACAGTTGAGCACGTTTACTTAAATTAATTTTCGAATTAATTACATGTATCTGAGCACTTTTCACTTCTGTGAAGGCAACAATTATTTTTGCTGCGGAGCTCGTCATAGCTCGTGCCTCTTTGACGTAAATACGTTTGTTTATTTACCCCATAAATAAAAGTCTGATGCCGTAAGGTCCGGTGACCTTATCTTCATATTCACTATTCAAATAATCATGAACTGCATTTGAATAGTGAGGCGGAGCAAAGTGAGTGTGGTGGATAATTATTTAGAAACACTAGGAGTATATCCTCCATGATATGTTGAATAACACATTGTAACGGCCTTCAGAGGTAGTTACAAATATTCAGCCACTCACTGCTGAAATAATACCTCCACCACTACGTACTCTAAAGACATTGGGGATTTTTGAAAAACACTTAAATAATTTTCTACTAAACGAACAGAAGGGATTATAAATGACTGATCGTGCTTTATTTAAGAATGACCTATTTATTTAGTATTTCTAATCATACATTTAATGATAATTTATTGTGCATTTATGATTTAATAATACATTTATGATTACTATGTATTTTCATATTTTTCTAAATTTCCGTCATTTTAATATATATATATATATATATATATATATATATATATATATATATATATATATATATATATATATATAAGTGTTGGATTAAATGCCTTTAACATGTCCAAATAATTATCACCCATTAATATTCTTTCAATAAAGTACGGCTCCACAATTATGCTATCAATAATTATCAATGATTTATAAAGAGCATTTACACTAAATCACACAGTAATGTTGCCCAGTAATGTTCGTTACGACTGTTATAAAGACCTACACGCGCAAATAAGGCTTCGTCAGTCCACATAATCATAGTATTATTAATGTTTTTTTTTTACGTGGTAGAGCCATGCTGCAGTTATATTAGTAGTATAGTTGTAACACGAATGGCTCGGCTCGACCGGGGAAGGACCACGCTCTCATAGAATACCAGCGTGAAATAGTATCTTAATGCTGCTGTATTTCGTATGGTGAGTGTAGAGAACCGGAGACCCTTTTTACTGGAAATGAGGCATTCCATCTCAGTCCTCACGGGTGACAACGCATCTGCATTTTGATTTGTAATGGAAGATAGATGTAGATGTCTATGGGCCGCAGCAACCACTTACCATCGGTGGACTGTGTGCTCGGTTGTCACCCTATTCTATAAAAAAAAACAACCATTCACAAAAATGTTTTCGAGGTGCACCATCATCATTATTCAGTGCTTGCACGTGTTTGTAATTAAATAGATGATATCCAGAAGAATTTAGTAGCTTCCATACGTAGTACTGCCTAACTCTGAATTTCCGAGCTGCAGCAATGGTGCCGGCGCGGGTTTTCACTCGAAAAACTCACTGTGTTTTCGACTACCGGGCTTATTACAGAATGAGCATCTCAAGCACTTCCATGTGATGGAGTGGTGAACTGTCCAAACTCTAACAAACATTCGGTTTGGTGCAAAAATTGTAGTACGATACAAAAATTGTACTACGTTATTGTACACGTGCGTTATTTTCTTGTCTTTGCAAACGTGGTAAAGACTCACTTTTGTATAATCTTTGGACATCATGTAAACTTAGACTTGAGATATATCACCGTACCATCTCATAATACTCGTGATTCGAAGATTTTCGTTGGGCCATTGCTAATGAAGTGACAAGTAACACCAGCTAGGAAAATTAAAAAAAGGACACTCTGTACGTAATGAGGTCATGGTCAAGTCAACACTGTTGGACGGCCAGGTGAACGTGTGACGGCTGGTGTAACGGAAAAGAAAGGGTGTGGAGACTCGTTTTTCTACGGAGTCATAACAAATTTTAGATATCTAATTCCGAATATGGGTGCCGAACACCACCAACAGCTTCCGATTTCAATACTCCTTACGAATGAGTGCGTGTAAAAATATATATAAACATATACAAACAGGGATAGGCAGAGACTACAGATTTCCATATGGCACGATCCTGACACACCTTTCTACCTAGACATTCATATGAATGTGGAGGTGGCGAGAGACCTACGCATATATGCTCGTCGATTAAGGGTACTTCTAATGTGGATCCATTTTCAATATATTTAATTTGGTCAATAAAATTTCACCTTGGACGTCTCTTTCCGACTCTGCCGTTCACTTCTACAACATAAATTTGCTTTGTCATTCTTTCCTCATTCACTCTTTCTACATGACTAAACCACCGAAATATTGCTTTCTTAATACTGGTCACAACGTCATCTTACAAACCACACTCTTCTTTTATCACATAATTTCTCACCCTGTCACTCAGATTCAGCCCTAACATACTCTTTAACAACCGCATTTCTACTGCGTTTATTCTACTCTCGTGCTTCTTCTGCCACATCCAACTTTCACTACCATACGTAGGTAGGTACCTAGTACCTATTTTTTCACCTATTTTTTTTTAATTGTGTATTGTATATTTTTGGCTATTATGTAAAGGCTTGTAGGAAATGCTGTGAGCACTAAGCATGCGGTGTTTACCTATTATTGAAAGTGCACTTAGTTTATATCAATGTCTTAGAATTAAGCATATGTATTAGTCAGCTCTGAAATTTATTTATAACAACATAAAATATCGTTTCTTCTTATAACTTAGGATAATATATTGTAGCCTAAGATCTGACTTTGCTAGTTCTTATATACGAATTATCATGTTCGATGGCTAATTTTTACCAGTAAGCCAAATTTTCGGAATAATAAAATAAGAACCGTCAAGTAACAGGTTTAGATCTTGCGAAGGCTATAATATAATTCATATATGAAAACTAGCCAAGTCAGACCTTAGGCTACAATATATTATCCTAAGTTATAAGAAGAAACGATATTTTATGTTGTTATAAAAAAATTAATTTCAGGGCTGACCATTGAACTTGGCACCCATTTAGATCTTTTTTTTATTTATTACACAAAAATACAGTCGGTTATTCTTTATACAACTTTCGTCAAACTGCAGGGCAGTTTGTTGGCGAATACATCACCCTCTTACATTTTATGTACCTACTGTCCTTTATATAACATTTGTTGGTGAACTAAATAAATAAATAAAACACAGCATTGTGAATTGCCATACGTGGCTTTTTTAACACATTCTGACTTTCCACAATAGAGTGTAGAGCCTCATTTACTCAGGAAGCGCTCACTCGTCGTTCTATATCGTTATCATATCTCACATCCCTGCTAAATACGCATCACTAATATACAAATTCCAATATCTGCTCGATCAATACTCCTTACGAATGTGTGCGTGCGTATAAAACAGTAGATGCTTCATATTTATGAATGATAATCCATTAAAATAATGCATTTCCACACATTTCGAATATAACGGAAAAAAAGTGTTTCAGTTTATTTCTTGTTTTTTTTTCACCATTCTCTTATGTATATTACCTACTCTAAACCTAAAAATTTGGTCGGTTATTGCAAAGTAATCCTGTATATGTTTTTTTATAGGATAAGTGTGACAAGCGAGCAGACAGTCCAGCTGATGGTGAGTGGTTGATGTAGCCTATAGACATCAAACGCTACCCTCGTTTACGAAACAAAATACATGTGTTGTCTACCGAGAGGACTAGGATGAAATATTTTCCAGTAAAAATGGTCTCCGGTTCTCTACACTCACTATCCACTCGAATGTCGGGGTCATTTGGCCAATATGGCGCATCTGTCGAGCACTTTCCGAAGTACTAAGTAAGCATATAACAAGTATACTAAGTATATATATATATATATATATATATATATATATATATATATATATATATATATATATATATATATATATATATGTACTAAGTAAGTATATTAAAAGCATATATCAATGGAAACGTTATTAAATAAGCTATCAGATTATGCATAACAGATATATATGTTACAAATAGTTTGCTATCACTCGACGCCATATTATGGCGTTTGACAGATGCGCATATTATTTGAGACGCCAGAATATATTGGACAGACGAGGGGCTATACAAAACAGAGCAAGCTGCTATTTTATGCTGGTATTTTATGAGAGTGTGGTCCTATCCCGGTCAAGCAGGCCTATTCTTTCTACAACTATACAGTTCATGTAGCTCTACCATGGCTCTACCACGTTTATCTATGTATGTATATGTTATATTCGTATAGTTTATTTATCTGTTAAATTTGTTTAGGTGTTTAAATATCAACTTAATATTGTGTAAATGACTGATTTTATTTATCTTTTATATTTTATTTTTACTCTTTTTAGTTACTCAAACACTCACCATTCCATTAAGTTAAGATGACTGGTAGAGAATGCCGCATGGCATTAAGTCCGCCCCGTATTCTTTTGTAATAAGGAATGCAATAAAAAATAAATAAATGAAAAGTATGCACCATCAGGATGTCATTGCGTGTGCGCGTTGTGACGTACGTCTGTGTTTTTTTTTTTTGTACATCATGTACTCAGTGACAGAACTCTGTAATCTAGAGTTAAGTTCTGACGTGGTAGAGCCACGCTGAAGCTATTTTACTAGTATTGGTATAGTTTTAGCACGAATGGGTCGGCTCGACCGGGGAAGGACCATGCTGTCACAGAATACCAGTGTAACATAACAGCTCAACGCTGCTGTGTTTCGTATGGTGAGTGTAGAGAACCGGAGACCTATCTTACAGGAAACGAGGCATTAAATCTTAGTCCTCACGGGTGACAACGCATCTGCATTTTGATTCGTAATCGAGGATAGATGTAGATGTCTATGGGCCACAGCAACCACTTACCATCAGGTGGACTGTGTGCTCGTTTGTCATCCTTATCCTATGAAAAATAAAAGTAAAGGAGACCATGTAAAGTCCTTAGGGTAGTGAAGGTTTTTAGAAAAGAAAATCACCCGCCGAGAACGGTGATCAGTCCAGGGAGAGGTCAACGCTCCTTGTCACCCGTGTGGTGGTAGTACGAAGCTATTCTATAAATACCGCAGTACTTCTAGCGCGATTTAGAACACAAGGTAGAAGATACCGTGTAAATGGGTTACAGTATCCACTTAACTTCACGTGGACGTTTAGGGTATTTTTGCCTCGCCTATTATTATCGTGGAATTTTCGAACTACTTGACAGATCAAGGTCATATTCATATATTATATTTATTTGTCACGACGATGGTTCATGGCTGTGATAGGATCCAATTGTTGGCACTTTAGTTATCTTACTAACAAATTCTATAATTTGTTATGGACCAAAATTACTCGAATTCTCAATACCGAACCTATGTATACAATTACTCTAGGCTCAATACATTATGTTGTTTTAGTGACAAATAAGAAAATCACAAACTCTGAGCCCAATAGCCAGCAATAACCACTCGAATGTCGGGGTCATTTTTGCCAATATGGCACATCTGTCGAGCACTTTCCGAAGTACTTAGTATATAACAAGTATACTAATTATATATGTATATATATACTAAGTAAGTATATTGAAATCATATATCAATGGAAACGTTATTAAATAAACTATCAGATTATGCATAACAGATATATATGTTATATATATCATGTATATGTTACAAATAGTTTGCTATCACTCGACGCCATATTCGACGCATTTGACATATGCGCATTTTATTAGAGACGCCAGAATATGACGTTTGTACAGACGAGGGGTTATGGTGAAGTGGTTAATAAAATTTTTACTTAATAAATACGAGGTAGAGCAACGCTGTAGCTATGTTGTGGTTGTAGCGCGAATGAGTCGGTTTAGATGAGAAAGTGCCACGCTCTCACAAAACCAGCGTAAAATAGCAGCTTAACTCTGCTGTGTTTCGTAAAATGAAAGTAATAGTTTGGAGTCCATTTGATTGGAAGCGTGGCATTATTATGCACTACAATATCTCTGTTCTCAGGCACCGCAATGCATCTAAATTTTGATACTTAATCGTTGATAAATATAAATGTATTCCATATCAGGCGGACTTTGTGCTCGATTTCTCACCCTTATTCTTAAAAAAAAAAACGAAATATAAAACTTGATTATTATAACAATTTTCAAACTTAAGGACCGATGCAGCGTCGTCGTATATTATTGTTTATTTATTTATTTATTTAAATTTCTAGAACCATTACAGAACAGTATAGGATCAAGAAATGGACTTAATGCTAAAAGTATTGCCAGTCAACTTTAGAGCAGATGATGATTACATTGAAACACTTAGCACCCTATACCTATTTCCAATAAAAAAAATAATAATAACAATATTTTGATTTCTTATATTTACGCGAACACTACACATTTAAATAATACTAGTTTTTACGGATTTTCGTAATCGCGATCGATTATCGCGTATATTTGACTTTTTTAATACCCGACGTTTCGAGCGCTTTACAGCACCCATGGTCACGGAGGGGACTGAGATGTTCAACGTCCAGATGTCTTGTCTTGTCCTGATGTATTTTTATTAATTAACAGCATTTTCTAGTTTGTATGCAACTAAGCCCAGAAAATGAATGTATAGAAGAATTATTGTCTTATTTGATTTTTTCAATTTTACTTGTAATTATATGTGGTAGAGTCACGCTGCAGCCATATTATGATTGTAGCACGAATGGGTTCAAACGTGGTAGGACCACGCTCTCACAGAATAGCAGCGCAAAATAGCAGTCTATGCTGCTGTGTTTCGTATGGTGAGTGTAGAGAACCAGATACCCTTTTTACTTGAAACTAGGCATTCCACCTTAGTCTCAGGGGTGACAACGCGTCTGCACTTTGATTCTTAATCAAGGATAAATGTAGATGTCTATGGGCCAGAGCATCCACTTACCTTCAGGTAGACTGCGTTCGTTTTTTACCATTATTCCATATAAAAAAGAACAGCAGTGAACTGTAGTAGTTGTAGTGGGTGGTGGATATCCTTAAGCCATCACTACAAGGTCCACGGAATAATACTTTTCTTATTAATAAAAGTTCACTGCTTGATGGATCATTTTTTTTTATTTTTTTTTAAAAAGAATATTAACAATGATATAAACATTACTAATATTCCCCTTAACCACTCGTGGTAAGCTTAAATTGCTTGTGTTACGAGTGGTTCACGCTAGTAGTCGAATGGCGGATTCGATCCCACGACCTTTTGAGTTCGCGGTCTGCGCCCTACCATTAGGCTACTGGCGCTTATTCCCTTCTATTTCATTCCCATTATAGTAAAATATTTGCGTTAATCATCACTTGGCTGGCATTTTAATGATTACTATAATGTTGGTTTATAAACACAAATCTATACCAGCTATCTCAAATCATGTGTCATACTCACATACAAATCATGTGTCATACATACATACACGTTATTTTAATATCGTAAAATATTTTGTAGTATATTTCTGTCTTTGTTCCAGGAGTCCCTAGTAACACCCGTTCACAAGATTGGGGATGAGAAGGATATTATAATTGGTGTTAGTAGTAGTATTTCATATATTGTTATTAAAACATTATTTTGACCTTAACTTATTTTAGGCCTTAACGTATGAAGTTAACATGTTATTCTACTATATTAAATACAGTGTGTCTAAAGGAACATAACTTAGAAAATACTATTTTCCTTTCACCGTTCGATATTAAACATGCAGTCACACAATGAGTCTCCACTAGTATTATTGTGCGCATTTCTAATGTCTATCTCTTGTTTGCTTTATGTACGTCCGGCGTTGAAAGGTTGCGGTGTTCCAAATTTAGATTTATAACGTGATCCATTAATTCAAAATTCTATTGAAGACAAAAATAGAATCATATTATTTTGCTTTGCGTATTTTGTTTGCGAGTGGTCGCATTGCAAATGTGTGTACAAATATATAGAGAAAAATGCCAGAAATAGGTCATTTCGTACACTAGGATTTTTTCCTAAATAGTAGAGGCAGTTTAAAAATTAAATTTTACAAAGACAAACATCTAGATCCGTTACAATTATGTAGTATTATTGTGCGCATTTCTAATGTCTATCTCTTGTTTGCTTAATGTACGTCCGGCGTTGAAAGGTTGCGGTGTTCCAAATTTAGATTTATGTATAACGTGATCCATTAATTCAAAATTCTATTGAAGACAAAAATAGAATCATATTATTTTGCTTTGCGTATTTTGTTTGCGAGTGGTCGCATTGCAAATGTGTATACAAATATATAGAGAAAAATGCCAGAAATAGGTCATTTCGTACACTAGGATTTTTCCCTAAATAGTAGAGGCAGTTTAAAGTTTAAATTTTATAAAAACAAACATCTAGATCCGTTACAATTATGTAGACCATATACCAAATACTTGTTCAGTGCGGGATTTGAACTCGTGGTCCGCAGCGCTGCAACTTAAGCTAAGCCACTGCGCCACGGAGCCGTCAAGTCTAGTAGTCGTAACGACGACTGCTTCTCATCTGGTCTCGAATTTGAATTCAGAGTGGGGTCAAAATTAGTTATTGAGTGGTTCTGTCAAGAAATTCTTTGTAGCAACCTTGGCAGTGATTCACTCCCGTGTCACAGAAATCACGCAAAACCGTTCATCCTGTGGCGGATCTCTCAACGGATGTGTCGGATTGCAGACCCGTAGGACTATGAGAGTAAGAGTTCACTTGTATTTGAGCACATATTCTTGGAGAATATTATTATTTCCGTTAATAAACCTCTGGAGAGCAGTTTATTATAATCCATCCAGTCTTCAGAATCTCTTTACCATTATGAGGTCCATGGGCACATTTGCCTCTTATTTTTATTTATTTACGTATAATTTAATGCCTCTTAGTACATATGACCACTGAGCCGTGGTAGCTCAGTGGTTAACGCTCGCTGTAAATATAACAGAACGCGAGTAACCCGGGTTCGATCCCCGCCCGCACCAATAAAATTGTTAATTGCAATTTTAAGTGCTGATTTACCACGTGCTCGGCGGTGAAGGAAAACATCGTGGGGAAACCTGCATGTCTGAGGAATAAGAAAAAAAAATATTTCGGAGACATGTGAAGACTTCCTTGCCCTAAACCCTCTCAGAAATGAGGGGAGGCCTGAGCCCAGCAGTGGGACGTATGTAGGCTGTAACTTTACTTTACTTTACTAGTACATATAACGGAGTTAATGTCATAGGGCATTCGCTTTCAGTCAACCATTAGGCTAAACAGAGATAGATATAGAATAAATATACAGAAGGCGGTGCAGCAAAAATCGAAAAGAAAAGGGACACAGAAATTGAAAACGGACACTATAGAAGGCAAATTGATATGTTGTTGACCGGTCGTAGACATGGGCAGATCGTGATGTGCCTGGGCATTTATTTATTTATTTAATCTTCGTTGTGTTATATCTTAATGGTTTTAATGCCTTATGGCATTCTCTACCAGTCAACCCTGAGAGAATTAGACAAGTAAAAGTTGGTAGGTGCTAATTTAAAATGAATACACACACACACACATACACACATATGTATATATATATATGTGTGTGTATGTATATATATATATATATATATATATATATATATATATATATATATATATATATATATATATATATATATATATATATATATATATATATAATAAAGATAGAAATAGAATGGAGTTTTTCTCAAGATATTGTTGTCGGATCATTTTTGTGTTTCGTGTTTTTCTTATATCAACGGGCAGTGTGTTCCAAACAAGTATTTACTGAACTGTTAATGAAGAATTAAAGATCAGTGCTACGTTGAGGTATAGGAATTTTAAGGACGTTAGAGGAGCGAGGTTCACGATCATGAGTTGAATACTCAAATTGAAAGTTGTCTGTCTGAGAAAAGGTACGATTTTGGAGCAACGCCTCTGACGAATAGATTCATGATACGCCACCGAAGATTTATCCGCCATTGAAATTTGTGCCTAATTAATATAATATGTAAATTTACGCGGCTTTGAGGCGGCCCAAGGGCCGCACCTTAACCTACTGTCGCTAATATTACTAAATAGGTGCTTTCATATTTGTAATATATTAAAGAAACCAAAGTTACAAATTATCACCCAAACATGAATTGCCAACATATTATAAATACCCAGTCAGATTATAATCTGCCCAGTGCTAAAGATTGGACTGCGACATAGAATATTACAAAATGACGAGGCACTTTACAATTTGCCTTCGGAATTTCGCAAGCCAGCGAGCGTTTGCAAACAGATGACGTCGTTTGCATAATGACGAATAATACCATCTGCCACCGACATATACATAAACACGTATAATATCTGCTTAAATACAATGTTGCAATTACGTAGACCATACAAATAAATATTATATATGTATATGGTTAAAAAATAAAAAGACTCCACAAGTAAATACCTTCGCCACAGCAATGATAAATTTTTAAGAATAAAATATATATATATATATATATATATATATATATATATATATATATATATATATATATATATATATATATATATATATATATATATATATATATATCATCATTACAGCCCTTCACAAGTCCACTGCTGAACATAGGCCTCCCCCAAGTAATGCCACAAAGCACGGTCCTGAGCCACCTGCATCCATCGACTTCCTGCATATCTTACCAGGTCGTCACTCCATCTAGTGGGGGGTCGCCCTACACTACGCCTACCGGTACGGGGCTGCCACTCGAGAACCTTTCTTCCCCATCGGTTATCGGTTCTTCGAGCTATATGGCCGGCCCATTGCCACTTCAGCTTACTAATCCGTTGGGCTATGTCGGTCACTCTGGTTTTACTGCGGATATCCTCATTTCTGAGTCTATCACGCAGAGAAACTCCGAGCATAGCCCTCTCCATAGCTCGCTGAGCGACCTTGAGCGTCCTCATACGACCAGCAGTGAAGGACCACGTCTCAGATCCGTAAGTCATCACTGGCAACACGCACTGGTTGTACAATCTAGTTTTTAGAGATTGAGGTATACCTGACGAGAAGATATGTCGTAATTTCCCGAACGCTGCCCAGCCGAGTTGAATCCGTCGATTGACCTCTCGGTCGAAGTTGGACTTACCTAGTCGGACTATTTGTCCCAGGTAAACGTACTCGTCAACAACTTCGAGCATAGTGCTCCCAACAACTACCGGCATAGGTGTGACATGGACATTAAACATGATCTTTGTTTTGTCCATGTTCATCTTAAGACCTATCCGTTGGGAGGCACTATTGAGGTCATTGAGCATAGTGCTTAAGTCCTCCAGCAATTCTGCCATAAGGACTATATCGTCGGCAAATCGAAGGTAAGTGATGTACTCGCCATTGATGTTAATACCGTATCCTTTCCAGTCCAGTAGCCCGAAAACGTCTTCCAAAGCAGCGGTGAAGAGTTTCGGGGATATAACGTCACCCTGTCTTACACCTCTCTGCAGTTGGATAGGTTTCGAGCTCTGGTTCTGTACTCGGATAGCCATCGTAGCCCTACTGTACAAACACTTCAGCACTTCGATATACCGACAGTCAACTTGGCACCGCTGAAGGGACTGCAGCACCGCCCAAATTTCGACGGAATCAAAGGCTTTCTCATAGTCCACATACGCCAGGCAAAGTGGCAAATTGTACTCTTCAGTCTTCTGCACAATCTGCCGCAGGGTATGTATGTGGTCTATGGTACTGAAGCCTTTTCGGAAACCGGCTTGTTCGGGAGGCTGGAAGTCGTCGAGTCTGCGTGCGAGACGATTCGTAATGACTCTCGAAAACAGCACGTAGACGCGGCTCAGAAGGGAAATCGGTCTGTAGTTCTTCAAGAGAGCGGTGTCGCCTTTCTTAAAGAACAAGACCACCGCAATTCTGCTCCACGCCTCTGGAGTAGTGCCACCATGGAGGACGGAATTGAAGAGCCTCTGAAGGACTTCAAGTACCGGTGTTCCACCCGCTTTCAGAAGCTCCGCTGTAATTCCATCCTCGCCTGGGGCCCTGCCGTTTTTAAGGTGCTGGAGAGCCATTCTAATCTCGCTTAGACTGACGTCCGGGATATCATCGGAATAGTGTCGGATAAGACTTGCTCTTGGATCGTTACTCACACTTACGTGTGGCTCCAACGATGATGTGTACAGCTGCCCATAGAACCTCTCAATCTCACTCAAAATCTCAGGTGTCCCGGAAACGATGCTGCCACACTCAGTCTTCAGCTTTGACAGTTGGCTCTTACGGGCAGACAGATCTCTAGCAAAGACTTTGGAGCCCTGGTTCCGCTCGATCGCTTCTTTAATACGAGCAGTATTAAAGTTGCGTAAGTCTCGCCGCATGCATTTGGAGATCTGTCTGTTCAGTTGCCTGTATGCTGTCAAGTCTGTTGACGATTGCAGCCTCATCTCCCGTCTAACAGCCATGAGATTAAGAGTGTGATCGGAGAGTTTTTGTGTTCTTCTGCGGCGGGTCTTGCAGAACTTAGCTCCGACCGCATGGACAGTTTCCACGAGCTTGTCATTCATATCGTCCACTGCATTGCAATCTTGTAGGCACTGAAAGCGGTTGTGTAACTCGAGCTGAAAGTTTTCGGGATTCTGGATTAGAGCACGAGGGGGACGGAACGTTGACTTCATTAGACGAGACCTCTCCAACTTAACGTTTAGGTTCAGTGTGCCTCTAACCATTCGGTGATCGCTGCCAGTTTTCACCCTTGCGATCACTGAGACATCACTGAACAGTTAGCGTCTGGTCGTCATAATGAAGTCAATCTCATTTTTTGTCGAACCGTCGGGGCTCGACCAGGTCCACTTCCTGTGGGGCCGCTTCTGGAAGAAAGAGTTCATCATAAAGAGTCCCTCTTTCTCCATAAAGTCGGCCAGCTGCTGGCCCCTTCGGTTCCGTTGCCCTACTCCAAATTTCCCTAACTTCAGCTCACCGCTTCCTCTTGTGCCTAGTTTTGCGTTGAAGTCTCCCATCAACACCGTGTAGTGGGTTTTGGAGGAATGCATGGCTTTGGAAATATCCTCATACATTTCCTCCACCTCCTCATCGGGATGTGCCGAGGTTGGTGCGTAAACCTGTATGACCTTCAGCGAATACCGTTTGGTGATTCTGAGTATCAGGTACGCGACCCTCATCGACACACTCCCAATCTTTACAACGTTGTTGACGAGAGACTTGTGGACGATAAATCCGACACCTCCTTGGGACAGATGGTCGCCCTCCCGGTGATAGAACAAGTTGCCGGATTCGAGAATCACCGTGTCCTCCCCCTCTCTTCGGACCTCGGATAATCCTATAATACTCCAGTGCAACTTGTCTATCTCTTCTTCCAGCTCCAGGATCTTCTCGTCAGTCCTCAGTGTGCGTGCGTTAAATGTTGCCAGGTCGAGTCGTCGTAGGTGGCAACTGAACCTCCACCGGAGATTCTTAGCACCCCCTGCCCCGCCGTTACCATGGTCGCCACCGTAGCCAGGAATAGCGGGGCCGCCGGGGACTGGGGGCCGTCTATTTGTGTTATTGTTCATGGGGGGTATATTGCCATAGTTGCCACGCTTGGCGAGCGGGTTGGCAACCGCAGTTTTTTTTTGTGTAATTGTTGTTATCAGGAAGATGCTGCTGCCCATCTCCTGCCTGTTTCCCTCTGTCGCCTTTTACGACACCCACGGGAAGATATGGGGTAGTGGATATTCTTAACCGCCACTACACGGCAATATATATATATATATATATATATATATATATATATATATATATATATATATATATATATATATATATATGTATGTATATAGCCTCTAAAAGCTATAGAGCTTCGATCTAGCCAAATAAATCCTCGTTAGGCAGCAGGCACGTCTACCGCGGCGAGCTCTCAGCGTAATCAGAGCCATCCTAGAAACAATATATTGGTGCCGATAGACACTATTTTTTGAAATCTTTTTTCTATATCGTTTTGGTTTTTATTTTTTCTTTAACATTTTTATAAGATAGAGTGACACGTAAACTTACAGTCCACGTGATAGTAAATAACTACTGTATAAAAGAAATGCCCCTTGATATGCTCATGAGGAACTGCAACAAAATTAAAACCTTAATGTCTTAATTTTTCTGTAAATTTTGTTAGTCGTTAGAAACATGGCAAACATGCAGCTGTTTAAAGTTGGAGCACGAATGAGTTGGCTCGGCTGGGGAAGGACCAGGCTATGACAGAAAACCAGCATAAAATTGCAGCTCAATGCTGCTGTGTTTCATATGCTTTAGAAATCCGGAGACCCTTTTTACTGGATAAGACATGTCATCTTAATCCTCAGAGGTGACAACGCATCTGCATTTGAATTCTTAATCGAGGACAGATATAGATTAGTATAGATTCTATGGATGGATTATTTTTTTTAATATACAATAAGGGTAACAAACGAGCACACAGCCCACCTGATGGTAAGTGGATACTGTGGCCTGTAAACGTTTACATCTATTCTCAATCAATCAAAACGCAGATACGTTGTCACCCCTGAGGATAAAGATGGAATGCCTCGTATCCAATAAAAAGGGCCTCGGTGAACTAAATGTCAGGAATAATTTATAATGAAATATTAACGCCATATAATATGGTTTCCTGGGGATCAACTCTAGGTCTATGTCCGTTCTTACGTTGATGATTGCTCCCATATGGTGGATGTAGCATGAGATGGTGTGTAAAATCTTAGGACTTAGATGGATAGATTGAAGATAAACCTCACAGTCTATAACTAAAAAAATCTGGGTATGTATACTCCCCTAATTTAACACAACAAATGTTTCAACGCTGCTTTGTGGCAGAATAATGTAAAGGTTTAGTATCGACTAGGTATTTTTGATACAAAGATTAAAGAAACTTGTTAAGGACATTTTGTTAATATTTTAAGTGGCAGAACCACGTTGCAGATATATTATAGTTGTAGCACGAATGGGTCAGCTCGACCGAGGAAGGACCACGCTCACACAGAATACTAGCATAAAATAGCAGCTTAATACCGCTGTATTACGTATGGTAAGTGAAGAGATCCAGAGATCCTTTTTTACTGGTTACCAGGCATTTCGTCTTAGTCCACAGGGGTGACAACGCACCTGCGTTTTATTTTTACCTGGGTTTAATTTCGTTAATTATAGGATCCCAAGCAGACAGCTCATCCACCCATCTACTCTATTGAAATTAGGATGTTTTTTAATTTAAATAGCCTCGCGTATCATCCTTGGTAGGAATCGGTGTTCTTTTGCGAGGATTTGTGGTTTATCAAATCTGAAGTAATCGTAGGGACGATATTGAACATATTCACAGACTGCAGACTTGCCGGAGCATCGGTGCTTCACGTCAGCTATATGTTCATTCACGCGGGTGTTTATGGATCTTTTTGTTTGACCTATGTAAGAGAGACCACATGCATATTCTAACTTGTACACTCCGGCATCTTGTAGAGGAATATTACACTTGACAGATGGTAAAAATTGACTAATCTTCTTCTTCTTCGGCGGATTGTAGTAGGGACGTCAAACATATCAGTTACTCCCTCCCCCCCGTAACCATGGATGCTGTAAAGCACCCGAAACGTCGGGAATTAAAAATAAATTAATTTAACGCGAAATCCGTATATATATAGTCTTATACAACGTGTAGTGTTCACGTAAATCATTATAGTTTGAAGTATACATAAGAGCCGTGGTAGCTCAGATGGTTAGCGCTCGCTGTATATTTCACAGTACGCGAGGAACCCAGGCCCAAATTTGGAATGGAAGGAACCCAAATTGTTAATTACAATTTAAAGTGCTGATTTACCACGTGCTCGGCGGTAAAGCAAAATATCGTGAGGAAACCTGCATGTCTGAGAAATAAAAATAAAATATTTCAAAGACATGTGAAGTTCGCCAACACACCTTGGGGCAGGACGGACACTTCCTTGCCCTAAAACCCTCTCAGAAATGAGAGGAAGCCTATGCCCAGCCGTGGGACTTATATTTACAGCCGTAAATTTACTTTTACTTCACTTTATTATAGTAGTTTTAACCGCCGGTAACTACTTTTTTGATGCCAGCCCTGGAAGTTGAGAATAGATCTACTCTGCTTTGGTATTCCTTATATAATGCAAACATTTATGTTAAGGAACAATGTGATCTTAAATTGGTTCGATTTGGGGTGCAACAAATAATATGTCATTACAGGATCTAGGCGATCGATGCGGTACATTGAAATTTATCTTACTAAAAAGATTGGGACAGTCTAAAATTCCTGTTAGTTTTTTTTTATTTTATAGGAGAGAGGGCAAACGAGAATACGGCTCACCTGATGATTAATGATTACCGCCGCCCATGAACAACTGCAACACCAGGGAAATTGCAGATGCGTTGCCGGCCTTTTAAAAAGGAGTAGGCTCTTTTCTTGAAGGTCCCTAAGTCGTATCGGTCCGGAAAAATCTCTGGTGGTAGTCGATTCCGATGGTATGGATGGTATCGCGAGTTTACTTACAATGATTTAAACTGTAAGTTCGCTTTTCATAAATACATAAAAAAACATAAACACTCACGCCTGTCACCCAGAGGGGTAGGCAGAGACTACAGACTTCCATTTGGCACAATCCTGACACACCTCTCTCGCCTCCTTTACATCCATACACCTACACATACATGGTCGTCGGTTAAGGGTACTCCTAATTTGACCTGTTTCCAATAAATCGCCAATTTGATCGATAAATTTTCGCCTAGGACGTCCCTTTCCGACTCTGCCATTCACTTCTGCAACATAAATTTTCTTTGTCACTCTTTCCTCATTCATTTTTTCCACATGACCAAACCACCGAAGCATTCCTTTCTTAATCCTGGTCACAACATCATCTTGCAAACCACACTCTTCTCTTATTACACAATTTCTTACCCTGTCATTCAGATTCAGCCCTAACATACTCCTTAACGACCGCATTTCTACTGCGTTTATTCTACTCTCGCGCTTCTTCTGCCACACCCAACTTTCACTACCATACGTTAAAGTAGGGACCAACACAGCATTGTGAATTGCCATACGTGCCTTTTTCGACACATTTTGACTCTTCACAATAGAGTGGAAGGCCCCATTTACTCTATTTCCCGCATTCACTCGTCGTTCTATATCCTTATCATATCTCCCATCTCTGCTAAACACGCAGCCCATATATACAAACTCATCTACTTGCTCGATCAACTTCCCTTCTATTCTTATTTCACAAATCGTTTTACTTTCTTCTCTTTCAAAAACCATAATCTTCGTCTTACTTGCGTTCACTTTCATACCCCTTTCTTTTAATGATTCGTTCATTAATGTAACCATCATTTGCAACTCGGCCGCCGACGACGCAAAAATAACTTGATCATCGGCGTACAAAAGGCATTTGACGGTTAACTCACCCATTCTTAATCCGCATTCTTCAACTTTCAAATTTTGCAAACAACTGTCCATAAATAGGTTGAACAGCCACGGGGAAGCCACACAGCCCTGTCTGACACCTTTATGGATGTCAAACCAGTCCGAGTAGACCCCGTTGATCCTAACACAAGCACTAGAGTCCCTATAAAGAGACTCCAATGCCTGTATCAAGCCAGCGCTCAACCCGAATGAGTTCAGTGTTTGCCATAGCAAATCCCTATCCACTCTATCATAGGCCTTTTCCAAGTCCATGAACGCACAAAAAACCTTTTGGTTTTTGGCCAGAAACTTCTCCGCGATCATGCGCATGGAAAAGACTTGATCTGTACATCCCATTCCCTTTCTAAATCCCGCTTGCACATCCCAAATTCTTCCATCAGTTTCTTTCATGACCCTTTCAATCAGTACCTTAGCGTACAGTTTTCCCACAATGCTAAGAAGGCTGATGCCACGGTAGTTTTTACAGTCCTGCTGCGAACCTTTTCCTTTATATACTGGGACTATTACGGCTTTGCACCAGTCTACCGGTACCCGCTTCAGTTCCCAGCATAAATTAAACAAGATGTGCAGCAGGCCTGCCGCCAATTCCTCTCCAGCCCTTAGCATTTCGAGTGAAACTCTATCATATCCGGGCACCTTACCTGCTTTCATGCTTTTCGTTGCTTTCATTATTTCATCTATACTTATCTCGCTACCTCTTTCCTCTTCTTTCGGAGTTTCTACTTCACTTAGTACACACGTTGTCTCCTGACTCATAAACACACTTTCAAAATATTTCTTCCATCTCTTTAAACTCAAAACTTCATCATTCAGAATATAGCCATTCTCGTCTCTTATAGCATTAATCATAGGCTGTTTTGAATGTCCCCTGGCAGTTCTTAGGAGTTTCCAGAACATTTTAATATTTGCCTGGAAGTTATCCGATATTCTTCTATCATTCTTATCCGTTCTTTCTTGCTTTTTTCTTTCAACTACTTCTTTTACTCTCTTATTAAGATGTCTAAAGACTGCCTTTTTTCTTTCAATATCATCATTCGTACCGCTAGAATTACCAGTCTTTGTTGCTAGTAAATCTAGCCATGCTCTCTTCTTTGCTTCAACTTCCATACGTATCTCATCATCCCACCATAACGTATTATTTTTTTCTTTCATTCTTTCTCTTACTAACACCACATACTTCGGTAGCTGCATGCACTAAACCTTTCTTTACATTTTGCCATACATTCTCCAAGTCTAACTCCTTCATACATAATTCACCCAAACCACTTATATTTTTTTTCAGTCTACATTTGAACTTGTTTCTCTGACCTTCATCTTGCAACCTTTCTGTTCTAATACGCTGTAACTCAGTGGTAGACACAGATTCGCTTTTCACATAAGTTTTATTTAAAAAAAAATGTAAATGACACTGGTTAAAAAGGTAAAGTGGGTAATGTTAAATACAAAAATTTTAATAATTCTGGTCTCACTTTAAAAAAAGCTCGTAATGATTGTATGCCTTGGCGGCGGTCGATACTTACCATCAGGTGACCCGCATGCCCGTTTGCCCGCATGCCGGTGGAGGGAGGGGGGAGGTTTAAAATCTCACAATAATTCTCCCGCGCTACACAAACGCTAGAGAGGCCATGTCAGAGAAAAGATGAAAAAAATTATTAGAATGGGGCTTTTTTCACATGATTGCTTTTTATGAACTGTGTAATGTTATCCATTAAAAATGTTATAAGCAATTTTAATAGTTTCACACTTAAGTCAATTTCATTCACTCAATTTATGATTAACATTCTTTAGTAAACTAACAAAAATTTAGTAAAAATGCCTTCCATCAAGAACTTGACCAAGTTCGAAATTGCAACGCGCCAACTTGTCTGTTACGAAGTTGAGCACCCGACCGCCGGCTCGCGCTTTATTTTTAATTATAAAAGTATACCTACGAAGTTCATCCCCAGCCAAGTTTTAATAACGTCACCTCTTCTGTTCCGTGAAACTTTTATTTCTTTTCTCTTACAAATAATAGAATTATTGTGTTAGTGTTTCTGCGGGTATTGTTTCGTTTTTAGCAATAAAGGGTATTCAAAAACTTGTTTTGTTATAATATTAATAACAAAATTTATTTTTATGTAGGATAATGATTACAAACGAATGCACACTCCACCTGATGGTAAGTGGATGCTGTAACCCATAGACACGACTAAGAATCAAAATGTGGATGCGTTGGCACCCCTGAGGACTAAGATGGAATGCCTCGTTTCTATTTCTAGTAAAACTGGTAACCGATTGTCTACACTCACTATACGAAACAAAGCAGCATTAAGCTGCCATTTTACGCTGGTGTTCGGTAAGACACCAACGATGTATTACTTTCTTCACTGACGACTGCAGTTGTCCATGGACTGCTGTTCACTTACCATTAGGTCGACTGTAAGTTTATTTGTCACTTTATTTTTATTAAAAAAACTTATTTTTTCCAAATTTAAAACCATCCATCCACATATATAATATATATGAGCAACATCAATGTTGAAACAAAATACTTCTTTGCGTGACAATAGGCATTATATTTTAGTGTCTATGCTAAAATAAACTAAGGCGAAACAACTATGTTGGCTAAATGATTAATAACATTAAAAACTCGGTACGGGGGTTCGGTAAATACGTTTATTGTTTAAACTTTATTTTCCTAACTTTTCAGGGTTACCAGTTATGAATTTTACTTATTTTATGACTTTTAATAATGCTCTATAAATATTTTGTTACTTTACTTACTTTTACTACTTTTTGTTCCTGGAAATTGATCTTTTCAGTTTTTGATTTTTTTCGGACTGAACGACATTATTCTAAGTATAAAAATATTATTTTTAATAATGTCTGTCAGACCGAATTTCGGTCGCCGCGGTATCATCGGAGACTAAACATCAGTGCGACAGGATCTTAGTGCTATGCACAAGTTAAGATGGACTCTCTATTCCTTCACTCTCATAGTCCAATAGGATGCAATCCGACACGACTGGAGAGAAGAGATCAGGCGCAGGACTTTACGTTATTTCAAGATACGGCGGTAAAAAATCGTCAACTTCTTGACTTCGATCTCCTACTGAGCAATCGAACCCGAGATCACAAGATTATAAGTCGCGCTTGCGATCACTAGCCCACCGAGGCAGTCAGTACTACTTCTATACATATTTTATTCCCGATTAACACAAAAAATTATAAATTCTGACATGTTTATGTTACTTTTCTGACATATCTAGTGTGAATACATTTGAAAACGTCGAAGTAATATTAATAAAAAATAGACAAAACTTAACTACTATCACAAAGTTATTCAGAAAAAGAGAAGCTAGAAAAAAAGAAAGAAGATAAAGTATGTCACTCTGCGAGGTCATGCGGTCGTTGTCTTATATTCTACGTTAGCGTAATATCAAAGTTTATGTCGAGTTAGATACGGCCAACTTGCTGTCGAAGGCTAATTATTAATGTAGACTGTATACAGACTTTTTTTTTTATAGAAGAGGTGGCTAACAAAAAAAAGCAAAAAAAAAAAGTGACTACCGCCGCCCATGATCAACCGCAACACCAGGAGACTTGCGGGTGCGTTGCCGGCCCTTTAGAAAGGAGTGAGCTCTTTTCTTGAAGGTCCCCAGGTCGTATCGGTCCGGAAAAATCGCCGGTGATAAACTATTCCACAGAGAGGTTGTACGTGGAAGAAAACTCCTTGTGAAACGTACAGTGGTGGACCGCCAAGCATCCAGATGGTGTGGATGGTATCGGGACGTTTGCGTGTCGTGCGTTCACGAAATTTGGCGGCTGGGATTAATCCGAACAATTCCTCAGAGCACTCCCCGTGATAGATGCGATAAAATACGCAAAGAGATGCAACATCTCTTCGCAACGCCAGTGAATCGAGCCGATCGGAAAGCACTCGGTCGTCGACGATTCGAGCCGCTCTGCGCTGGATGCGGTCAAGTGGAAGGAGCTGGTACTGGGGAGCCCCAGCCCAGAGATGGGAACAGTATTCCATGTGCGGCCGAACCTGCGCCTTGTAAAGTTGCAGGCGGTGTGCCGGCATGAAATACTGTCCCGCTCTGCTGAGCACGCCAAGCTTTTTAGAGGCCAATTTGGCCTTCCCTTCCAAGTGACCACGAAACTGCACGTCACTCGATATGTCGACGCCGAGGATTTCGATACTGGCTGAGGCAACAAGGGGAGTGCCTTGAAACTGAGGGGATACGACAAAGGGGTTCTTTTTAGCGGTTAACGCGCAAACTTGTGTCTTTTGGGGGTTAAACTGGACTAGATTTAGTCGTCCCCAATCCGAGACTCTGTACAGCAAAGACTCGACTTCAGACACAAGTTTGTCCCGGCACTCGGAGACGTTTTCCCGAGAAATATTGGCTCGGCCGGTGTAAAGAGCATCACCAGTGCTGTCATCTGCATAGCGATGAATGTTACGGGTATGCAACATATCATTGATATGCAGAAGAAACAGCGTTGGCAATAGCACGCAGCCCTGTGGAACACCAGCATTAATAGGCTTGCAATCGGAGCTCGCACCGTCTACAACGACCTTGATGCTCCGATCTGCAAGAAAGCTGGTGATCCAATCGCACAATTTCTCGGGAAGCCCATAGGAAGGGAGCTTCGAAAGAAGCGCTTTGTGCCAAACCCGATCGAAGGCCTTCGCAATGTCCAAACTAACGGCCAATGCCTCCCCCTTGAACTCTACTGCCTCCGCCCATCTGTGAGTGAGGTAGACCAGAAGATCACCAGCTGACCGACCACGGCGAAAACCGTATTGGCGGTCACTAATCAGCTGGTGATCCTCAAGGTACCTCATGAGCTGGCAGTTTACAATGGACTCCATTGTTTTGGAGAACAAGGAGGTGATGGCGATTGGCTGGTAGTTGGACGGGTCTGAGCGGTCGCCTTTTTTAGGGATCGGGTGGACGAAAGCCGTCTTTCATGATTTTGGGACTACGCCTAGGGAGTAGGAGTGCCGGAAAAGACGCGTTAAAACCGGTGCCAACTCTGGAGCACACGTCCTCAGCACAATTGGGGGGATTCCGTCAGGCCCACTCGACTTGTGGATGTCCAGGGAGAGGAGTGCTTTGCGAACCGAGCGCTGTGTGAACTGCACTTCCGGCATGGAGCACTCACACCGCGGGATGGTCGGCGGCGTACTCCCCCCGTCATCGAGAGTCGAGTTAGACGCAAAGAAGGAGCCTAGAAGATCGGCTTTCTCCTTTGCAGTATGGGCCAGTGAGTCGTCCTCCCTGTGCAGAGATGGAAGAGATGGCTGACAGAAATTCCCCTGGACAGCCTTGGCGAGAGACCAGAATGCACGGGTTCCAGAAGGAAGGCGAACTAGTTTCTCGCCAATTCTGCCTATGTGCTCTGACTTTGCCTTGGCAATGACTCTTTTGAAGGACCTAGAGGCGGAATTATACTTCTTTTTTAGAGCGCTGGTGTTTACATCCCGGGACGCTGATGCATCAACCCAGGCTTGGTAGCACTCCTGCTTATAGCATGATGCTATTTTACAGGAGCGACCAAACCATGGCTGAGATTTGCCTCCAATGGGCACCACAGAGGAAGGAATAAAAAGTTCCATACCCTGAAGTACCACATCAGTAACAGAATCCGCAACAACGTTGGGATCATCCGGCGAGAAGCAAACCCGCCCCCAAGGGTAGGATGCAAAGAAAGACCGCATCCCATCCCAATCGGCTGACCTATAGTGCCAAACACGGCGGCAGCCTGCAGAATGCAACCGCGATTTCGGCGTGAGTGGCACAACACTCCGGACCAGACAATGGTCCGAGGAGCCTAAAGGTAACTGCAGTATAGAATCTTAAAGTAGCCCTGAGTTTATGCAGTTAAATCAGCTTTGTGTAAAAAAAATCCGTATTTTATTTTTCAATTTGTTACTTTATTAAAATTTACTTAAATAATGACACTCAACTTATAAACAAATGAAATTAAAACATTAACACTTTTTATTAAAATTATAAACAAATTAAAAGAGTATACTACAAAAATGTACAGTATTTTTTATAATATAAGACAAATACAAATACTTGTTCCGTGCGAGATTTGAACCCGTGATCCTCAGCGTCACAAATCATTGCTAAGCCACTGCGCCGAGCACCCGTAAAAATACACTATAAATATTTCTCTAAAAAATTTTGCAGTAAATAGTCTTTCATGCAATAGTTTTTCATTTTTACATGTAATATAGTTGTTTTTATCACCTATTTTCTCTTTAATTAGTTACTTACTGGCAATAAATTAATATGAAATTTTAAAAACCCTGAATCAAAAAGAGCTGATGATCCTCAAACGGCTGAACAGATTTTATTGAAATATAACAAAAAACATTCTTGATGTAATCGCTTTACTAATGAAAAAATACTTAATCAAAATCGCTTGATCCGTTTAAGAGCTATGATGCCACAGACAGACCTCTTGTGGTCCATATATTTAGAAAATACGTGCCCGTGTGTGTATGTATGTTATGTGTATGTGTGTGTATGTATGTTATGTGTATGTGTGTGTATGTATGTTATGTGTATGTGTGTGTGTGTATACATGTACATATCTAGTTTACAAGAAACCATGACATATCTTAGCGCTTTCTGAGCGGCAGTCCTATTTGGACCATTTCTCATAAAATAAGTTTTTTTTTCTTTTTCTAGTTAGCTATTCGCTTTATTTATACCTACCTACTTACTTTGTACCTATCTGCATTGTCAAAACGATTTATTTTTCATTGTAATAAAGTCTGGTTATAGGATCATCTTTATATAATGTTTATTTTAATTATTTAGTTCTAATTTGTTAAGAAATGGCCAAATAAATATTTCTTTCTTTTTTTCTTAGAGGCTAAAAATATTATTAGGTGAATGGATTAGGGCTAAATCTCAATTGGGACTGAATTTGAATGACAGGTTAAGAAATTATGTGATTAGACAAAAGTGTAGTTTGCAAGATGATGTTGTGACCAGAATTAAAAAAGGAATGCTTGAGTGAGAGCTGAAGCAAGAAGAGTGACAAAGCAAATTTATTTATATTGCAGAAGTGAACGGCAGAGTCGTGAAGGGGCGTCCTAGACGAAAATTTATTGATATTGGAGATATCGGCGATATATAGAAGATGGGTCAGATTAAGAGTACCCATAACCGACAAACATGTATGCGTAGGTATATGGATGTAAAGGCGGCGAGAGAAATGTGTCAGGCTCGGTCGTTCCAAATTCGAAAGTCCGTAGTCTCTGTCTACCCTTCTAAGTCACAGGTATTTTGCTTGCGGCTCTTACTACGTGGAAGGAACGTTAATTACGTGTTAGATTGGTTTCTTGTACTCGGCGGTAATACAAAACATCGCGAAAAAATCTGCATATCTGAAAAATTTTAAAATGTTTCAAAGATATTTGAAGTGAAAGTGAAGCGGCGAAAATTTCCTTGGTCTGAAACTGCTCAGAGATGAGAAGCCTGCGTCCAGCGTTATAAATACTGTAACTTTAGTTTACTCGTCCATGCACAAAAAATCCTTAATAAGCTCGACACTGGCGTCAGTTAGCGAGCGACCCATTGTAAAACTAAATTGATTTCATGAAGCAATTCATATATTGAAAAAAAAATAAACATCTTATCTAAAATAATTTTCTGTTTTTGATCAGACATATGTAAATACGATATATATATATATATATAGAGCGAAAGTAAATATATATATATATATATATATATATATATATATTTATATATATATTTATATATATATTTCAAATATATGTCAAAGTAAATATATATATATATATATATATATATATATATATATATATATATGTACTTTGACTTCTGAAAAACAAAACAAATTATCTTTTTATTAATTTTTTTATATGATAGAATGACAAATGACATACATACAGCATACAGTAATACATACACACAGCATACAGTCCACTTGACGTTAAGGGGTTGCTGTGGCCCATAGACACACCCGTGAGGACTAATATGGAATGCCTCGTTTTGAGTAACAAGGGTCTCCGGTTCTCTACACTCCCCATGTGCACGTTGGGCAGGCAGGTGGTCCACCGCAGTTTTTTTATTATTTTGGGTTCCCTCCCTGCATGAGTTTCCCTCTTTCCCTTCATATGATACCTACGAGACGATATATGGTAGTAGATATTTATACGCCGCACTACACGGTTTAGTTAGGTCAAATCTATATCGCAATGTAATTAGGTGCTTCATACGATTGTGTCTTTTATTCATCTTTGTATTATGTAATATTAAAATGTGCAATATTGTATACTGTTCTACTATGCGTTAAGTTATATTTTAATACTCGTATAGCCTTTTGCCCATGACTTCAGTGGATAGTTTCTGAACATATTATGGCAATATATGTATTTTTGCTCATGCGACTTCCCTTATATTATATCTTTAAAGTCAGTTAAGATCTTAAGGTTAAGGATACTAATATCCAAATCCATTGAGTTATTCCAAAGTTATTTGTACAATGGAAAATACGTAAACGAAAGAATGAAAATTTAAAATTAGCCAGAAATGAAATAAAATTCTTTGAATTATAAATTAGTACCCACACCAGGTAATCCTGTATCGTGGGTATTAATTTTAATATTTAATACAACCAGACTGCGTTGTTTTGGTATAACATTCTATGCAACTTTCTTAGTGGTACCTGGGCGATAGAGCTTTACTCGGCGTTAATAAAATCTCGGGGATGACTTAAGTACTTACATAAACTTGGAAAGTGAAATAATATTTAAATACCAAATTTCATCCAAATTATTAAAATTATTTCTAAGAAACCAATTTCATCTAGGAGAAGAAGAAAGAAATTTTATTCTGACACAGATCATTGACGCACACAACAACAAACTTATTTGATACATAGATTTACTAAATTTTGCTATGTACATCTTATTTAATACGTAGATTTAATAAACATTACTTTGTACATCAAAGGCCTACCAAAAAAAGGACATCACTCAGCAATTATTGCAGTGAAACAGCCCTAGAATAAATTAATTTACAGAAAAATTGACTCATGCAAATTCTTCACTTGAAACTGTATCCAATCAGGTGAGTAATGCGAGGCGGTTAGAGTGTCCAAATTTTTTTCTATGCATTTGAGTTAAGTAGTAAGCAAGGAATAAACTACTCTCTAAGTAGTAAAGGTCGATACTTCTAGGCGAAACTACTCTAAAACATATATAAGAACGACAATATAATTTTTAATTTTAATTATTCAATAAGTGTTATAGGTCGGGGAAAGAGTTTTATTTGATTGATTATATCGATTGATTAAACATATAATTTTTTGACCAAAGCTTTGACCTCACCCTTAAATAGTGCAATTGACACTTCAGTTTTATAAAACAAGGTGTTGCCCATAGACCATCAAAATGCAGATCGATTATCCCCCCCTGAGAACGATAGTTACATACCATTAAGGCAACCAGGAAATTTAAGGAAACTAAAGAAAAGGCTAGAAATAAGGAAGAAGAAGAAACGAAAGACAGAAGAAGAACTGTGGCTTAGCCTCAACCAAACTATTAAAATATGGATTAGTTCTCATACTGAACTACTGAAAACTGCAGTTTTTTTAGTTTTTTTTTAAACGTTATGCCTACATTAGGATGTTTTCCTGTGTCGTGGAAGCAGTTTATATAGATATATTTCACATGAACGAGTATCCAGACACGGAACAATTATTTTTAGACCATACAAGTACTTGTTCCGTGCGGGATTCGAACCCGCGGTCCCGCAGCGCCGCAACTCATTGCCAAATTAAAATCTATGAATAACCGTAACGTGAACAATCTTAACCATGTAATATTTATGGTTATAATAAAATCAAGGGATTTCCGTCTTAAGTCAATTATTCACGAACCCATTGTGGATCAAACTTTTGTTAGTCGACATTGAATGCTTTCCAGGAAAGGAAGAAAACGACAATTCCTTTTTTAAAACACATTTCTTAGCTCTCTTCCCGCAAAATACTACGACGTTAGGGGATCGCTTCTTTTCTAGGCTCGGATGACTTACGTTTGAATACGTATTTATTGTTGTTATTTTTATACCTTCTTAATTAGTTTTGTTCCTAATACGAACTGCGTTATTGATCTAGGGGTAGTAAGCGCGAGAACTAAGGGTCCGGGTTCAATATTCTTGCTGGCCAATAATATGTTTTTTGGATTTTCTGTTAATAAACTAGGTGCAGCAGTCCAAAGTCAGGAAGTTGGCGGAGTTTCAACGTCGTGACTTGGAAAACATGTAAAGCCGTAGGTCCTGCACTGTATTGTACATGGTAGAGCCATGCTGCAGCTATGTTATGGTTATAGAACGAATGGGTCGGCTCGACCGGGGAAGGACCACGCTTTCACAGAATACCAGTGTAAAATACCAGCTTAATTCTGCTGTGTTTTGTATGGTGAGTATAGAGAACCGGAGACCCTCTTTTACTGGAAACGAGGCATCCATTTTAGTCCTCAGGAGTGACAACGCATCTGCATTTTGATTCTTAATCGAGGATAAATGTAGATTTCTATGGGCCGCAGCATCCACTTACCACCAGGTTGACTGTGTACTCATTTATCACCTTTATTCTATAAAAAACATGTTCTCCCTCGGATTGTGACGGATTTCCATCCCATCAAATTTGAGAGTACATAGTACTTTAAAATCCGGTCAAAGTAGTTGACTAGTCGTCGTTGAAACTAGCCATCGCTATTTGGTCTGGAAAAAATTACAATGCTAATAAGTTTTAGAAAGTCGTAATTCTCGTTACTGGCAGCATGTTGGACAAATACAAATGATTAAAGACTGAAATCTTTAACGAACATTATACACGCAAATAAATTTTATGTACACATTAAATGGACCCTGATGGACATAGCAACCGTTAAGTTCTACATAAGACAATCTTAGGCTCTGAATTAATGCCTACTGTTTGGCATTATAACATAAAATTCTAAATGATTATAGATGCATGCATCATTGATCATCATTACAGCCATCACAAGTATACTACTGAACTTTGACCATTCTCAAGAAATTACACAAATTATAGAATTCTGCATGCATCAACTTGCTGCACCTCTTAGGGCCGATCCTCATTAGGGCCCGATCCACATTGGCCGCCCACAGTTCGTTCTCGGTGTCGATCTCGGTCTGTCGTTTATTATATTATTGTATGGGGGTTCGAGCGAAACTTGACTTTTAGGGATAGTATGAATGCACACATATATTTTTTTACTAGATAATATTTTATCAGACGGAGAATTAACAGTGAACGGCATTATAATGAGGATCAGCCCTTATAATGCCGTTCACAGGTCGCTCTCTGTCCGTAACACTATCTGTAACTACTATCCATAACAGTCAAGTTTCGCTCGAATCCCATTCCTATAATATAATAAATCAGACCGAGATCGAACCGAGAACCAACTGCGAACGGCAAATGAGGATCGGCCCTTACTAAGTCGTCACTCCATCTTGTTGGAGGGCGGTCTACACTTCGCTTGTACGAGGCTGTCAATCGAAATCCTTTTTCCCCATTGGTTGTCGGTTATAATATTAATAACTTAATATACTCTAATCTAACAAATTACATGTGAAATCTGTATACATATATATTATTTTAATATTGGTAGAGCCATGCTACAGATATATTATGGTTGTAGCCCTCACTGAATACAGACTGCAGTATAGAATCTTAAAGTAGCCCTGAGTTTATGCAGTTACATCAGCTTTGTGTAAAAAAAATCCGTATTTTATTTTTCAATTTGTTACTTTATTAAAATTTACTTAAATAATGACACTCAACTTATAAACAAATGAAATTAAAACATTAACACTTTTTATTAAAATTATAAACAAATTAAAAGAGTATACTACAAAAATGTACAGTATTTTTTATAATATAAGACAAATACAAATACTTGTTCCGTGCGAGATTTGAACCCGTGATCCTCAGCGTCACAAATCATTGCTAAGCCACTGCGCCGAGCACCCGTAAAAATACACTATAAATATTTCTCTAAAAAATTTTGCAGTAAATGGTCTTTCATGCAATAGTTTTTCATTTTTACATGTAATATAGTTGTTTTTATCACCTATTTTCTCTTTAATTAGTTACTTACTGGCAATAAATTAATATGAAATTTTAAAAACCCTGAATCAAAAAGAGCTGATGATCCTCAAACGGCTGAACAGATTTTATTGAAATATAACAAAAAACATTCTTGATGTAATCGCTTTACTAATGAAAAAATACTTAATCAAAATCGCTTGATCCGTTTAAGAGCTATGATGCCACAGACAGACCTCTTGTGGTCCATATATTTAGAAAATACGTGCCCGTGTGTGTATGTATGTTATGTGTATGTGTGTGTGTATGTATGTTATGTGTATGTGTGTGTATGTATGTTATGTGTATGTGTGTGTGTATATATGTACATATCTAGTTTACAAGAAACCATGACATATCTTAGCGCTTTCTGAGCGGCAGTCCTATTTGGACCATTTCTCATAAAATAAGTTTTTTTTCTTTTTCTAGTTAGCTATTCGCTTTATTTATACCTACCTACTTACTTTGTACCTATCTGCAATGTCAAAACGATTTATTTTTCATTGTAATAAAGTCTGGTTATAGGATCATCTTTATATAATGTTTATTTTAATTATTTAGTTCTAATTTGTTAAGAAATGGCCAAATAAATATTTCTTTCTTTTTTTCTTAGAGGCTAAAAATATTATTAGGTGAATGGATTAGGGCTAAATCTCAATTGGGACTGAATTTGAATGACAGGTTAAGAAATTATGTGATTAGACAAAAGTGTAGTTTGCAAGATGATGTTGTGACCAGAATTAAAAAAGGAATGCTTGAGTGAGAGCTGAAGCAAGAAGAGTGACAAAGCAAATTTATTTATATTGCAGAAGTGAACGGCAGAGTCGTGAAGGGGCGTCCTAGACGAAAATTTATTGATATTGGAGATATCGGCGATATATAGAAGATGGGTCAGATTAAGAGTACCCATAACCGACAAACATGTATGCGTAGGTATATGGATGTAAAGGCGGCGAGAGAAATGTGTCAGGCTCGGTCGTTCCAAATTCGAAAGTCCGTAGTCTCTGTCTACCCTTCTAAGTCACAGGTATTTTGCTTGCGGCTCTTACTACGTGGAAGGAACGTTAATTACGTGTTAGATTGGTTTCTTGTACTCGGCGGTAATGCAAAACATCGCGAAAAAATCTGCATATCTGAAAAATTTTAAAATGTTTCAAAGATATTTGAAGTGAAAGTGAAGCGGCGAAAATTTCCTTGGTCTGAAACTGCTCAGAGATGAGAAGCCTGCGTCCAGCGTTATAAATACTGTAACTTTAGTTTACTCGTCCATGCACAAAAAATCCTTAATAAGCTCGACACTGGCGTCAGTTAGCGAGCGACCCATTGTAAAACTAAATTGATTTCATGAAGCAATTCATATATTGAAAAAAAAATAAACATCTTATCTAAAATAATTTTCTGTTTTTGATCAGACATATGTAAATACGATATATATATATATATATATATATATATATTTCAAATATATGTCAAAGTAAATATATATATATATATATATATATATATTTACTTTGACTTCTGAAAAACAAAACAAATTATCTTTTTATTAATTTTTTATATGATAGAATGACAAATGACATACATACAGCATACAGTAATACATACACACAGCATACAGTCCACTTGACGTTAAGGGGTTGCTGTGGCCCATAGACACACCCGTGAGGACTAATATGGAATGCCTCGTTTTGAGTAACAAGGGTCTCCGGTTCTCTACACTCCCCATGTGCACGTTGGGCAGGCAGGTGGTCCACCGCAGTTTTTTTATTATTTTGGGTTCCCTCCCTGCATGAGTTTCCCTCTTTCCCTTCATACGATACCTACGAGACAAATACAAATACTTGTTCCGTGCGAGATTTGAACCCGTGATCCTCAGCGTCACAAATCATTGCTAAGCCACTGCGCCGAGCACCCGTAAAAATACACTATAAATATTTCTCTAAAAAATTTTGCAGTAAATGGTCTTTCATGCAATAGTTTTTCATTTTTACATGTAATATAGTTGTTTTTATCACCTATTTTCTCTTTAATTAGTTACTTACTGGCAATAAATTAATATGAAATTTTAAAAACCCTGAATCAAAAAGAGCTGATGATCCTCAAACGGCTGAACAGATTTTATTGAAATATAACAAAAAACATTCTTGATGTAATCGCTTTACTAATGAAAAAATACTTAATCAAAATCGCTTGATCCGTTTAAGAGCTATGATGCCACAGACAGACCTCTTGTGGTCCATATATTTAGAAAATACGTGCCCGTGTGTGTATGTATGTTATGTGTATGTGTGTGTATGTATGTTATGTGTATGTGTGTGTATGTATGTTATGTGTATGTGTGTGTGTATATATGTACATATCTAGTTTACAAGAAACCATGACAAATCTTAGCGCTTTCTGAGCGGCAGTCCTATTTGGACCATTTCTCATAAAATAAGTTTTTTTTCTTTTTCTAGTTAGCTATTCGCTTTATTTATACCTACCTACTTACTTTGTACCTATCTGCATTGTCAAAACGATTTATTTTTCATTGTAATAAAGTCTGGTTATAGGATCATCTTTATATAATGTTTATTTTAATTATTTAGTTCTAATTTGTTAAGAAATGGCCAAATAAATATTTCTTTCTTTTTTTCTTAGAGGCTAAAAATATTATTAGGTGAATGGATTAGGGCTAAATCTCAATTGGGACTGAATTTGAATGACAGGTTAAGAAATTATGTGATTAGACAAAAGTGTAGTTTGCAAGATGATGTTGTGACCAGAATTAAAAAAGGAATGCTTGAGTGAGAGCTGAAGCAAGAAGAGTGACAAAGCAAATTTATTTATATTGCAGAAGTGAACGGCAGAGTCGTGAAGGGGCGTCCTAGACGAAAATTTATTGATATTGGAGATATCGGCGATATATAGAAGATGGGTCAGATTAAGAGTACCCATAACCGACAAACATGTATGCGTAGGTATATGGATGTAAAGGCGGCGAGAGAAATGTGTCAGGCTCGGTCGTTCCAAATTCGAAAGTCCGTAGCCTCTGTCTACCCTTCTAAGTCACAGGTATTTTGCTTGCGGCTCTTACTACGTGGAAGGAACGTTAATTACGTGTTAGATTGGTTTCTTGTACTCGGCGGTAATGCAAAACATCGCGAAAAAATCTGCATATCTGAAAAATTTTAAAATGTTTCAAAGATATTTGAAGTGAAAGTGAAGCGGCGAAAATTTCCTTGGTCTGAAATTGCTCAGAGATGAGAAGCCTGCGTCCAGCGTTATAAATACTGTAACTTTAGTTTACTCGTCCATGCACAAAAAATCCTTAATAAGCTCGACACTGGCGTCAGTTAGCGAGCGACCCATTGTAAAACTAAATTGATTTCATGAAGCAATTCATTTTTTTTTTTTTTTATAGAAGAGGGGGCAAACGAGCATGCGGCTCACCTGATGTTAAGTGACTACCGCCGCCCATGATCAACCGCAACACCAGGAGAATTGCGGGTGCGTTGCCGGCCCTTTAGAAAGGAGTAAGCTCTTTTCTTGAAGGTCCCCAGGTCGTATCGGTCCGGAAAAATCGCCGATGATAAACTATTCCACAGAGAGGTTGTACGTGGAAGAAAACTCCTTGTGAAACGTACAGTGGTGGACCGCCAAGCATCCAGATGGTGTGGATGGTATTGGGACGTTTGCCGTGTCGTGCGTTCACGAAATTTGGCGGCTGGGATTAATCCGAACAATTCCTCAGAGCACTCCCCGTGATAGATGCGATAAAATACGCAAAGAGATGCAACATCTCTTCGCAACGCCAGTGAATCGAGCTGATCGGAAAGCACTCGGTCGTCGACGATTCGAGCCGCTCTGCGTTGGATGCGGTCAAGTGGAAGGAGCTGGTACTGGGGAGCCCCAGCCCAGAGATGGGAACAGTATTCCATGTGCGGCCGAACCTGCGCCTTGTAAAGTTGCAGGCGGTGTGCCGGCATGAAATACTGTCCCGCTCTGCTGAGCACGCCAAGCTTTTTAGAGGCCAATTTGGCCTTCCCTTCCAAGTGACCACGAAACTGCACGTCACTCGATATGTCGACGCCGAGGATTCCGATACTGGCTGAGGCAACAAGGGGAGTGCCTTGAAACTGAGGGGATACGACAAAGGGGTTCTTTTTAGCGGTTAACGCGCAAACTTGTGTCTTCTGGGGGTTAAACTGGACTAGATTTAGTCGTCCCCAATCCGAGACTCTGTTCAGCAAAGACTCGACTTCAGACACAAGTTTGTCCCGGCACTCGGAGACGTTTTCCCGAGAAATATTGGCTCGGCCGGTGTAAAGAGCATCACCAGTGCTGTCATCTGCATAGCAATGAATGTTACGGGTATGCAACATATCATTGATATGCAGAAGAAACAGCGTTGGCGATAGCACGCAGCCCTGTGGAACACCAGCATTAATAGGCTTGCAATCGGAGCTTGCACCGTCTACAACGACCTTGATGCTCCGATCTGCAAGAAAGCTGGTGATCCAATTGCACAATTTCTCGGGAAGCCCATAGGAAGGGAGCTTCGAAAGAAGCGCTTTGTGCCAAACCCGATCGAAGGCCTTCGCAATGTCCAAACTAACGGCCAATGCCTCCCCCTTGAACTCTACTGCCTCCGCCCATCTGTGAGTGAGGTAGACCAGAAGATCACCAGCTGACCGACCACGGCGAAAACCGTATTGGCGGTCACTAATCAGCTGGTGATCCTCAAGGTACCTCATAAGCTGGCAGTTTACAATGGACTCCATTGTTTTGGAGAACAAGGAGGTGATGGCGATTGGCCGGTAGTTGGACGGGTCTGAGCGGTCGCCTTTTTTAGGGATCGGGTGGACGAAAGCCGTCTTCCACGATTTTGGGACTACGCCTAGGGAGTAGGAGTACCGGAAAAGACGCGTTAAAACCGGTTCCAACTCTGGAGCACACGTCCTCAGCACAATTGGGGGGATTCCGTCAGGCCCACTCGACTTGTGGATGTCCAGGGAGAGGAGTGCTTTGCGAACCGAGCGCTGTGTGAACTGCACTTCCGGCATGGAGCACTCACACCGCGGGATGGTCGGCGGCGTACTCCCCCCGTCATCGAGAGTCGAGTTAGACGCAAAGAAGGAGCCTAGAAGATCGGCTTTCTCCTTTGCAGTATGGGCCAGTGAGTCGTCCTCCCTGTGCAGAGATGGAAGAGATGGCTGACAGAAATTCCCCTGGACAGCCTTGGCGAGAGACCAGAATGCACGGGTTCCAGAAGGAAGGCGAACTAGTTTCTCGCCAATTCTGCCTATGTGCTCTGACTTTGCCTTGGCAATGACTCTTTTGAAGGACCTAGAGGCGGAATTATACTTCTTTTTTAGAGCGCTGGTGTTTACATCCCGGGACGCTGATGCATCAACCCAGGCTTGGTAGCACTCCTGCTTATAGCATGATGCTATTTTACAGGAGCGACCAAACCATGGCTGAGATTTGCCTCCAATGGGCACCACAGAGGAAGGAATAAAAAGTTCCATACCCTGAAGTACCACATCAGTAACAGAATCCGCAACAACGTTGGGATCATCCGGCGAGAAGCAAACCTGCCCCAAGGGTAGGATGCAAAGAAAGACCGCATCCCATCCCAATCGGCTGACCTATAGTGCCAAACACGGCGGCAGCCTGCAGAATGCAACCGCGATTTCAGCGTGAGTGGCACAACACTCCGGATCAGACAATGGTCCGAGGAGCCTAAAGGGGCGTCGACGGAAATCTGATATCCGTCCGGGTGAGAGGTCAGCAGAAGGTCCAACAGGGAAGGTGCATGATCCTCCACATCTGGAATCCGCGTAGGCGAAGTAACCAGTTGTGTCAGACCATATGCCAAGGCAAAATCATGAACAGATCTCCCCGCATGATCGGTTAAACGTGAACCGAGCCATTCGGCGTGATGGGCGTTAAAGTCGCCGAGGATCACGATCTCTGCGGAGGGGATCTGCTGTAGCAACGAATCTGCAGCCATTTGGACGTGGTCGAAGAGTCGGTCTGTTTCGGCATTACCGCTGTGGGACCTATAGAGGCACCCGTAGACGCGCGGATGGTCGTCGCTGTCTACGCGTAGCCAAAGGATGGACAGGTCCGAACCTTCAAGTCTGCCGAGGCGTCGAGAACAGATGTCCTCTCTGACGTAAACGCAAACTCCAGCCCGAGGCACAAAGGAGTGTTCCAGTTTGTACCCCGGGTAGGAGAGATACGAAACATCAGCCGGAGAGGACACCTGCGTCTCGGTCAGAAAGAGCAGAGCCGGCCTCGCCGTCTCGAGATGGTAGTGGACGGCGTTTAGGTTGGAGTGAAGTCCCCTGATATTGCAGAAATTCACGGACAGCGTGGCAGGGGTCGCCTTGGTCTTGTTGCTCCGTTTGCCCCGAGCAGTTGTAGTCTAGAGCGGAATTTCGCCCCCCCCAGAATACGCGGGGCAGCCTGAGCACCCACGCTCAGAAGTGGAGAAACATGGTCGTGGATGCTCAGCGAGGGATTCTCCAGGGGTGCTGGTACCCTCCTGGGGTAGTCTATCTTTATTTAATTCCGCTACCATGTTGATGGGGGGGGGGATTTGGGCCTCCGGCCACCTGCACTCACCAGACGAAACGCGGAAGCAGAACTTCCACTTCACGCCGGTATTCTGTGAGGTCGTGGTACCACCCCGGTTTGAGCCGGCCCATACGTGCAACAGCAAAGCTGCCGCATGGCTCTACCACGGTTGAGGCGGTCTTTATATAATGTTTATTTTAATTATTTAGTTCTAATTTGTTAAGAAATGGCCAAATAAATATTTCTTTCTTTTTTTCTTAGAGGCTAAAAATATTATTAGGTGAATGGATTAGGGCTAAATCTCAATTGGGACTGAATTTGAATGACAGGTTAAGAAATTATGTGATTAGACAAAAGTGTAGTTTGCAAGATGATGTTGTGACCAGAATTAAAAAAGGAATGCTTGAGTGAGAGCTGAAGCAAGAAGAGTGACAAAGCAAATTTATTTATATTGCAGAAGTGAACGGCAGAGTCGTGAAGGGGCGTCCTAGACGAAAATTTATTGATATTGGAGATATCGGCGATATATAGAAGATGGGTCAGATTAAGAGTACCCATAACCGACAAACATGTATGCGTAGGTATATGGATGTAAAGGCGGCGAGAGAAATGTGTCAGGCTCGGTCGTTCCAAATTCGAAAGTCCGTAGTCTCTGTCTACCCTTCTAAGTGACAGGTATTTTGCTTGCGGCTCTTACTACGTGGAAGGAACGTTAATTACGTGTTAGATTGGTTTCTTGTACTCGGCGGTAATGCAAAACATCGCGAAAAAATCTGCATATCTGAAAAATTTTAAAATGTTTCAAAGATATTTGAAGTGAAAGTGAAGCGGCGAAAATTTCCTTGGTCTGAAACTGCTCAGAGATGAGAAGCCTGCGTCCAGCGTTATAAATACTGTAACTTTAGTTTACTCGTCCATGCACAAAAAATCCTTAATAAGCTCGATACTGGCGTCAGTTAGCGAGCGACCCCTTGTAAAACTAAATTGATTTCATGAAGCAATTCATATATTGAAAAAAAAATAAACATCTTATCTAAAATAATTTTCTGTTTTTGATCAGACATATGTAAATACGATAAATATATATATATATATATATATATATATATATATATATATATATATATATATATATATATATATATATATATATATATATATATATATTTACTTTGACTTCTGAAAAACAAAACAAATTATCTTTTTATTAATTTTTTTATATGATAGAATGACAAATGACATACAGCATACAGTAATACATTTCCTTTCCAGGAAAGGAAGAAAACGACAATTCCTTTTTTAAAACACATTTCTTAGCTCTCTTCCCGCAAAATACTACGACGTTAGGGGATCGCTTCTTTTCTAGGCTCGGATGACTTACGTTTGAATACGTATTTATTGTTGTTATTTTTATACCTTCTTAATTAGTTTTGTTCCTAATACGAACTGCGTTATTGATCTAGGGGTAGTAAGCGCGAGAACTAAGGGTCCGGGTTCAATATTCTTGCTGGCCAATAATATGTTTTTTGGATTTTCTGTTAATAAACTAGGTGTAGCAGTCCAAAGTCAGGAAGTTGGCGGAGTTTCAACGTCGTGACTTGGAAAACATGTAAAGTCGTAGGTCCTGCACTGTATTGTACATGGTAGAGCCATGCTGCAGCTATGTTATGGTTATAGAACGAATGGGTCGGCTCGACCGGGGAAGGACCACGCTTTCACAGAATACCAGTGTAAAATACCAGCTTAATTCTGCTGTGTTTTGTATGGTGAGTGTAGAGAACCGGAGACCCTCTTTTACTGTTTTACTGGAAACGAGGCATCCATTTTAGTCCTCAGGAGTGACAACGCATCTGCATTTTGATTCTTAATCGAGGATAAATGTAGATTTCTATGGGCCACAGCATCCACTTACCACCAGGTTGACTGTGTACTCATTTATCACCTTTATTCTATAAAAAACATGTTCTCCCTCGGATTGTGACGGATTTCCATCCCATCAAATTTGAGAGTGCATAGTACTTTAAAATCCGGTCAAAGTAGTTGACTAGTCGTCGTTGAAACTAGCCGTCGCTATTTGGTCTGGAAAAAATTACAATACTAATAAGTTTTAGAAAGTCGTAATTCTCGTTACTGGCAGCATGTTGGACAAATACAAATGATTAAAGACTGAAATCTTTAACGAACATTATACACGCAAATAAATTTTATGTACACATTAAATGGACCCTGATGGACATAGCAACCGTTAAGTTCTACATAAGACAATCTTAGGCTCTGAATTAATGCCTACTGTTTGGCATTATAACATAAAATTCTAAATGATTATAGATGCATGCATCATTGATCATCATTACAGCCATCACAAGTATACTACTGAACTTTGACCATTCTCAAGAAATTACACAAATTATAGAATTCTGCATGCATCAACTTGCTGCACCTCTTAGGGCCGATCCTCATTAGGGCCCGATCCACATTGGCCGCCCACAGTTCGTTCTCGGTCCGATCTCGGTCTGTCGTTTATTATATTATTGTATGGGGGTTCGAGCGAAACTTGACTTTTAGGGATAGTATGAATGCACACATATATTTTTTTACTAGATAATATTTTATCAGACCGAGAATTAACAGTGAACGGCATTATAATGAGGATCAGCCCTTATAATGCCGTTCACAGGTCGCTCTCTGTCCGTAACACTATCTGTAACTACTATCCATAACAGTCAAGTTTCGCTCGAATCCCATTCCTATAATATAATAAATCAGACCGAGATCGAACCGAGAACCAACTGCGAACGGCAAATGAGGATCGGCCCTTACTAAGTCGTCACTCCATCTTGTTGGAGGGCGGTCTACACTTCGCTTGTACGAGGCTGTCAATCGAAATCCTTTTTCCCCATTGGTTGTCGGTTATAATATTAATAACTTAATTTACTCTAATCTAACAAATTACATGTGAAATATGTATACATATATATTATTTTAATATTGGTAGAGCCATGCTACAGATATATTATGGTTGTAGCCCTCACTGAATACAGACTGCAGTATAGAATCTTAAAGTAGCCCTGAGTTTATGCAGTTACATCAGCTTTGTGTAAAAAAAATCCGTATTTTATTTTTCAATTTGTTACTTTATTAAAATTTACTTAAATAATGACACTCAACTTATAAACAAATGAAATTAAAACATTAACACTTTTTATTAAAATTATAAACTAATTAAAAGAGTATACTACAAAAATGTACAGTATTTTTTATAATATAAGACAAATACAAATACTTGTTCCGTGCGAGATTTGAACCCGTGATCCTCAGCGTCACAAATCATTGCTAAGCCACTGCGCCGAGCACCCGTAAAAATACACTATAAATATTTCTCTAAAAAATTTTGCAGTAAATGGTCTTTCATGCAATAGTTTTTCATTTTTACATGTAATATAGTTGTTTTTATCACCTATTTTCTCTTTAATTAGTTACTTACTGGCAATAAATTAATATGAAATTTTAAAAACCCTGAATCAAAAAGAGCTGATGATCCTCAAACGGCTGAACAGATTTTATTGAAATATAACAAAAAACATTCTTGATGTAATCGCTTTACTAATGAAAAAATACTTAATCAAAATCGCTTGATCCGTTTAAGAGCTATGATGCCACAGACAGACCTCTTGTGGTCCATATATTTAGAAAATACGTGCCCGTGTGTGTATGTATGTTATGTGTATGTGTGTGTATGTATGTTATGTGTATGTGTGTGTATGTATGTTATGTGTATGTGTGTGTGTATATATGTACATATCTAGTTTACAAGAAACCATGACATATCTTAGCGCTTTCTGAGCGGCAGTCCTATTTGGACCATTTCTCATAAAATAAGTTTTTTTTCTTTTTCTAGTTAGCTATTCGCTTTATTTATACCTACCTACTTACTTTGTACCTATCTGCATTGTCAAAACGATTTATTTTTCATTGTAATAAAGTCTGGTTATAGGATCATCTTTATATAATGTTTATTTTAATTATTTAGTTCTAATTTGTTAAGAAATGGCCAAATAAATATTTCTTTCTTTTTTTCTTAGAGGCTAAAAATATTATTAGGTGAATGGATTAGGGCTAAATCTCAATTGGGACTGAATTTGAATGACAGGTTAAGAAATTATGTGATTAGACAAAAGTGTAGTTTGCAAGATGATGTTGTGACCAGAATTAAAAAAGGAATGCTTGAGTGAGAGCTGAAGCAAGAAGAGTGACAAAGCAAATTTATTTATATTGCAGAAGTGAACGGCAGAGTCGTGAAGGGGCGTCCTAGACGAAAATTTATTGATATTGGAGATATCGGCGATATATAGAAGATGGGTCAGATTAAGAGTACCCATAACCGACAAACATGTACGCGTAGGTATATGGATGTAAAGGCGGCGAGAGAAATGTGTCAGGCTCGGTCGTTCAAAATTCGAAAGTCCGTAGTCTCTGTCTACCCTTCTAAGTGACAGGTATTTTGCTTACGGCTCTTACTACGTGGAAGGAACGTTAATTACGTGTTAGATTGGTTTCTTGTACTCGGCGGTAATGCAAAACATCGCGAAAAAATCTGCATATCTGAAAAATTTTAAAATGTTTCAAAGATATTTGAAGTGAAAGTGAAGCGGCGAAAATTTCCTTGGTCTGAAACTGCTCATAGATGAGAAGCCTGCGTCCAGCGTTATAAATACTGTAACTTTAGTTTACTCGTCCATGCACAAAAAATCCTTAATAAGCTCGACACTGGCGTCAGTTAGCGAGCGACCCCTTGTAAAACTAAATTGATTTCATGAAGCAATTCATATATTGAAAAAAAAATAAACATCTTATCTAAAATAATTTTCTGTTTTTGATCAGACATATGTAAATACGATATATATATATATATATATATATATATATATATATATATATATATATATATATATATATATATATATATATATATATATTTATATATATATATATATTTACTTTGACTTCTGAAAAACAAAACAAATTATCTTTTTATTAATTTTTTTATATGATAGAATGACAAATGACATACAGCATACAGTAATACATTTCCTTTCCAGGAAAGGAAGAAAACGACAATTCCTTTTTTAAAACACATTTCTTAGCTCTCTTCCCGCAAAATACTACGACGTTAGGGGATCGCTTCTTTTCTAGGCTCGGATGACTTACGTTTGAATACGTATTTATTGTTGTTATTTTTATACCTTCTTAATTAGTTTTGTTCCTAATACGAACTGCGTTATTGATCTAGGGGTAGTAAGCGCGAGAACTAAGGGTCCGGGTTCAATATTCTTGCTGGCCAATAATATGTTTTTTGGATTTTCTGTTAATAAACTAGGTGTAGCAGTCCAAAGTCGGGAAGTTGGCGGAGTTTCAACGTCGTGACTTGGAAAACATGTAAAGCCGTAGGTCCTGCACTGTATTGTACATGGTAGAGCCATGCTGCAGCTATGTTATGGTTATAGAACGAATGGGTCGGCTCGACCGGGGAAGGACCACGCTTTCACAGAATACCAGTGTAAAATACCAGCTTAATTCTGCTGTGTTTTGTATGGTGAGTGTAGAGAACCGGAGACCCTCTTTTACTGTTTTACTGGAAACGAGGCATCCATTTTAGTCCTCAGGAGTGACAACGCATCTGCATTTTGATTCTTAATCGAGGATAAATGTAGATTTCTATGGGCCACAGCATCCACTTACCACCAGGTTGACTGTGTACTCATTTATCACCTTTATTCTATAAAAAACATGTTCTCCCTCGGATTGTGACGGATTTCCATCCCATCAAATTTGAGAGTGCATAGTACTTTAAAATCCGGTCAAAGTAGTTGACTAGTCGTCGTTGAAACTAGCCGTCGCTATTTGGTCTGGAAAAAATTACAATACTAATAAGTTTTAGAAAGTCGTAATTCTCGTTACTGGCAGCATGTTGGACAAATACAAATGATTAAAGACTGAAATCTTTAACGAACATTATACACGCAAATAAATTTTATGTACACATTAAATGGACCCTGATGGACATAGCAACCGTTAAGTTCTACATAAGACAATCTTAGGCTCTGAATTAATGCCTACTGTTTGGCATTATAACATAAAATTCTAAATGATTATAGATGCATGCATCATTGATCATCATTACAGCCATCACAAGTATACTATTGAACTTTGACCATTCTCAAGAAATTACACAAATTATAGAATTCTGCATGCATCAACTTGCTGCACCTCTTAGGGCCGATCCTCATTAGGGCCCGATCCACATTGGCCGCCCACAGTTCGTTCTCGGTCCGATCTCGGTCTGTCGTTTATTATATTATTGTATGGGGGTTCGAGCGAAACTTGACTTTTAGGGATAGTATGAATGCACACATATATTTTTTTACTAGATAATATTTTATCAGACCGAGAATTAACAGTGAACGGCATTATAATGAGGATCAGCCCTTATAATGCCGTTCACAGGTCGCTCTCTGTCCGTAACACTATCTGTAACTACTATCCATAACAGTCAAGTTTCGCTCGAATCCCATTCCTATAATATAATAAATCAGACCGAGATCGAACCGAGAACCAACTGCGAACGGCAAATGAGGATCGGCCCTTACTAAGTCGTCACTCCATCTTGTTGGAGGGCGGTCTACACTTCGCTTGTACGAGGCTGTCAATCGAAATCCTTTTTCCCCATTGGTTGTCGGTTATAATATTAATAACTTAATTTACTCTAATCTAACAAATTACATGTGAAATATGTATACATATATATTATTTTAATATTGGTAGAGCCATGCTACAGATATATTATGGTTGTAGCCCTCACTGAATACAGACTGCAGTATAGAATCTTAAAGTAGCCCTGAGTTTATGCAGTTACATCAGCTTTGTGTAAAAAAAATCCGTATTTTATTTTTCAATTTGTTACTTTATTAAAATTTACTTAAATAATGACACTCAACTTATAAACAAATGAAATTAAAACATTAACACTTTTTATTAAAATTATAAACAAATAAAAAGAGTATACTACAAAAATGTACAGTATTTTTTATAATATAAGACAAATACAAATACTTGTTCCGTGCGAGATTTGAACCCGTGATCCTCAGCGTCACAAATCATTGCTAAGCCACTGCGCCGAGCACCCGTAAAAATACACTATAAATATTTCTCTAAAAAATTTTGCAGTAAATGGTCTTTCATGCAATAGTTTTTCATTTTTACATGTAATATAGTTGTTTTTATCACCTATTTTCTCTTTAATTACTTACTTACTGGCAATAAATTAATATGAAATTTTAAAAACCCTGAATCAAAAAGAGCTGATGATCCTCAAACGGCTGAACAGATTTTATTGAAATATAACAAAAAACATTCTTGATGTAATCGCTTTACTAATGAAAAAATACTTAATCAAAATCGCTTGATCCGTTTAAGAGCTATGATGCCACAGACAGACCTCTTGTGGTCCATATATTTAGAAAATACGTGCCCGTGTGTGTATGTATGTTATGTGTATGTGTGTGTGTATGTATGTTATGTGTATGTGTGTGTATGTATGTTATGTGTATGTGTGTGTGTATATATGTACATATCTAGTTTACAAGAAACCATGACATATCTTAGCGCTTTCTGAGCGGCAGTCCTATTTGGACCATTTCTCATAAAATAAGTTTTTTTTCTTTTTCTAGTTAGCTATTCGCTTTATTTATACCTACCTACTTACTTTGTACCTATCTGCAATGTCAAAACGATTTATTTTTCATTGTAATAAAGTCTGGTTATAGGATCATCTTTATATAATGTTTATTTTAATTATTTAGTTCTAATTTGTTAAGAAATGGCCAAATAAATATTTCTTTCTTTTTTTCTTAGAGGCTAAAAATATTATTAGGTGAATGGATTAGGGCTAAATCTCAATTGGGACTGAATTTGAATGACAGGTTAAGAAATTATGTGATTAGACAAAAGTGTAGTTTGCAAGATGATGTTGTGACCAGAATTAAAAAAGGAATGCTTGAGTGAGAGCTGAAGCAAGAAGAGTGACAAAGCAAATTTATTTATATTGCAGAAGTGAACGGCAGAGTCGTGAAGGGGCGTCCTAGACGAAAATTTATTGATATTGGAGATATCGGCGATATATAGAAGATGGGTCAGATTAAGAGTACCCATAACCGACAAACATGTATGCGTAGGTATATGGATGTAAAGGCGGCGAGAGAAATGTGTCAGGCTCGGTCGTTCCAAATTCGAAAATCCGTAGTCTCTGTCTACCCTTCTAAGTCACAGGTATTTTGCTTGCGGCTCTTACTACGTGGAAGGAACGTTAATTACGTGTTAGATTGGTTTCTTGTACTCGGCGGTAATGCAAAACATCGCGAAAAAATCTGCATATCTGAAAAATTTTAAAATGTTTCAAAGATATTTGAAGTGAAAGTGAAGCGGCGAAAATTTCCTTGGTCTGAAATTGCTCAGAGATGAGAAGCCTGCGTCCAGCGTTATAAATACTGTAACTTTAGTTTACTCGTCCATGCACAAAAAATCCTTAATAAGCTCGACACTGGCGTCAGTTAGCGAGCGACCCATTGTAAAACTAAATTGATTTCATGAAGCAATTCATATATTGAAAAAAAAATAAACATCTTATCTAAAATAATTTTCTGTTTTTGATCAGACATATGTAAATACGATATATATATATATATATATATATATATATATATATATATATATATATATATATATATATATATATATATATATATATATATATATATATTTCAAATATATGTCAAAGTAAATATATATATATATATATATATATTTACTTTGACTTCTGAAAAACAAAACAAATTATCTTTTTATTAATTTTTTTATATGATAGAATGACAAATGACATACATACAGCATACAGTAATACATACACACAGCATACAGTCCACTTGACGTTAAGGGGTTGCTGTGGCCCATAGACACACCCGTGAGGACTAATATGGAATGCCTCGTTTTGAGTAACAAGGGTCTCCGGTTCTCTACACTCCCCATGTGCACGTTGGGCAGGCAGGTGGTCCACCGCAGTTTTTTTATTATTTTGGGTTCCCTCCCTGCATGAGTTTCCCTCTTTCCCTTCATACGATACCTACGAGACAAATACAAATACTTGTTCCGTGCGAGATTTGAACCCGTGATCCTCAGCGTCACAAATCATTGCTAAGCCACTGCGCCGAGCACCCGTAAAAGTACACTATAAATATTTCTCTAAAAAATTTTGCAGTAAATGGTCTTTCATGCAATAGTTTTTCATTTTTACATGTAATATAGTTGTTTTTATCACCTATTTTCTCTTTAATTAGTTACTTACTGGCAATAAATTAATATGAAATTTTAAAAACCCTGAATCAAAAAGAGCTGATGATCCTCAAACGGCTGAACAGATTTTATTGAAATATAACAAAAAACATTCTTGATGTAATCGCTTTACTAATGAAAAAATACTTAATCAAAATCGCTTGATCCGTTTAAGAGCTATGATGCCATAGACAGACCTCTTGTGGTCCATATATTTAGAAAATACGTGCCCGTGTGTGTATGTATGTTATGTGTATGTGTGTGTATGTATGTTATGTGTATGTGTGTGTATGTATGTTATGTGTATGTGTGTGTATATATGTACATATCTAGTTTACAAGAAACCATGACATATCTTAGCGCTTTCTGAGCGGCAGTCCTATTTGGACCATTTCTCATAAAATAAGTTTTTTTTCTTTTTCTAGTTAGCTATTCGCTTTATTTATACCTACCTACTTACTTTGTACCTATCTGCATTGTCAAAACGATTTATTTTTCATTGTAATAAAGTCTGGTTATAGGATCATCTTTATATAATGTTTTTTTTAATTATTTAGTTCTAATTTGTTAAGAAATGGCCAAATAAATATTTCTTTCTTTTTTTCTTAGAGGCTAAAAATATTATTAGGTGAATGGATTAGGGCTAAATCTCAATTGGGACTGAATTTGAATGACAGGTTAAGAAATTATGTGATTAGACAAAAGTGTAGTTTGCAAGATGATGTTGTGACCAGAATTAAAAAAGGAATGCTTGAGTGAGAGCTGAAGCAAGAAGAGTGACAAAGCAAATTTATTTATATTGCAGAAGTGAACGGCAGAGTCGTGAAGGGGCGTCCTAGACGAAAATTTATTGATATTGGAGTTATCGGCGATATATAGAAGATGGGTCAGATTAAAAGTACCCATAACCGACAAACATGTATGCGTAGGTATATGGATGTAAAGGCGGCGAGAGAAATGTGTCAGGCTCGGTCGTTCCAAATTCGAAAGTCCGTAGTCTCTGTCTACCCTTCTAAGTCACAGGTATTTTGCTTGCGGCTCTTACTACGTGGAAGGAACGTTAATTACGTGTTAGATTGGTTTCTTGTACTCGGCGGTAATGCAAAACATCGCGAAAAAATCTGCATATCTGAAAAATTTTAAAATGTTTCAAAGATATTTGAAGTGAAAGTGAAGCGGCGAAAATTTCCTTGGTCTGAAATTGCTCAGAGATGAGAAGCCTGCGTCCAGCGTTATAAATACTGTAACTTTAGTTTACTCGTCCATGCACAAAAAATCCTTAATAAGCTCGACACTGGCGTCAGTTAGCGAGCGACCCATTGTAAAACTAAATTGATTTCATGAAGCAATTCATATATTGAAAAAAAAATAAACATCTTATCTAAAATAATTTTCTGTTTTTGATCAGACATATGTAAATACGATATATATATATATATATATATATATATATATATATATATATATATATATATATATATATATATATATATATATATATATATATATATATATATATTTACTTTGACTTCTGAAAAACAAAACAAATTATCTTTTTATTAATTTTTTTATATGATAGAATGACAAATGACATACATACAGCATACAGTAATACATACACACAGCATACAGTCCACTTGACGTTAAGGGGTTGCTGTGGCCCATAGACACACCCGTGAGGACTAATATGGAATGCCTCGTTTTGTATAACAATGGTCTCCGGTTCTCTACACTCCCCATGTGCACGTTGGGCAGACAGGTGGTCCACCGCAGTTTTTTTATTATTTTGGGTTCCCTCCCTGCATGAGTTTCCCTCTTTCCCTTCATACGATACCTACGAGACGATATATGGTAGTAGATATTTATACGCCGCACTACACGGTTTAGTTAGGTCAAATCTATATCGCAATGTAATTAGGTGCTTCATACGATTGTGTCTTTTATTCATCTTTGTATTATGTAATATTAAAATGTGCAATATTGTATACTGTTCTACTATGCGTTAAGTTATATTTTAATACTCGTATAGCCTTTTGCCCATGACTTCAGTGGATAGTTTCTGAACATATTATGGCAATATATGTATTTTTGCTCATGCGACTTCCCTTATATTATATCTTTAAAGTCAGTTAAGATCTTAAGGTTAAGGATACTAATATCCAAATCCATTGAGTTATTCCAAAGTTATTTGTACAATGGAAAATACGTAAACGAAAGAATGAAAATTTAAAATTAGCCAGAAATGAAATAAAATTCTTTGAATTATAAATTAGTACCCACACCAGGTAATCCTGTATCGTGGGTATTAATTTTAATATTTAATACAACCAGACTGCGTTGTTTTGGTATAACATTCTATGCAACTTTCTTAGTGGTACCTGGGCGATAGAGCTTTACTCGGCGTTAATAAAATCTCGGGGATGACTTAAGTACTTACATAAACTTGGAAAGTGAAATAATATTTAAATACCAAATTTCATCCAAATTATTAAAATTATTTCTAAGAAACCAATTTCATCTAGGAGAAGAAGAAAGAAATTTTATTCTGACACAGATCATTGACGCACACAACAACAAACTTATTTGATACATAGATTTACTAAATTTTGCTATGTACATCTTATTTAATACGTAGATTTAATAAACATTACTTTGTACATCAAAAGCCTACCAAAAAAAGGACATCACTCAGCAATTATTGTAGTGAAACAGCCCTAGAATAAATTAATTTACAGAAAAATTGACTCATGCAAATTCTTCACTTGAAACTGTACCCAATCAGGTGAGTAATGCGAGGCGGTTAGAGTGTCCAAATTTTTTTCTATGCATTTGAGTTAAGTAGTAAGCAAGGAATAAACTACTCTCTAAGTAGTAAAGGTCGATACTTCTAGGCGAAACTACTCTAAAACATATATAAGAACGACAATATAATTTTTAATTTTAATTATTCAATAAGTGTTATAGGTCGGGGAAAGAGTTTTATTTGATTGATTATATCGATTGATTAAACATATAATTTTTTGACCAAAGCTTTGACCTCACCCTTAAATAGTGCAATTGACACTTCAGTTTTATAAAACAAGGTGTTGCCCATAGACCATCAAAATGCAGATCGATTATCCCCCCCTGAGAACGATAGTTACATACCATTAAGGCAACCAGGAAATTTAAGGAAACTAAAGAAAAGGCTAGAAATAAGGAAGAAGAAGAAACGAAAGACAGAAGAAGAACTGTGGCTTAGCCTCAACCAAACTATTAAAATATGGATTAGTTCTCATACTGAACTACTGAAAACTGCAGTTTTTTTAGTTTTTTTTTTAAACGTTATGCCTACATTAGGATGTTTTCCTGTGTCGTGGAAGCAGTTTATATAGATATATTTCACATGAACGAGTATCCAGACACGGAACAACTATTTTTAGACCATACAAGTACTTGTTCCGTGCGGGATTCGAACCCGCGGTCCCGCAGCGCCGCAACTCATTGCCAAATTAAAATCTATGAATAACCGTAACGTGAACAATCTTAACCATGTAATATTTATGGTTATAATAAAATCAAGGGATTTCCGTCTTAAGTCAATTATTCACGAACCCATTGTGGATCAAACTTTTGTTAGTCGACATTGAATGCTTTCCAGGAAAGGAAGAAAACGACAATTCCTTTTTTAAAACACATTTCTTAGCTCTCTTCCCGCAAAATACTACGACGTTAGGGGATCGCTTCTTTTCTAGGCTCGGATGACTTACGTTTGAATACGTATTTATTGTTGTTATTTTTATACCTTCTTAATTAGTTTTGTTCCTAATACGAACTGCGTTATTGATCTAGGGGTAGTAAGCGCGAGAACTAAGGGTCCGGGTTCAATATTCTTGCTGGCCAATAATATGTTTTTTGGATTTTCTGTTAATAAACTAGGTGTAGCAGTCCAAAGTCAGGAAGTTGGCGGAGTTTCAACGTCGTGACTTGGAAAACATGTAAAGCCGTAGGTCCTGCACTGTATTGTACATGGTAGAGCCATGCTGCAGCTATGTTATGGTTATAGAACGAATGGGTCGGCTCGACCGGGGAAGGACCACGCTTTCACAGAATACCAGTTTAAAATACCAGCTTAATTCTGCTGTGTTTTGTATGGTGAGTGTAGAGAACCGGAGACCCTCTTTTACTGGAAACGAGGCATCCATTTTAGTCCTCAGGAGTGACAACGCATCTGCATTTTGATTCTTAATCGAGGATAAATGTAGATTTCTATGGGCCACAGCATCCACTTACCACCAGGTTGACTGTGTACTCATTTATCACCTTTATTCTATAAAAAACATGTTCTCCCTCGGATTGTGACGGATTTCCATCCCATCAAATTTGAGAGTACATAGTACTTTAAAATCCGGTCAAAGTAGTTGACTAGTCGTCGTTGAAACTAGCCATCGCTATTTGGTCTGGAAAAAATTACAATGCTAATAAGTTTTAGAAAGTCGTAATTCTCGTTACTGGCAGCATGTTGGACAAATACAAATGATTAAAGACTGAAATCTTTAACGAACATTATACACGCAAATAAATTTTATGTACACATTAAATGGACCCTGATGGACATAGCAACCGTTAAGTTCTACATAAGACAATCTTAGGCTCTGAATTAATGCCTACTGTTTGGCATTATAACATAAAATTCTAAATGATTATAGATGCATGCATCATTGATCATCATTACAGCCATCACAAGTATACTACTGAACTTTGACCATTCTCAAGAAATTACACAAATTATAGAATTCTGCATGCATCAACTTGCTGCACCTCTTAGGGCCGATCCTCATTAGGGCCCGATCCACATTGGCCGCCCACAGTTCGTTCTCGGTCCGATCTCGGTCTGTCGTTTATTATATTATTGTATGGGGGTTCGAGCGAAACTTGACTTTTAGGGATAGTATGAATGCACACATATATTTTTTTACTAGATAATATTTTAACAGACCGAGAATTAACAGTGAACGGCATTATAATGAGGATCAGCCCTTATAATGCCGTTCACAGGTCGCTCTCTGTCCGTAACACTATCTGTAACTACTATCCATAACAGTCAAGTTTCGCTCGAATCCCATTCCTATAATATAATAAATCAGACCGAGATCGAACCGAGAACCAACTGCGAACGGCAAATGAGGATCGGCCCTTACTAAGTCGTCACTCCATCTTGTTGGAGGGCGGTCTACACTTCGCTTGTACGAGGCTGTCAATCGAAATCCTTTTTCCCCATTGGTTGTCGGTTATAATATTAATAACTTAATTTACTCTAATCTAACAAATTACATGTGAAATATGTATACATATATATTATTTTAATATTGGTAGAGCCATGCTACAGATATATTATGGTTGTAGCCCTCACTGAATACAGACTGCAGTATAGAATCTTAAAGTAGCCCTGAGTTTATGCAGTTACATCAGCTTTGTGTAAAAAAAATCCGTATTTTATTTTTCAATTTGTTACTTTATTAAAATTTACTTAAATAATGACACTCAACTTATAAACAAATGAAATTAAAACATTAACACTTTTTATTAAAATTATAAACAAATTAAAAGAGTATACTACAAAAATGTACAGTATTTTTTATAATATAAGACAAATACAAATACTTGTTCCGTGCGAGATTTGAACCCGTGATCCTCAGCGTCACAAATCATTGCTAAGCCACTGCGCCGAGCACCCGTAAAAATACACTATAAATATTTCTCTAAAAAATTTTGCAGTAAATGGTCTTTCATGCAATAGTTTTTCATTTTTACATGTAATATAGTTGTTTTTATCACCTATTTTCTCTTTAATTACTTACTTACTGGCAATAAATTAATATGAAATTTTAAAAACCCTGAATCAAAAAGAGCTGATGATCCTCAAACGGCTGAACAGATTTTATTGAAATATAACAAAAAACATTCTTGATGTAATCGCTTTACTAATGAAAAAATACTTAATCAAAATCGCTTGATCCGTTTAAGAGCTATGATGCCACAGACAGACCTCTTGTGGTCCATATATTTAGAAAATACGTGCCCGTGTGTGTATGTATGTTATGTGTATGTGTGTGTATGTATGTTATGTGTATGTGTGTGTATGTATGTTATGTGTATGTGTGTGTGTATATATGTACATATCTAGTTTACAAGAAACCATGACATATCTTAGCGCTTTCTGAGCGGCAGTCCTATTTGGACCATTTCTCATAAAATAAGTTTTTTTTCTTTTTCTAGTTAGCTATTCGCTTTATTTATACCTACCTACTTACTTTGTACCTATCTGCATTGTCAAAACGATTTATTTTTCATTGTAATAAAGTCTGGTTATAGGATCATCTTTATATAATGTTTATTTTAATTATTTAGTTCTAATTTGTTAAGAAATGGCCAAATAAATATTTCTTTCTTTTTTTCTTAGAGGCTAAAAATATTATTAGGTGAATGGATTAGGGCTAAATCTCAATTGGGACTGAATTTGAATGACAGGTTAAGAAATTATGTGATTAGACAAAAGTGTAGTTTGCAAGATGATGTTGTGACCAGAATTAAAAAAGGAATGCTTGAGTGAGAGCTGAAGCAAGAAGAGTGACAAAGCAAATTTATTTATATTGCAGAAGTGAACGGCAGAGTCGTGAAGGGGCGTCCTAGACGAAAATTTATTGATATTGGAGATATCGGCGATATATAGAAGATGGGTCAGATTAAGAGTACCCATAACCGACAAACATGTACGCGTAGGTATATGGATGTAAAGGCGGCGAGAGAAATGTGTCAGGCTCGGTCGTTCAAAATTCGAAAGACCGTAGTCTCTGTCTACCCTTCTAAGTGACAGGTATTTTGCTTGCGGCTCTTACTACGTGGAAGGAACGTTAATTACGTGTTAGATTGGTTTCTTGTACTCGGCGGTAATGCAAAACATCGCGAAAAAATCTGCATATCTGAAAAATTTTAAAATGTTTCAAAGATATTTGAAGTGAAAGTGAAGCGGCGAAAATTTCCTTGGTCTGAAACTGCTCAGAGATGAGAAGCCTGCGTCCAGCGTTATAAATACTGTAACTTTAGTTTACTCGTCCATGCACAAAAAATCCTTAATAAGCTCGACACTGGCGTCAGTTAGCGAGCGACCCCTTGTAAAACTAAATTGATTTCATGAAGCAATTCATATATTGAAAAAAAAATAAACATCTTATCTAAAATAATTTTCTGTTTTTGATCAGACATATGTAAATACGATATATATATATATATATATATATATATATATATATATATATATATATATATATATATATATATATATATATATATTTACTTTGACTTCTGAAAAACAAAACAAATTATCTTTTTATTAATTTTTTTATATGATAGAATGACAAATGACATACAGCATACAGTAATACATTTCCTTTCCAAGAAAGGAAGAAAACGACAATTCCTTTTTTAAAACACATTTCTTAGCTCTCTTCCCGCAAAATACTACGACGTTAGGGGATCGCTTCTTTTCTAGGCTCGGATGACTTACGTTTGAATACGTATTTATTGTTGTTATTTTTATACCTTCTTAATTAGTTTTGTTCCTAATACGAACTGCGTTATTGATCTAGGGGTAGTAAGCGCGAGAACTAAGGGTCCGGGTTCAATATTCTTGCTGGCCAATAATATGTTTTTTGGATTTTCTGTTAATAAACTAGGTGTAGCAGTCCAAAGTCAGGAAGTTGGCGGAGTTTCAACGTCGTGACTTGGAAAACATGTAAAGCCGTAGGTCCTGCACTGTATTGTACATGGTAGAGCCATGCTGCAGCTATGTTATGGTTATAGAACGAATGGGTCGGCTCGACCGGGGAAGGACCACGCTTTCACAGAATACCAGTGTAAAATACCAGCTTAATTCTGCTGTGTTTTGTATGGTGAGTGTAGAGAACCGGAGACCCTCTTTTACTGTTTTACTGGAAACGAGGCATCCATTTTAGTCCTCAGGAGTGACAACGCATCTGCATTTTGATTCTTAATCGAGGATAAATGTAGATTTCTATGGGCCACAGCATCCACTTACCACCAGGTTGACTGTGTACTCATTTATCACCTTTATTCTATAAAAAACATGTTCTCCCTCGGATTGTGACGGATTTCCATCCCATCAAATTTGAGAGTACATAGTACTTTAAAATCCGGTCAAAGTAGTTGACTAGTCGTCGTTGAAACTAGCCGTCGCTATTTGGTCTGGAAAAAATTACAATGCTAATAAGTTTTAGAAAGTCGTAATTCTCGTTACTGGCAGCATGTTGGACAAATACAAATGATTAAAGACTGAAATCTTTAACGAACATTATACACGCAAATAAATTTTATGTACACATTAAATGGACCCTGATGGACATAGCAACCGTTAAGTTCTACATAAGACAATCTTAGGCTCTGAATTAATGCCTACTGTTTGGCATTATAACATAAAATTCTAAATGATTATAGATGCATGCATCATTGATCATCATTACAGCCATCACAAGTATACTACTGAACTTTGACCATTCTCAAGAAATTACACAAATTATAGAATTCTGCATGCATCAACTTGCTGCACCTCTTAGGGCCGATCCTCATTAGGGCCCGATCCACATTGGCCGCCCACAGTTCATTCTCGGTCCGATCTCGGTCTGTCGTTTATTATATTATTGTATGGGGGTTCGAGCGAAACTTTACTTTTAGGGATAGTATAAATGCACACATATATTTTTTTACTAGATAATATTTTATCAGACCGAGAATTAACAGTGAACGGCATTATAATGAGGATCAGCCCTTATAATGCCGTTCACAGGTCGCTCTCTGTCCGTAACACTATCTGTAACTACTATCCATAACAGTCAAGTTTCGCTCGAATCCCATTCCTATAATATAATAAATCAGACCGAGATCGAACCGAGAACCAACTGCGAACGGCAAATGAGGATCGGCCCTTACTAAGTCGTCACTCCATCTTGTTGGAGGGCGGTCTACACTTCGCTTGTACGAGGCTGTCAATCGAAATCCTTTTTCCCCATTGGTTGTCGGTTATAATATTAATAACTTAATTTACTCTAATCTAACAAATTACATGTGAAATATGTATACATATATATTATTTTAATATTGGTAGAGCCATGCTACAGATATATTATGGTTGTAGCCCTCACTGAATACAGACTGCAGTATAGAATCTTAAAGTAGCCCTGAGTTTATGCAGTTACATCAGCTTTGTGTAAAAAAAATCCGTATTTTATTTTTCAATTTGTTACTTTATTAAAATTTACTTAAATAATGACACTCAACTTATAAACAAATGAAATTAAAACATTAACACTTTTTATTTAAATTATAAACAAATTAAAAGAGTATACTACAAAAATGTACAGTATTTTTTATAATATAAGACAAATACAAATACTTGTTCCGTGCGAGATTTGAACCCGTGATCCTCAGCGTCACAAATCATTGCTAAGCCACTGCGCCGAGCACCCGTAAAAATACACTATAAATATTTCTCTAAAAAATTTTGCAGTAAATGGTCTTTCATGCAATAGTTTTTCATTTTTACATGTAATATAGTTGTTTTTATCACCTATTTTCTCTTTAATTACTTACTTACTGGCAATAAATTAATATGAAATTTTAAAAACCCTGAATCAAAAAGAGCTGATGATCCTCAAACGGCTGAACAGATTTTATTGAAATATAACAAAAAACATTCTTGATGTAATCGCTTTACTAATGAAAAAATACTTAATCAAAATCGCTTGATCCGTTTAAGAGCTATGATGCCACAGACAGACCTCTTGTGGTCCATATATTTAGAAAATACGTGCCCGTGTGTGTATGTATGTTATGTGTATGTGTGTGTGTATGTATGTTATGTGTATGTGTGTGTGTATATATGTACATATCTAGTTTACAAGAAACCATGACATATCTTAGCGCTTTCTGAGCGGCAGTCCTATTTGGACCATTTCTCATAAAATAAGTTTTTTTCTTTTTCTAGTTAGCTATTCGCTTTATTTATACCTACCTACTTACTTTGTACCTATCTGCAATGTCAAAACGATTTATTTTTCATTGTAATAAAGTCTGGTTATAGGATCATCTTTATATAATGTTTATTTTAATTATTTAGTTCTAATTTGTTAAGAAATGGCCAAATAAATATTTCTTTCTTTTTTTCTTAGAGGCTAAAAATATTATTAGGTGAATGGATTAGGGCTAAATCTCAATTGGGACTGAATTTGAATGACAGGTTAAGAAATTATGTGATTAGACAAAAGTGTAGTTTGCAAGATGATGTTGTGACCAGAATTAAAAAAGGAATGCTTGAGTGAGAGCTGAAGCAAGAAGAGTGACAAAGCAAATTTATTTATATTGCAGAAGTGAAAGGCAGAGTCGTGAAGGGGCGTCCTAGACGAAAATTTATTGATATTGGAGATATCGGCGATATATAGAAGATGGGTCAGATTAAGAGTACCCATAACCGACAAACATGTATGCGTAGGTATATGGATGTAAAGGCGGCGAGAGAAATGTGTCAGGCTCGGTCGTTCCAAATTCGAAAGTCCGTAGTCTCTGTCTACCCTTCTAAGTCACAGGTATTTTGCTTGCGGCTCTTACTACGTGGAAGGAACGTTAATTACGTGTTAGATTGGTTTCTTGTACTCGGCGGTAATGCAAAACATCGCGAAAAAATCTGCATATCTGAAAAATTTTAAAATGTTTCAAAGATATTTGAAGTGAAAGTGAAGCGGCGAAAATTTCCTTGGTCTGAAATTGCTCAGAGATGAGAAGCCTGCGTCCAGCGTTATAAATACTGTAACTTTAGTTTACTCGTCCATGCACAAAAAATCCTTAATAAGCTCGACACTGGCGTCAGTTAGCGAGCGACCCATTGTAAAACTAAATTGATTTCATGAAGCAATTCATATATTGAAAAAAAAATAAACATCCTATCTAAAATAATTTTCTGTTTTTGATCAGACATATGTAAATACGATATATATATATATATATATATATATATATATATATATATATATATATATATATATATATATATATATATATATATATATATATATATTTACTTTGACTTCTGAAAAACAAAACAAATTATCTTTTTATTAATTTTTTTATATGATAGAATGACAAATGACATACATACAGCATACAGTAATACATACACACAGCATACAGTCCACTTGACGTTAAGGGGTTGCTGTGGCCCATAGACACACCCGTGAGGACTAATATGGAATGCCTCGTTTTGAGTAACAAGGGTCTCCGCTTCTCTACACTCCCCATGTGCACGTTGGGCAGGCAGGTGGTCCACCGCAGTTTTTTTATTATTTTGGGTTCCCTCCCTGCATGAGTTTCCCTCTTTCCCTTCATACGATACCTACGAGACGATATATGGTAGTAGATATTTATACGCCGCACTACACGGTTTAGTTAGGTCAAATCTATATCGCAATGTAATTAGGTGCTTCATACGATTGTGTCTTTTATTCATTTTTGTATTATGTAATATTAAAATGTGCAATATTGTATACTGTTCTACTATGCGTTAAGTTATATTTTAATACTCGTATAGCCTTTTGCCCATGACTTCAGTGGATAGTTTCTGAACATATTATGGCAATATATGAATTTTTGCTCATGCGACTTCCCTTATATTATATCTTTAAAGTCAGTTAAGATCTTAAGGTTAAGGATACTAATATCCAAATCCATTGAGTTATTCCAAAGTTATTTGTACAATGGAAAATACGTAAACGAAAGAATGAAAATTTAAAATTAGCCAGAAATGAAATAAAATTCTTTGAATTATAAATTAGTACCCACACCAGGTAATCCTGTATCGTGGGTATTAATTTTAATATTTAATACAACCAGACTGCGTTGTTTTGGTATAACATTCTATGCAACTTTCTTAGTGGTACCTGGGCGATAGAGCTTTACTCGGCGTTAATAAAATCTCGGGGATGACTTAAGTACTTACATAAACTTGGAAAGTGAAATAATATTTAAATACCAAATTTCATCCAAATTATTAAAATTATTTCTAAGAAACCAATTTCATCTAGGAGAAGAAGAAAGAAATTTTATTCTGACACAGATCATTGACGCACACAACAACAAACTTATTTGATACATAGATTTACTAAATTTTGCTATGTACATCTTATTTAATACGTAGATTTAATAAACATTACTTTGTACATCAAAAGCCTACCAAAAAAAGGACATCACTCAGCATTTATTGTAGTGAAACAGCCCTAGAATAAATTAATTTACAGAAAAATTGACTCATGCAAATTCTTCACTTGAAACTGTACCCAATCAGGTGAGTAATGCGAGGCGGTTAGAGTGTCCAAATTTTTTTCTATGCATTTGAGTTAAGTAGTAAGCAAGGAATAAACTACTCTCTAAGTAGTAAAGGTCGATACTTCTAGGCGAAACTACTCTAAAACATATATAAGAACGACAATATAATTTTTAATTTTAATTATTCAATAAGTGTTATAGGTCGGGGAAAGAGTTTTATTTGATTGATTATATCGATTGATTAAACATATAATTTTTTGACCAAAGCTTTGACCTCACCCTTAAATAGTGCAATTGACACTTCAGTTTTATAAAACAAGGTGTTGCCCATAGACCATCAAAATGCAGATCGATTATCCCCCCCTGAGAACGATAGTTACATACCATTAAGGCAACCAGGAAATTTAAGGAAACTAAAGAAAAGGCTAGAAATAAGGAAGAAGAAGAAACGAAAGACAGAAGAAGAACTGTGGCTTAGCCTCAACCAAACTATTAAAATATGGATTAGTTCTCATACTGAACTACTGAAAACTGCAGTTTTTTTAGTTTTTTTTTTAAACGTTATGCCTACATTAGGATGTTTTCCTGTGTCGTGGAAGCAGTTTATATAGATATATTTCACATGAACGAGTATCCAGACACGGAACAACTATTTTTAGACCATACAAGTACTTGTTCCGTGCGGGATTCGAACCCGCGGTCCCGCAGCGCCGCAACTCATTGCCAAATTAAAATCTATGAATAACCGTAACGTGAACAATCTTAACCATGTAATATTTATGGTTATAATAAAATCAAGGGATTTCCGTCTTAAGTCAATTATTCACGAACCCATTGTGGATCAAACTTTTGTTAGTCGACATTGAATGCTTTCCAGGAAAGGAAGAAAACGACAATTCCTTTTTTAAAACACATTTCTTAGCTCTCTTCCCGCAAAATACTACGACGTTAGGGGATCGCTTCTTTTCTAGGCTCGGATGACTTACGTTTGAATACGTATTTATTGTTGTTATTTTTATACCTTCTTAATTAGTTTTGTTCCTAATACGAACTGCGTTATTGATCTAGGGGTAGTAAGCGCGAGAACTAAGGGTCCGGGTTCAATATTCTTGCTGGCCAATAATATGTTTTTTGGATTTTCTGTTAATAAACTAGGTGTAGCAGTCCAAAGTCAGGAAGTTGGCGGAGTTTCAACGTCGTGACTTGGAAAACATGTAAAGCCGTAGGTCCTGCACTGTATTGTACATGGTAGAGCCATGCTGCAGCCATGTTATGGTTATAGAACGAATGGGTCGGCTCGACCGGGGAAGGACCACGCTTTCACAGAATACCAGTGTAAAATACCAGCTTAATTCTGCTGTGTTTTGTATGGTGAGTGTAGAGAACCGGAGACCCTCTTTTACTGGAAACGAGGCATCCATTTTAGTCCTCAGGAGTGACAACGCATCTGCATTTTGATTCTTAATCGAGGATAAATGTAGATTTCTATGGGCCACAGCATCCACTTACCACCAGGTTGACTGTGTACTCATTTATCACCTTTATTCTATAAAAAACATGTTCTCCCTCGGATTGTGACGGATTTCCATCCCATCAAATTTAAGAGTACATAGTACTTTAAAATCCGGTTAAAGTAGTTGACTAGTCGTCGTTGAAACTAGCCGTCGCTATTTGGACTGGAAAAAATTACAATACTAATAAGTTTTAGAAAGTCGTAATTCTCGTTACTGGCAGCATGTTGGCCAAATACAAATGATTAAAGACTGAAATCTTTAACGAACATTATACACGCAAATAAATTTTATGTACACATTAAATGGACCCTGATGGACATAGCAACCGTTAAGTTCTACATAAGACAATCTTAGGCTCTGAATTAATGCCTACTGTTTGGCATTATAACATAAAATTCTAAATGATTATAGATGCATGCATCATTGATCATCATTACAGCCATCACAAGTATACTACTGAACTTTGACCATTCTCAAGAAATTACACAAATTATAGAATTCTGCATGCATCAACTTGCTGCACCTCTTAGGGCCGATCCTCATTAGGGCCCGATCCACATTGGCCGCCCACAGTTCGTTCTCGGTCCGATCTCGGTCTGTCGTTTATTATATTATTGTATGGGGGTTCGAGCGAAACTTGACTTTTAGGGATAGTATGAATGCACACATATATTTTTTTACTAGATAATATTTTATCAGACGGAGAATTAACAGTGAACGGCATTATAATGAGGATCAGCCCTTATAATGCCGTTCACAGGTCGCTCTCTGTCCGTAACACTATCTGTAACTACTATCCATAACAGTCAAGTTTCGCTCGAATCCCATTCCTATAATATAATAAATCAGACCGAGATCGAACCGAGAACCAACTGCGAACGGCAAATGAGGATCGGCCCTTACTAAGTCGTCACTCCATCTTGTTGGAGGGCGGTCTACACTTCGCTTGTACGAGGCTGTCAATCGAAATCCTTTTTCCCCATTGGTTGTCGGTTATAATATTAATAACTTAATTTACTCTAATCTAACAAATTACATGTGAAATATGTATACATATATATTATTTTAATATTGGTAGAGCCATGCTACAGATATATTATGGTTGTAGCCCTCACTGAATACAGACTGCAGTATAGAATCTTAAAGTAGCCCTGAGTTTATGCAGTTACATCAGCTTTGTGTAAAAAAAATCCGTATTTTATTTTTCAATTTGTTACTTTATTAAAATTTACTTAAATAATGACACTCAACTTATAAACAAATGAAATTAAAACATTAACACTTTTTATTAAAATTATAAACAAATTAAAAGAGTATACTACAAAAATGTACAGTATTTTTTATAATATAAGACAAATACAAATACTTGTTCCGTGCGAGATTTGAACCCGTGATCCTCAGCGTCACAAATCATTGCTAAGCCACTGCGCCGAGCACCCGTAAAAATACACTATAAATATTTCTCTAAAAAATTTTGCAGTAAATGGTCTTTCATGCAATAGTTTTTCATTTTTACATGTAATATAGTTGTTTTTATCACCTATTTTCTCATGATTAAAACTACTTTTACGGATTTTATCGCGTTTATTTTTACTTTTTATTTTTAATTCCCGACGTTTCGGGCGCTTTCCAGCACCCATGGTCACGGGGGACTGAGATGACTGACGTCCCGATGTCATTGTTAAACCCGGAGTACCTTCAGCTTTAACAAAACAAATTATCTTTTTATTAATTTTTTTATATGATAGAATGACAAATGACATACATACAGCATACAATAATACATACACACAGCATACAGTCCACTTGACGTTAAGGGGTTGCTGTGGCCCATAGACACACCCGTGAGGACTAATATGGAATGCCTCGTTTTGAGTAACAAGGGTCTCCGGTTCTCTACACTCCCCATGTGCACGTTGGGCAGGCAGGTGGTCCACCGCAGTTTTTTTATTATTTTGGGTTCCCTCCCTGCATGAGTTTCCCTCTTTCCCTTCGTACGATACCTACGAGACGATATATGGTAGTAGATATTTATACGCCGCACTACACGGTTTAGTTAGGTCAAATCTATATCGCAATGTAATTAGGTGCTTCATACGATTGTGTCTTTTATTCATCTTTGTATTATGTAATATTAAAATGTGCAATATTGTATACTGTTCTACTATGCGTTAAGTTATATTTTAATACTCGTATAGCCTTTTGCCCATGACTTCAGTGGATAGTTTCTGAACATATTATGGCAATATATGTATTTTTGCTCATGCGACTTCCCTTATATTATATCTTTAAAGTCAGTTAAGATCTTAAGGTTAAGGATACTAATATCCAAATCCATTGAGTTATTCCAAAGTTATTTGTACAATGGAAAATACGTAAACGAAAGAATGAAAATTTAAAATTAGACAGAAATGAAATAAAATTCTTTGAATTATAAATTAGTACCCACACCAGGTAATCCTGTATCGTGGGTATTAATTTTAATATTTAATACAACCAGACTGCGTTGTTTTGGTATAACATTCTATGCAACTTTCTTAGTGGTACCTGGGCGATAGAGCTTTACTCGGCGTTAATAAAATCTCGGGGATGACTTAAGTACTTACATAAACTTGGAAAGTGAAATAATATTTAAATACCAAATTTCATCCAAATTATTAAAATTATTTCTAAGAAACCAATTTCATCTAGGAGAAGAAGAAAGAAATTTTATTCTGACACAGATCATTGACGCACACAACAACAAACTTATTTGATACATAGATTTACTAAATTTTGCTATGTACATCTTATTTAATACGTAGATTTAATAAACATTACTTTGTACATCAAAGGCCTACCAAAAAAAGGACATCACTCAGCAATTATTGTAGTGAAACAGCCCTAGAATAAATTAATTTACAGGAAAATTGACTCATGCAAATTCTTCACTTGAAACTGTATCCAATCAGGTGAGTAATGCGAGGCGGTTAGAGTGTCCAAATTTTTTTCAATGCATTTGAGTTAAGTTGTAAGCAAGGAATAAACTACTCTCTAAGTAGTAAAGGTCGATACTTCTAGGCGAAACTACTCTAAAACATATATAAGAACGACAATATAATTTTTAATTTTAATTATTCAATAAGTGTTATAGGTCGGGGAAAGAGTTTTATTTGATTGATTATATCGATTGATTAAACATATAATTTTTTGACCAAAGCTTTGACCTCACCCTTAAATAGTGCAATTGACACTTCAGTTTTATAAAACAAGGTGTTGCCCATAGACCATCAAAATGCAGATCGATTATCCCCCCCTGAGAACGATAGTTACATACCATTAAGGCAACCAGGAAATTTAAGGAAACTAAAGAAAAGGCTAGAAATAAGGAAGAAGAAGAAACGAAAGACAGAAGAAGAACTGTGGCTTAGCCTCAACCAAACTATTAAAATATGGATTAGTTCTCATACTGAACTACTGAAAACTGCAGTTTTTTTAGTTTTTTTTTTAAACGTTATGCCTACATTAGGATGTTTTCCTGTGTCGTGGAAGCAGTTTATATAGATATATTTCACATGAACGAGTATCCAGACACGGAACAACTATTTTTAGACCATACAAGTACTTGTTCCGTGCGGGATTCGAACCCGCGGTCCCGCAGCGCCGCAACTCATTGCCAAATTAAAATCTATGAATAACCGTAACGTGAACAATCTTAACCATGTAATATTTATGGTTATAATAAAATCAAGGGATTTCCGTCTTAAGTCAATTATTCACGAACCCATTGTGGATCAAACTTTTGTTAGTCGACATTGAATGCTTTCCAGGAAAGGAAGAAAACGACAATTCCTTTTTTAAAACACATTTCTTAGCTCTCTTCCCGCAAAATACTACGACGTTAGGGGATCGCTTCTTTTCTAGGCTCGGATGACTTACGTTTGAATACGTATTTATTGTTGTTATTTTTATACCTTCTTAATTAGTTTTGTTCCTAATACGAACTGCGTTATTGATCTAGGGGTAGTAAGCGCGAGAACTAAGGGTCCGGGTTCAATATTCTTGCTGGCCAATAATATGTTTTTTGGATTTTCTGTTAATAAACTAGGTGTAGCAGTCCAAAGTCAGGAAGTTGGCGGAGTTTCAACGTCGTGACTTGGAAAACATGTAAAGCCGTAGGTCCTGCACTGTATTGTACATGGTAGAGCCATGCTGCAGCCATGTTATGGTTATAGAACGAATGAGTCGACTCGACCGGGGAAGGACCACGCTTTCACAGAATACCAGTGTAAAATACCAGCTTAATTCTGCTGTGTTTTGTATGGTGAGTGTAGAGAACCGGAGACCCTCTTTTACTGGAAACGAGGCATCCATATTAGTCCTCAGGAGTGCCAACGCATCTGCATTTTGATTCTTAATCGAGGATAAATGTAGATTTCTATGGGCCACAGCATCCACTTACCACCAGGTTGACTGTGTACTCATTTATCACCTTTATTCTATAAAAAACATGTTCTCCCTCGGATTGTGACGGATTTCCATCCCATCAAATTTGAGAGTACATAGTACTTTAAAATCCGGTCAAAGTAGTTGACTAGTCGTCGTTGAAACTAGCCGTCGCTATTTGGTCTGGAAAAAATTACAATACTAATAAGTTTTAGAAAGTCGTAATTCTCGTTACTGGCAGCATGTTGGCCAAATACAAATGATTAAAGACTGAAATCTTTAACGAACATTATACACGCAAATAAATTTTATGTACACATTAAATGGACCCTGATGGACATAGCAACCGTTAAGTTCTACATAAGACAATCTTAGGCTCTGAATTAATGCCTACTGTTTGGCATTATAACATAAAATTCTAAATGATTATAGATGCATGCATCATTGATCATCATTACAGCCATCACAAGTATACTACTGAACTTTGACCATTCTCAAGAAATTACACAAATTATAGAATTCTGCATGTATCAACTTGCTGCACCTCTTAGGGCCGATCCTCATTAGGGCCCGATCCACATTGGCCGCCCACAGTTCGTTCTCGGTCCGATCTCGGTCTGTCGTTTATTATATTATTGTATGGGGGTTCGAGCGAAACTTGACTTTTAGGGATAGTATGAATGCACACATATATTTTTTTACTAGATAATATTTTATCAGACCGAGAATTAACAGTGAACGGCATTATAATGAGGATCAGCCCTTATAATGCCGTTCACAGGTCGCTCTCTGTCCGTAACACTATCTGTAACTACTATCCATAACAGTCAAGTTTCGCTCGAATCCCATTCCTATAATATAATAAATCAGACCGAGATCGAACCGAGAACCAACTGCGAACGGCAAATGAGGATCGGCCCTTACTAAGTCGTCACTCCATCTTGTTGGAGGGCGGTCTACACTTCGCTTGTACGAGGCTGTCAATCGAAATCCTTTTTCCCCATTGGTTGTTGGTTATAATATTAATAACTTAATTTACTCTAATCTAACAAATTACATGTGAAATATGTATACATATATATTATTTTAATATTGGTAGAGCCATGCTACAGATATATTATGGTTGTAGCCCTCACTGAATAGGAGGGCAAAATGACAGCTTAATGCTTCTCTGTTTCGTATTGCGTGTGTAGAGAACTGCAGACTCTTTACTGCAAGCGAGGCATTCCATTGTAGTCCTTAGGAGTAATAAATAACATATCCGAATTTTGGTTCATAATTGAGAACAGATATTGAGGATGTATATTTAGTTAAAACGATTTTAATTACCATACAGAATCTTCTGCCATAATTCCCGTGAAATTGAAATGATCATAATCGAATTTCGTGTCTACCCTCACTTTCTGTTAAGTGCTAAATTTACAAAACCAATTTCCAATTTAATCACGAACTTGTTCATTTGAATTTTCATGCGAAAATATTATCACAAACTGGTTCTACTGAGTCAATTAAGATCAGTTTGGCGATAACATAATAGCTTTCCTTTGTTGCAATCATCGGCCCATAGCCGTATCGATTAATGGTACAGCCGATGATCTTACTTTTACCTAATAGTTGTAATAAAGCTAGTTTAAGAACTACATAATACACTTACGTTGTAGTGCAGCGATTCTGCCGAGAAAGTACCTCATTATTTATTTATCTATCATTTATTGAATTTCACCCTAATCGTGTAGTGGTGGTGTAAGAATATCCCAAGAGTGTCAGTCATACGAGGTGACAGAAGGAAAATTAACCAGGAAATGGACAGCAGTATCTTCATAATAACAACTCAAAATCATAAAAAACTGCGGTTGCCGAACATGGTTCCTATGGTGAAATTCCCCCACGAGGCAATCTATAAGATCCATTCAGGATGCACAGGCCTCAGCTTCATCAGTGGACTTTTATAGGCTGGAAGGTTGAACCTAACACGATGTACAGAAACAAAAGGCGGAATTAATTAAGACAAGCATTCTCTGTCAATCAACCATACGACAGTGATATTACGTCAAAGGCAGTTACAGAAAAAAAGTAGAATTAAACACATTTATTCATTATTTCATTCATTCATTCATTTGTTCGTTCGTTCATTCATTCATTACAGCCTGTCCAAAATTTACTGTGGAACCTAGGCCTCCTTCATAGAAAATTTCTTGATAATTGTCAGCCATAGTTTTACGCTTGGCATGCGGGCGGGCTACCGTAGTTTTTTAGGGTTCCATAGTCAACTAGGAACCCTTATAGTTTCGCCATGTCTGGCTGTCCGTCTGTCCGTCCTCGCTTAATCTCTGTGACCGTTAGCACTAGCGAGCTGAAATTTGGTACCAATATGTGTATCAATCACGCCGACAAAGTGATAAAATAAAAATTCGAAAAAAATGTTTTATTAGGGTAGCCCCCCTATGTGTAAAGTGGGAAGTGATTTTTTTTAATTTCAACCCTTATGTGTGTTATATTGTTTGAAAGGTATTTAAAAATGAATAGGGGTTTACTAAAATCATTTTTTGATAATGTCAATAATTTCAGATATAATCGCTCCAAAATTAAAAAACAATGTGTCCCCCCCCCCCTCTAACTTTTGAACCATAAGTTTAGAAAATATGAAAAAATCTGAAAGGTAGAACTTTATAGGGACTTTCTAGGAAAATCATTTTGAACTTGGATGGAAACAGTTTTTGTACAAAACAGACAAAAAGTTGTACAAAATAATTTCTGGCCTAAGTTTGTAGTATAATCGTTTAAGCACGCATTTTTTTTAACTTCGTTTACATATTTTATTATCCTGAACGTATCTTTTCAGAGCGTGTCGGGCCACGCTCAGTGTAGGGTTCCGTAGTTTCTCGTCCGTCACAATAAGTGTTCCCACTTATGAGTTTAAGGGTGGGTATCCATTATGTTCGCGCTCCAGCAGCGCTCCGCGCTCCTGCAACTGCTCCCGGTAGTGGGTACGTGCTCGAACATGGAGCGTGCAACATTGCACGCTCCGCGGCAGGCGCTCCGACTTTCCATCAAAGTTCAAAATGATTTGCCTAGAAAGTTCTTATAAAGTTCTACTTTTCAGATTTTTTTCATATTTTCTAAACTTATGGTTCAGAAGTTAGAGGGGGCGGGGGGGACACATTGTTTTTTACTTTTGGAGCGATTATTTCCGAAATTATTGACATTATCAAGAAATGATCTTAGTAAACCCCTATTCATTTTTAAATACCTTTCCAACAATATATCACACGTTAGGGTTGAAATTAAAAAAAAATCACTTCCCACTTTACATATAGGGGGGCTACCCTAATAAAACATTTTTTTCCAATTTTTATTTTACCACTATGTCGGCGTGATTGATACACATATTGGTACCAAATTTCAGCTTTCTAGTGTTAACGGTCACAGAGATTAAGCGAGGACGGACAGACGGACAGACAGACATGGCGAAACTATAAGGGTTCCTAGTTGACTACGGAACCCTAAAAATCAGAATGACTTAAAGTAAAACGTATAGTTATTGGTTGACTAGTATTCTAGTTACAACTTATGTGTTCATTTAACTACACGATACCATGACGTCATTTCCTGCTTAACAATTAAACTATTTCTAATCAAAAATTAAATTTGGTAGACTTCAAAAATTGTATAAAGTGTGTGTAAAGGGGATTTTCACACTGTATGTGGCAGCAAACTTACAAAAAAAAATTAAAAGTAACAAACGAATTACTCTACTTGATGAAAAACAGAAAGTTTAGTCCATGGAGACCGAAAGAAGTCGACACGATGCGATAACAAAGATGCGTTATCACCTATGTATAGAAAAATGGAATGCCTTTGTCAGTCTATAATATACTGACTCTCTGTACTCTTCAAGCCGTCATACAACAGCGCGTACACTGCTGTATTCCCATCTGAAACGTATAGTAAACCAGTATAACTTTAAGCGACACTAGCCGCCATAAATTTGCATCCACCATTAGACTTCATAACACAAGTATTTTAAGCTTATCAGGCGTGACAAAAGGGAATATTGCTAATGACAATAGCATTGCTAGTATTTATTAAAAAAAATACTTCAATATATTACACTATATAATTACGGCCCTTTTAGATTTTTTGATACCCAAATCAACTTGATTCAAGACGTACTTCGTAATTCGTTAATCGCTTTCAAGTTTGTTTTTTCCATGTTTATCACAAAATCTACAAATTACATTAAACAGTATGCATATGTATGTTATATTTCTTATATCTGTGGGTAACAAACGAGCACACGTAAGTAAGTGGATGCTGTGGCCCATAGACATCGACATTTATCTTCATTTAAGAATCAAAATGCAAACACCTGAGGACTAAGATGGAATGCCTCGATTCCGGCAAAAAAGGTCTCCAGTTTTCCCTACACTCACTCATACGAAACACAGCAGCAACGCGCTGCTATTTATGCTGGTATTCTGAAAGAGCGTGGTCGTGCCCCGGTTGAGCCAACCTATTCGTGCTACAACTATAATATAGCTGCAGCATTACTCACAAAATTACTGAAAAAAATAACTTCAAGATGCACTTATAAATTACTTTTAAATATATGAAAAACTGTGTCATTTGTTTATCATTTAAACGCGTTTATTCCCAAAGCGCCGCGAGTGGAATTCTGTACAAGTTGTCATCTACCCAAACACAAATTGAACATTTAAATTCAGGAGTTAATCAACAAACTTAATTAAGTGCAGCTATATTCAATTAATGGTACTGTAGGGCTGTTTTTGCGTAATTTAACAGGGCCCCCGAGTTTGTTATCTGAATTTTGATATCTCTTTGCAGAATCGATATTTGCTTTCAATGAATTTAAATTTAAAACAGTATTTTAAAAATTTTTCGACTTATTACAAATACGATGTGAGGTACAAGAGATTTATATTTTTTATTCATTAATTTGTAGCCCTTCACAAGTACACTGCTGAATATAGGCTTGCTTGGCGACAATGTATGCTACACAGTACGGTCCTGAGCCACTTGTTTGCTGGAAGCAAACAAGTGGCTCAGTACCGTACTGCATCTTTAACCAGGTTTACAATAGTAAAGGTTATTTATTTTCTTACGTAGTAGAGCCACGCTACAGCTATATTTCTAGTATAGTTGTAGCACGAATGGGTCGGCTCGACCGGGGAGTAACACGCTCTTACAGAATACCAGCTTAAAATAGCAGCTTAACGGAAGGAACGGAACTGGTTTCGTATGGTAAGTGTAGAGAACCGGACACCCTTTTTACTGGAAACGAGGCATTCCATTTTAGTCTTCACGGGTGACAACGCATCTGCATTTTCATTTGTAATCGAGAATAGATGTAGATGTCTATGGGCCACAGCAACTACTTAACATCAGTTGGACAGTATGCTCGCTTGTCATCATTATTCTATTAAAAAGGTTGTCATTTCGTCTAATGAAGAGTCACTCTACACTTCGCTAATCGGTACGAAATCACTGGAGAACCTTTCTTGAGAACCTTCTTCAAGATCGGTTGTTAGTTATAATATTAACAGCTACTTAATCGACTCTGAACTTGCGTAGACACTTTGGCAGCCTCTCATCTCAGGGGTACGTCGTATAAAACTGGGGCTGCATCAGAGGCAGCTGAACTAAGTGGCGCAAGTATGAGTCTCTGAGAGATGAATATATGCGTGCCATTTGGTGTAGAAACTATCGGTCCGTGGGGTAGACTTTCGATGAAGCTCCTTAAGGAACTGCATCCGCGACTGGTTGTCACTGCTGGTGATAAAAGTGCTGGTTCTTTTCTCAAAGGCTAAGTGTAGCCATTCGGCGAGGAAACGTAGTCAGCGTTCGTGGCACGCCACTACGGGTTTTTGACTGTATGATAATATAAACTTTTAGTTTTAGTTTCTTTTAATTATAGTTTTTGAAAATTGTATATATTTCAATTTCATATTAAAATATAATTTATTATGTAATAACAATTGACTCCAACGTTTATACGTGCCATATCATGGTTGTAACAAGAATGGGTCCACCCAACCGGGGAAGGAGCTCGCACTCACAGAATACCAGCGTAAAATGCTGCTGTGTTTCATATAGTGAGTGTAAACGAAACGAAAACCCTTTTCACTGGAAACGAGACATTCCATCTTAGTCCTCAGGGGTGATAACGTAACCTCTTCACCACCATTCGATTCTTAATAGGAGATTGTTAGGGACTTTGAGTAGATTAAGAAATTTTGAACATAAAGGGAACCTATTCTTAATTTTCAACAAGTGTGTGAAAAATATAAACACTTTAAAAAAGTTAGTAGTGGTTGGTAATAACGTCGACTTAAAAGAAATATTGAGAAATTATACCAACCAATAATAAATTTGATTTGAATCATGAAATTTATAAAACTTCAGACAGAATAAAAATATATGTGATAAATCAGTTGAATAAAGCTAACGAACGGTTAATAGCTCGTTATATTAAAACTAATATAACATTTGTGGAAGAAAATTGGACTGAATTTTCAAGTTAATATTCTGCAAATATAAAAAGCAACCAAGACGTATCAGCGCCAGACTACATTGTTAATGATCACTTTTAAGAAAAAAATGTTCGATATCGGTTATATTACGGAAATTAAAGAAAAATTAGACCAATTTTTTAAACAACCTGTACATATATGATAAGCCTATAGTGTCTTCTAATGTAAAATTTCCTAAGATTTTGAATTCAACATTTTCTGGACAATATGGATGAGTTTGAATATATTACGGCATATTTTTTAGAGAAGTTGACATCGTACTTACCTTCTCCTAATCTTGATCTCTTGCATTGGCCAGAGCATTAACGACGCAATTTGACAGACCCAAGACCCTACTTAAGTACCCCTCAGGATCTACAGTAGCTAAAAACACACACACACACACACACACACACATCTTTGCGGTGGATATAAAGTGGACAACCGCATTCTAATACACCTCACTGTAAAGATGAAGAGAAAATGTATAAATTTTCATTTGCACTGTATAAACTGTCAAAAATAGCTGATTGAAAGACGTTTCTGACAGCGTACCATGGATTTGTGGCTTCTTCCCTGCGATATGGTGTCATATTTTGGGGACTATCAACATACAGGGAATTAATGATGAAAGCTCAAGAACAGTGTATTTGAGCTATATGTGGGATAAAGTCAGTTAGGATCACATAAAGAAAGAATCTTTTTGATATAAGTGTACAACCATCTTTTGTCAAATTTCGTCCTAGTAAACAAAAATCCAGACAAGTGTATGCAAAAATGCCCTTATGAAAAACAGGTTGTAGAAATGTCCCCTAAATTATATAATAAATTACCTGATTACATAAAATGTTATAATCTGCAAAAAAATTAAATCTATTCTTAGTAAATTTCTTATAGATAAATGTTATTATAATGTCAATGAATTTCTATTTATTAATAATTTGAATATGAAATTTAATAATTTTATTTTGACTACTTAATTAAGTTGTCGTTTTGATTTGTTTTCATATATATTTAATTTTATGATATGTGAATTTATAAATTCATATACTGTAAAGCATATCACGGAGGTTCTATAAAATTATAACATTGTCAAACTTGTTATCTGTGAAAACGAATAAATAAATTGATTGATTGGTTGATTGAATGTAAATTTACATGGTAAAGTTCATCTCTAGAAATCCAAGAATACGATATCTAAGAAAATTTTAACGGAAGAGGAACAAAATTGTGAACGTTTTATTAATCGAAGTACGGCAGATATATAATTCGACTTCCGTTTCGAAATGGACATTGATCATGTTTGGACGGAAAATCGAAACAAATTGCGCTTCGTAATTGTTCGCTTCTATTTCCTTAAAAGATGTTACAAAAAACGTAGCCATGAATTGATATCATATCTTGAATTAACAGTCAAATCTACTACAGACGTGGATACCAAACTCTTTTCTGCTCCAAGACCTGAAACCGTAACATTTTTCTAAGTTTTTTAACCCGAGAGAGACCCTTAATCTATCAATTCTCGCATCGGTTGATAGTCATTCCTATATTTCATGTACAATAAAGCTGTAGCTAGTAAAACATGGTGACTAGGCTCGTTTAAAAAATGACTTGCAATTATTTTGATAAGATTTCTCTTAGGTTTCTGGTTGTAAGGATGTTCTATTGGGATGTCCTATTTTTACCGATTTCTTTCTCTAGAAACACCCGAATCGTTACATTCCATATGTCAAGAAGTTGTTATTTGTTAAGCGAATCATAATTACGGTGTTAGGAAAGTACTGAGCATAGAATACTATGTAATGTCTATATAAGATGAAATGCGATTAATAATAAATAAATAAATAATTAAAAGGTCTCTATGGGCCATAACAACCACTTACAACAAATAATATTTTGAATTTTCCATTAAAATAAACAATATATTACCACTATAACAAAACTTGCAGTTTTTTTAATTATTTCATAAATCACCTGTAACCTAGGCAAAGATCACGGACATTTTTTCACGTCCATACTATATGCTTGTCATTAAGGGTACTCTTAACTAGGCCTCACTTCAATATATCGCCAATTTGGTCAAAAAACTATTCGTCTAGAGGAGCGTCCTTGTCAACTCCTCCACTCACTTCCACAAAAAAAGCTTTGTCACTCTTTCCTCTTTCAATATACTGCATTTAGTCGTGATCACAGCATCCTCTTACAAACCACATTTTTCTCTTGCTTATCACAGACAGCCGTGGTAGCTCAGATATTTAACGCTCGCTGTTAATATAACAGAACGCGAGTAACCCGGGTTCGATCCCCGCCGGCACCTATAAAATTGTTAAATGCAATTTTAAGTGCTGATTTACCACGTGCTCGGCGGTGAAGGAAAACATCGTGAGGAAACCTGCATGTCTGAGGAATAAGAAAAAAAATATTTCGAAGACATGTGAAGTTCGCCAACATGCATTGGGGCAGCGTGGCGGACACTTCCTTGCCCTAAAACCTTCTCAGAAATGAGGGGAGGCCTGTGCCCAGCAGTAGGACGTATATAGGCTGTAACTTTACTTTACTTTACTTTTATCACAGACATTCTTAGACGATCATTTAGTGTCAACCATAACATACTTCTATATTCGAATATCTAAATTATTATTGTTAATTATTATTACTGTAGTAATATATCTGAATTAATTTATTTAGAAGTAATAACAACGTTCGCAACCAAAGTTGTTATCAGTAGCCCTACTATCATCTGAAACTTATTAAACGTAATTTCATTTCTGCGACGGGCGTTACTGGGGCTCCGTTTGCGATGCTAATTGTGTAATCAGGGCCCTGGGGTCTTCATAATGTCCAATTAACGTGGCTGCAGCCGAAATAGGACCCCATGATATCGTTTATCAATACCCGTTCGAATTAATTCAATTTCTACAAAAATAGACCGAGTGTTTTAGGGTTTCCATGTTGATGAAATTTAAAGTTCTAAGAGGCATATTTTTAAAACAATCCCAAAGGTGGGAACAGTGATTACAAGAAACCTGGCTGCGTAAAATAGTTTACTTAAAAAAGACAAATTTTATATCCCATGTTACTTCCTAAGCCTAAGCCGGGTAGCTCAGGGCTAAGCGCTCTCTGTAAATTTCTCTCACAAAACTCTCCATCTGGGCAGTAGGGTAACTAGGCTAGGCTAGTTCAACAAATTCCCGTCTTATCTGTTTTTTTATACGTGGTAGAGCCATGCTGCAGTTATATTAGAAGTATAAATGTGGCACGAAAGTCTCACTGAATACCAGCGTAAAATAGTAACTACATGCTGCTGTGTTTCGTATGGTATGTGTAGAGAACCGGAGATACTTTTTACCTGAAACGAGGCATTCCATCTTAGTCTTTACGGGTGACAACGCATCTGCAGGTTGATTTGTAATCAAGGATAGATGTAGATGTCTATGGGCCACAGCAACCACTTACCATTAGGTGGACTGTGTGCTCGCTTTTCACCCTATCCTATAAAAATTGTATTGGTGGCGAAGCTTGATAGCTATATGGTTTCAGGGGTAACAAAGAGGATCTCACAAGTGAAGCATCGGCTCGAGGGACTGCACTGGGCTTGTGAACCTACTCCGAATGCGTGCGTGTTGTGGACTGTGCCGAGAGGGGTGCTATATTCCCCAGTCCCCTGCAGCCGAGGTGGAGTCGCGGGAAAAAGCAAAGTATTGATATGACAATGCGGTACTCGCCTTAACCTCCACGATTCTAGCAGGACAGTACAGGGTGAGGAGTGTAGGTAACACGAGGCCAATTTTCGTACCGCCGTTAAAACTTGGTGATGGAGCCATAGACCTTTCATTTCATTTATTATTCGTTAACAATTAATATAATTGTGTCCGAACATAGCATTAGCATTTATCACCTATCATTTTAAAATGTAATTACAAATTTGTCACTTTATTATATTTAAAAAAATAATTTAAAATTTATGTTGATCAAATGCTTATTAAAATGTCAACAAAATGACAATGAAATCAAAAATTATTTACCTAAAATTGTAACCAAGTAAAATACCCCAAAATATTTTAAATGTAGCAACACCCTTCTAAAAGAATTACAAAATTAACAATTATAAGAGTGAACGCAGGAATTACGTACATTAATTCCTCCCACCCCTTTCCACCATCGGACTACCAGGCGGTCGGCAGGTCTCCATCCCTTTGTTCTCGATATTCCACACATTCGAACCAAATTGTTTGCTTTGTCGTTAGTAATACAGCAAAGGAGTGGAATAATCTACCGGCGTGTCTTTCCGTTCGATTACAATTTTGGCGTATTCAAGGTAAGAGTGTGATAGGCTTTTGTTACGCTAACACATTGCGTTTTATCATCTAAGGCTTCATCACCACTTACTACCATGTGGGTTTTTACTGTACTGGCTTAAAATAGGTAAAAAGGATTTTTTTTTTAATTTAGTCTCACACTCATTATAGTTTTTGCTGCCATTTTATGTTTTTTCATTTTATTTATTGCAGTTGTGTTGCCAGTAGGTCTCCGACTCCTTATATTCACCATAACAGCAGCATTAAGATGCTATTTTACGCTGGTATTTCTGGGAGGGCGTGGTCCTTGCACGTTAGTGTCGACCTATTCGTGCTACGAAAAATATACAAAAATGTCGAAAAGCTGCAGCATAGATCTGCCACGTACAAAGTCTCTAGTTCAAACCTGAGAATAACCTATTAAGATGAGTTTACGCTAGGGGATCCGAGCACGAACTGAGTACAAGCTGAGCTGCTCTACTCGCGGTGGTAAGTGTGGACGTACAACGAGCCTACAAAATTTAAATCGATGCATGCGATACAAATCCCTTTGTGTTTGTCAAAAAACCGACAATAGACGGACCACACTACACAAATTTGTGCTCAGCTTATGTTCCGCTCTTGCTCGGCTCATCTAGCGTAGACCCGCCTTTAAACTACTTTTTTGTAATAAAGCGGATAGATTTTGATTGGATTCATCAGTAACAATGAAATGTTTAAATGAACTGTCAAATTTTCTTATTTTGACTGTCCCATGGTGGAGTGCACACCATTTTACAACATTTCTTATTTGGGATATAAATGTTCTATGAATATTATATGAGTAGCTTTTACCCCAGAACTTGAAAATAATGAAACCTCGACTTTATCAAGGCAATAAAAGCAAATTTTACATATCGAAAATTAATTCATCGCTTGGAGTTCGACCATTGTAACAGGAAGAATTTATAGAGTTCTTGATAGCCAGTTGTTTAGTTCTACAATTTAAATTTCTGCAATTTTCTTATCGTTTAAAAATATATCAAAAGATTCATTGTTATGGCACCATCATCATCATCATCATTACAGCCCTTTTCGAGTCAACTGCAGAACATAGACCTTGCGTAAGGAATGCCACAAGCACGGTCCTGAACCACCTGCATCCATCGACTTCCTGCATGTCTTACCAGGTCGTCACTCCATTAAGTGGGGCCGCTCAACACTTTTGTTCTCTTTCTTCCCCATCGGTTGACTTATATTTGTCTAAAGTAATTCTATACTTTTACTCGTAAATCCTAACACTAAACTCTAATAATAAACTCACTCTAGTAGGGGTCGCCATACACTGCGCCTGCCGGTACGAGGCTGCCACTCGAGAACCTTTTTGTGACTGTCACATAATTTAGTTTAAAAAAAAAACTTAATGGTCTTGCTTACATTAAGTGTGAGGTTATTCATCGAATGTTTCATAGAAAGGTTAATTTTGTTGTGGTTTTGTTCATGGGCAGCGGTTGACACTTACCATCAGGTGAGCCGCATGTTTTTTTCCTCCTCTTCTATATAAAAAAAAACTTGGCTGGCTCAAGGTGAATGGGAAGCAAGAGGCGTCCATTCTGAGTGGGTTTGCCGAACTCTCTCTGGATTTTAGTGACTGTCCCACTATGGAGGTGGAGTCGTGGTGGCAGAGGATTACTGATTACTCCGTGAGACTGGCGGGGACGCACTATTCATGTAGTAGATGTGGCTGCCTTGAGAGAGGAGTGTCGGTATGGAAATGTGCCATTCTCTCTACCCTCCACGGTGATATTTGTTTGGAGGTAAAGCCCTTAATATATCTGCCGCTGAGCTCAGGAACAGAAGAAGAAGCGGAAAGAGTTATATTAGTTAGAGGCAACCACCAGGCCTGCCGGCGCTGGTGGTTGCCTACATGTGGCAAAGGTGGAACACCATGGGATGTTGTCGGTGCGAGTCCAACCATCCTTGCAACCGCGAGGTGAGTACTACTAGGCATTTCCTCATATAAAAAGGCCATACAAACAGGTGGACTGTATGCTCGTTTTTCACCTTTTAAAAATAATATATTATTTCGAAATAGGCCTTAAGATATCCTTGGGAATTTCCAACTTACCACAAAATAACTTCTATTTTCTCATATGGTTTCTCGAGTGCTCTTTGAACTTTGCAAATTGTCGAAATGTAAAATTTTGCGACGATTTCGACAGTTAAGAGTTAACTCTTTAACAAATTCCGAACTCAGATGATATCCCTAAGTGACTAACCAGGTTTATGTAAATGTTGAACATTAAGTATTTGTGAAACTTGCTAACTTAAAAGATTTTATTCTGTTTTGTTAATTCCTATATTCTAATTTTTATTTTAGTTATCCGATATGTTTAGTACAGTAGTAAGATGAATTCAAGCCGAATATAAAAGTAATTGTGTTGAAAACGGATATTTCTCTTTTCTTTAAAAAAAAATCCTTCCACCATATACGTTTTAGGTATCTCTTCTGTACCATGAAGGTAGTTTATATACATAAATTGCGATAAGAACAAACTTCCATACTCGGAAAATTTGTTTGTAGGCCATACCAAATGCTCGTTCTGTACGGGATTCAAATCCACAGTCTTCAGCGTCGCAATCCAATTTTACACCAATACGCAACGATACCATCAAATAATTCCTTTAAAATTTTTAAATGAGATTGGACAATACCATTCCATCAATTACAGGCTATAAAAGTTCACTGCTGATCACAGGCCTATCCCATATATTGTCTCAACGAGTGAATTTAGCCATAAGCTGCTACGCATGGCAGGATTGGGTTCGGCAACCGCAGCTTTTTTTTATAGAATGAGGCTGACAAACGGTCACACAGTCCACCTGATAGTAAGTGGATTCTGTGAACCATAGACACCTACCTTTAACATCGATTAAGAATCAAAATGCAGATGCGTTGTCACCCCTGAGTACTAAGATGGAATGCCTTTATGTCAGTAAAACGTGTCTCCGAGTCTCTACACTCACCATACAAAACACAGCAGCATTAAGCTGCTATTTTACATTGTTATTTAACATTTTTTTTAATTATTTACCGTTGTTATCTTCAGAATATTCTGTTTTAGTTTCACTCTGTCGCCTCTTATGACACCCTTGGAATGATACGGGCTAGTGGATATTCCTATACCGCCACTACACAGTTAATTTAAATAACAGTAATCCGAGAACACCATAAGCTTTCTTAAGCTTTGTTGGATATTATATGTTGTATGACCGATGAAAGCAGTCAATTAAAGCAATTTCTTACCGGCAAAACTCGATTTCATGCCAACTATCATAATCTAGTTCCGGTTTGTGGATAAATTTGAATGCTGGATAAAGATGGAAAAATTGCAATTTGAAATAAGCCGTGCCATTGTATAAAATACCTTTTCATTTTTCATTGAAACATTACCTTGTTGGTACATAAATTGTAAAATAAAATAAAAATATATAATATTTTAAGTCAAAACTGCCCTTGACCGCTTTTCGTTGGGCAAAAGTAATTTTAACCTGCAACAAGGTTTGACTGTATCATAATACGTGGGTTGTTACGTTGTTTGTCAGAAATGAGAGAAGGTATGTGCGCAGTAGTGGGACATATACAGGCTGTAAGTTTACTTTTCTATCGTGAAATAATATTAAATAAAAAATTTTAGTCATTTGGAAGAAAGAAAAAAAGTCCTCGAGTTTTTGACGGGAATTTAACCGCCGGTAAATTACTGCTCCTTTCTTGATTAAATAACGGTCTGAAATAGATATTGATTTTTTATAGGGGTGGAGGGAAACGAGCATGCGGCTCACCTGATGGTAAGTAAATACCGCATGGGCGGTTGCAACACCGGCCTTTTAAAAAGGAGTAGGCTCTTCTCTTGAAGGTCCCTTAGTATCGGTCCGGAAAAATCTCTAGTGGTAGTTGAAACCAGAAGGAAGTTTTGCGAGGAAGCAACGTGCAAAATGGTGTGATTTTATGTATAAGACGTCAGCGTATAAGAAATATTAGTTCAAACGGTGAAAAAAGTGCTCCGATGGTGATGTTAACCTCCAGAAAACGTATCTGCTTAAGTGACTTGAGTCGTCATCAACTGTCCAGTACTGCTTTTTTTATAGTAGAGGGGGCAAACGAGCATGCGGCTCACCTGATGTTAAGTGACTATTGCTGCCTCAAGCTGCCAAAAAACTTTGTGACGTGACGTATTAGCACATTGTGAAGACGTTCACTCTGTAGGATAATCTATATAAACCTAGAGTATAATATATGTATTTTATACTCTCGGTACCCTATAGGATGCATTTAGGATAGTGTGCGCTGGAATTACATGCTTTAATTCCTCCCTCCTCTTTCCGCCATCGGACAGCCAGACAGTCGACAGGTCTTCACTCTTTTGTTGTTTATATTCCGCACATTAGAAACAAACTCTTTACTTCATCTTTTTCAATGATACAAAGAAACTTCAGACTTTTCGTCCTGATACAAACCAGGCGTCTACAAGGCAAACGTGAATAGGCTATTGTTACGCTAGGACGGTACAATTGTACTTACCACCAGGTGAGATTGTGGTCAAACACTATCCTATAATAAATGAAAAAAAAAATGTACAATGGTACGAGTACATTACTAAATAAAGAAATAAACTATATCCTGGTACTTTCTAAGCGAACAATTGACAGATATATTATTTCCTTAGTGATTAATCTGTATAAAGCAATTAATAAAATACCAAACATTCGAAACCGATAACATTACAATTGACATAGTTGGTAAGTCCACGAACTTGGTCCACGACAGAATCATTAATTTGCACCCAAAACAAACGAAAGCCCATTACTCTCCCGCGTCATTTGTTCATGTCGGACTATTCGCGGGGTAGCTGTTAAAAAATGAGTTTATTTTAACGCGAATGCCTTTCTTATATTGATAGATTGAGATAGAGAAATTGATACCTCGGCGATCGTCTTGTTATTTTGTCTTTATTGTTCTGATGCACATTTAACTGTTTTATTGTATAGACTAAGGGTGGCAAAAGAGCACACAGTCCACATTCCTGATGCTAATTGGATTACGTCGCTTATAGACATCTACAACTATCCTCATTTAAAATTCAAAATGCATATGCATTGTCACCGCATGGACCACCATGGAATGCCTCGCCTTCAATTAAATTGAGACTCCAGTTTTCTACACTCGCTATACGAAACCGAACAAAGTAAGAAAATATTGAGGTGCCATTTTACGTCGGTATTCTGTGAGGCTTTTCCCGGTCGAGCCGACCCATTAATGCTACAATCATAATATAGTTGCAACGTACATAGTTCTTCCGGGTATAATATATGAGAATCGTCAGGTCACTGGATAAACTTACCATTACACTACCCAGGTGTACCACTAGTTATAAATAGACACTTAGTGCTACCTTGCGAACCCGGGGAGAGTCACTGTATTTTGTTTAATTTTTTATTTAAAAAATACATTACTTCTATACAAGGATGTTTTCGTGTATTGTGGGAGCTACTTACATTCACAAATTTTTCAAGGACAAAGATGCAGAGCAGATACAACTACTTGTAGGCCATGCAAATACTTTTTCCGTGCGGGATTCGAACCCACGACCTTTAGCCTTGCAATTCATTGCTAAGCACCTGCGCACAGAAGCAGTTATTAAAATTTTGAAAATATTTTTATTAATGAAATAATACAATTTCTATACAGTGTCTGTAAATGGATAAAAGCTAAGCAAAATAAATAAACACTCGATTGCGATTTCAAGTACCGAGGAACTGCACTTCACGGTCCTTTTCCTTTTTTTAATCTTTACAAAACAACGACAAAAGCATTTGTAAAACAAAATTGAAATCTGAAAAGTGGAGAATGGAGCGCTGCTGTTTTTTTTTCTATGGACAATAACACTGGCTGGTTACAGCGAACATAACTTAATTCTCTATTGTTGCCGTATGTGATTCGGGAGGCCTTTAATGTTTGACAGTTCGGAGACGTGAAAAATAGAAACTTACCATGGGCGCCACTTGTTAGGCGCTGTGACCCTTCACATACGTTGCAAATTACTTGCCAGCAAGTGTGAAATAATAAAAAAAGCTGTTTTACTGTAACGCGACAGTGAACTCATCATTCTATATAATTTTATAATGTTTTTAATTTGTAATTTAATAAAAATACCTATGCATACTCTTTTTAGTTTTTTAAATAAAAAATTGCATTAAAACCCTTTCTTGTTACATAATAAGCTCCGCGTCTCTCACGGTTCTAAAGTTCCTGCATCAGTCGATCGTCACCATAATATCTAGTGGGAGGACCGGGGGGGGGGGGGGGGGGGTTGGCATTACACTCACTTGTCTGAACACCGCTGTCACTCAATTCTACCTCATCGGTTATCGGTTCTCTGATTTGTATTTTCGGCGTATGATATGCCGGCGTTTACAATGTAAATTTAATATGTGGTAATACGTTATTTACTTTTGTAATGTAAATGTAACCTAGCTTACTTTTTTCACTCTACGGTGATTATTTCATATAATTTCTTGGGTGTCATAAAAAGTTAAAAAGGGAAACAAACCAGGGGAACAGCGTCTTTCAAATACATAACATCCAGAAAATAAAAAACTGCCGCGAGATGCAGCGCTAAGTGCCACGGGCTTGAACCCCGCACGTAACAATTATTTGTTTGGCTTCCAAATAATTGCCCGGGTCTGGATGTTTTTCCCTTGTGAAATTTATGTATGTAAATTGCCTCTACGATACTAAAGTGAATAAAAAAATTCATATAATTAGAAAAATTGAAAAATAAAATATGGAATCGGTTATACAAAACAGATGGAACTGCAAGAAGTGGGGGTTAGTTTAAGATTAAGATAAATTAAATCCTAGAGTGAAGGTTGCGTTTTTTTAAAGATTAAGATATAAGGCTTTGATATACTGCTACGGTACGGAAAAGTAACTTTACCTATTGTACCTATTACTATTTTCCATAAGCTGCCACGTCTTCGAATTATATATCTTGACAATCTTTTCATTACGTTAAAAAACACGAAAGCATACTATAAAAAACATATGTGTGGAAAAAGCGAAAATAGCTCATAACGCAAAATAATTAAACGCAAGCCACAATCTACAGTTAGTAAAAACCGTGGGAACTCTAAATTATGGATAAAGGCAGTCTCTTTTAATATTTGATATTACTTAAACGGTGCCAGCCAGCGGGCAAGGCAGGAGAATAAATTTAGAAAAACACGGACTGTCCTAAAACTTTCATGATATAGAAAATTAAGAACGTACTTAATATTTATTTATTTTTTCAAAGAAGAGGGGGCAAACGAGCATACGGTTTACCTGATGTTAAGTGACTATCGGCGCCCATGAACAAGTGCAACACCGGGGGAATTACATGTGCGTTGCCGGCCCTTTAGAAAGAAGTAAGCTCTTTTCTTGAAGGTCCCTAAGTCGTATCGGTCCGGAAAAATCGCCGGTGGTAAACTATTTCACAGAGAGGTCGTACGCCAAAGAAAATTCCTAGTGAAACGTACAGTAGTGGACCGCCAAGCATCCAGATGCAGTGGATGGTATCGGTAGGTTTCCGCGTAGTGCGTTCATGAAATTTGGCGGCTGGGATTAATCCGGAGAATTCCTTAGAGCACTCCCCATGGTATAAGCGAAAGAAAATGCAAAGAGGTGCAACATCTTGTGCAACATCCAGTGAATTGAACCGATCTGAAAGCACTCGGTCATTGACGATTCGAGCTGCTCTGCGCTGGATGCGGTCAAGTGACGGGCACTGGGGAGCCCCAGCCCAGAGATGGGCACAGTATTCTATGTGGGACCGAACCTGCGCCTTGTAAAGTTGCAGGCGGTGTGCCGACATGAAATACTGTTTTTAGAGGCCAATTTGGATTTCTCTTCCTACACTATATAATTACGGCCCTTTTAGATTTTTAACACCCAATCATACCTTGAATTAACTGTCAAATCTACTGTAGACGCAGAGATCAAACTATTTTCTCCTAGACCTGAAACCATTACATTTGTCTAAGTTTTTTAATCCGAGAGAGACCCTTAATCTATCAATGCTCGCATCGGTTGATAGTCATTCCTATATTTCACGTTCACTAAAGCTGTAGCTAGTAAAACATGATAACTAGGCTCGTTTAAAGATGACTTGCAAATATTTGATGAGATTCTCTAAGGTTTCTGGTTTTTTTACCGATTTCTTTCCTGTAGAAACACCCGAATCGTTACATTCCTCATGTCGAGAAGTTGTTATTTGTTATCCGAATCGTAATTACGGTGTCATGAAAGTATTGAGCATTGAATACTATGTAATGTCTATATAAGATGAAATGCGATTATTAAATAAATAAGTGGTAGGTGGGGCTGCAGTGAAAAAGGAAAGTCGGTATGGAAAGATGCCGTTCTCTCAACCCTCCACGACGAAACTTGTTTGGCGGCAGAACCATGGTCGGGAATAAAGAAGAAGGGGGGTGAGTTATCCTCGCACAACGAGTGGCCCTCCGGCGCTGTTAGTTGCCTAAAAGTGGCAAAGGTGGAACACCATGGGATGTTGTCTGTGTGAGTCAGGCCGACTTTACAACCACGAGGCGAGTACGACTAGGCATTTCCTCGTATAAAAAAGGCCACTGCATCCACTTACAAACGGGTGGTCTGTATGATCGTTTGTCACCTTTTAAAAATAGTACATTATTTCGAAAGAGGCCTTAAAATATGCTTGAAAATTTCCAACTTACCACAAAATAACTTCTATTTTCTCATATGGTTTCTCAAGTGCTCTTTAAACTTTGCAAATTGTCGAAATGTAAACTTTTACGACGGGTTCGACAGTTAAGAGTTAAGTTTAACAAATTCTGAACTCAGATGATATCCCTAAATGACTAACCAGGTTTATGTAAATGTTGAATATTAAGTATTAGTGAAAGTTGCTAACTTGAAAGATTTTATATTCTGTTTCGTTAATTACTACCTTTTATTTTTATTTCAGTTATTCGATTTGTTTAGTACGATAGTAAGATGAATTGAAGCCGAATGTAAAAGTCATTCTCTTTTCTTGAAGGTCCCCTAGTATTGGTCCGGAAAAATCTCTGGTGGAAGTAACCACAAGGATGTTTTGGGAGGAAGTAATGTATAAAATAATGCGATTTTATGTTGTGGCCGTGGAAGTCTCCCGCCGGGCAAAGTGTTCTGCCCGGGGAGTGGCAGACACTCCGTGTGATAGTTCGGAGATGTTCTATATATACTTTGGAATGTCGATAGCGTGATTTTGGCTTCGGTGTGTTTCGGTGTGCTAGTGGCGCGACGACAGCGCCGCTACATCACCCCCCTGCTCAGACCGGAGGTCGATAGTGAAGTCTCGTTGTCGACGAATGTGCAAATGCCAGGAGATTGCCTTGTAATCTGTGATGAGTCGAGAAGAAGGCAAGTAATCTGCTAGAGTGCCGTGAAGCAGAGGCGAGCTGTAATGCTCTCAGAGCCGTGCCGAACACTGTAGCGCAGAGTGTAGCTAGAAGGAACAGGAAGCATTATTATTCCAGTGCTGCGATGAACCTTGTGAAGCTAGATGGCTTGCAGGATATGAAGACTGCAGACGATATCTGCTCGGAAGCGAATGGGTGAGGTATTTATATGACGATGATGAAGCTTGTAGTTTCCGAAGGTAGTTAGTTGCGTGTTCAGATCACGTCGTGGTCACCACTGTGGCCGTGGAAGGAAAAGGGGAGATCTCCCGCCGGGCAAAGTGTTCTGCCCGGGGAGCGGCCGACACTCCGTGTGATAGGTCGGAGATGTTCTATATATACTGTTTATGATTTGGAATGTTGATAGCGTGATTTAGGCTTCGGCGTGATTTAGGCTTCGGTGTGTTTCGGTGTGCTAGTGGCGCGACTACAGCGCCGTTACAATGTATGACGTCAGCGCATGCGAAATAATATTGGAAACGGTGAAACAAGTGCTCCGATGGTGATGTGAACCTCCAGATAATGTATTCTGCTTAAGTGCCTTAAGTCGCCATCATCTGTCTACTAATGCTGCTTCAAGCTGAAGTTAATATCCCCCAAGAACTTCGCAACGTGACGCATCAGCACATTGTGAAGATGTGTACTCTGTAGAATAATCTATATATACCGAGAGTATAATATTTGTGTATATGTATATTAAACTCTCGGTACCCTATATGATGTATTTTGGACAGTGTGCGCCGGAATTACATGCTTTAATTCCTCCCTTCTCTTTCCACTATCGGACAGCCAGAGAGTCGACAGGTCTTCAAACTTTTGTTGTTTATATTCCGCGCATTAGAAACGAACTCTTTACTTCTTCTTTTTCCATGTGTTTAGCAAATGAGTGGAGTAATCCGCAGGCGTGTGTATCCCGTCCTAATACAATCCAGGCGTCTACAAGGCCACAGTGTATAGGCCTTTGTTACGCTAAGACAGTACGATTTGCCATCTAGGGTTTCGTCATCACTTACCACCTGGTGAGATTGTGGTCAAACACTGGCTTATAATAAATGAAAAGAAATGTACAATTGTACGAGTACATTACTAAATAAAGAAATAAACTATATCCTGGTGCTTTCTAAGCGAACACTTGACAGATATATTATTTCCTTCGTGATTAATCTGACTAAAGCAATTTACAATTGACATAGTCGGTAAGTCCAGGAACTTGGTCCACGACAGAATCATTAATTTGCAACCAAAACAAACGAAAGCCCATTACTCTCCCGCGTCATTTCTTCATGTCGGACTATTCGGGGGGTAGCTGTTAAAAAATGAGTTTATTTTAACGCGAATGGCTTTCTTAAATTGATAGATTGAGACAGAGAAATTGTTACCTCAGCGATCGTTTTATTATTTTTTTTTTATTGTTCTGATGCACGTTTCTTTGTTTTATTGTATAGGTTAAAGTTGGCAAAAGAGCACACAGTCCACCTGATGCTAAGTGGATTATGTGGCTTATAGACATCTACATCTATCTTCATTTAAAATTCAAAATGCAGATGCATTGTCATCACATTGACCACCATGGAATTCCTCGCCTTCAATTAAAATGAGACTTCAGTTTTCTACACTCGCTGTACGAAACCGAACAAAACAAGAAATTATTGAGGTGCTATTTTACATCGGTATCAGTGAGTGGCCTTTTCCCGTTCGAACCGATCCATTAGTGCTATAATCATAATATAGCTGCAACGTAATTCTACCAGGTATAATATACTAGAATCATCAGGTCGTTGGATGAACTTACCATTACACTACCAGGTGTACCACTAGTTATAAATAGATACTTAGTGCTACCTTGCGAACTCGGGGTGAGTCACTGTATTTTGTTCAATTTTTTATTTAAAAAAATATTACTTCCACACTAGGATATGCTCGTGATTCGGGGGAGCAGCTTACATTCATAAATTTTACAAGAACAAACATCCAGAGCTGATACAATAATTTGTAGGCCATGCAAATACTTTTTCCGTGCGGGATTCGAATTCACGGCCCTTAGCCTTGCAATTCATTGCTAAACACCTGCGCAGCGAAGCAGTTAATAAAATTTTTGGAAATATTTTTTTAAATTATGAAATAATATAATTTCTATACAATGTCTGTAAATGGATAAAAGCTATTCAAAATAAGTAAACACTCGATTGCGATTTCAAGTACCGAAGGACTGCATTTCGCGGTCCTTTTCCTTTTTTTAATCTTTACAAAACAACCACAAAAGCAATTATAACACAAAAGTGAAATCCGAAAAGTGGAGACTGGAGCGCTGCTGTTTTTTCCCGCCGACAATAACACTGGCTGGTTACAGCGAACATTACTTAATTCTCTATAGTTGCCATGTCTAATTCGGGAGGCCTTTTATGTTTGACAGTTCGGAGACGTGAAAAATAGAAATTTTCCATGGGCGCCACTTGTTAGGAGCTGTGACCCTTCACATACGTTGCAAATTACTCGCCAGCGTGTGTAGAAAATAAAAAAAAGCTATTTTATTGTAACGCGATAGTGAACTCAGCATTCTACATAATTTTAGAATGGTTTTAATTTGTATTTTTATAAAAATACCAATCCATACATACTGTTTTAAGTTTTATTAATATAAAATATCATTAAAACCCTATTCTGTTGAGTAATAAACTCTGCGTTGTTTCATTCCATTACCATCATCATTGCAGCTGGTCACAAGTCTACTACACAAACGTAGGTCCCAAAAAATACCACAAAACACTGTCCCAAGCCCCCTGCGTCACTCTATCTAGTGGCGGGGGGAGGGGGGACGCAAGACACTTCGCTTATCATTGTAAAGCTGCCCCTTAAGAACACTTCTACCTCATTGGTTATCACTTCACTGATTTGTATTTCGTTGTAGTATGGTATCCCAGCGTTTGCAACCCAGACTTAACACGTGGTAATACGTTATTTACTTTTGTAATGTTAATGTAATGTCTTCCTTTTTTCACTCTACAGTGGCTACTACCCCATATAATTTTGTTGATGCCGTTTTTATTTTTATATTTACTTTTTATAATATGCTATTTTATTTTACTACATATTCTACTTTATATATTACTATTTTCCATAAGGCTTCCGATTTCTTCGATTCCTAACTTACATATCTTAACAATCTGTTCATTACGTTAAAAAAAACACAAAAGAATACTATAAAAAACAGTGTGGAAAAAGAGAAAATACCTCATAACACAAAATAATAAAACGCAAGCCACAATCTACATTTAGTAAAAACCGTGGGAACTCTAAATTATGGAAGAAGGCAACCTCTTTTAATATTTGATGTTACTTAACCGGCGCCAGCCAGCGGGCAATGCAGGAGAATAAATTTAGAAAAACACGAACTGTCCTAAAACGTCCATGATATAGAAAATTAAGAACGTACTTAATATTTAATTAAAAATTAAATAACTTCAAGGTTTTTTGATGTTATTTCAATCGTAAATTCATGATGCCTAAATAAGTGACGTAAGAAGTAACGTAATAAATAACGTAAAGTAAGGGCCCGGTTACACGCTCAAGTTTACTTGCACAAACTCTAATTTGCATAAGCGAACATATACATTTAGCCAGCAAAACGGTATACCGTGCAAATGGCTTGCACAAATCGTTGGCGCATCCATGTTGCTGCGTGTATCCAGAGCTTAAGAGCTCGCAGTATATCTCACATCATGAAAGGAAACCGGGTTCTATCCCCACCAGCAACAATGAAATTGTTAAATGCAATTTTAAGTGCTGATCTACCACGTGGTTGGCGAGGATAACAACGTTAGTAAACCAGCACATTTGAGGCAACATATTTCAAAAACTTTCGAAGTTCGCCGATATTTTTTTGCAGTTTCCAGCAGTGAGACATATAATATATATATATATATATATATATATATATATATATATATATATATATATATATATATATATATATATATATATATATATATACGCTTGTGAATCAATTCATCTATAATATAGAGTTATCTATCAAAAAGTATTAAAAAACATTCCCTCGATATGTCGACGCCGAGGATTCCCATACTGGCTAAGGCAACAAGGGGAGTGCCTTGAAAGTGAGGAAATATGACAAAGGGTTTTGTTTTAGCAGTAAACGCGCAAACTTGTGTTTTTTGGGAATTGATCTGGACTAGATCAAGTTACTCCCGGTCCGAGACTTTGTTCAACAAAGTCTCGAATTCAGACAGTTTTCCCGAGAAATACTGGCACGGCCGGAGCTGTCGTCCACACAGCAATAAATAGTACCGGTTTGCAACACATCATTGATATGCAGAAGAAACAGCGTTAGCGCAATATTGTGGAACACCAGCGTTAATGGTCTTATAATCGGAACAATGGCCGTCTACTACGAACTTGATGTTTCAATCTGCAAGAAAACTGGTGATCAAAATGAATTCCAGCCGCACAATTTCATATCATATCGCGACAAAACTCGCGATACCATCCACATACCATCTGGATGACTGGCGGTCCATCACTGTGCGATTTAAAAGGAGTTTTTTTTCCTCGCACAACTTCCTTGTGGAGTCGACTATCACCTGAGATTTTTTCGAACCGGTACGACTCAGGGACCTTCAAGAAAAGAGCCTACACCTTTTTAAAAGGCCGGCAACGCACCTGCAATTCCCCTGGTGTTGCGGTTGTTCATGCGCGGCGGTAACCACTTACCATCAGGTGAGTTATATGCTCGTTTGCCCTATCTCCTATAAAAAAGTTTGGTTCAAATACGTAAAACGTCTATGCTCTCTGTACTTTTTTATTAATGGTATATTGTAATATATTTATATCAGCATTCAACGGACTGCACCGAATACCTCGTACACTTTTAAGAAAGAAAAAATCGAGCAAGACCGTTTGAAATTGTCGTACATAACGACAATAAGAATTCTATTGTCCACACTTCATCACGGTCTTACGGAATACCAGCGTAAAAACTAATATCTTTAATATTCCCTGTAACCACACCTGCTAATCTTAAGATGCTTGAGTTAGGAGTAGTTCAGGAGAGTAGTCGAATCGCGCTTCTCCTAATCGTGGTTCTCAGAGGTGACAATGCATCTGCATTTTGATTCTCAATCGAATATAAACGTAGATGTCTTTGTGCCACATCACTTATTTACCATCAGTCAGACTGTAAAAAAAAAGAAACGAAGTGCAACGTGCACTGAAGTTGAGCATTGGGTTTGTATGACAAACGTGCGATCTTGAATAACAGTATCCTGATTAGTGTTTTGTGTCTTTCCTTGAAGGTAGGGCTTTGTACTGTAACAGACTTATGAAGGGCTGTAATTATGATGGCAATGATTAAGATTACTGAAGATGATACGGTTGATGAGTGTCACTTAGATTGTATACCACGCCGCACTTCGCCGCAACTCTGACACTCCGGTCACCCGGCTCTTCTCTCGAACCTTGTTGACTTCATCCGTAAAATATGTACAGAGTGCGTTGTCAAAAAAAATTAGCTGACTGTAAAGTTAACGTGACAACGTCATAATAAAACATTGATGAAATGATTGCATACTTTGTGAAATAGAGATACTTTGTCAAGCCGATCGTGCTTTCGCTCGCTCGTGCAGCGCTCTCGCTCCGATCTTAACGTTACAATAAACGTAACGTTACAATGAGTCATCCTTTTTTGTTCGTGCAGCCGTCGTTCATCGATTTATCTGAAGATCTCATGCCAAAAAAATTCCGTTAAAACCCCTCAAAAGTTAACTGATGAACATAGGTCTCTCATATAGATTACCCGGTAGGAGGGATATTTGCTCTAGTTACTACGCTTAACTGGCGGGTTGGAGACCGCAGTTTTATATTTCCATTTAGCTATTATCAGGAAGATGCTGCTGGTTCGGTTTCCATTTATTGCCTCTTGTACGAAACCCACAGCGTGAAATGAGATATATATATATATATATATATATAGAGAGAGAGAGAGAGAGAGAGAGAGACGACTATTAAAGTATACGTGGTAGACACGTTCAGCAGCTATATTATAGTTGTAGCACGAAAAATTTGGCTCGACTGTGGAAGAACCACGATCTGAAAACGCACATCATAAAATAGCAGCTCAACTCTGCTGTGTTCCGTATGATGAGTGTAGATGAAACCGTAGACCCCATCTACTGTATACGAGGCATTCCATCTTAGTCCTCCGAGGTGATAACGCATCTGCATATAGATTCTTAATCGAGGATAGATGTAGATATCTATGGGCTAAGCACTAATTACCATCAGGTGGTCTGTGTGCTCGTTTGTCAATTATTCTATAAAAAATAACCTACAATAAGATCACATTAATATAATTAATTAAAAAGACATCGCTCGATACAGGTATATTTAAACAATACTACTAAAGCAAACGTCTAACATTAGAACGAAGACAATCAAGATTCCCACTGGAGTAACACAACCGCATCCGTACGTTTGGAAAAGCTATGTTTGTCTTTCGGATGTAAGGTTTAATATTACTGCTTCAAAGTTCTCTCATTCTTTAACTATACATTTTTGTTTAAATATTTTTTGCGTAAGAATATACTAATTATTGTTTAATAAAAACTTATCAAATACAAGAAGAAACTGCTTCAGCATTACAGCAGAACAGCACAAAGAACATGGTAATAGATATTCTTATACCGCAACTAAACCGCTACTGTCAATAAGGTTACCCTTTTTAGGTGCTAGGCCTTCATAGATTTAAGATTGTTGTAATAAAAATTTTATTCGATATTTTCTCTGGCAACACTTCTACTGGAAATAGTGTCGTATTTGTAAACCCTAACGAAAGAAATAGTTGATTTTACAAACGAGAGTAAGCTTCGGTACTCTTGTGATAGACACCATTATTTTTCATAGTATAAGTCGGTTAATACACATTACTAAACAACCCTGGGCCACTTTAGTATCTCATGCACTTAAACTAATCCTGATTTATCCGGTATGAGCTGGCAATGTAATCCGCTCCACCCGGGACTGACCGGGTGATCTTTAACCGGGTCAACGAGGGCTCATTACTCTGTATCTTTACGGTTAATCCCAATAATGAGGCAATGGAAGAGCGGAAACAGATAGTGACTTCAATAAGGAGACGAGCAAAATTACTAAAGTTTAGTTTTACTTTCTTTCGTTAACAAGAATCTGAGAAACTAAGCTGGGGATTACAGGACATATGTAAGAAGTTGCTAAACTTTAATCTGAATTAACGTTACTGTTGATAAGGATAAATTAAGTAAATGTGTAAAAAAAATTAGAACTATTGTAAGTGATCTAATCAAGACCATTAATCACAAGTTCTATGCTGAGAATAAGCCTCCCTAAAGCGTGTCAAAAACCGGTCCAGGGCCATTTGCATTCATAGAGTTCCTGTGTGTGTTCCTCGATATAACAGCATATAGGCAGTATTGTACTTCGTTTACGATTGCGAGGCTGCTACTTCGTGCTTGTTGATACGTTTGTCTTTATTGCTTGCTCTGGTTTTACCCCTTCAATACCGATTCTATCATGCAAGGAAACTCAGACGAATCGTTTTTTTAAATGATAAAACACATAAAAATACGGTCGGTTATTTCTTATTCTTCTTTCGCCGAAGAGTTTGTTTTCAGTTTCCATAACCCCTGAACAAATTCAGCAAATCATAAAAAAATAAATCAAATGCAAGGGGTGAGATCCATGCTTAACAATAGATTTTGGCGTGATAGAAGCAGAAATAAAAAGAAAAATAGAAGCTATGAACCATTCATATCTAAACTGTCAAGCCGTGTTTACAAAGCTTCTTAATATGGATACTGGATTAAAACTAGCGCTGATTGACTGGTCACAAACGCTATCAAGAAATTATTAGTAGCCCCAGGGCCTCGGAAAACTCGTAAAGCTGTTGGTCCTGCGCACGCTCTCTCTCTCTCGCTCTCTCTCTTGTCGTATCGGGTAAAAGACTTATAGGACTAAGAGAGTAAGGGAATAGGACTGCTCCTGAGCTTGAGCACACACTCATGCACTTTAATTATTTCCTGCGCGGATGGCTTGTTTTCGTTGAGACTGGCCGCCGTAACCGAAATTGAGTTGTGACGTAATTAGCTGATGACAACCATCAGCCACTACCATACGGTGATGAGATAAATTACAATTTGTTAAATGTAAATTTGTAGTCTCTTTTATGTTCATCATTAAACGATGTTGTTTCAAAATCAACAAATATTAAAAAAATAATACTACCTATTTCTAACGCTATCAACATTATTAATACTGCCGTAAACCTCTCCAAGGAACCTAAGAAATGCTTGTGTTAGTGGTTTGCGTCAGTATTCGAATAGCAGATTTGAACCCGTGACTTTCCATTACTGTCGTTTTACGAGTATTATTAGAATTAGGAACGGGCTGACTCATTTTTAAAGGCCAGCAACGTACCTGCAACTCCGATTGTGTTGCAGTTATTTACAAGCAGGGGTCGACACTTATCATCACTTAAGCCGCATGCTCGTTTGTTTTCGTCTTCTATAAAAAAAGTTACATTCAACTGTTTCCAGGTCAAAACAAAAATGAAAGCGAAAGCAAATATAAACTACACTTTGTTAGCGGACAAACCTAATTTTAGAACAAACTAGTTTTGAAAAGAACTAGTTTTCCGGCTTATGGACAGTATGGCTTAGGTGGATATTACCTTTTCAAATCACAGTAGGTGTAGACAAGTGTGGCTCTTGAGTTATTTTCAAATCTGTTTGGTCTGGTTGGCAACGAAATCCTCAAATCGATTGTCAATAAATATTTTTTCTCACTAATTACTCCTGTTCAAGTTATTTTAATTTCCAATCTTGGTCAAAACTACTATAAACCAATATTTCTCAGTGATGAGTACTTTTGATCGGTTGTCGTAGGTGGAAATAGTATCAGCAAGTACTCTGATGGTGATGTGAACCAACCAACCAATCATAATAAAGTGTCTGCTTAGGCGTCTTGAGACACTCCCGCCATCGACTGTCTGCTGACCCAAGCTGCACTATGTCCCAAAATCTTCGCAATGTGACGAATCAATATTTTTTGACCTACTCTATAGGATAATTTCTTATTTCTGGTTACTGGCGAAAGAATAATGCTACAAATCCATTATCAAAAAAAGGAAGAAAGTATATCCTGGTCCTTTCTCTAATCTTATTTATTAGTGATTAATCTGACTATAACAATTAAGTACCTGGATGACCGAGCTGTGCTCGGTTTTTTTTTAAATCTTGTGTTTTGGAAATTATATTTAGATACAAATTACATATTAATGAAATATGAATAGGTAATACTAAATCATTTAATCTTATCGACATAATAGAAAAAACTGAACTGGTTATTTGAATAAAAAATCATGAGTGCAATTAGTTTCATTTAAATTTTCGTATTTTAAAAAAAAATACTATATATATATATATATATATATATATATATATATATATATATATATATATATATATATATATATATATATATATATATATATATAAGAATTGCTCGTTTAAAGGTATAACAATTAATAATACCAAACATCCGAAACCGATAACATTACAATTGACATAATCGGTAAGTCCAGGAACTTGGTCCACGACAGAATCATTAATTTGCACCCAAAACAAACGAAAGCCCAATACTCTCCCGCGTCATTTGTTCATGTCGGACCATTCGGGGGGTAGCTGCTAAAAAAATGAGTTTATTTTAACGTGGATGCTTTTCCTATATTGATAGATTGAGATAGAGAAATTAGTGCTCCGGCGATCGCTTCGTTCTGATACTCGTATTTCAGTACTTTACTTATGTTAAGTTTTCTGTCGTGCCCTTTTGTTTTATTTTTATTTTATAGAATAATGGTGATAAAAGAGCACACATTTCACCTGATTGTAAATGGACGCTGTGGTGCATAGACATCTTCAGTAGTCCTCGATTAAAAATCAAATTGCGGAAGCGTTATCACCCACGAGGACTATGGTGGGATGCCGCGTTTCAATTGAAAAGAGTATCTGAACCTCTACGCTCACTATACTAAAATCAGCAGGGTTAAGCTGTTGTTTCACGCTAGTTTTCTGTGAATTACCCTTCCCCAGTCAACCTGACCCATTCGTGTTACAACTTTAATATAGCAGCTATAGGATACTATAATACACGATAGAATGGCTGTCAATCTTAATTTGTAGGAGGATTGGCGTCACCGGGAGCACACATACAAGCAGTTACGTCGTATTATCAGTTATCACTACTACAAACACATTTTAGACTTTTGATTAATGTTTTTGACAAATAAATGTTTCTTTATTTGTGTTTCTAATATTCACAAAATATAAATAGTTTCGACTTCCTGGTTGTAGAATATGTCTCCCTTATTCAAATTCCCTTCAATTTCCCGCTGTTCTTCCGACACGTAACTATTGCGCAATTTGCCATTTATTTTAATTTATTTATTTTTTTTAAAAATTTGCATGCAGCGACGCTTGACATGAAAATTGGAAACGATTGATTGTGTTGACATTTATACATTTGAATTGACGTGTTAATGACATGTTAGTGGCTACACAGGCTCCACCAACTCCTCCGTTCTATTATATATATTATAATATATATGAGAATCGGCAGCCGTTAAATACCGAATGGGATGCGAACACTTCCGAGGTTACCAGATGACAAATGTGTGTGTATTGGCTACACCAACCACTTACCATCAAGTGGAATGTGTGCCAGTTTGTCACCCTTACCCTGTATAGGATTTCCTCGTGTATCGTGAGAGCAGTTCACATCCATAAATTTCACAAGGACAAACATTCAGACCTGGAACTGGAACAATTATTTGTAGGCCATAAAAAGACTTTGCCGTGCGAGATTCGAGCCCGCGACCCTTATCGCTGCAACTCATTGCCAAGCTACTGTACGACGGAGCCGTTGTAAAAAAGTTTCAAATTATAATTTCACTTATAAAATAATATACTTTAAATCCAGTATCTGTAAATGGATAAAAGCTATTAAATATAAATAACACTCGATTACGATTTCAAGTACCGAAGAACTGCATTTCACAGTCCTTTTCCTTTTTTAAATCCTTACAAAACAACGACAAAAGCATTAATAACACAAAAGTGAAATCTGAAAAGCGCTACTATTTTTTTTTTCTACCATCAATAACACTGGCTGGTTACAGCGAACATTACTTAATTCTCTATTGTTGCCATATCTAATTCGGGAGGCCTTTTATGTTTGACAGTTCGGAGACGTGAAAAATAGAAATTTTCCATGGGCGCCATTTATTAGGCACTGTGACCCTTCACATACGTTGCAAATTACTCGCCAGCAGAATAATAAAAAAAGCTATTTTATTATAACGTGACAGTGAAATCAGAGTTCTATATATTTTTTTTTAGGTTTTAATTTTTATTTTAATAAAAATACGATTAAATACATACTATTTTTAGTTTTATTAATAAAAAAATGTATTAAAACCCTTTCCTGCTAATTACTAAATCCTGCGTTTTTGTACATTATTCTATTGCATCATCATTATCATTGCAGTCCTTCACAAGTCTACTGCACAAACATAGGTTCCAGGAAATGCTAGAAAACATAGTTCTAAGCCTCCTGCATCAGTCGATCGTCACTCTATATAGTGGGGTAGCTACGTTTCTCAAAGTCAAATACCCAATACTATAACCTTATTAAAAATGAAAGAAGTCGGTCCTCAAAATCTGTTTGATTGAAGGTTGTTTTTTTTTTTTCATTTAAAAATACTCGAACATGTCCTGGTCTAGACATTCATTTAATTTTTGTAAATGTACAAAGTATTCATCTATGACGTACACGTAGACTTTGAAAATAACTCGGATATCAATAACATGAAATAAACACTTAAGTTTTGATGGCTAACCCAAATATAATATGAAAGTGTTGATCTAGTTTAGACTATTATTAATAGAATTAATTTTATTCAATATGTCAAAAGCTAGTTAGCTAGTCCGCTTTGCATTTGAAATTTGCGGGAAGTTGCAGGGATGGCCTGTAGGACCTTGAATGTGTATATATTTTTTATAGGATAGTGATGATAAACGAGCAATCAGTCCACCTGATACTAAGTGGTTGCTGAGGTCCATACACATCTACATCTATTCTCGTTTACTAATCAAAATGCAGATGTGTTGTACCCATGAGGACTAAGATGGAATGCCTCGTTTCCAGTAAAAAAGATTCTTCGGTTTTTTTACACTTACCATACGGATCACAGCAGCGTTAAGCTATTATTTTACGCTGGTATTCTGTGAAAGGTCCATTCCCCGGTCATGCCTACCCATTCATGTTACAAATATAATACAGCTGCAGCATGACAAACATTTTTATTCATAACACAAGTCTCATTTACCGAATTAGATATGGATCTCACCCTTTAAGCAGTACTGCAGTACTGAGGCACTGAAGTATTATAGTATAAAACACAATCAAGGGGATGATAGTCGTATCTACGGTTACGACAGAATCATCAGCGCTATGGGTTACCCTGCAGCATTACGCTGAATCAGGACCTTTTCACTGGCTCGATACACTCCCCATCATTTGTAGTCTTAACCCCCCCCCCCTAAGTTTAATTGTCTTTTTATAATTGTGATGTGTATAGTATATACCAGTGAATAAAAGTCTTTCTTTCTTTCTCGACTCCACCGAGTCAATAATTCATTCTTGGGGTGATGTATACGCTTTTACAACAAAATTCCAGAAAATATACAAAATTTGTCATACGCAAAGTTCAAAATTTTTTTAAACTATCTTTGTAGAAAAGGGGTTATTTTAATGTTCAGGAATTTATGGATGATAATAACCCCTGGGAAGGGTGATCGCTACCAAGCTATTTCTAATTTGTCTTGTGTTGTTAATTGTAAACATGATTGTAAGCTATTATTAGAAAAAAAAAATAGTCTCGCTGGGTTTCTTACTGGTTCTTCCCAGGACAGAGGTTTTTTTGCGAACCAGTGGTAAACAAAAAAAAATTGGCTTTCAATAAGTATTGTTTTAATCTATATTGAATAAATAAGTTTCTGTTTCTGTCTTTCGGTTTATAATGCGTGAACGTATTGCACGGAAGGGCAATATCACGATGTCACTTTTCGTTAAACTCATTTTCGCTCCCCACCTAATTTGCTTACTGCGGGCTATATATTAATTTCAAAGGAGTAAACGTCAAAAAACTGCGGTTGGCAACTCGCCTTCCAGGCACGGCCACTATAGCAAATCCTTCCCCACCCAATTATAAAATATGAGGCAATTTATGGAAAGGCCTATTGGCTATAGACTGGAATGAATTAAATAAATAATTAATAAAATCAAATCCAACCACTTGCATACTACATACTGCAAGACTTCAAGATACTCTTAGCTCTTTGCGTGTAGATCGAACCAAAGATTAACATTTTTAAGTTAAAAGTAACCGTTGCTAGTACATCAGGACGTCAAATACCTCAGTCCCAAGTGTGACCTCCGATGCTGTAAAGTGCCCAAAACGTCGGGAATTAAAAAAAGGATACGTAGTACAACCTTGTTGCAGCTATATTTGTGTTGTAGCACCAATAGGACAGCTTGACTGTGAAAGGACCACACTCTCATAAAACACCAGCTAAAACAACAGCTTATAGCTATTGTGTTTCACTTGGTGGGTGTAGAGAACCGGATACCCCATCTACTGGATATGAGACATTCCATCTTAGTCCATCAATGTGACAATGCATCTACATTTTGATTCTTAATCGAGGATAAACATAGTTGTCTATGGGCTGGAGCATCTACTTACCAACATGTGCTCCTTTGTCACTCTTATTCTTTATAAAGAATTAAAATAAAAAAGCATTAAATTCGTAAAAATAATTTTACTCTGTGCATAGTATTTACGTAAATATAAGAATTCATTATGAATGAAATTTCACATAGATGATTGAAGTTTGGCAAAGTTTCAAAGGTAGTTACGCAGATACGACATGAGGGAAAAACTTCAACGTAATGTTAGATGATATTCCAGTATTCAAAGTCTATATTCAAGTCACCTGATTTGTGAGATTAAAATTTTAATTAAGCAAGCGTTTAATGCATTCAGCGCTATTGTGAATGGAATGTTGACTGAACGACTGCGGGAATACAAATGAAAGATGCACGAACGAATAAATGAATTATTTATATCTACTGAATAGGGAAGCTGTGGTAGCTCAGGGGCTAAACGCTCGATGTAAATTTCGATACGCGAGCAACCCGGGTTCGATGCCCGCCAATAAAATCGTTAATTGCAATTCAAAATGCTGATTTACCACGGCGGTGAAGGTGAAAAACATCGTGAGATAAATCTAAGAGTCTCCGAAGACATGTGAAGTTCGCCAACACTCATTGGGGCAACGCGGTGGATATTGCCTTGCCCTAAAACCATCTTAGAAACGAAGTGAGGCCTGTGCCCTGCAGTAGGATATATATATATATATATAGGCTATAACTTTAACTAACTGAATAAAGAATGAATGACTGGATAGGAAATAAATCACGTGATGGTGACGTAAGAGAATACATCACCTTATTTCGAACCGTGGGTGACGGGGAAAATAGAAAATTCCAGAAAGGTCTTGTGACGTCCGACAGTTGTATAACAATTATGTCCTCTAGACCGAATTCTCGTCGCAGGGCTGAACGGAGACTAGCCACCTGCGAATAGGAGTATTATATACCCGAGTGTATACGAAAGCACAGGTACACTATCAATTCCCTCACTCTCATAGTCCAATGGGACAGTTACCTGACATGACCGGAGTGCAATAGGGCGCAAGACTAACAGCTTTACGGGCTTTCTGAGAAACAGGGTGAAACACCACCAACTTCCAGACTCCGGACTGCAACTGAGAATTTTTTGACAGAAAGACCCGGGATTCGAACCCAGGACCACATGATCGGCAATCGTGTTGACTACCGCTAAACCAATGAGGCAGTCTACTTATATAACTGCTAAAATGTATCTTTTGTTTTGTCCTTCTTCTACAAAGCAAAGGGCCAATGGATCGACATGATTTTTTGTATATATAGATAGTATTTAGCCGGAGAGTGACTAGGCTTGTTCCATCCAACTTGGCGGTCGAAGGAAAAGGAAGAACCTCCCGTCGGCCAAGGTGTTTAACCCGGGGACCGGCAGACGCTCCGTGTGATATTTCGGAGCTATTCTATATATACAATTTTACTTCGGAACTTCGATAGCGCGATTTAGGCTTCGATGTGTTTCGCTTGTGGTACGACGACAGCGCCGCCACATATCCATCCATCCATTATTGCCTAAAAAAACTCTGCAACCTCAAACTCAAAAATTTTATTGCATTTATGTGGTTACGTAAATAATTCTGATGGATATAGTAGAGCCAAGCGTGAGGCCTCATATGGCGTAGCAATATTACATGTCAGTTTAATTTAATTTTATAAGTCGGAAAATGAATTATAAGTTACGTGAGGGTAATATGGCTACCTTAAACTTTGCCGCCCTATAAAACCAAAACCACGAGGATGACAGAGACAAAAACACAAAGTCGCGTACTATAACTAATATATAAAAAAAAGCTTTGACAATAACTAGGAAAACTTCGGCAAACCTACTTAAAAAAACTAACTACACTACACCATACTAAAATCGACTAAAACATTTACTATAATATCATTCGTCAAAATGTCATTACGAAGCAGCGTGCTTTTCACCGTTTGTTATTTTTACAATTACTATTTTGACTGACCGATGAAGAGTTATCGTATCACAAAGCCATTTATGCAAACAACGCTGTAGTTTTTGAGTTATAAGAAAGTGACCATATTAACCGGATGACCATATTACCCTCGCGTACCATATATTTTATTTAGTAAAACTAATTTAAGATTACTTTTAGAAACTTCTTTCAATTTAATGTTTTTTAAGCTATCTTTGAAATCTACTTAATGATTCTTCTTTTTGTAGACATTAAGAGATTTTATTATACATTTTTACACCCATTAGCACCATAGGGTCCTGATTCACTATTGTCCTTTTTTGATCTCTCCCTTATAGACTGCCTCATGGGGGAAATATAGCCATAATTGAAACACTTAACAAGCGGGTTGACAATCACAGTTTTTATTAATATGAGTTGTTTCCGCCCATCTTCTGTTCCAGTTTCTATTTGCGCCTCTTATGACACCTACATAGGCTTTCTTATCCCAGAAAAATTCACTATTCTTCTGGGAGAGATTTCTGTTACTACTGTTAAAATTCTGTCATTACTTCTTTATGCTGTCTTAGATCTTAGAACAACACATCGGCTGTAATTGTTTGTAATAATCTCGTTTTTTGAAATGAATGTTTTTTGAATTTAAATGTTTTCTTATTAAGGTCAAAATATAAATATAATAACGTAACTATAACTTTTATTCAAAAATAATTAAATTAAAATCTGGATTAACAATCACAGAAAATAACATCTGACACCGAATTTGATCCAATGAGGGACTTCGAGTTGAACGAAGACAACATCTGCGCGAATCTTGAAACTTGTATTATTGTGCATATTAATTTTTCTCAGACACCTCGGTAACTCAGTGGCTAATCCCAAAAAAGGAACGAGGTTTGTTAGGCCTTAAAATAATTATTCCAGATCTTGATGTCTTCCCATGTGCGATTTATGTAAGTATATGCCTATACCATACGTGATCGTTTTATACGCGGAAAAGCCATGATACAGCTATATTACGGTTATAACACGGATGGGTAGGCTCGACCGGGAAAGGAACGTGCTCTCACTGAATACCAGCGTAAAATAACAGTATATTGCTGCTGCGTTTTGTATGATGAGTGTAGAGAACTAGAGATCGTTTTACTGGAAACGAAGCATTATATCTTTGTCCTCAGTGGTGACAACGCATCTGCATTTTGATTCTCAACAGCTAGACTAGTTTATTTTAGCTATTTCTATACCATGGGCACATGCGACTGACACTGAAATTATATTTGCTTTGGAGAAGAGGCTCATTAGAGCAATCTATGATTTAAAACTTTAAAAGTCTGTAAGACAAAAATTTAAGGAAATTATCGAAAATGTTATAAGTAGTTTAAAAAAAATTAATATTCAATGTGTAAATACTAGGAACACACAAGCCTCTGTGGAGTCAAGTACTACTACTTGACTCCGCAGAGTCAGCAATTCATTCTGGGGGTAATGTATATGCTTTTACAACAAAACTAGGAAGGATTATTACAATATTAAAGAATTTATGCATGTTAATATCCCCTTGGAATAAGGTGATCGCTACTAAGCTATTTCTAATTTGTTTTGTATAGTTAATTGTGTTACATAACATATAATTATAACTGTCCTTTTTTTAAATGTCATTCTGGGTTTCTTGTTGGTCTTCCTAGAACAGAGATATTTTCCAAACCAGTGGTAGCTGTCTATAGTCCACTTACCATCAGGTGGACTGTGTGCTCGATTCGTATCCTAATTTTGTGGAATAAAATGAGACCATGTTAGCACGGAGGTTACCACGATTCCATAGCGCAATAAGCATCTGAAGGTCTGTATTTGACTCGTATGTTTTTCTTTCACCACGTCCACTGTTTAGCATGTACCTATATATATATATTATATATATATATATATATATATATATATATATATATATATATATATATATATATATATATATATATACATATATATATATATATATATATATATATATATATATATATATATAAGTAGGATGGATATGATTTGAATTTCGATAGATTTTAATTGATTTATTTCTTCTACTCCGTGCTTATGTTATATTTTTTCCATAAGCACGGAGTAGAAGAAATAAATCAATTAAAATCTATCGAAATTCAAATCATATCCATCCTACTTTACGAACGACAACAAAACAATAAATTTAGTAGGCATATTTGACCTTGTCACTTTGCAGGGTCACAGGCTCCAGGGCAGAGGGCAAAGTAATTGTTTAAAATAATTTTAAAACGTTTAATTCAAAATTTTTGTTTTTATTTTTTGTAAAATATCAGTGCCATGGGCTTCTACTCCGTTCTTTTGTTACACCCTATTTTTTTCCAGATGGTAAAAAATCTGCCAGTATAGATTAAGTATTTTCAGAACCGATTGTATTTATTCTTATTTTTTACATAGATTAGGTTGCATACTTCAGAGGTAGTATCACATATTTTTGATGTAACTATTTAGACGATATTCTTGTTGTTATCTTGAACTTGTAATATATCTTGGTGAACTCAAACGGTTAAAATAATCTAATATACAAAGCTTAATATTTGTTTGTTTGTATTTTATACGCTGCCATTACCGTACATCAGATTGCGGTAAAACTTTGTCAACATATTACTTGCACTTCCGCGAAGGTTACACTTATAGATTGACCCGGTAGGTTAATATATCGAATCCAGATATCACCCGTGTAAAGCCAGATCGCTAGTTAACTACAAAAAAATAAAAGAATTAAAAGAATTTCCAATTAATAGATTCTGCAGTCGGTAATAAGATAGCGTATCGGAAAATTAAAGCAGTGATTTCAGACACTGTTGTCTTTTTTATTCGGTGTTAATTAACAAAAAGTGTGAAATTATAAATATTCAGGATTAAATATTGTACATAAAGAATATTGTATCACTCACCGTCGCGTCTATCCAACACAACCATACGTAGTGTTCATAGTTTTAGCTTCATTTGCGTTTAAATATTTTGCGAGCAAAATTTAACTCAAAGTATTATGTGCTTTAAAAAAGAAACTACATAGCTTCCAAATGTATAATTTTCCAAAGTATCAGTGCTCATTTACAAACTTTTGACAGTTCCATTTCTTATGAATGGACAGACAGTTTAATTCATTATTTTCTGTCATTCGTGGCTAAAATTTTAAGGAAAATCCTAATTACATATAGTACATTAACAGTTTATATACTACTAGCACAAAATAGCCGCTTAATAATGTTGCATTTCGTATAGTGAGCGTAGAGAACCGGAGACTCTTTTTACTGAATACAAAGCATTCCATCTTAGTTCTTAGGGGTGAAAACGCATTCGCATTTTGATATTTAATCGACTACATATATCTGTAGAAATGTACGGGTCACAGTATCCACTTACCATCAGGTAAACTGAGCGCTCGTTTTCACATTTATTCTATAAAAACACTGTTTTATGTAATTATTATTATTAGAATCTATTAAGGTCTACTGCTGAAAGTGAGGACTCGGGCACACTGAAAATTGACGCTATGGGCTTTACTGCACAGCATTAAGTTGAATATGGTATGTTTGCCTAATGCACTATACTACATGCAACAGTTATGAACAGAAGGACTGGAATATAATTAAAAACTTTTTATTCAATACAAGTTATAAATAATACTTATTGAAAGTCACTCTTATGTATAACTTTCCACCGGTTCGGAAAATACCTCTGTACTGGTAAGAACCAACAAGAAACCCAGAGGGGGGATATTTTTTCTTTTTTGGAAAAAGAACGGTTTGCAATCATTTAATATGTTAAATAATAATTAACAACAAACTATAGATAGTTTTTTAGCGATCGCCTCGTTCCCAGGGATTATAATCATCCATAAATTCCTCTTTATTATAACAACCTTTTTTAAACAATATATGTTTAATAAAGTTTTAAGCTTTTTAGAAGTCCGATTTAGTTTATTTTCTGGGATATTGTTATATTACACTAATATAATAACAATAACAGTTGCACCAAATATTTTGTTAAGTTGAAAGTTCCGTATCTGTTTTTCAATGTTTTTATTAAAATATAGATTTTACCCGCGAAAATGTTATAGAAATAAAACCTTCAGATCCATAATCATTGTCTTTGGGCTGAGTGCATCCAAAGCTTTGCAGCGCAAAGCTGTAAGTGTGTAGATACACTTAGAAATGCTCTTAAAGCCAGTATAATTACAGGCAGTGAGGCATTTCATCTTAGCCCTCAGAGACAACATCTGTAGCCTTCTTTAGCCACTTACCATCAGGTGGACTGTAAGTAAATATGTCACTTCAATTTTGTAAAAAACGATGTACCAATTTGAAAAAAAATCAAAACAAATATCTACTCATTTTTGTTTCTGAATGGTTCTTTGTTTAGCTCTTATTAGCTGCTTTACACAAGTGCTCTCAAAGTATAATGATCTCGTCGTTCCCAATTGCGTATATTTTTCCATTTTATTGGCGTTTCAATATAATCGGTGATGTTTCAACGGAATTTATTTTTACCGACTTCAAAAAGGAGGAGGTATTCAATTAAACTGTATGTTTTTTATGTGTGTTAGTTACCTTATAAATTTTCTTTGGGTGAACCGATTTTCATAATTCTTCTTTTATCCGAAAGCTGGTGCTTCTCGTGGTCCCAAATAAATTTAATCAAGATCTAACTTGTAAATTATGGATTAGCTTTATAACTCGTATGTAATTGACTTCGAATACATTGTTTCGGTCGTATTGAAGTCGATTTTACAATTTTTTTTATTTTATCACTTGTTCAGAATCAAACTTTGTGAGGTTTTTTTGGATACCATTATCTAATATAGTCTCTAAAAGTCCACTACTGAACATAGGCCTCCTATATAGATTTCCTGATAGGGAAGAGTTTGTCATTGTTGCCAAGTTTGGCAACCTCCTTTTTTTTATTTATTTACACTTTAATGCACAAAAAAGTACGTATGGCGGACTTAATGCCATAGGGCATTCTCTCCCAGTCAACCATTAGGCTAAACAGAGATAGACATTATGGAGGCGGTGCAGCAATAATCAAATAGAGAGGATAAAAGAAATAATAATATATGTAATAAACAATACATAGATATTATATACATACATACATATATATATATATATATATATATATATATATATATATATATATATATATATACATATATAATATATAATAGAATATAATATATATATATATACAAAATAGGTTCGTATAAATATTATATATGTCAGAACATATATGAAATACATACGAAAAAGAGAGCTTAGTCAATTCAAACTTGCAACGATTTAATCATATACTTACGGACTTGATTTTTAAAGACGAATTTGTTGGGAGCTTTTTTAATGTCAAGAGGGATGTCGTTCCAGAGTCTGATGGCCACGAGGGCGAAAGAGTGAGATAAATAACCAGTACGGTGTAAAGGAGTGAGTAACTTAAGATTGGCCGAGGAACGGAGAGAAAAATTATGAGAATCTCCCATGTATTGAAATTTAGATTTCAGATACTCGGGAGCACATGGATCGTTCAAAATTGAGAAAAGGGTGCAGAGTATTCTAACATATCTGCGCTGACGGATAGGCAACCAGTTTAACTGTGTACGAAAGGAAGATACATAGTCGTATTTACGAAGACCATAAATGTATCTGATGCAGTTGTTAAGCAGACGATCCAATGTATTAAGATGAAGTTGAGACAGGTCTGAGCAACACACATCGACATAATCAATAATCGGTACAATAAGTGATTGGACAAGTAAAATCTTGGTATTGGTAGGAAGAAAGTTTTTAAGTCGATATAGAGATCGCAAAGATCCAGTAGTTTTGCGACTCACCTCCTGTATATGTTTTTTCCATGTTAAGCAACCATCGATGTACAGACCAAGGTTCTTTACGCTAGTAGAGAATGGTATGACATTATTATTAAACATAATTGATGGTTGGGTGGCAATATCCAGTTTAGATAATAATCTTGAGCTACCTAAGATTATTGTTTGGCATTTAGACGGGTTCACGTTTATGCCATACACAGTAGACCATTCTGAGATATATTTTAAATCATCATTTAACAGTGAAATAGCACTTAGGATATTTGAAGGCTCCACTTGCGCATATAACTGCAGATCATCAGCATACAAATGGTAAGAGCTCTTGAGATTTAGTGTGATGAGATTTATAAAAATGGAAAACAGAAGAGGAGAGATAATACCGCCTTGAGGGACGCCAATTGACACATCACGCCAGTCAGATAGTATATGACCAGTGCGCACAGCCTGTTGGCGCCCCCGAAGATATGTTGAGAACCATTCCTGAGCTGAAGACGAGATATTCAAATGAGAAAGAAGAGCTAACAGGATACCATGATCGACAGAATTAAATGCATTAGAAAAATCAATTAAGATGAGAACGGTCAGTTTTGATTTTTCCATCCCCTCACGAATATCTTCCGTAACCTTGAGAAGAGCAGTAGTGGTAGAATGACCCGGGCGGAAACCAGACTGATAAGGGGAAAGAATATTCATTGAGAAAACAAAAGCAGAAATCTGTTTATGAGCGACAGCTTCCAGAACCTTAGAAATAAAAGGCAGAATAGAAATTGGTCTGAAATTAGATAAAGAGCTGCATTCAGTAGCTTTCAAGATGGGAATAATAAAGGCTTTACGCCAGAGAGTTGGAAAAGCACCATTCATCAGCGAAAAGTTAATTATATGAGTTATCACGGGTAAAACAGAATCCAGCACGTGCAAAACCATTACCCTACTCACGTCATCACATCCAACGGCTTTCGATTTAATAGAGGAAATTGCTTTGCGTACCTCGTCTTCGTCTACAGGAGTAAAAGTGAAAGTTTCATGGGAATAAGGAGGCATGGAAGATATAAAAGAGATGGCATTAGCTCTAGAAACATCAGAAACTATTTGAGAAGACAGAAAATGACGATTAAAATCGTCAGGAGAAAAGGTGACGCTATTATAGTCAAATTGCGATTTTCCATATCCAAGCGTATTCAGAAACTTCCATATATCAGCCGAAGATGAATTAAGTAGTTGTTCGTAGATATATCGGCGTTTAGCAGCTCTCACCATTTGATTGCATCAATTTCTTGCAGCTTTATATGCTTGCCACTTTACCTCAGTGCGATTCTTCTTAAAAGCACGGAAAGTTCTATCGCGTTTAGCCATAGCCAATCTTACCCCAACCGTGATCCATGGAACAGGAGGACGCTTCAGTCGAACAACACGCTTAGGAGCATGTTTATTATACAGTCCTAATATGTTGCTGTTAAAGAAGTCGACTTTTTCATCAACTGTGGAAGCAGTATATACAGATGACCAGTTAATAGCATCTGCATCACATTTAAGCTTTTTTATAATTTTATGTGTTTTTTTTTCACGAAAACGCTGCTGCCTTCTTTTAGTTTCCCCCTGTCGCCTCTTACGACATCCAAATATTGTTAGGAGTAGTGGATATCCTCACACCACTACTACACGGTAGTAGTTCTTTGGATACGTTCATCATTTTTCACACCCATCACATGTTCATTGCTGAATATAGGCCACCCTCAAAAAGCATGGTCCTGCATCCGTCGACCCCCTACATCTACATCATAGTGATCCATCTTGAATAAAACTATTATTTACGGATTTTATCACGTTTAATTACTACTTTACTTATTTTTATTATCTCGCAGCATCGTACTGACAATCACGTTGTTAGGAGTACACCACTGATCACTTAATGATTTTTTAAATTTACGCGAACACTACACATTGAATAAAACTATTATTCACGGATTTTATCGCGTTTAATTACTACCTTACTTATTTTTAATTCCCGACGTTTCGGGTGCTATACAGCACCCGTAGTCACGGCGAGACTGAGATGTTTGACGTTTCAATGTCATAGTTAGTCCGGCTACCTTCAGTTTTTGAATACTAATTTTTGGTCCGATTTACGCAAAACGAGCTTAGAGTATCATGAAGTCTTGCTGTGGTATGCTTGGGTTTGGGTTTAATTTTGTTAATTATAGGATCCCAAGCAAGCAACCCCCCCCCCCCCCCCGTGAATATGGGTGCTGTAAAGCACCTGAAACGTCGGGAATTAAAAATAAGTAAGGTAGTAATTAAACGCGATAAAATCCGTGAATAATAGTTTTATTCAATGTGTAGTGTTCGCGTAAATTTAAAAAATCATTAAGTGATCAGTGGTGTACTCCTAACAACGTGATTGTCAGTACGATGCTGCTACTATGGTTAGCCCATTGCCACTACAGATACTGCTCCGATGGGCTATGTCTATTGTTTTTAGGACATCCGTGTATCGTTAACCTTCTTATCATACAGAGAAACTTGATGAGTGATCTAGTTTTCCCATACGGCCAGCAGTGATACATTGTGTATGTCGGTCGATTCAGTAAGTCATAACCTGCAAAATGCATTAGTCATAAACTTTTGTTTTAGAATTTTTCTGTGTACCAGACAATATTATTTGTAGTCTTTAGATACGTTATACACTATTTTTTATATAGAAGAGGAAACAAACGAGCACGCAGCTTAGCTGATGGTAAGTGACCACCGCCCATGTACAACTGGAATTCCAGGAGAATTGCAGGTGTGTTGCCGGATTTAAAAAGTAGTCAGCTCTTTTATAATTCAAATTCAACCAATGAAGCAACAGTAACTGAAAGTCGTTCGGCGAGAGTTCGGATCCGCCATTGGACTTTGTGGTGTACCGCTTTCAACCCAGGCATTTTAAGATTACTTAGGAGTGAGTCGCGGGCGTATCAGTAATGTTAATGGCGTTACAATTCGCGGCACGAAAGTCTAGCGGTGACCGTTATTGCGCATAATTGGCCGTACTGCGCATTATTGCGTATGATTGACTGTGCGTATCGTTTGCACGCGCGGATTATTTTTCGAATCCCATTCCGACCCCTATACTGTTTCGACATTTGCAGCTATCTTCTCCACATTTTGTTCAGTGCTAAGGTAACGTGTCGCAACTTATACTAATATTGTTTTAAAAATATTTCATAACTGTTATCAATTTCGAAACAACATCATAAAATCATAAACATGAACTTACATTTAAATAACTGTACTATATATCATCACCGTGTGTTAGTGACATATCATTATCAACGGCTCAATTATGGTTACCGTGGCCAGTCTCAACGGAGACACGCCATCTGCGAAGGATATAATTAAATTGCCTGATTGTATGCTCAAGCACAGGAGCACTCCTATTCCCTCACCCTTATAGTAATCTGACAAGAACAGAGAGAGTGAGAGAGAGAGAGAGAGAGAAAGCATGCGCAGGACCAATGGCTTTAAATACTGTCCAAGGCACGGGGGTGAAATATTGCCGACATACTGGCTATGTGCTGGAATTTCTCAATCGTTTGCAACCAGTCAAGGCAGTATTAGTTTTATACCAGTATCGACATTGAGAAGCTTTGTTTGTGAACACGGTTTATGAGTGGAGATATGGTTATTTTAGAGCTGTTTTAATGTTTCTTTTTTTCTTCCAGCCCATACTAATGTAATGTTAAGCATGGATCTCATCCTTGTATTTGATCTTTTTTTATGACTTACTTAATTCGTTCAGAGAGCTATAGAAACTGCCAACGAACTGTTTGGCAAAAATTGTATAAGAAACAACTTTTTTTAAATGATATCAGAGTTTATTTGCATGATAGAATCAGTATTGAAGGTATCAGCAGTAGAAGCAGAGCAACCAATAAAGACAAAGGGATTAATAAGCTGCAGTAGTATTGGGCAAGTTATATAGCACAAAGCAGTAGCCTTGTACGAGTAAACGAAGTGTATATCTACCGCCCATATGGTGTTACTATCTAGAAAAACACTCAGGAAATCTATGGATGCAAGTAGCTCTGAAGTGGTTTGACTGTCATTGCGGGAGGCTTATACTTAGGAAAGAACTTGTGATGAACAGCCTTGAAGACGATGATAATGCTACTTAGATTACTTACAACATTTCCAATTTTTCTACAAATTTACCTTACTTATACTTAACAACATAACATGTATTCTGATTAAAGTTTAGCAACTTCTTACATTTGTCCTGTAATCCCTAACTCAGATAGTTTCTCAGATTCTCGATAACAAAAGAAAGTAAAACCAAACTTTAGTAATTTTCCTTGTCTCCTTACTCTAGTCACTATCAGCTTTCTCTCTCCCATCTCCTCATTATTGGGATTAACCGTAAAGATATAGAGTAATGAGCCCTCGTTGACCCGGTTAAAGATCACCCGGTCAGTCCCGGTTTGAGCGGATTACATTGCCAGCTCGTACCGGATAAATCAGGATTAATTTAACTGCATAAGATACTAAAGTGGTCCAGGAATGCTTTGTTTTGTGTTTCGACCGACTTAAGCTAGGAAAGAATAATTATGTCTATTACAATAGCATTGAAGATTACTCTTGTATAAAAAATCAATTTTATATTTCCATTAGAGTTGTCATATACGACACTATTTACTATACAAGCAATACCAGAGATAATATAAAATAAGAGATAGATTTATGAAGCCCGAGCTTCTAAAAAAGGATAACCTGAGTAACAGGTGTACAGTGTTGTAGCGGTGTTAGAATATCCACTACAGCATATCGTCTCGTGAGTATCGTAAGAAACGACTGCTTGAGACAAACCAGGAGACAGGAGAGCAGGGAAATTAATCCAGCGTGTTCAAAATGCCTGTACCCCTTCTGTGAATATGAATGAATGAATGAATGAATGAATGAATGAATGAATGAATATACTTTATTGCACACCACAAACAAATTTACAAAAAACATAACAGAGAGCAGATTACATGTACAATTTGGAGGCCTTATCGCTACATAGCAATCTCTTCCAGGCAACCAAAGGTGTAAAGGAATAAAACAGTGAATACTAGGTAGGTGGTGCAATATAAATATACCTAATATAATATCAATACATGCAATAAAATAACATATAAGTAACTAATACATTAAAAAATATGATACACATATACATACGTATATACAAAAACATACACACACATATATATACATACATACATATATATACATATACATATACATACATACATATACACATATACATATATATGTACATATATACATACATATACATATACATACATATATCCTCAAATATATACCACTAACAATAACATAAACAAATAAATACAAAACTACATAATCACATAATTTATCCTAATGATTTTCGAACGATTGAGACAAGCAATGCTCTTTAAGAAGTCGCTTAAAGACTACAATAGTCTGAGCTTCGCGGATATACAAAGGTAGGGCATTCCAGAGCTTAATAGACTATACAGTAAAAGATTTATTAAAGAAAGATGTATTGTGAGTTGGTACCCTTAAAATGAGTTTCCTTGAAGAGCGTAAAGGTTCCCCTGGAAGCCGAACAAAACTAAACTTCTCCTTAAGATAAGGAGGAGTAGAAGGGTGAAATAAGACACAGTACAGAATAGAAAGAATGTGCATGTTCCGGCGAAATTGGATAGGTAACCACTTGAGACGTGAGCGAAATTGGGAAATGTGGTCAAATTTGCGCAATCCAAATATGAACCGAATACTAGTATTTTGAAGTCTCTCAAGCTTAGTTAGCTGGTCTTTAAATATGTCTACATAGCTTGCATCAGCATAGTCGAGAATCGGAAGGAGAAGAGACTGTGCGAGCATAATTTTTGTAGGAATGGAAAGAAATGATCGAAGGCGACGCAGTGAACTAAGAGCGACAAAGGTTTTCTTACTTACCTCATTCAGTTGGCGTTTCCAATTTAAGGAACTATCAAGGTAAACACCAAGATTTTTGACATTGTCAAAGTAAGTGATCACAACCCCATCGAATACAACAGGTGGTATGGAGAACCAGTCAATTCTTGAGATAAAGCTCTGACTACCAAAAATGATAGCCTGTGACTTTTTAGGATTGACATTTAGGCCATATGATTGACTCCACTCATGAATCATATTTAAGTCATTGTTTAATGTAGCGATTGCATTCGGCAAATTCTCAAGAGTTGACTGGGTGTAAATCTGGACATCATCCGCATACATGTGGTAGAGAGAAGAAATTTTATGAGTAATTGAATTAATGAAAATGGAAAAGATTAAAGGTGACAACACGCCACCCTGCGGCACGCCTGCAGTAATATCACACCTAGATGAGTGAGTTTCATCAACATGAATACACTGCCGACGGCCACAGAGATAACTTTGAAACCAGTCAATTACTGATGGAGATATGTTAAGGGAATACAACTGACTCAACAGTATATCGAAATCAACAGTATTGAACGCATTACTGAAATCTAGCAAGGTCATGACTGTGAGTTGTTTATTATCCATACGCCACCGTATGTCATCAGTAACATTAATTAAGGCAGTAGCCGTACTATGACCGGGACGGAAACCGGATTGTAAAGAATTCAACAAATTGTGCTTATTAAGGAAAAGTGTCAGCTGTTGGCAAATAAGTTTTTCAAGGACTTTAGAAAGGTAAGGTAAAATCGAAATGGGACAGTGAGGTTGACGGGATTAGATTTCTTTGGAAGGGGTATAACATAAGCACTCTTCCAGGCTTGAGGGAATTTAGGGGAAGATGCACATGCGTTAAGCAAATGAGTGATAATGGGAGTGATAACATCAAGGAGAGGAACGCTCATATTACGGCTAATGCTGTCGCTACCGACAGCGTTTGAGGAGATGGATAATATGATTTTCTTAACATCACATACAGTAAATTGACTAAAAACGAACGGAGAATAATTAGGAGTCGGACTTACAGAAAGAGAACGAAGTGTTTGCAGTTTATGTTCACTGTGATAACATTCCTCCACGTGCCCATGTAACACCTTATATTAGCAACGCAAGAATGCTTAAAATGAATTAACGTTGGCAACTTCATTTCGCCACTTTATTGTTTGGCACTATCAAATCGAGAACTCCCTCCTACCTTTATAATAAATTACAATGGACACGAGACAATGCTGCAATTTAGACAAAAGCTTCGGCGTACAAATTGCTCATACCCATACATAATTCTGCCGCATTCCGAGGGAGCTTCAGATATGCCACAACTAAGTGCTGGATTAACCTTGCACCGCCTCTTCGAAACTTACTATCAGTGTATAGTTTTCGCACAAAATACAAAGCTATACTATTAAACGAACAGCTATGATCGTAGATTATCAATTTAAAATTTAATGTTTTTATGCTTTAGCGTGTATATCTATGTATGTTCCAGTGTACAAGCTAATTACACTATTTTCTTTCCATTGCGCGCGTAGTGTTAGCGCAGGTTCTGTGATAAAACATGCTAAATGGATGCGGTAGCATGTTATGTTGAAAATATCTCTCGGGTTGCGATTGTGTATAAGTGTTTTTATATGAAATATAAATTATTTTTATATCCTCGATTCCAGTTATGCAATGAAATTAACATTCATAAACATCCGGTATAGCACTACAAAGATAAGGCAGTCGTGGCCCAAAAGTAAATATAAAAAGAATATTAAAAACCTTGAACGAATTTAATTCGTTCAAGTTAAAACCTACCAATTGTGTATATACTTGTATTATTAATCCAAATAAGTATATATTATATGTGCCCATGTGTGTATGTGTATGTGTGTTATCCGTATGTATATATTTATGTATGTATGTGTATTATATCTATGTATATGTGTATATATTATGTGTGTGTGTGTGTATCTATATAATGTACTTAATGTAGCCACTGAAAATCAGGGCTAGGATGACACATCTTAGCGTTTCCTGAGTGGCAGTCCTATTTGGACCATTTTCCATTTTTTTTTAAAAATTGTGTTTTTTTAAGTTAGCTGTTCACTTTTTTTTTAAGTTTGTGTAAGTGTATAATTAAGTCTACTTATAAGAATACCTAATTATAATGTATGTTTTGAGTATTTATTGCTATTTTTTTAAGAAATGGCCAAATAAATATCTCTTTCTTTCTTTCTTTCAAGGACAGGAGCAGCAACTTCCTGATAACAACTAGAAAATGAAAAATCAACTACAGTTGCCAACCTGTTTGCAAACTAAGTCAACTATGGCAAGAAAGCCCATTTATTGATTTATTATTTGCATAATGTACGTTTTGCTTTTAAAATCATTACAAGCAATAGCATTGCAAATCATTTACTCTGTTGTAATTGCTCCTACTCGTAAAGGACAAATCCTAAAGTCGTTCAAAGCACGACTATACAATTTGGCATTTGTTATAAAAAAAATAGTACAACACATTAAATATTTCTGGTGTACTACGTGACAAGACTATGTTCAGAAGTGGATTAAGAAAGGCTGTAATGATGATGACGATGATAATAATGATTGACAGGAAGCAGTTCCTTCTTATATTTGATAAGTTGTTAATAAATAAAATTATTATATTCTAACACAAAAAATGTCTAGCTACAGAATGAGAGAACTTTGAAACAGCAATATTAAACCTTAAATCCGAAAGACAAACATAGCTTGTCCAAACGTACATATGCAGTTATGTAACTCCAGTGGGAATCTTGATTGTCTTCGTTCTAATGCTTGACGTTTGTTTTAGTTGTATTATTTAATTATACGTGCATTGATTATAAACCGATGCGATGTCTTTTTCATTATTTATATTAAGGAGATCGTATTTCACGTTATTTTTTTTTATAGAATAAGTGACAAATCAATACACAGTCCCCCTGATGGTAAGTGGAGCATGTGGCTCATAGACATCTACATCTACCCTCAATTAAGAATCAAGATGCAGATGCTTTGTCACCGCTGAGGACTAAGATTGAACGCCTCATTTCCAGTAAAAAGGTTCTCCGTTTCTCTACACTCATTTCACTCACATTTTTTGTAGCAGTTCTATGTTCAGAGGTGGTCTTGTGCTGGGATTTCTCAAAAAATATATCTAAGTTTTTCGGATAAATTATAGCCTAAATCTTAACTGGGATCAGACGTAGCATTTTTTTCCCGATACAGAATTGTCTGTCATTTTTGCGGGGGAAATTTGCAAAGACAAAAACAATTTCCTTCCACTACGAAACTCACACGTTACAATTAAAACAAATAACGAACAATTTCACACACACATAGATAAGCTACAACAGTATCGCTATGTGGCAGCGACAACTCGAGTAGTCAGTTCCTCGACCAATGTACGTATTATATGAGGGCAAACAACTCGTGTTTGTAAACAAATCCGGAACAACACGATCGTTTTTATTATAAATTTTTAGTTTATAAAGAAATAATTAGCAATAATATGATAATAAACTACTTATATATATGAAAAGTAACGCCAACCTTTTGTAAATTTGACGCATCAAATCTCTAATTGCTAAACCAAACAATTCGGCATTTTTGGTGAACATCGATTCACCCGTAGAACTAGATTGTCTTTTTCATAGAAGAGTTAGTGTAATTAAGTAAGCAGTTCAGTTGCAACTAATTTTTTTGTATGCAAAGGACCGCATGGACATATACTTTGACAGAGAGGTATGTATGCTTATGGCTACTCCCCTCCAGTCCGCGGGTGGCCCACGTTGCTCGATGGCTCCCTATCTGGTCTTTAAGTTTCCTTCAATACAATCATAATATAGCTGTAGCGTAGCTCTACCTGTTACGTGTCCTCTAAATATTTTATTCCTCAAACATGCAGCTCTCCTCATGATATTTTTTTTCATCACCAAACACTTATCTTATCAATGTGGTGATTCACAGATCTCATCATTGCGTGCTGTGAAATACGTGCTAAACCCCTGAACTGCCACGACTTTAACTTTGTTTGCCGTCCAAAGGAGACGGGCGAATATGGGATTAACGTTACACAAGTGAAATATTTATCAATATTTTTTACAGTTTTTTGTAGTTAATAATGAAATATTAAGCAGTTTTAGCATGGCAAAAGAAATTAAATATTTAATGATAATAATACTGACTTCCGTTATTTTCATTTTTAAACAATGCTGCCAGATGAAATAGGTTAGTTTATCGATTTTAATACAAAAATAGAAAAAAAAGACAATAAAAAGTGATTCAGTCTTTTCTTCTAGTAAGTTTAAGAAACTTATTATTTAAATAATGGTTTCCTCGTGACACTTCAACGTTTCAAAAAAGTCGTAAAAATAAATTGACTGAATAGGTTAATAAATCGATTATCAACGTTTTATACAGGCCACAAAGCGAAAATGTCAACGTTAGTTTAAAAACTCAAACGTCAATCAAATTATTTCTTACTTTTGTTTGGCTCTGAGCTTGCGGTGGTAGTGAATATTTTCTGTCGTTTTTCTGTGCTGTAATAATATCCTGATTTTTAACTACTCTGAATACGTATAAAGAATTCTGTCGGTTTCTTTTCAGATTTTACAAGAATACATGTGCAAAATGATAACATAAATGATTTTCCCCAGCTCACACAAAATATATTTAGGTATTTATCAAATTAAGTAGGCTAGGTCCCATCATGCCTATGTTCAGCAGTGGACTTGTGAAGGGCTGTAATGATGATGATGATGAAGGTCCCATCATGGAGAACACATATGACAAGATGGGAGATATGAAATAGAAGTGTGTCGAGAAACAGACAGCAACCTACTAAGAGAACTGTCTTTATTTAACCTTTTAATAACCGCCTAGAATATTACTATCCAACCATTCTAGCTGGCTAGTAAGAGGTCGAATAAAATCAAGACATATACTTAAGCTCAAAAACATATTTTACATATATTTTAGTTGACAGTTCTCTTAATGGTAGAGTGACCATTAAACAGTATTATTTGAATTGCTTAGTAGGCAAAAGAAAAGTAGATTGCTGTTATGTAATGTCCATAATATGGTACCTAAGCTGGGCAAGGCGTCAAGAGAATTTAATATCGCATGCACCGTTTTTAGACGATATTGTATTTGTTTATGATGAACTCGACGATTAATAAATCATTAAAGGGGAAAGTGTTTTTTATTCATAATCCTTTTGCTTTTTTATAATTACTTCAAACCTCTAGAATTTAGTTGAACGGTGGCGTCTGAATCTTCTATTTGTGAATGTCCTACAATACATAAAATTAAGGTAAAGTCCAGTTTACAATATAGTATAATAATTATTTTCTTAAAGTGTAATGTGGGACCTTGGTGTAAGAATAATATTGTAAGCATCACATAATCACATATACATAATAACTTTGTTTTTATACAAACCAATAACATCCAATTTTTTTCTACCATGAAGCAGTCGTAAACATTTTACCTTTTTTTAAATGGTATTGGTATTTAAAAAAATAATGCAGTAATCGTTACTGTAACATCAGTACCAGCTTTTTATTACAAAAAATATACAAAAAAATTCATTACAATAAGTGTTTTCAAAGGTTGGACTTTCACAAAACCTTAGTTATCTTTTTTATTATTTTATTTATTTATTAGGTTCTCCAACAGTTATAACACAATACATTTGAATAAAAAAAATACAAGTTCCAACATGTCAGCTAAGTGCATAACTACTTATAGGGGAACACATCATGCGTTTAATAATGATAAGTTACCTCTATGTGAAAGAACAATCATTAAACCTATTTTAAGTTATTTTTTAATAAATTACAGAAGATATTTTTTGGTGACAAAGTCCCTGATCTGTTTACGAAAATGTTCAGAAGAATCAAAATTAAGATCTACCAATGTGATGCATTCATTGTAAAGTCTACTCAATCTAGGAACAGGAGAGAAATGACCAAGTTTAGTCCTACGCATTGGTGGGTTCATAGGCTGAATAGGCTTTCTCGGAAGCCGAGAAGGTATTCTGAAGAAAAAGGAATTTAGCGAAGGAGGACAGTCTATCTTATTATGGAAAAGCTTGTATACAAATATCAAATCCGAAATGTCACTTCTTGCTTCAAGTGGTAATAACTTAAAAGTGAGAAGCCTACTTTTGTACGATTTAAACGATCGAGCTTTATCTACAGAGAACGCTACGTGCCATAGAAACTTTTTCTGAACCCTTTCCAAGCGTAACGTATGTGTTGCGAAATGGGGTCTCCAAACAACACTGCAGTATTCCATAATGCTACGCACAAAACTGTTATAAAGAATCATCTTGGTCTTAACGTTCTTGAAAATCTTTGTATTGCGTATAATGAAACCGTCACTACACACACCAATACTGTCAACTTCTTGTAATTTGATACCATTGATTTGGTATAACGAATTTGTAATATTTTGTTTGCGTGTAAATTTTATATGTGTACACTTTTTCGCGTTGAGGACCATATTGTTTTCGTGACACTACCTTGTCAACTTATCTAAGTCTGCTTGCAGGAGATTCACATCATCCATGGAATCGATTTCACGCAAAAGTTTAAGGTCGTCAGCATATAAAAAAGACTTAACATAATTAAGATTAGCAGAGACATCACTGACGAAGATGTTAAACAAAACAGGACCGAGGTGCGAGCTTTGTGGCACTCCTGATGATATTTTATGGGTTTTAGATGAATAACCATTAACTACAACGAAAACAAGATCTGTGAGTTAGGTAAGAACTGAATCATTTAAATAAGGAACCATGCACACCAAAGGCTGAAAGCCTACAAAGAAGGAGGCAATAAGATACTTTATCAAACGCCTTGCTAAAATCGGTGTAAATAACATCAATCTCTTTGTTCTTGTCCATAGACTTAATCAGCTCTTCGGTGAAGCACACTAAGTTTGTCGATGTCGATCTACCCCGCGTAAATCCGTGTTGTTGGTGTGTTAAAAATTGTTTGAAATAATTTTGAATTAGGGGAGTAATCAATGACTCCATGACTTTACCCATTTGAGGGAGGATTGAAATTGGTCGGTAGTTTCCTATTATATTTTCACCGCCAGATTTATAAATTGGCACATTTTTAGCCACCTTCCAGATTTCGGGGAAAACTCCAGACTTCAGAGAAAAATTAAATATGTAATGTAGTGGAGTGACTAAATTTGATGCACAATTAACCAAAAAAATGGCTGGAATCTCGTCATATCCCGCTCCCTTCAACTTATCCAGCTTGGTCAAACTTTGGTAAATCATTTCTTCTGTCAGGTTAATGGAACTGAAAAAACCATTGCTATATGTGATCGGGTATGACTGTTGACCAGATTGATTTGACTGTTCACCACTATAGACAGAGGAGAAGTGCGATGCAAAAAGATCACAAATATGTTGACCATCAGACGTTATTACAGAACCATCTGTCATCTCGGCCGGATATGAATTCAGACTGCCACATTTCGATTTGATAAACGACCAAAAGAATTTGGAATTAATGGCAATATTTTCTTCGGTGCGTTTTATATAGGAATTGTAGGCTTCCAACGATAGTTTTTCACATCTTTTTCTACAAATATTCAATTCTATTTTATCTAACGGATTTTTATGTTTTTTGTATCTAAGTCTTATTTTATTTTTTTCATGCAATGTCTTGATCAAACAAGAGCTAAACCATTGCGGATTTTTTTTGTTTCGTTTTTTTACCGTTGGAATGTACTCTTTAATGGTTTTATTAAGTTTATCATAGAATATTGTTACCATGTCGTCTACCTTTTCTATTCCGAAAAAAACTTGGGACCAGTCGATTTCCACCAGTTTTCGGTTAATCATTTCATAGTCAGCCCTAAAAAAGTTTCGACTAGTGAAGTTATAGTTTTGTGCTAAGTTGTAATACTTTTTTGATTTTAAAAGTATTTCTAAGGGAGGATGCAGCACATCGATTGCAGACAAAACATCAGTTGCGCGGTCTACTTGAACTAATAAATGTGATTGCTCCAAAAACACTAGATCCAGGACTTTACCCTTACAATTCGGAATTTCATTGTACTGTTTAAAGTTATTCATACAAGCAAAATCAATTAGTGTCTGACATAGTATTGATTGAGTGGCAGAGGATGTATTATTTATTTCACTCCACTCTATTTGGCTTAAATTAAAATCACCTACAATCATTGGATATACATTACTTTCTACGTACTCTAAAATTTTATTACAATTTTCAGTAAATCTGTTTAGAATAACATGATTAACAGGGGGTAGTAGGTGTACTGCGCAAAGTGTGATATTATAGTTGGGGTTTGAGTCTATGCTAATTTTGACCCACAAATCCTCGCATGTACTTTCCCACTCAGTTATGCGTCTAGCATAAAATTTTTTGGCGACAGCAATCAGCACACCACCTCCCCTCTTATCATAGTGAAAACCAATGGTTTCCCTGTCCCTGCGAAAAACTGTGTATCTATCATCAAAAAGTTCCGTACTGAATACACTCCTATCTAGCCATGTCTCCGTTAAAATAATTAAATCATATTTGCTACAGCACAGATTACGGTAAAAATTATGCGTTTTAGTTCGCAGTCCACGAGTATTATGATAATAAATATATAATTGAAGCTCTACGAATGAAAAAAAAACCAATGCATGCACACAAAATAAATAAAATTTAGCTTAGTACCTATTTAACTATTCTAATTTAGATAAGGTGTCCATATTTTTAATAACAATATAACCATATATATCTTAAATAAGAATTCTTCAATGAAAACTATAACTATCAGAGTATCTAATTTCTTTAATTTGAAGAGATTATAATCCTTTCTTTTGAACTGAAGTTGGCTAGAGGTCAAAACTTTTATGGAAAAAGAAATAATATCATAAACGACAGTGGCAAACTCCCAAACAAACGAGATGGCCAAAATGTGCCCCAAGCTGAACAAAATAAGACTATTGCTATTAATTTAAATAAAATAAAAAAAGAAATTTGAATAACTATTAACATTCCATAGCAGTTTTTGAAAAATAATCAAGTTTAAAAGTATTTAAAGTGATTTCTTCTCTTTGAAGTCACTCTATAGAACCTTTAATGTGGCCATATAATACTTAAAAAGATCAGAGTAGAGAAAAAACAATAGCTAAACTTATAAAAATACTTTATTTATGTGTCAAGCCTCCAATTAAAAACTAATCAAAATACACTAAAGGATAGGATTTTATTTATTTGTTTAATACAGCAACAGCTTAAACATGTAACGTTACATTAAAGGATAAGGTTATTTTACTTAAGTACTTGAAACACTGAATCCGTCCGTCCAGCATCAAAACAAAGTGTCACTCGTTATATGAAGAATATGTACGCTTTTCCTTCGTAGGTTTTTGTATTTTATCGTATTTTACTTTTATTTAATAAGTGCCGTAGCCCCGCGCGAGTGCTCCACTAATTATAAACGGTGTAATACATAAGTTTAATTATTTTCTGTGTAATATACTTCGGTCAATAATAGTATTAATATGATTAAATTACAAAAAATAGTTACAAATAATAATTTCAAACAATGAAAAAACTGCTGTCCTTGTTTTTTAGCTGAACTAGTTAGGATACATCTATATACTATGCATGTACATTAACCTACATAACACTCATGAATTGGAAGTTTATAAATATCTCCATTGTGTAATGACACAACGATGACACAATGACAAAAACCGACTGCCAAAAACAACTTTTTTAAATCTTCATAACTTTTGTCCACTACTGCGTAGCTATATGCACTTTTCTAATTCTTTATATAGAAGATCTGTACTTTGAAATAACATAGATTTCATCTCTGTACAGTCTGGGGCACTCTATAGAACCTTTAATGTGTCCATATAATACTTAAAAAGATCAGAGTAGGGAAAAAACAATAGCTAAACTTATAAAAATACTTTATTTATATGTAATAACAAGCCTCCAATTAAAACTAATCAAAATACACTAAAGGATAGGATTTTATTTATTTGTTTAATACAGCAACAGCTTAAACATGTGACGTTACATTAAAGGATAAGGTTATTTTACTTAAGTACTTGAAACACTGAATCCGTCCGTCAAGCATCAAAACAAAGTGTCACTCGGTATATGATGAATATGTACGCTTTTCCTTCGTAGGTATTTGTAATAGGCCATATGCTTGATTAGATAATACGTAGTAAATAATTTTATTGACATCTGCAATGGTCCTTTAATACACAAATAGCGTTCTTCTTGATCTTTTTTATAATCGTTATGGTATTATGGGATTCATTTATGGCCTAAGAAATAAAAGTACCTATAAAGTATAATATTACAGACTAGCAACCCACCCTGGTTTTGCCTGGATAGAATCTGTTGATGTTGCTTTATTTAGATGTATGATAGTGTAAAACCATTTATTTCATCAATTTTTCGTTTTTAAAAAATCCTTTAATTATTCGGATAAAATATAGCTTACAAACCTCCTGGCATTCTCTATCTGTTCGTATAGTTTCATCACAATCACTTCATACCGATAATTAGCTCGACAAACAGACAAAATTGAAGAAAGTAGTTTTTTGTGACATAATAGCTTGCAAATAACCCTCCGAGCTTAATATACAAGTCATTTAATTATATATTTCAACTAGACATGTCAATTTAATTTATGTCTGTGAATAAAAATATTAGACGGTATGATGAGGATTGATGACATTTATCACGAAGAAAATTAAAATAGCATAGTTAGTTTGAATTTAAATTTTGTGTTATGTAACACGAACAAACCCCAGCTCAAATTTAATGAATGACATACCGTCAAAGGCTCGCGCAACATAATGAAAATAAGCGGCTTCAAAATTAGTTCACGGTTTAAATGAAAGAGAAATTGCACATATAAATTCTAAATTAATTTTGTCTCAAACATAAACTAAATTACTACTAGAAATGGGGATATGCGTAGTAGAAAGAGAATAACCGACATATTGTACCGGTAGGTGAAGTATCCTGGTAAGAAATGCAGGAAGTCTATGGATGCAGGTGAGGCCTATGTTCAGCAGTGGACTTGTGAAGGGCTGTAATAATGATGATGATGCTTTATCTCTTGAATTAAACCGGACAACTTTTTGACACAATAGTCTTAATACTTTGTCGACTGCCTCGTTGGTGGTCGTATCCACGACTGCTGATCGTGAAGTCCCGAGTTTGAAACCCAGGTCAAACGAATTTTTTTTTGGATTTATTTGACAAGAAATTCTCAACAGCCCGAAGTCAGTTCGCTGTGTTTCATCTCTTTATCTTAGAAAGCTTACGTGATAGAGCGACGCTGTAGCTATTTTATTCTAACACTAAATATACCAAAGATAAAATAAAAATATTTATATAAGAGTATACAAAAATCTATTTACGTAGAAAGTGTTATAAAACTTTCAAATTCACTTGCGCGTTGTTCTAAAACGTGTTAGCTCTTACTACGTATGTAACCTGAGGTTGCGCTCGGTTGTAGGCACTTATATCACGCAAGTAGCAAGAGTAACAGAGACAATGAAGCTACGTATCAAAGAGCACCGTTGAATTAAGGCTTCCTTCAAAGAATACCACTATGTACTATTCCAAGCCATCGAATGTTCTACATTTCGCTTAACGATATGAAACTCTACCTTAATATAAAACCTTCGAGTAAAGTTAAGACAACCCGTAGTGGTTATTAAAACAATACAACTTATTAATAATAAAAATACCCTCCAGATCGAATTTCGATCACGGCGGCGGAACTCTATGGAGACTAGCCATCTGCGTAGGACATAATTATAGTGCCAAGTGTATTCGCAAGCACAAGTGGATTCTCTATTCCGTCACTCTCAGACGAAGGGATGATAATATGTATGTATATATATATATATATATATATATATATATATATATATATATATATATATATATATCTGTCCTAGACAGACAAACAGCGGTATAAAAAATATGAGACAAAAAGATGTAAATTAAATAAATATTTAAAATGTGCTATATACATACTGTACCAATTTTTAACTATTTTTGACAACCCTAGTTTACCTACAAATATCGTCCGTGACGTAGGAAGGGAAAAGATGCAAAACCATACGGACACTTGCGCCCAGCGATAAAATTTAATTTAGCTTGCGTTCATGATTTATCTAATTAATAATAATTATGTAGGCTATCAAAACGTCGGCGAGTAGTCAATATCAAAGGAGTGCAACTTCTGTACGTAATATTATTATTTGTTCTGTGGCGTAAAATACACGCAATAAATACATATAAGAGATGTGAATTTCAAGAACTTAGTTTTGCATAAAATTATTTGATTGCAATTCAATTTTTAATATAAAATTTTATATTTTCGTTATTCATAAAGTTTCGATTATTTTAAATTAACGATTAAAAAGGTTTTATAACAAAGTTATAGAAACTATTTTATAAACAAGTAAAATTTTTAAAAATTAAGTGTTAATGTTTTTTAATATGCCAGGTTTTCTTGTTTTCATAAGTCACTAGCTCATCGAGACATTTGTTTAATAATGACATACACGAAAGCTATTTAAAAAACTACCTCACCATGTAGAGCCGTCTGTCATATTATTAAGTATGACTTCTCTTAGTTAATCTTATTATATTAGTCAGGCCTGTTGGTCTAGTGGTTAGTGACCCTGACTGCTATGCCGCAGGTCGTGGGTTCGATTCCCACCCAGAACAAATGTTTGTGTGATGAGCACGATCATTTGTTCTGTGTCTGGGTGTAATTTATCTATAATATTTATGTATTTAGAAATATATAAGTATGTTTATCAGTTGTCTAGTACCCATAACACAAGCTCTGCTTAGCTTGGGACTAGATGGCGTTGTGTGATAGTTGTGGAATATTATTATATTATTATTATTATAATCATGTATCGTCATCCAAACTAAACATGTATGCAAAATCTCAGCTCAATCGGTTAAGAATAACTGCTTTAAAATTCGGTTGCAAGATTTGCTCCTAACAAACAAATATTTCAAGTTTAATTAAAGCTTTTAATAACGTGGTAAAAGTCAATATAAAACATAATTGCTATAGAAAATATTAGTATAAGATATTATAGCAACTACATTACAACTTGTGAAACGCTGTAATGATATCTACTAATATTAATGATGTCGATCGTCTCAACTAGGTATGTTTGGGAAAATCTTAACTAAACAAGCAATACAATAGAATATATTTTTATTCAATACAGATTATAAGTATTTCTTATTGAAAGTATTTTTCTAACTTTTACCATGATATAAGTAATTCAATAAAATTATTTACGCCAGTTCCTTTCACATCACAAGCTGCACAAAGTGACTGAACTAGCTTAGTTTTTCAATAGAATTGGCACAAAGTATTGACACAGAGTGACAGCCTATATGTCTTTCACAACTGGACACAGGAACGGCCCGTGTCCATTACTGAGAGGGTTTCAGAACAGGAAAGAGTTCGATGCGCTGTCATTTGTAACCCCAATGCGTAAAAACGTACGAACTTCACAAGTCCTTGAAAATATTTTTTACCTTCGATTTGAGTTTTCAACTGTTCGATTCCCACCAGCTGTTTTGCTATGGGCTTAAGAAAAATATCGTGAGGAAACTTGTATTTCTGAGAAATTAAAAATATTTCGAAAATGTGAAATCTACCAACACACACACTACACATTTTCTTGTCCTAAAACTCCTACGTACGCTATGTACGTTATCTGCATGCAGTTTTACAATACTTTTACTTCAATTTCACAGCTTTCCTAACGATGTTTTCCTTCACTGCCACGCATGTGACAAATAATCACAAAACACTGTAAGTAACCGAGTTTCAGGGGGATCTTCTTCATTATTTTATACGGATAAACCAATAATACAACCCTCTCAATAATAGGCTCAGAGATTTTAAGCATCATCATATGGCCAGCAATAATGATTCCTTCACTATTATATCTTTTATATGGAGTAAGAGTAACAAATGAGCACACAGTCTACCTGATGGTAAGTAGATGCTGTGGTCATTATGATGTGTAGACATTAACATCTAGCCTTAATCAAGAATCAAAATTCAGATACGTTACCCCTGAGGACTAAAATAGAATGACTCATTTCTAGTAAAAAGATATTCGGTTCTCTACTACTACTGTTTCGTATGGTGACTATAGAGTACCGGAGACCTATTTTACTAAAAACGAGCCATTCCATCTCAGTCCTCAGATTTGACAACGCATTTGCCCTTTCATTCTTAATTGTGGATCAAATGTAGATGTCTATGGGCCACAGCATCCACTTGCTGTGTGTTCGTTTGTCAGCCTTATTCAAATAAAGTAATAGTATTTAAAAAAATCTAAATCTAAATTAAATTTCCTAACACCAGTCACAAATATAAATATTGGCACATCATTAAAAAAATAATAGAATGATAAATATCCTTTAATATAAAATATTATAGGTGTCCATTACGTAACAGGATATACGCATATTAGAACCGGGTATAACTATAATAGACCGGTAGAACACATAATTTTGGTCAAGTTAGCAATATGTTTATAGCTTAGTCTAAAGATCACTCATTTAAGTATAGGATTCAAATAGATGTTTTTGTCTTTACAAAAAACATCTATTTGTATCCTATACTTAAATGACCTGTGGTATTTGGAATTGAATTAAATATAATATTTATACTGCTTTTCAACACCATTTTAAAAGATATGACAGTTACTGCCGATCGATATATATTAGGGACCTTCAAGAAACGAGATTACTCTTTTTTTAAAGGCAGATAACGCGCCTGCAATATCTCTGGCATCAGGGAATCATGTGAGCTGCATGCTTGTTTGCCTTCTCTTCTATAAAAAATAATAATAATCCTCCTCGACCGATTTCGGCCACGGCAACCTCTTCAACTCCGATACTGTCGTTGGTGTGCTCGTGCATTGCTAACGTAGCCGATGTTATTTACAAATGTTCGCGCGCAATGCGGGCAGGTGAGCACACCATTACAGAAATGAAAAAATTCTATTTTGAACTTTTGAATTCAAAATATAAAGTATTATTTTAAAAATTAAAAATAGAAATTTTTAATTTAATTTAAATTAAAATTTCTATAAAAAAAACGTAGTAACGTGTCATTACTCTTAATGATGATTATGATTATTATATTATGTATATTGATACTACCCTATGTAAACTGTCACTGCAGCTGCAAGCTTAAAACAAGATTTCTTCTAAAATTACCTTTACAGTTTTACAGGCGCCATTTTCTTCTGCGAACCTTATCACAAAGCGCTAAAACATTTTAGGAATTGCCTTCGAACGTAAAGATCAAAGGAGTCAAGGTAATGTGTATGAAAATTATAGTCAAAAGACATTTTTAGGATTCCCTAACCTAAAAGGGAAAGCAGGAATCTTATTGAGACACTATCTGTGTGACAATAGGTTTAAAAAAAATGAAAGTCAACCAGAAATACATCTGATAGCAAACACATAAACCATCTGATAGTAAATTTTGGTTGTTAAAGTCGAGTAATTTGTTTTTGTTATTTTTGGTTTTTTTTTAAACTAAAAAATGTATGTTTAGATAAGGAAGAGCGGGATTTCCAAACACAGGCATTACTTGCTTAAATGGAGATCCCAGTCAACTATGTCATTCATTTAATTTTTGTGAAGAAAAAATAAATTTTTTTTTTTTTTTATGATAGTATATGTATACTGTGACCCACAGTCATCTAAATTCATACTCAATTAAGAATCAAAATGAAGGGGCAATGTGACCCTTGAGAACTAAGAATGTTTCGTTTCCAGTAAAATGGGGCTTCGGTTCTCTACACTCACCATACGAAACATAGTTACATTAAGCTGCTATTTTACGCTGGTGTTCTGTGAGAGCGTGATCCTTCCCCGGTCGAGCCAACCCATTCGTGTCCCACATATAAGACGCCGCAACAATTCTGTTTACACAACTCTCCTCTCCAGCCTTGTTGACTTTGTCTGTAATTATGATGTTATTGCGTAATAATTATTAATATTTTACGAAGTTTTGTATGTAAATCGAGTGAGATGCCATCGATCAAACAGTAATAATTTGCAGAGTCCTTTTTTTTTGTCTCGATGTCAATTTATCACAAACCACTCTCGTTTCAAAATGCATCTTCGCTTATATTTTAACGATTTTACATTTTATTTTTACCGTGGATCTAGCACATAAAATTAATATTGAATTATGACACAAACTTTTTCAAAAGTATTATTGATTTCGATTTAGATGTTTAAAAAAAATGATGAGAAAGCTTATATATATATATATATATATATATATATATATATATATATATATATATATATATATATATATATATATATATATATCCAGGCAGCGTTTTTACCAATAAAAATATTTTGCACTATTTTATCCTTGAATTAAGTGACATATAACACTAGAGAAATTTTTATGATACAATTTATACCTACCACTACCATATTCCTATATCTTGTTTTGTTTTTCATAATTTGAATATCTTAAAAACTTGAAACTTAAAATTACTGAACTGCTCCGTTCATCTAATAGTAAGTGGTTACTGCTGTCCATGGCCACGTTCAACGAACTTCGAACAAAGAAGGCTACAGATGCGTTGTCATCTCTGAGGGACTAAGATAGAATACTTCACGGCCTCTAATTATACTAGCTCTCTGTACCCTTCAGATCGAAACACAGCGGTGTAAGCACTTCTATTTACCGGCAGATTATATATTGTTGCGCGTCGTAATTAATGATGATACATGGCGAAAACTAGTGACAACCACAAGATCCTCCTAGAAATTTCCATGGAAGAACTTTCTAGAACTATCGACACCTAGTCAGTCGGAACTGGTATGTACGCAAACATTCTAGATGTTTCTAAAGTAGGTTCTGGAACTATCTGAGGGCCCATATAAGGCCGGTATAGACCGCGACCCGAGTCTGTATTGAATTGATGATCAAGCAAATACTTCCAAGCAATACAACTGCAAACTAAAAAGGACAGTAGTACAATTATGTTTTATTATTAGTGTGGTTTTTAGTTGTAGTTAGTGTTCTGTAATTAAAGTGTTAATGTTGGTAACTCACTAGGCAGTTTTTAATTGTCTCGAACCCCAAGCTCGTAACAATATATAAGGGTGCCACTATCTAGCATAGACTTTTTTTAAAAATATTGAATTAAAAATAACGCTATATCTAAAATTACACTGCACAACAACAATCTCTTACAAGGAACAATTCTAAAATAAATGTAAGTGCAGCTGTGCTATCTCGTAGTTACTAACACTTCAAAACACAAAGTCTTTTCTAAAATACCAATGTCTCCGACGTAAATGTCCTTTGTCGTCGGTAGGATACATTTGTTTCTGTTTTAAATTTACTCAATTGTCTTCATAGACGACGACTAAGCATATTAAAAAAATGTCGTTGTGTAACTGAAATCTAATGAAGATATTATATCAACTTCCACCAAAATAGTATTGAATATAATATATATAAGTAATGAAATATATAAGATTTATATAAGTAATGAAATGGAAGCAAATGAATTTTACTAATTATTCGAATAATCTATACTATATAGATATGCTAAGGATATAGAACAACAAGTGAATGCAGAAATAGAGTGAATGGGGCTCTACATTCTATTATTAGGAGTCAGGATGTGTAAAAAAAGCGTGTATGACAATTCATAACGCTATGTTAATCCCTACTTCAATGTACGGTAGTGAAATTGGTGTGACAGAAAAAGTACCAACGTAGAATAAACGCTGTAGAAATACGGTCTTTAAGGATTATGCTAGGGCTGAATCTGAATCACAGGGTGAGAAATTGCGTAATAAGAGAAAAATGTGGTGTGCAAGATGATGTGACCAGGATTAAGTAAGGAATGCCTCGGTGGTTTGTTCATATAGAAAGAATGAACGACGAAAGAGTTGCAATGTAAACGAAAGTGAAGGATGCAAAAAAAGATCGCAACCCGTCCCAAGTGGCTGACCTATAATACCAAATACGGCGGCAACCTTCAGTACGCAACTGCGATGGGAGCGTGAGTGGCACTGTACTTCTGATCAGACAATGGTCCGAGAAGCCAAGAGAATGGTCAAGGGAGACCTGATATCCGTCCGGATGAGAGGTCGGCAAAGGTCCAACAGGGAAGGACTATGATCTTCCACATTTGGAATCCGCGTAGACAAGGTAACCAGTTGTGTCGGACCATATTATGCCAAAGCAAAGTCATAAACAGATCTACCCGCATGATCGCCTAAACGAGAAACAAACCATTCAGCGTGGTGGGCGTTAAAATCACCAAGCATCACGGTCTCTGCGGGTGGGACCTGTTGTAGCACGGAGTCCGCAGCCAACTGGACGTGGTCGATGAGTCGATCTGTGTCGGCATTACCGCTATGGGACCTTTAGAGGCATCCGTAGATGCGGGGATGGTCGTCGCTGTTTACGCGCAGCCTTAAGATGGACAAGTCCGTACCTTAAAGACTGAGGCGGCGAAAACAGATGTCCTCTCTGACGTACACGCAAATTCCAGCCCGGGACACATAGTAGTGTTCTAATATGTACCCCGGGTAGGAGAGATACGAAATATCAGCCGGAGAGCATATCGCATGGCTCTACCACTGTTAACTGACTCCCAATGATATTTCACTACTGAAATTTTAGCGGTTTTGATCCTGCTTTCACTTTTAAGTTTGTCGATGTTGACCTTTGTGATAAATTTATACTGTCTACTTTAAGTATATTGTGCTTGAATAGGAAACCTTATCTAAAAAATAAAATAATAAACTAGTAAATTTTTAAGTAAATCAAGCCCAACAATTTTTATATCACACAAACTATGATATAGAAGCTTGTCGCGAGATTAATCTGTTTTTATTAGCAATATTTTTTTCTAAGAACTTCTTTGTGCTAAAATAGGACACCTTATCTATACTGGATAATTTTTATACCGTCTAGAAAAAAATAGGGTGTAACAGGTTGACGAAATGCCTAAGTCACTGCTATTTTACAAGTTTTTTTTTCTCTTACATTAACATATTATGAAATTGATATATCAATAAATACTAATTGGATGCGTATTATTTTAATTTCGATAGTTTTAATTGATTTATTTATTTAGTTCAACATTTTTGTTTTAGTTTTCTTAGTACCAAAAGTTTATTTCAAATTAGTAGTATTTATTACATAACATACATACATAAACACTCACGCCTGTCACCCAGAGGGGTAGGCAGAGACTACAGGCCCCCATTTAGCACGATCCTGACATAATACTTACTTTGTTAGTATTTATTAATAGATCAATTTCATAATTTGTTAATGTAAAAGAAAAAATATTGTAAAACGTCAGTGCCATAGATTCCTATTCCGTTCACCTGCTACACCCTATTTTTTCCGACGGTAAAAAGGTCCTCCAGTATAATAATAATTTGATATAGTAAAAATATAAAAAATAATAAACCAATCAAACCCAAAAATTTATTATATTACACAAATTATAAGATATAAAAGCTTGTTGTGGGATTAATCTGTTTTATAAAAGCATTATTTTTTTTAGAATTATGTCAATGACAAAAAAAACTTGAGGATTTTTTAGAGAAAAAAAAACAGTTTGAAGAACACAAAATGGTCTTTGATTACCTTGTACCTAAATATCGCGACAATAATAAATCCTACCCGAGCTATGCTGGGACTAATACCTTTTTATTAATAATTATGTAAAATATGATTTTATTTTGATTAATTATTCCTAATTTTTCGAAGCGTACGACAATTGCTGCAAAGCATTAGAAATATCGGATTATTTTTAAAAAAGTTATTTTATTTAATAAAATATTATCCGCGTAGCCTTTAGAGACCATTATGAGACCGACTATTTAAATAATAGAAAGAGGAAAACACACAAACCGACTCAACTTCGCTTGGTTTGGTATATCGGAAAGTCAATTAATTGATGCTCTGGTTGGCACTATTTACCGCACCGAGGTTTATGTTTGACCGACTCAGCGAATAAGTTAATTCGTTTTATTTGTTTGAAATACGTTTGCTTCTAAATCTATGTGAATAATTTTTAAAGGAAGTACTTTATTTTCATCGAGTCGTTAAAGTCTGATTATACTACTTTAAGATATTTCTTTTGGATTTTATCGCGTTCAATTTAACTTTTTTTTAAATCCCGACGTTTCGGGTGCTTTACAGCATCCATTGTTACTTAGGGTGCTGAACATCCCGATGTCGTAGTTAGCCCGGACTACTTTCAGCATTTTAATATTAACTTTTGGTCCGATCTATGCAGAACGAGTATAGCAGTATCTTGAAATATTGTAGTGGTATGCGACAGATTTGAATTTAATTTTATTAGATCATAGGAAGATGGTATCCCCCAACTATCTTCTCTATTGAAGTTTGTATATTTTTAATGTCAATAGCCTCGCAAATCCTTGGTAGAAATCGGTAATCTCTTGCGATGATTTGTGGTCTGTCAACGTGGCGAGGACGAACTTGAAAGTCCTCACAGACTGCACATTTCTCACAGCGTCGGTACTATACCTTAGCTAGATGTTCTTTTACACAGGTTTAATCGATCCAATTGTTCGTCCTAGGTAGAATTTTCCATAACTGTCAAGCCCAGTAAGTAGATCAGCGATCTCAGTGCTAGATGTACGCGTTTAACTTTTTATATATAAATATTCGTTATTTCCCACCGGCATTGCGCAGTAGACCTCAATTATTTATTTAATCACAAACATAGTAATGACCTACAACAACATACACGTCGTAGTATGCAACAGTCTTATTACTTAATACCTCCCTCTCCATTCCAACTGCTAACAAAACGCCCAGACTGTCTAAAACCTTTGCTTTTTTTTAATAAAATAAGTGTAACAAACGATCACTACACACCTGATGGTGGGTGAATGCTGTAGCCCTCTGTCATCGATTAAAAATTAAAATGCAGATGCGTCGTCACTCTTGAGGACTAGGATGAAATGCCAGTAAAAAGGGGCTACGCATTCAAAGTTTTCTTTTCGGTTTGCTAAGTAGCTCCTAATGCATTTTATACGTAGCAAATCGATCGAAATCGATCAGCTCGACCGGGGAAGGACCACGTCTTTACAGAATACCAGCGTACAATAGCATCTCAATACCGCTGTGCTTCGTATGGTGAGTGTATAGAACCACTTTAACTGAAAACGAGGCATTCCATCTTAGTCCTCAGGGGTGACAACGAATTCACATTTTGATTCTTAATCGAGAATAAATGTGCATATCTATGGACCGCAGCGTCTACGTCCGCAACTATTAGGTGGACTGTGTGGTCGTTTGTTACTATTATATATATATATATATATATATATATATATATATATATATATATATATATATATATATATATATATATATATATATATATATATATATATATAAACTTGAAGTGACAAACGAGCTTACAGTTTATTGTGGGTGTCATCAAAGCAAGAGTCAATAGGCTTTTGTTAATCTAAGTCAGTGCGATTGACCATCTTCGGCTGGCTACATTACCACTTATCACTTATATAGGACAGTAACCAAGCTAACTAGCTTATAATCGGTAAATAAACTTAGAACAATGATTTCTTCGGTTTACGCGAACACTACAAATTTCAACAAAACTTGTTTTTCGGATTGTATCGCAAATATTAACTTATTTTATATTCCCGACTTTTCGAAAACTTTACAGCACTCGTGCTAACGTAGGCATCGATTCACCAACTTACAGATTGGCTTAACACTTAGCGAAAAAACTCCAACAGCCCAGGGGACAAACAAGAGTACACGCAAAGGATTCGTACCATTTTGTCAGTGAAATTAAAGACCTACATCAAACAATGAAACTTTGGTCAGTTTTGATGTTCAGTCACTGTTCATATGCTTACCTGTTGAAAACTGCATCTTAATTGTAACTAGAAAGCTTGAAGAAAACTATATGCCCAATATGCAGTATTACTCAGACACTGCCATACATCTGGCTACATATTGTGGAAAGTGGAGTTCTACAAGAAAGTAGATGGTATGGCGATAGGCGCACCTGTATCTCCCATTGTCGTCGACATATTCATGATAGACTTTGAGGAGAAAGATCTGCTTACTTCTCCCGTAAATCCAAGATTGTACAAGCAGTACGTAGACGACACTTTCACAATTCTACCTTTAGATGAAGTAACTGCATTTTTAGACCATATTAACTCCATAAGCTCCAACACCAACACGCCAAGCAGGTTTTGTAAGACAACAAGTTTCAGGTCCCGTGCCTAGGTCACAAGGAACGAGTGAAGCCGGCCACAGTCGAGCGTGTTCCTGCTGTACTGCCAGATGTTAGAGACAAGACAGACAAAATTTGCTACATCATGAAGCGTGCTTCAATTAAAACATACTTCAAGTCGCCGAAGAAGATTAGTCAGTTGTTACCATCAGTCAAGTATATTGTCCCTCTGCAAGATGCAGGAGTGTACAAGCTTGATTATGAATATGGTCTCACTTACATAGGATAAACAAAACACTCAATAAAAACCCGCGTTAAAGAACACATAGCTGTTGTGAAGAATCGACGCTGGGGAAATCTGCAGTCTGAGAACACGTACAGGATTGCCCCCGTCACTACATCAGATTTGATAGACCACAAATCCTCGCTAAAGAAAACCGATCTATTCCAAGGATGATTCGCGAGGCTTTTCAAATGAAAAAACATCCTAATTTAATCCTAAGATGGTTGGGTGCCACCATCTGCTTGATATTCTATAATTAATAAAATTAAATCCCAACCCAAGCACACAACTGCAAGACTTCAAAATACTATCAGCTCACACTGCGTAGATCGGAACAAAATTAATAATTTTAATCTGGACGTAGCGTAGCCGTGGTTAACTATGACATTGGCACTTCAAACAACTTAGTCCGCCCTGTGACCAAGGGTGATGTAAAGTGCTTGAAACGTTGGGAATGTAAGTTAATATTTGCGGTATAATCCATAAAAACTAGTTTTATTTAACAAAACTTAAAAAACAACTACTTACATATAGCACCACCGTTTGGATGCTTGGTGGTCCACCATTGTGGGATTTAAAGGAAATATTCTTCCTCGCACAACTTTCTTGTGGAATCCACTACCACCAGCGATTTTTCCGGACCGATACGACTTAGTGACCTAAGAGCCTACTCTATTCTAAAAGGCCGGCAACGCATCTGCAGTTCCCTGGCATGGCAGGCAGGTGAGCCGCATGGACGTTTGTCCCCTCTCATATGAAAAAAAAACTTCTACAGTTTCTATTTAAAGGAATTACTTAAAAAGCTTGTAAACAAGTGTCAAAGAGAGCAGACCACCTTTGAACGACATGAAATATTTGACTAATTTTATAACAGGGAAAATTAATTTGTAAGAAAAGTGTAAAGTTTTGCAATCTGAAATACGAAGTAATATTTAATATTAATTATATTAGAAATGGATAAAACGAACTACGAATATTACTTAAAGTAAAATAATTAACATAAGGTAAAAATGTGTACATTGTTTACTCGTACATACATGTGGGACGGAACGTAAAGGAATGAAGTGACAGAATGAAGGTGTGATATAGATAGGCAGATGACATTATGAAAGAGCAAGTATTTAAAATGAAAGAACAATGAGAGAGTGACTGAATGAGAAGTAAGAATGAGGGGAAACTAGATTTTAAGCACTAGACAACGGGAAGCCATTGTGACAAGATATAGCTGTGAAGACAAAGAGATTAAAACTTCAAGTCATACACCAAGCTGTGTGTCATTCAAAACAAACAATTCCACATACATTAGAAACTGAAAAAAATTATTTGAAACGCAAGTTTTCAATGAATATGAAACTCTGATCATTCCGTGACTAATAAAATCACCTCAGTCTCAAATAGCGACACCTGGTGAGCGTAAGAATTAGCACTCATTGACATTAATGTCCAGTACAATATAACAGTATACAGTTATTGACAATGTACAGTAATCCTTTGTAGTTATAGAGTAGCCACTATTCAATTAAGTGATTCATCAATGGCTCAACCTCGTCGAAACACTACAGTTAATAACTGACGATGGTTTCGAGTTCAATAGGTAGAGTATGCATAAGTCATCAGGCCCAGTTCCGATCGGTTTAGTTTATCGGAGACCCAATAACTTTGTTCCGTGGTTAGCAGTAAACATGATATCTGAGTTTCCCTTAGATACAGATTAGATACTGGTTACTATTATTACCTATAACTTGTTCAATAAAATGTGTGAAAATTATTGCTGAAATATATAATACAGTAAGTTGCAAACCATACTTTGACTCAACATAGTATAAAATAAAGTCGTTGCCCGCCGTCTGGACACTTAGATCTTTTAAAATACCCAACGGATTTCGATGATGTTTTCAATTATTATTAAAGAGAAAGGTTTATTTATATATAATACATGCATATAATAATAAAGAAAAGGCGAGAGCTTATAACGCCACCCACGCAAAGTCGGAGCGGATCCGCTAGGAAAATAATATGTCATCAAAAACATAACTTGTAAAAAAACCAAGTCTCGCAACTCAGTGCTTCTACCGTAAAAAGCTATGAGTTCCATGTAATACAAAGTCGGTTAATTTATTCAGTCTCTACTTAAGGGTCCTTCTGTTTTAAGTTATTACGTAATTAGCTAACCTAACAATATTTTATTGTGACCATATCAATGTTAAAAATCTTCTATGTTTATTAAATTAGATAAACATAAAAGATTTTTAACATTGATATGGTCACTATAAAATGTTGTTAGGTTAGCTAATTACGTAATAACTTAAAACAGAAGGACCCTTAAGTAGAGACTGAATAAATTAACCGACTTGGTATTACATGGATCTCATAACTTTTTACGTTAGAAGTACTGAGTTGCGAGATTTGTTTTTTTTTACGAGTTATGTTTTTGATGGCATCTCATTTCTTTTTGTAGATAAGATACTCCTACTTTTTTCCTTTTCGGTAACTTCTACTTCTTGAATACCAACAACGTACCTATCTACACCTATTATACATATACAAGTACACCGATTCATTCACTGCAAATGTAACTTTGTAATTCTATATATTTATATAGGATTAGAAAGTTATTTATGCAGTTGGTGTATCTAGAAAACGGGACCGAAATTAAAAAATATTAAAGTTTTTCCTTGATTTATACACTAAACACTAATTGTATTCTAAATTTGAAGCTCATATGTCTGCTAGAAGTGCCTTAGAGTTTTGATGATCAGTCAGTCAGTGAGTGACAAAATTAAGAAATTGTAACTACTTATATTTCTTAAACTACTAGTTCAAATTAAATAAAATTTAAAATATACCATATATATTATACAATGCCCTTGAAGTCCCTAATTTTATCCACTACGAAGTTGTAGGGGGTCTAAAATGGCCTGAATTGCTTCGAGAAAAGTATGTTACGGCCGCGCCGCTTTTTTGCTCGACTTGGCGGGGGCACTGCCGTGCCCCCAGATAATCAGCGAACTTTAATATATACACACATATATATATATATATATATATATATATATATATATATATATATATATATATATATATATATATATATATATATATATATATATATATATATATATATATATATATATATATATATATATTAATTGTTTAATTAAAACTCACAACTTTATCCAGCGTAATTATGTAAGTCACAGACCTGCTATTGTTATATCCAAATGGTTGTTTAAGTTGTAATATTCATAATACTTTAATAACCACCAAATGTAACACTTAACTTACAATAATATTTTGAACTTGAATTTGAATTTTAATTAAAAACAACCATATCAATTGTGGTATAGTTCATTTCTTTCTTAATGTGATAATCCGCAAAGACCAACACATCTAACACAAGCATTTTAAGCTTACTAGAAGTAGTTAAAAGCAAATAATATTAATGTTAATAGCATTGCTATTACATATTTTCAACCGACTTCAAAAAATTTGTAGGTTCTCAATTAGACTGTATTTTGTCATGTTTGTTACCTCCGAAATTTTTTCTAGGTGAACAGATTTTAATTATCTTTCTTTTATTTGAAAGCTGGTGCTTCTTTTGTGGTTCTATAAAAATTAAATCAAAATCTCATCAGTAACATTTCAGTTATCCTTAATAACGTGTATTTAGTTGACTACACTGGTGAAGTTTTAATTTTATTTATGTTTAAGTTAGTTATACATTTTTATTACTACTTGAGAATATTTAAAAAATACAATACGTACTAATTACAGTTAAAAGCTTAAACTAGAACAAGGACGCTGACTGCATTTCTTCGCTGAATTAGCTATACTGAGTCTTTGACCTCGTGATGTCATAGTCAACCCGTGTTTCAGCTTTTGATACCAACTTTTAAACTATTTATATATTTGACAACCGCAGTTGGTAGGGAAAAAGTTCTCGAGTGCTAGCCACGTACCGTAATACGTACGGTAAGTAAACGGCCCCCAGTAGATGGAGTGTTGACCTGGTAAGAGATATAATAACTTAAATTATACAACTAAAAACCCCTTAAACAAAAAACGCTGATGGTCTTAACACAGTAGAACTGATTTTGATAAAACATGTCTAAGGACCACCATTTGAAAACCAGTTTACAAATTAAAAAACCGCACACAAATCGGTTCAACCGTTTAAGAGCTACGGTATCGGTACGGTACATACATACAGACACACACACAAAGCGTTCTCGCTTATAACACTTTCACTTTTCGTCGGAGGTTAAAAATAATTTTTCTATTATTTTTTTTAAACTTGAAATAATCATACACTTTTGAACTGGCCGTTTGAATAGTTTACAGTAGGTAAGACCCTGCACCATGATTTAAAAAAATTAACCAAGAAAGATTTTCAAGTGGCACCCTCGTATCGGTAAGCGAAGTGTAGGGTGGCCTCTCACTAAATGGAGTGACGACCTGTTAAGAGTAAATAGAGTAAGTTGACAAAAAGTATACAGAGACAGGTGGTTCAGGACCGTCTTTTACTGTATTGCTTAGTGTAGGCCTTTGTTTGTTTGTAAGAGAAGGGAAGAAGCGTATATTGATGTTAATAATATCAATAGTATATAAATTTAAACGCTGTAGAAGGAAAGCTTAGTTACTCTGTTTTTTGAGACTGGTTGCAAAGACATGTCGCAATTAGTAATGTAAATAAAAATAAAATTTGTTTCTTTTTTATTTCAATTAAATTCCCGAGAAATTTCAATACCATGAATTAGCAGTCAAACGTGCCGGCGAATATATTATCTGCTATTTTGCCTCGCTATACGTTTACTCTTTACTTAATCCCTTAAATATAAATAAGGTAACGGAAGGGAATATTGTTTTTATGTTCATATACATCCTGAATAAGCTTCAAAACAAAGTGTCTATATAGTTCCAAACATGAAGCAGAAATAAATGGAAATTGATACTGAATATTACGATTTTGTTTTAAAGGCCTATACTACCTCAAATGGCTTAGCCGTTACGCTGAAAATATTGCAGCATTAATTTCGAAATAAATATATGGTAAAGTTGAAGATTAATTTTAATCAAAATCGATGTTTTCTTTTATTTAAGTGGTATAGAGCTATCAATTCTGATTCTTCAGACTTTATTTCTTCTTCTTTAACTAAAAGTAGATACAGTTTTTGTAAGTAACATGACTGAGACGTCCGTCTTTCGTGTCAGATATCACTGAACTGTGCGTTCATCTCAACATCCAACGCACGCCGCACGCAGCTCAGTTCCGCGTATAGTTGTAACACAAAAGGGTCGGCTCAACCGGGGAATGACCACGCTCTCACAGAATACCAACGTAAAATAGCAGCTTAGTACTGCTGTGTTTCGTATGGTGAGTATACAGAACCGAAGACCCGTTTTACTGGAATTCAGGCATTCCATCTTAGTCCTCAGAGGTGACAACGCATCTGTATATTGAGTCTAAATTGAGGTTAAATGTAGATGTCTGTGCTCCACAGCATTTACTTACCATTAGGTAGACTATATGCCCGTTAGTCACACTAATTCTATAAAAAAAATAACACACATATAAATAACAGGTACGCATATTTATACATGTATATCTCAATAAATATGCATATAAATAACCAATTTGTTCCAGAGGGAGATGTTTTTTCTCTTTATATACAAAATTCCAATGTCCATGTGTTCGCAATGATTTTCCTCCTAAACATCTTAACCGGTTATGATGAAATTCTTGGGGGGTACTTATAGTATATACTCACCTTAATAGTTCTTAGCTATATTTGAACCGGGTAGGTAGCGCTGTGATCTAGATCCAGAAATCACCAGTGTGAAGCTAGGACGAATCATTAATGTGGTATGAAAATAAGCTTATTTACTCTTTTTTTAAACCTAAAATAATTATATACTTTTGAACTTAGGTTTTCTAATAAGATGCATTAGTGTGCGCAGGATTTGCATAATTTAATTTCTCCCTCTCCCTTCAACAATCGGAAAACCAGACGTTTGGCCAGTCTCCACCCTTTCGTTGTTGACTTACCACGCATTCGAACCAAACGCTTTGCTTAGTCGTTCATCATGCATACAGCAACGAAGTGGAATACGTAGGCAGCATCTGTCTTTTCATTCAATTACAATGTGAGTGTCTTCAAGGTAAGAAAGAATAGGTTTTTGTTAACTCAGTGAGTGCGCTTCACCATCTTAGGCTACATCACCACTCACCAGCAGGTGGGTTTGTAGTGAAGTACTTGTATAATAATAATAAATTTTTGGTTTGAATAGCTCACAGTAGGTATGACCTCGCAGCATGATAAAAAACTGATGATTAAAACTACTTTTACGGATTTTATCGCATTTATTTTTACTTTTAATTACTTTTATTTTTAATTCCCGACGTTTCGGGTGCTTTCCAGCACCCATGGTCACGGGGGACTGAGATGACTGACGTCCCGATGTCATTGTTAAACCCGGAGTACCTTCAGCTTTTTTAATTATTGTTTATGGTCCGTAAATAGAGTACCTTCAGCTTTTTTAAGTATAATGTGTAGTGTTCGCGTAAATATAAGAAATCATTAAAAAAAACTGATTCTTATTTTACTCCCCAAAGGAAGAAAGTTTCTCGAGTGGCACACTCGTACCGGTAAGTGAAGTTTAGGGAGGCTTTCCACTAGATAGAGTGACAACGTGGTAAGATGTGTAGGTAGTCGGATGGCTGCAGGTGGCTCAGGACCGTGCTTTCCTTGGAGGAGGCCTTTGTGCAGCAGTGGACTTGTGAAGGACTATAATGATGATGATGATTACTCCTAAAAATAACTTCTTAAGTCGGAATACCTTTTAACAAAGCTTTACCTTCCCTCTTGTTATTTATCCTTTAATTAACAAATGTTTAATTTCTAACGACGTATGTTAGGTCAAAAAGGATTATCTCAATTCCATTTATGGCATCTTTCGTGAACAGGCAAGTAAATAAGGCTAGCATATCAATATCAAAGCAACAACACAAGATGGTACAATAAACAACAATAGCAGTGTCACACTTGAATCATCTAACGCGATAAGGTAACATTATATCTCACAACACAGAAGTGCATTGACTTCACTGCTTGGGGTGTATTCACAACCGAGAATATCGCGAAATTAGAAAAATGTTATTATTTTTTTATAGAATAAGGGTGACAAACACGGGCACATTTTAATGGTAAGTGTGGCCCATAGACATCGACATTCATCCTCGATTAAGAGTCAAATAGCAGAGTTCGTTGTCAACTTTGAGATTTATGATGTATTTGTACCTGAAAAATGAAGCTCCGGTTCTCTACACTCACCATACGAAAGAGCAGTATTAAGCTACTATTTAATGCTGGTAATTGCATAGAAATAGTTAAATTACTCTTTGTTATTAGGATTAACCTTAAAATTTTAGCAATGAATGATCGAAACTAATGGTTTAAACCATCCGTACATTAAAAGTGTAACTATAAAAAGTGTGTAAATCAGCATTAATACCTTAGGAAATTATAAATTCGGAAGATTAGTAGTTTTTTTTCATATCTTTATTTACTAAAGTACATAATACGTCCTCGGGCAAGCCGACACCTTTGTGCTACGGCTAAAATAAGCATACCGCAGCATGGTTCTACCATCAAAGGGGGGGGGGGGGGGCAAACAATACATGAGGCTCAACCGATGGTAAGTGTGACAACTCCAACACCAGGAGACTTGCTGTTGCCAGGCTTTTACAAAGGAGTAAGCTCGTTTCTTGAAGATCTTCACGTATCATGCCTTGTACTAAATAAGTGTTTGGAATTAGTAAACGACATGTACCTTTATATATATATATATATATATATATATATATATATATATATATATATATATATATATATATATATATATATATATATATACAAATTATCCTGATAAAAGAGCACACTATACACCTATACCTCCACACCTCATCGTAAGTGGGTGCTGTGGCCTATGGAGACCTACATATAATATCCTCAGTTAAGAATCAAACAGCGTCATTGTTATACCTGAGGACTAAGATTTTAGACTTAGTTACCAGTAAGAGTTCCCAGTTCTACGCAATCACGAACTACCGGAACGATCAAGCGCTAATAACAAGCAGAATAAGATATATAAGGAGTAAATCAGATTCGAATAAATCCGAACGAAATTCGTCCGTAGTACGTTGACCTAGATTTTATACACTTGCATCTCTGAAGTGGACACATCGTATTCAAATTGTCTGCAATTGATTCACAAAGGGAGTAGCGAAGATTTAATAAAGATATATGAAGCGTTTACACAAACATATTTGTGGTTTATCGTTGAGAGAAATTTTGAGTGGATTTCAAAAGGAATGCAAGCAATTGCTTTATTAAATGTATAGTTATTTTTAATTCCCGACGTTTCGGGCGCTTTCCAGCACCCATGGTCACGGGGGACTGAGATGACTGACGTCCCGATGTCATTGTTAAACCCGGAGTACCTTCAGCTTTTTTAATTATTGTTTATGATCCGATCTACTTTAAACTATCTACTTTAAATAATAATTAAAAAAGCTGAAGGTACTCCGGGTTTAACAATGACATCGGGACGTCAGTCATCTCAGTCCCCCGTGACCATGGGTGCTGGAAAGCGCCCGAAACGTCGGGAATTAAAAATAAAAAGTAAAAATAAACGCGATAAAATCCGTAAAAGTAGTTTTAATCATGTGTAGTGTTCGCGTAAATATAAGAAATCATTAAATGTATAGTTTTAAAAATTGAGCTTTTCGTAGAGTAAAACTGACTTCAAATAATTAAAAAAAAAATTAAATAATTTTCTCGCATTAGCTTCTGAAGTAGGTGCTAAGTTAAAGTTTATCTATTATATATAAGAACAATGACATTTAATATCTTTGTTTTAATATCTTATGTCTCTGAGTGTCGAATGGCGGTGCAAGGATATCCGCTACCCCATATCATCCCGTGAGTGTCGTAGTAGGCGACAGTGGGAAACAAATCAGGAGGTGGCCAGCAGCGTCTTCCTGATAACGACTAAAACTAAAACACTGCGGTTGCTAACCCGCTTGCCAAGAGCTTGGCAACTGTGGCAAATATCCCCCCTATGTGCCAAAATATCATCAGCTGTGTACTTTAAAAGGTTGGAACGATATCTTATGACTCTATTTAAAAATTAAATTAACTAATAAATTTATTTTATTAAAAAAATTAAATCCTGAAATTCTGAATCAGATTTTTCTTTTTACTTTTTTTTTGTAGCATTGGGTGACGAGCACACAGTCCACCTAATGGTAAGTGAATGCTGTGGCCCATACACATCTACATTTATCCTCAATTAAAAATCAAATTCCAAATTCGTTATCACCCCAGGGACTAAGGTGGAATACCTCGATTCCAGTAAAACGGGTCTCCGGTCCTCTACACTCACCATACGAAACACAGCAGCAATTCGCTGCTATTTTACGCTGGTATTCTGTGTTCTTTCTTTTTCGAAAGTTTAACTTATTGACACTTTAAAGTAGACTAAGGAATATTACAAGTTCAAGTTAACAAAAAGAATGTCATCTAAATAGGTGTAGTAATGTACCCTCTATTTTACAACCCTTAGGGATAAAATTAATTCTTCCAATATATATAGAACTTCCAGGATGGTTCTATATACTTGCGTACACGCAGACCGAATATCGGTCGCAGCGGCCAGACTCCGTTGAGACAGTGACCGAAATTCGGTCCGGAGGATATTATAAATCGGTTTATTAAAAATACACAAAAGAATGACAAAACAAATTTATGTTGCACAAGTGAACGGCAGAGACGTAAATGGATTAAAAATGGGCTTATGCCGTTCACTTCTGTAACAGAAATTTGCTTTGTCACTCTTTCCTTATTCATTCTTTCCATTTAGACAGTGTCCTGCCAAACCATTAAGTAGGTTTACAATTTTCGTACTCTTTAGCTAATACATGCACTTCGTCCACCATACATTTGAAGTTTCATTTCTGATGAACACATTTAGTATAGATGATGTTTTTAAAGTATGAAGCTGTACAGCACCGCCTATGTTCAACAGTGGACTTTGATAGGCTGAAATCAGCGGTGATGATGGTGATATATTTTTACTTTAATCAAACCACTGCTTCACTACAATCTCACAGCGTGGTCAACCATAATGAAGCCATAGACAATTCGATTCAGCATTGTCTTTGTGTATCAAAAGCCTATACACTGTTGCCTTAATATCATTCAGATTGTGATCGGACGGAGCGCCGGCAAATTAATCCACTCCATCCTTGTTCGCATCTCGAAAGACAAAGCAAACTGTTTGGTTAGAATGCGAGGAATACCGACAACAAAGGAGTGGAGACTTGCCGGTTGTCTGGTGGTCAGACGGTGGAAATTGGAGGGGGGAATTAAATCATGTAATTATATTTATTTTTCTATCTAAATTGTTTAACCAACTTAAAAAAAGAAACCGGTTTCCAATTCTTACTGTTACAGTCTGCTGAGTACTCCCCCATGGGATTGATATTTGCTACAGTTGCCACGCGTGGCAAGCGGGTGAGAAACTGCAGTTTTTATTTTTAGTTGTCATTAGGAAGACGCTACCGCTCTCCTAATTTATTTCCCTCGTTTGTACCGTATGTTATATTTTTTGTATATTACTCCATACTGTACATGACTGCCACGTTGGTCTAGTAGTTGTAGTAGAGCGACTGCTGATCATGAGAGGTCCTGGGTTCGAATCCCGGGCCGGGCCAAAAAGTCAATTATTGTGTTTTTCCGTTAATAAATTCTCAGTAGCTGCCCGGACACCCCCGTGCCTCGGAAGGCACGTAAAACCGTTGGTCCTGCGCCTGATCTCTCCGGTCGTGTCGGTTTACCGTCCCATCGGATTATGAGAATGAGGAAATAGAGAGTGCACCTGTGGTTGCGCATACACTTGAGCACTGTAATCCTGTCCTGCGCCGATGGCTAGTCTCCGTTGAGGCAGGCCGCCGTGACAGAAATTCGATCTAGAAGACTTTATACCACTCAATATCTTCGTCAATTTTGCATCAATTTTAATGAATGTTTTTATTGTATCTGTTTACCAAATTCAAACTTGTATTCCTTAATATTACTGAGTTCAATCTAAATGGTTATAAATGTATGTATATATCACACGCGGTAGAAGTGAAACCTTTAGAAAAGGAGACCGATACAATAGGAAAAAAACAACAACTGCAAACTGTATTCAAACTCCCTTGCAGGCTAAATTCTATAGATGTATATGTTTGTGTCTTTTTAGTGTCGCCTTTTAATTTGCTAGTTTCAAATCACAAAGATTCTGAAGAAGTGTTAACTTCATACATTAGGATTTTAATTAAAATTATAAAAAGACTTCAAAAAGATTAAATTAACAAAATAATTTTCATATTACAGCTTCAGAAACTGGGCTTTCATACGCACATTTTTTTACACATCGTACAATATTTTTATTTTTGTTATAGAATAAAGAGCGACAAACGAACACACAGTCCAGCTGATGGCAAGTGGATGCTGTGGCCTGTATACATATACATTTATTCTCGATTAAGCATCAAAATACAGATGCATTGTCACCCCTGACGACTAACATGGAATGCCTCACTTACAGTAAAAAGGGCATACGGTTCTCTACATGCATCATACGAAACACAGCATCATTAAGCTGCTATTCTACGCCGGTATTCTGTGAGAGTGTGGTCCTTACCCGGTCGAGCCGACCCATTCCTGCTACAACCATAATATAACTTCGGCTTGGCTCTATCACGTGTAAAATGTAAATTTCTTAGCATCAGCAATATGCCTTAGAATCGACAAGTAAAGACGTTATGTGAAAATTGTTTTATTCTATTTATTTCTTTCAAGTCTGATTTTATTTTTTATTGAGTCTTATTTAATCTACACTTATAAATGAAATAAAAATATCTGCTTATTATATAGAAATAACTTTTTTTGTAGGATAGGGTGACAACCGAGCACACAGTCCACCTGATGGTAAGTGGTTGCTGTGGTCCATAGACATCTACATCTAACCTCCAATACGAATCAAAATGAAGATGCGTTGTCACCCGTGCGGACTAAGATGGAATGCCTCGTTTCCAGTTAAATGGGTCTCCGGTTCTCTACACTCACCATACGAAATACAGCAGCATTAAGCTACTATTTCACGCTGGTATTCTGTGAGAGCGTGGTCTTTCCCCGGTCGAGCACCCATTCGTGCTACAACTATACATCTAATATAACTGCAGAATGGCTCTACCACGTATAACTTGCTTGTTTTAAGCATAATATGCGTGTGGTTTAGACAAAAAAAACATTTTTAAAATGTCAGTCCGGGCAAATTTTCACAATTTCTCACTCGATCGTAATAATACTTTACGAACAGTGAGAACAATGTCAGGATAAATTTAAGCTATATATTTTTTGAAAAACTTTTTCTTTACTCTTTTCTCACGGTAAATTTGAAATATTGATGAAATAAATGGTTTTTTGGTTACCTAAAATCTAAACATCGTAACTTTTACATTTCCCATCTAGACGAAACCGGGGCGGGTTACTAGTATGTAATACCATACGGCCAGTTATTTATCTATCTTTATTTATTTTTATAAGTAATCCCAATAACGAATTAAAATAAAGATCAAAAGAAAAGAAAAGTTTCTATTTATGTATCAAATTTATGAGGTTATTACTTTATCTATAAAAGTTTTGACCTCTAGCCAACTTCATTTCATAAGGAGGGATTATAATCTTTTCAAATTAAAGATATTAGCAGGTACGACTACATAATATTTTTATACAATTTCTGTAGTAACAGTAATAGTTTTCGTTGGGAGTTCTTTGTCTAGATAATTAAAGCATTGTCAAGGTAAAGCTTTGAAAAAAAAACTCATGTTAAGAATATTTTTCGTTTTTATCAAAAGGTTATACACTAGGATTTTCTCCTGTAACGTAGAGACATTTTACGTATAAAAATTTCACGAGGACAAACATTCAGACTCGGAACAACTTGCAGGCTATACAAATACTTGTGCATTGCGGAATTCGAACTCGACGATCGACTCCGCAACTCATTGCTACCACTGCGACTTAATATATTATTTTGCATATTATTTTTAACAAAAGACAATCATAACTAGACAGGTCCCTATAATTACACAAAAAAAATACGGACATACGTATTCAGAGTCATGGTAGTTCAGGGGCTTAGCGCTCGTTAATTAAACACAGCACGAAAGCAATCTGGGTGAGATCCGGCAGGCACTCAGATCATATAATATATGATCTGAGGGCAGGCATTAATAAGTGGTGAAAAAAAAACGTCGTGAAGGTTTCGAGTACATCTTAAATCCGAATTTTTTATGCGTGGTAGAGTCATGCTGCAGCTATATTAAGAACTTTTTTTGGAAACGAGACATTTCATCTTACTTTTTCTCTCAGGTGACAACGCATCTGCATTTTGATTCTTAAATGAAGACAGATTTTAAGTGGATCCTGTGGTCTATATATCTATAATATAAAGGCCACAGCATCCACTTAAAATTAGATGTTACTTAAAATTAGGTCTCACAGAATACCAGCGTCAAATAATAAATTAATGCTGCAGTGTTTCGTATGGTGAGTGTAAAGAACCGCTGACACTTTTTACTGGAAACGAGGCATTCCATCTTAGTCCTCACGGGTGACAACGCATCTGCATTTTGATTTGTAATCGAGGATGGATGTAGATGTCTATGGGCCACAGCAACCACTTACCATCAGGTGGACTGTGTGCTCGTTTGTCACCCTATCCTATAAAAAAGCTGGGCTGAGTGCTCGTTTGTCTATAAAAATGTTACATCAGACATAAGTTGATATGGGGTAGCAAAACGTATATAGATAATTAATGTAATTTACACAAAATTGCTATACCCTTACAACCTATCAGGAGACCTCTGCTGAATATAGGACTCGCACACAGATCTCTATATATTGGTATATTTGCTATAGTTGCCACGCTTGGCATTCATGTTGGCAACCACAGTTGTCTGAATTCTGAAGACGCTACTGCCAATATCTTGGTTTGTTGCTGCTCACGACACCCACGGGATGAAATGGTTCAGTGGATACTCCTACACCGCCACTATACGGTAGTGTTTATCGACTTTTAATTTTGCAACCAACGTTAGTGTTCTATACTATCGACTTTCCAACCATAATAGGATGCGATAAAAGAACTTATAATCATTTCCAGCGGTACATATGAATGTGAAACCCTTACCTGATATTAAAATACGTGGTAGAGCCATGCTGCAGTTATATTAGAAGTATAGTTGTGGCACGAATGGGTCGGCTCGACCGGGGAGGGACCACGCTCGCTCAGAATACCAGCGTGAAATAGTAGCTTAATTCTGATGTATTTCGTATGGTGAGTGTAGAGAACCGGAGACCCTTTTTACTGGAAACGAGGCATTCTATCCTAGTCCTCATGGATGACAACGCATCTGCATTTTGATTCGTAATCGAGGATAGATGTAGATGTCTATGGGCCACAGCAACCAGTTACTATCAGGTGGACTGTGTGCTCGTTTGTCATCCTATCCTATAAAAAAAAACTACGTAAAATTCTATACTAGTCCTTACGGCCAATAAAAAAGAATACAGAGCTCGTTTCATTGTAAATGACATTACATTTGTTGTGGACCGAATTATTTAAATATAAAGCATTATTTCTGTGACGTAATCAATCTCGTTAAGTTCATTTTTTGCTTACTTTTTTTATTCTAAAGTCTCGATACATTTCAGGTACAATACAAACACACATTTTATGGCTAACAAGAATGGGTCGACTGAAAGTGGAGGGCCAATCTCTTGTATAATACCAGCGTAATGATCCTATTTGATATGGTGACAAGAACCAAAAATTAGCAGCGAGGCATTCCATCTTTGTATCGGAATTGTAAAGAATATTATTTATTCAAAATATTGTAGATTAGAAGAATATACACTGTAAGTTATTTATGCTTTTACCACTGGTTTGTAAAAAAATTGTCTTGGGAAAAACAAGCAAGAAACGAAGCGGGACTTTTTTGTAAAACATTTATTTATAATATATTGTACAATTAAATATGAAACTATTTAGATATAGTATGTTAGAGCTCAGCGGTGATAGCCTAAAATTTTGTTCTTAATCGCAGTTAGTCTTAGATATATTTATGTGCCATAACGTCCATTTCATCATCATTATCATTACAGCCCTTCACAAGTCCACTGCGAAACATAGGTCTTCCCCAAAAAAAAACCATAAAGCACGGTCCCGAGCCACCTGCAGCGCCTATTTACTATTAGTTAAACTATGTTCTGGTTTTTCAATTACATAACATAGATGTTGCAAAAGTTAAAATTGATTTCTATTTGTAGACTTCTACAAAACCCGATCGCTTTTTTATAGAATAAGGGTGACAAACGAGAACACAGTCTACCTGATGGTTTGTGGATACAATGGTCCATCGACATCTACATTTATCCTCAATTTAAAACAAAATGCAGATACATTGTCACCCCTGAGAACTGAGATGGAATGCTCCGTTTCCAGTTAAAGGATCTCCAGTTCTCTACACCCACCATTCGAAACACAGCAGCACTAAGTAGCTATTTTACGCTAGTATTAGAGTACTAGTGTAACTCGACAGGGGTAGGAGCACTCTCTCATAGGTAAGAGCGTGTTCTTACCCCAATCGAGTCGATGCTTCTACCCCTGCCGAAATCCGAGCCGAGTTCTGGTAACTTGTTTGCCCACGCCTCCCATTTTTGTAAAATAGAAGGGTTAAACGAACTTACAGTCCATCATATGATAAATAGCTTCTGCAACCCAGAGATAGCACCTGTAACCTTTTTGTGTGAAGTTGGTTATAGGTGCTATCTCTGAGGACTAAAATGGTGTGCGTCACAGACTATACTAGCTTTACTTTCTTCTTTCTAGCTTACTACTTTCATGCTGGAACATAGTAGTGCGAGTATTGATCTTTAGCAGTAAAAATAGGTAAGAAAGTGGTAGATATCCAGACGAACTTCTAGACAGAAGGAGCCTTGTAACCACTTACGTTACAACATTCATCATTTTTGTTTTTATATTTTAGTATTTTTAAAATGGCGTCTAGTAGCTTCGTAAGGAAAGTCACTACCCTACATAGTCCTGTGAGTGTCATAAGTGACAATATAATAAAAGCTGTGATTGCCAACCCGCCTGCGAAGCGTGGTAACTATGGCAAAATTCCCTTTATACCGGAGATGCTTCGTTTTCAATAAAAAAGGATGTCCGGTTCTTGACACTCACCGTATTGAACACAACATTAAGCTGCTATTTTACACTGGTATTCCGTGAGAAAGTAGATCCACCCCGGTCGACCACTTCGCGCTACAACAATAATATAGCTGTATCGTGGCTCTACACGTATATAAGTATAATTAGTGATATTCTGTAATGTAAAGTAACGAATATTAGTTTTAGTATAAGAAAGAAAAAGTTTTTTCGTCGAATGCTTTTTACATCTATATAGACACAGATAATTAAAAAAAACTTAACTGTCATTACAGAATAACAATTAGTTCTTAGTAAAATAGTAAAAACTTTGTTACTAAACTGCAGTTATACAGTTTTATGGACTTTAAGCTTTCAAATGACACTTCCTACGGTAACGTCAAAAGTAATTAAAAAGAATAATAATCAAATTCATTAACTAGTAGGTGCATCTGTGTATTATAACGTAATAAAATGTGTGATTAGAGAAAATTGTAGATTGCAGATGTAACCGGATTAATTAATAAATATTTCAGTGGTTTGGGCCCGCAGAGCGATTACAGGAAGAAAAGAGTGACAATGCCAAGGTGATATAACTTCATCCAAAAAAAAGTTATATAAATAGTTTTTCGCTCTTGATTAATTCGTACATAGTCAATTTAGTGCAAAAGATTCATTTAAGGAATTCAAACGAAGTTACAGAAACTTCGTTCTATAAAAATGTTGTAACTTGCAATACGTACATAGTAGGTTGTTTTTCACGATGTTTTTTTTTTAATTAAAATAACGGTGACAAACAAGCACGCAGTCTACGCAATGTTAAGCGGGTTTTAGGTCCATATACATCTACATCTATCCTCGATTAATAATTTACTTATAAATACAATGTCTCCCCTGAGGTCTAAGATGGAATGCCTCATTTCTAGGCAAAGAAACCTATGGATCTCTACTAAAGCTGCTATTTTACGCTGCTATTCTGTAAGAGCATGGTCCTTACCCGGTCTCGAGCCAACCCGTTCATGCCACAACCATAATATAGCTGCAGCGTGGCTTAAACACGTAAAAAAACTTAAGTGTGATGTTATTGAAATGATGTTCTTTGACAGTATTAAAATTATAATAATAAATAATATAAAAGTATTATGTACTTTTGTGATTATTTCATTATTATTTACTATAGAGACAAGTATTCAAAATGTCTTGGCCCTGAAAGTGCTCGTATTATTTTTAAACTAATTGTCTGTTCATCAATAGACAATCAGTTATTGGCGTTAGTATTGTATATTTAGTATATTTAGTTGTTTGCTTATTTATTAATAATAACAATAATTTCTTTACTCGGGAAAATTTTTTGACAACTTATATTTGCATCTGCGCCTGAACTAAGCAATAAGCTTTGTATCTAAGGCAAATATCTCAGGCAACAGTGCTCTTTCTTATGGGACAATTTAACAGAAAGCTTTTTGATTAAGAAATTAACGTAAATGTATATAAACAGTATTATTTTAAAGTATGAAAAATAAACCAAATATATTAGTAAGTTTTTAAGTGTTGAGTGTAAATTGTATCACACTGTTGAAATTCTTTAATAAATTATAAAAAATGTGTTAGACTTCGTTAAAAAAAAACGTAAAACAATATCTCAGATCCAACGTAACCAGTTTTATTAATTGGATTTATCAAAAGACTATGTGCGCTTATCCTATATAACCTTCTCCATAACCTATAATTAATAAAAGGGTGACGTTTGTATCTGTCATTTTATTTTAGTATAATATAAGAAAAAAATATCTCCGACGTTATTTAAGCGATTCCGTTGTTTGTTTGTTTTATTTTAAAACGATAGTTCCAATTCGGTCCTATATAAATATCAAAATATGTTAGATGATCATTGAAGTTAGTTTAATTATTTTTAATTAGTCCACTTATTCACATAATTTATTGAGAAAAGTGGCTTTTTCTTTTGTCAAAATATTTCTGAGGTAAAAAGTCATTCATTCTGTTCGTTTTTTTTTATTGAAAATTATATTTTCAGTTGCATCCTATATAAATATCAATTTATATAAATATCAATTGTTATAAACAAATTATTAGTTGAAAAACGTCCAGTGGTTTTTCTTTGACAAAATAAAACTAAAAATAAGTGACAACTTATGAACAAAGCCATGTCACAATAAAAAATTTCATATTTAATGAATCGTTTTCACGTATTAATAATGGTTAAAAAATCAAAAGCAGTTTAATATATTTTTACTAGGACAAAAGATCGGTACGGAATACCAAAGGACATTAAATCCACCATTTGAGCCCTTTTATTAACATGAAAAGAATAAAGTATACATAAAGAAAAACTTCATAAACACGCAATCAAGACTTCTTATTTAAGAACATTTCAGGTTTTTGCAGACGACGTACAAGTTTTTATTTATGGAAAATATTATTTATATTAATGCTTTATTTATTTTATAATTTATAATTAGCGGCATTTCAGTTTCAAAAATTATGTAAAAAATATTAAATAACAACGCAAAAAGTTAATAACACTAATCTCAAATATTACTACGAAGCAGTCCCTGTGACCCTTTTTTATTTACGAGACACGTGAGGCTGTAAATAGGAAGATCCGAAATAAAAGAACTCCGAAGGTCACGTTAAATCTCCTTAATCCAGATATAAAGAACAAAATACTTACATTGGTCCGGGAAACGGGACGAAAAACCTCAGAACAACACTTAATTTACACGACACCAAAACATCACTCGTGAGACACTGGACTCAATTACTGGTTGGTGACACGATCTCTTTCAGCCGGGAAAGGCGGGCGTCGATCGCTCGGGACGACGGCGCGAATACGACTGACCATTTGGGATGAGAATGTGGCCGTGCTTGAGGGAAAATTAGGCCACTGGTTTGGGGAAATTTGTAATTTCATATACCATTAGCACTACCTTCCGTGGAAAAGGACGGTGTCCAGCAGTTGACTCTTTACGACCAGATGAGAAAGAGAATACAGAGGGCGTTACACAATGCAATAAGTCCATATACGCCCTTGTAGAATTTGCGATAAAATTGTTAAATTCCGTTTGAATCGACTTAAGACAGACAATAAATAGTGCAGCTGTGAAGATTATTAGTTTACTTATTGGGGGAATGGAATGAATATCATATCATAACAAAAAAAAACTGCTGTTGTGTCTACTAGTGTGTTATTTTTATTAAACTAAATATATTGTTGGTACGAAACGATAAATTTTAACATTATTCAAATTCCCTAAAATGCAGGTAAATCCGCCCGCCCTAGCATCCCCGCCCTGAGAAAATGGCGGGAAGTGGCGCCTGCGTGGACCCCTCCTCCGTCCCGCGTCATTCCGTCGGCGAAAACTTAGTGTCAATCGAAGTGACGAATTAAGCCTGCACAATGCATCTCACGCAGGCATTTGAGAAAACTAGTCCAAAGTCCAAACTTTTACGTTTAATTTATGAACTTAAAAAAACTTTTTAATTTAACAATAAAACACCTTACTTATAATATTTCCAGACCCATTTCGGCCGACAATAACTTTCAAATCCTTTGGAAAGTCAACAACCAGGTCTGAGAATATATATATATATATATATATATATATATATATATATATATATATATATATATATATATAACTATCACACAACGCCATCTAGTCCCAAGCTAAGCAGAGCTTGTGTTATGGGTACTAGACAACGGATAAACATACTTATATATTTCTAAATACATATATATTATAGATAAATTACACCCAGACACAGAACAAATATTCGTGCTCATCACACAAACATTTGTCCTGGGTGGGAATCGAACCCACGATCTCCGGCTTAGCAGTCAGGGTCACTAACCACTATACCAACAGGCCTGTCAATATATATATATATATATATATATATATATATATATATATATCTTCTTCTTCTTCCACCTAGCGTTTATCCCGGTTGGCGTTATGGCGTTATACCGCGAATGGTTCATCTCGACTGGAAAAAGAATACTAGCGTAAAATAGTAAGCGTAATTCCTAGTAATGAGGCATTCCATCTTAGTCTTCAGGGATGGAAACACATCTGCATTTTAATCGAGGGTATGTTTAATGTAAATTTGCCACTCTTACTACATATAAAAAACAATAGTACTGGTTTAATGTAATTTTATTCATCCATTTGCCATCGTTGGCTCACTTGAGTGAGCAATCGATTTTTTTATCACTTTCGCGACGAAGAATAGATACATGCGACGAAAAATTGATTCTGTTTGACAATCGCAAGCTCTCAGCAAGTTGGCTGGATCCTGGTTCAGTATCTAAACATTGCCCTAAACGACAACTTACCCCTAGAAAAGTTATGGTCACGATTTGGTGGTCTAGTGCTAGTGTGATTCATCATAGCTTCTTACCAAACGAGATAAGTATTACTGCAGATATGTGCTGTGAAGAACTGAACACAATGATGGTCAATCGCTCGCTCCTGCTGCTCCTGCACAACAACGCGTGACCTCATACTGCACAACGGACAGTTTCCAAGTTACAAGAGCTAGGATTGGAAGCCCTCCGTCATCCACCGTACTCAACAGACTTTGCGCCTACAGACTTCTAATTTTTCCATAATTTGTATAACTTCTTGGCGGGAAAATAATTCAATTTCCGAAATGGAGTACAAAATGTCTTTAAACAATTTATTGCTTCTTGTCCAGCCGAATTCTTCAAGAAGGGCATCAATAAACTGCCACTGCGAAGGTCGTCAATAAACTGAACTTGCATGGGCGATTGATTACTTTGATCAAAAAAGTTAAAAATAGAGAAAAAAATTACTTTAACTTATTTTATAATAAACGGCAATTTCATAGGTAAAGACCGTGAGAACCATGGTAACTCAGTGGCTTAGCGCTCGCTGTAAAATTCACAGTACGCGAGCAACATGCTGGATTCAATGAAATTATTAAAGCTCGGCGGTGAAGGAAAACATCGTGAGGAAACTTGCATGTCCGAAATAAAAAAATATTAAGAATACATCTGAAGTCTGCCAAAACGCATTGGGGCAGCGCAGCGAACACTTCCTTGCCCTAAAACTCTCTCAGAAATAAAGGAGGCCTGTGCCCTGCAGTGGGACGTATATAGACTGTAGCTTTACTTTATTTTTTTAAATGGATATGTTTAATACTAATGATTTCTTATACGTACGCGAATGAAGTCCTAAAAGCACCCGAAACGTCTATTAAAAAAACGAATTAAAAATAAGTTAGTTAAACGTGAAAAAACCCGTATAAATAGTTTTATTCGACATTTAATACTGTTAACAAAGTACTTACTGTTTACGCGTTTCGTTAAAACGATGCTGTGGGGCTCCGATATCGAATCCCGCACGAATCAAACTTTTATGTGACTTACAGATATTTGTTTGAGGTCTGAATGTTTGTCTTTCTACTCTATATGTACATAAACACATCCACGATACTCTTTGTTACAAGGCTGACAGCGCATCTGCAATGAAGGTATCCAGATGACGTGCAATATTGAACAGATTTCATAACTGGGAAATTAATGTGTTAGAAAAATCTAAAGGTTTATTTTTTTTCTCTATTGTTATTTATGTTTATACTAATTGGATTAGAAATAACTTAACTAAACGACAGATATTCCCAAAAGTAGTAAAATCGAAAAAACTTTAAAAGTTTGTAAAAATTTAAGAGAGATGTTGACGACGCTCACGTTGCTTCTCGAACACCTGAAATATAAATAATATTAATCAATAAAAAATAAAATATGTAAAATATATACTCATAAAACATTGTTACTTACCTTATGTACTTGCTGTTTTTCTATAATAAATAAGTACGTGTGCATACGGGGACGGTGGCACTTACCGCGATTTTTATCAGTAGGGTGAAGGTATATTTGCAACAACGGTGTTGCACCGCTGAGTACATGATCCCGCGTTTCGAGTTAGTTGCACTAGAACATCATACGAGGTGACACCTATGTCTCCCTCCCCGCGGATGTACACGCGCTCACCAAATTTTTTTAGTATATTTTTCTCCCAGACGACACCAGCGGCCTACATCATCAACATAGTGGTCCTTCGGCCGAATCCTTACGTCGTCTGCAAAAAATATAATAATAATAAGTACCAGTTATGTTCCACGCGCCGGCTACGCCGCAAAAAAAGCGACGACCACGTGGCACCGCTGCAAAATCGGAGTGCAAGAACAACCAAGATGTGTTACCATCGTTCAGCTTAAAGGATGAAGTGCTGGAAAAACCTGGAAATGCGCTAAGTGCCTCTAGTAAGAGTAAAAAGTCATCAAAGACCGCAGGCACGTCGTCAAGTACGGCACGCAAACGGCAATTGGAATACGAAACCGCTAAAGCTATGGCTCTCGTGGAAATACAAGCAGCGGAAGCTGAAGTGCAAGCAGCTGAAGCTGAAGCAGAAGCCAAAGTTAAGAGTGCTCAGGCAGAAGCTGCCAAGCTTAAGGCAAATATTCAGTCGAAGCTGCTAAACAAACAGCTTGCAGCTGAGATGGCAGAATTGGAGTCTCATTCACGCTCTTCCCACAAGTCGGCTAAAAAATCTTCGACCAGCAAAGTTGAAAATTGGCTGAATGCTCCAGGAAACCAGCATGAGGAGAACCGAGAAGAGTACTCTTGTGAAAAAATCGGCCTAGAAAAGCTGGCACATGCCTTGAATGATGCAGTAGCTGCCTCATCATATAAAATACAGAACCAGGAGCTCTTAACAAGATTAGCAACGTCTAAAGACCTGCCTTTATTTTTTGGAGATCCAATGGAGTGGTTGCAGTTTAAACAGGCGTACCAAGAATCTACCCAATTATGCAAATATAGTGACACAGAGAATTTATGGCGGCTACGTAAGTGTCTTCGTGGCGATGCTAAAGAAGCAGTGACTTCACTCTTGATTGGTGGAACTACACCCGATTTAATAATTGACACCTTAGAACTTCGATTTGGCAAACCAGAAACAATTATGAGTAAAATAGTTTTACAGCTTAAAAAACTATGTCCGTTGCCGTTAACTTATCATAATGATATCATTAATTTTGCAATAAAAATAAAGAACTATGTGGCTGCTGCCAAAGCAATGCAACAAAGTGATTATCTTCGCAGCCCGGAGTTAGTATCGATTGTCGTATCTAAGCTTCCAACTTTGCTTGTCGCAAAATGGACCGACTACGTTTATGAACAGCGAGAGTGTAATTCACCGAAGCTAGAATTGCTTAGTGATTTTTTATATGAGGAAGCCACTAAAACAGCTGCATCAGGAGTAAGTCATATTCACGCTCAATATAATTTAAAGAAGCCCGATGAACGTAAACACCGTTCACACTCGTTGTTGTACACAAATAGTAATCAATTACAAAACGCGGAAAAGTGTACATTTTGCCGAAAATGGGCTCATGGTGTCGCAGATTGTTCACGGTTTAAGCGCGCCTTACGCAAAGATCGCTGGCGATTTGTACGCGTAAATAAACTTTGCTTCAAATGTCTTGCCCCCCGCCATACGAATGGTATGTCTTGTATTGGCAGTAATTGCGACATTGACGGCTGCAATCAACCGCATCATCGTTTACTGCACTGGATAAAACCATTGGAAGAAAGCTTAAAAACTGTGGAGCGAAGTGAGGATGAGCATCCCAGCACCAATGAAACAGTGACTCATACGGTGGCATCCCACTGTCACAAGGTGCTTTTGAAAGTGGTGCCGCTCACTCTTCACGGACCGAATGGCAGTTTGCATACGCATGCACTACTGGATGATGGAGCTACCGTGACGGTGATATCCTCTGATATCGCAGATGAGCTCGGATTATACGGTGCAAACGTGATATTGCGCGCACGCAGCGCATGGGACTCGGGCGAGCTTGTGTGTGAATCTCAAGTAGTGAGTGTTAGTGTTACCAATTCCTATCACGAAATGTTTACTTTCCGTGCGCGTAAAATTAAAGAATTAAATTTACCAACACAAAAAGTGCCGAATATGGACTTTAATAATTATGGATTGTTAAGTGAAGATCTTATGTTATGTAATTGTAACGCTAAGCCAAAATTATTAATAGGTCAGGACAACCATCATTTAATTTCTCCCATTCGTTGTGTTCGTGGTAAGCAGCGTGAGCCGTACATAACTCAAACTGCGCTTGGATGGTGTGTGCACGGACATATGGTAAGTGATGTTAATTGCACTGATCGCTTTGTCTCTTTCATTAATAGTTGCCACGAAAAGGCGGGACAGTCGCAGTGTATCTTTCACTTACACACGGTAGAATCGATTGCTAGCGATCTCTCTCTCGATAACGATAACGGTGAATGCACCTGCGCGCAATTGCACGATGCGGTTCGTAGATCCTTCGCGTTAGAGTCTATTGGTGTAGGTTCGAAGCCGCGCCGCAACCCAGACGAAATACGCGCTTTACAAATTTTAGATGACACTGCAGAGTTAGTAAATGGTCAATGGAATGTCGGCTTACCGTGGAAATACGATGAATTACATTTACCCGACTCTTACCCTAACGCTTTTAATCGTCTAAAGTCAATAGAAAGAAAATTTTTGCTCAACAAAGAGTATGCAACTCGTTATTGTGAAAGAATGAGATACTTATTTTCTAATGGTTATGCTAGAGAACTTAATGAGACCGATGAAAACTCTAATAAACGTATAATATGGTATTTGCCGCACTTTGGTGTAGATAATCCAAATAAGAAAAAACTGCGTTTAGTTTATGACGCGGCAGCAAAGTCGAACGGTTATTCTTTAAATGATTTTCTTTTACAAGGCCCTGATTTGTTACAATCGTTATTAGGAATAATGTTACGATTTAGAGAAAACCGCGTAGGTATCATAGGGGACATAAAAGATATTTTTTTAAGGATTAATGTAAGAAAAGAAGATGTTAATTCTTTGCGTTTTTTGTGGAAAGATATCTATTTAAGCAATGAAAATGAACAATTAGGCTTCGGAAGTAGTAACAAAGGTTCAAAATTACCTATACAACATCCTGTTAAGAAATATGTTATGACGTCATTAATTTTTGGCGCTAACTGCTCCCCATTTATAGCACAATATATTAACCAAAATAAAAACACATTGCGCTTTCAGAATAAAATGCCGGATGCAGTTAATGCAATTAGGAAAAATCAATATATGGACGATTTTATCGATAGTTTACCAGACGTCGCTACTGCTACAAAAATGATAAAAGATGTTTCATATATTAATCAGCAAGGTGGTTTCGTGATGCGTAACTGGTTAAGTAACAAGTCAGATGTTCTTAGTGATATGCCAAAAGAGACTTTAAATGACATGGCGATACGGTTTAATGTTGAATCCCAGCCGGAACGAACGCTTGGGCTTTTGTGGTTTCCCGCGAGTGATATGTTCGGGTTCGATCTTTCGTTAAAGCGTATACCGAGTGATATTTTACAACTATCACGAAAACCGACTAAGCGTGAAGTTCTTCGTATTATAATGTCTGTATACGATATTCATGGTTTTTAGCACCTTTTACGATAAAATCCAAAATTTTAATGCGCGAAATATGGAATGTAGGTATAAAGTGGGATCAGGAAATAACAGACAGTTTATTTGTTTTATTTAAAGATTGGATTACGCAGTTACAAGAAATGAGTTACGTTCGAATCCCGCGGTGGTATTTCTATAGCAACGATTCTGTCGGTGTGAATGAGAAGAGCGGCCACACCGTAAACGACGATGAGACGTCGTTGCAATTGCATATTTTTTGTGATGCATCTCCATGCGCATACGCATGTGTTGCTTATTGGCGTAAACAAGACAGCAACGGCGTGCAGGTGTCATTCATTGCGAGTAAAAGTCGCGTTGCGCCGTTAAAACCGTTAACTATGCCTAAACTCGAACTTCAAGGCGCGCTATTAGCATGTCGCTTGGCAGAGACTATAAAAAAGGAGCATAGAATTAAACCGTCACGTGTTTTTTATTGGACTGATTCAATGATTGTTATTTATTGGATACGTAACGAGCATAGAAATTACAAAGTTTTTATTGCAAATAGGTTAGGTGAAATTGATGAGTTAAGTAAAATTGATGAGTGGCATTATGTGCCGACAAATTTAAATATAGCCGAAGCATTAAACAAAGGAGTTTCCTGTCAGTTTATACCACCAGCCAGTCCTCATATGGGGGGAGCTTGGGAGCGTCTGATTAGAAGTGTGAAAACGGCACTGAAAGTCGTTCTTAGAGAGAGGGCTCCACGAGAAGAAGTTTTATTAACGCTTCTGGCTGAAGTCGAAAATAAAATTAATAGTAGACCGCTTACCCATGTTTCGGTGGACCCTCAAAGTAAAGAGGCATTAACTCCAAATCATTTTTTACTAGGATCTTCGTCGAACTTACCTGTACCTGGGGTCTTTGATGATGGCGACATGTATGTTAGACGACAGTGGCGTATTGCCCAACGGTTGACAGACTTATTTTGGAGCAGATGGGTAAAAGAGTTTTTGCCAGAGCTAATTCCTCGTCGTAAATGGGATAGGGAAGGTCCGCAATTAAAAGTAGGAGATCTTGTAGTAGTCGATCCATCATTATTTCGAAACTGGTGGCCAATAGGTATTATTGAAAAGGTTTATCCAGGTTCAGACGGCAGAGTCAGAGTAGTTGACGTTAGGACTAAGTCAGGAGTGATGAAGCGATCAGCTGCTCGCGTGGCCTTTCTCCAGTTTGATGATGAGTGTCGGCGAACCGACACTTGGGGGGAGGATGTTGACGACGCTCACGTTGCTTCTCGAACACCTGAAATATAAATAATATTAATCAATAAAAAATAAAATATGTAAAATATATACTCATAAAACATTGTTACTTACCTTATGTACTTGCTGTTTTTCTATAATAAATAAGTACGTGTGCATACGGGGACGGTGGCACTTACCGCGATTTTTATCAGTAGGGTGAAGGTATATTTGCAACAACGGTGTTGCACCGCTGAGTACATGATCCCGCGTTTCGAGTTAGTTGCACTAGAACATCATACGAGGTGACACCTATGTCTCCCTCCCCGCGGATGTACACGCGCTCACCAAATTTTTTTAGTATATTTTTCTCCCAGACGACACCAGCGGCCTACATCATCAACAAGAGATCTTACCAAAAAACGCGAAATGGAGAGGTTTTTCGCTGAAATTTTATGTTTTTCGTTCATTGCTTGAGATAACAATTACTTTTTAAAAATAGTTCCTTTTACTACAATAATAATAAAACTGATGTATGTTTAAGCAAAAACTCACGGAGAACTGATTTGGGAGCTCTAATTTGTAGATTCTATTGAATTCAGACCATCATTTCTTTTTTATCATTTCGCAAATATCCTATGCTCTTATAATAATAGAATAAATTTTCGTTAAACACTTTTTGAGTAAGAAAAAAACGCTGGACCTAAATCAATTACCGACCGAAAACGCTTCAAAACGAGCTCTAATATCTCCAAAGTTCTACATCATTTTGACGTAATATTTATACCAAAATAATCTACAACATTTGCGTAAATTATTGTATTATTTTAAAATTTTAATTCCCTACTATTATTTTAATGAATGAAATAAAAATATTATATATTACACTGTGCCGGCGATGTTAGCTTAGTACAGCTGAAAAGTATCGCGCCAGCGTTTTTGAGTAAGAATCTATGTCAGTTCATTTCCCGTGCTTCTTCGGGTATATATTATAGTTGTTTGAGACGATTGTCGTATAGAATATGGATGCTGCTATTGTATGTGTGCTAGAACCATAGATATATTATAGTATAGATTGGCGATGGAGTGATTAGGGTGAGACGAACATGCAGCAGTGTGTTTGTAATGTACATAATATGTGAGCATTGCCTGCCACAACTTCAATTATCGATACCGATTGAAGTAAATTCGTGACTTCTAATTTGACGCAGACATAGTAAAAACATAATAGTAGGATACTCCCGCGCCGCGTGAGACTTAAATGCTTACTGTTGCAGGGTTTTCGCTGTGTTTTTGTTTAACAGCTTATTCTCATTTAGTTTTTAAATAGTTAAAATATTTACAAACATAATACATACGGATAAGTACCTATGCAGCAGATTTGTTAAGTATTTCTTTATTTACCTCCCAAAGAATTAATGTTTGTCAAAAAAATCCAGCTTTGCATTACAACAAATGCCAAATAACTAAAAAACGAATAAATTAACACTAAGTATGTGGTATCAGCTCAGATTTAATGTTTAAACTTAATGTGATCCGATGTGATATGATAATGAATGTACTTATGAGGTATGTATCTATGTATAGATATAGTAATATAACCTATTAATAAAAAGTTCATTTACTTTAACAAACGCATATATTAATTTATTTTACAAAAAGAGAAAATAAAACTGAAAAAGACTGCTAGCAAAATTTTATTAAAAGTCAACAAAGTCTCAAGCAAAGGTGATTGCGGAGCATGGCGTTCCCGACTCGGCCCAATCTTCCCCACTTAGCAAATGTCGTTGTATGCGTGCATTTCATGTCATTACAGCCCTTCACAAGTCCAATGCTGAACATAGGCCTCCCCCAAGTAATGCCACAAAGCACGGTCCTGAGCCACCTGCATCCATCGACTTCCTCTGCTGTCTTACCAGGTCGTCACTCCATCTAGTGGGGGGTCGCCCTACACTACGCCTACCGGTACGAGGCTGCCACTCGAAAACCTTTCCTCCCCATCGGTTATCGATTCATGGAGCTATATGGCCGGCCCATTGCCATTTCAGCTTACTAATCCGTTGGGCTATGTCGGTCACTCTGATTTTACTGCGGATATCCTCACTTCTGAGTCTATCACGCAGAGAAACTCCGAGCATAGCCCACTCCATAGCTCGCTGAGCGACCTTGAGCGTCCTCATACGGCCAGAAGTGAAAGACCACGTCTCAGATCCGTAAGTCATCACTGGCAGCACGCACTGGTTGTACACTTTAGTTTTCAGAGATTGAGGCATACCTGACGAGAAGATGTGTCGTAATTTCCCGAACGCTGCCCAGCCGAGTTGAATCCGTCGATTGACCTCTCGGTCGAAGGTGGACTCACTATTTGTCCCAGGTAAACGTACTCGTCAACAACTTCGAGCATAGTGCTTCCAACAGCTACCGGCATAGGTGTGACATGGACATTAAACATGATCTTTGTTTTGTCCATGTTCATCTTAAGATCTATCCGTTGGGAGACACCATTGAGGTTACTGAGCACAGTGCTAAGGTCCTCCAGCGATTCTGCCATAAGGACTATATCGTCGGCAAATCGAAGGTGAGTGATGTACTCGCCATTGATGTTAATACCGTATCCTTTCCAGTCCAGTAGCTTGAAAATGTCTTCCAACGGAGCGGTAAAGAGTATCGGGTATATAACGTCACCCTGTCTTACACCTCTCTGCAGTTGGATAGGTTTTGAGCTCTGGTTCTGTACTCGGATAGCCATCGTAGCCCTACTGTACAAACACTTCAGCACTTCGATATACCGACAGTCAACTTGGCACCGCTGAAGAGACTGTAGCACCGCCCAAATTTCGAAGGAATCAAAGGCTTTCTCATAGTCCACATACGCCAGGCAAAGTGGCAGATTGTACTCTTCGGACCTCTGTACAATTTGCCGAAGGGTATGTGTGTGGTCTATGGTACTAAAGCCTTTTCGGAAACCGGCTTGTTCTCTTGTTCAGGCTGGAAGTCGTCGAGTCTGCGTGCGAGACGATTCGTAATGACTCTCGAAAACAGCACGTAGACGCGGCTCAGAAGGTATATCGGTCTGTAGTTCTTCAAGAGAGCGTTGTCGCCTTTCTTAAACAACAAGACCACCGCACTTCTGCTCCACGCCTCCGGAGTAGTGCCACCATGGAGGACGGAATTGAAGAACTTCTGAAGGACTTTAAGTACCGGTGTTCCACCTGCTTTCAGAAGCTCCGCTGTAATTCCATCCTCGCCTAGGCCCCTGCCGTTTTTAAGGTGCTGGAGAGCCATTCTAATCTCGCTCAGACTGACGTCCGGGATATCACCGGAATAGTGTCGGATAAGACTTGCTCTTGGATCGTTACTCACACTTGGGTGTGGCTCCAACGATGATGTATACAGCTGCCCATAGAACCTCTCAATCTCACTCAAAATCTCAGGTGTCCCGGAAACGATGCTACCACACTCAGTCTTCAGCTTTGACAGTTGGCTCTTTCTGGCAGACAGATCTCTGGCAAAGATTTTGGAACCCTGGTTCCGCTCAATCGCTTCTTTTATACGAGCAGTATTAAATTTGAGTAAGTCTCGCCGCATGCATTTGGAGATCTGTCTATCCAGTTACCTGTATGCTATCAAATCTGTTGAGGGTTGCAGCCTCATCTCCCGTCTAACAGCCATGAGATTAAGAGTGTGATCGGAGAGTTTTTGTGTTCTTCTGCAGCGGGTCTTGCAGAACTTAGCTCCGACCACATGGACAGTTTCCACGAGCTTGTCATTCATATCGTCCACTGCATTGCAATCTTCTAGGCACTGAAAGCGGTTACGTAACTCGAGCTGAAAGGTTTCGGGATTCTGGATTAGAACACGAGGAAGACGGAGCGTTGATTTCATTAGACGAGACCTCTCCAACTTAACGTTTAGGTTCAGTGTGCCTCTAACCATTCGGTGATCGCTGCCAGTTTTTACCCTTGCGATCACTGAGACATCACTGAAAAGTTGGCGTCTGGTCGTCATAATGAAGTCAATCTCATTTTTTGTCGAACCGTCGGGACTCGACCAAGTCCACATCCTGTGGGGCCGCTTCTGGAAGAAAGAGTTCATCTCAAGAGTCCCTCTTTCTCCATAAAGTCGGCCAGCTGCTGGCCCCTTCTGTTCCGTTACCTTAATCCAAATTTCCCTAACTTCAGCTCACCACTTTCTCTTGTGCCTAGTTTTGCGTTGAAGTCTCCCATCAATACCGTGTAGTGGGTTTTGGAGGAATGCATGGCTCTGGAAATATCCTCATACATTTCCTCCACCTCCTCATCGGGATGTGCCAAGGTTAGTGCGTAAACCTGTATGACCTTCAGCGAATACCGTTTGGTGAATCTGAGTATCAGGTACGCGACCCTCATCGACACACTCCCAATCTTTACAACGTTGTTGTCGAGAGACTTGTGAACGATAAATCTGACACCTTCTTGGGACAGATGGTCGCCCTCCCGGTGATAGAACAAGTTGCCGGGCAACTATCGGAGATACATCCTAAAGAATGGAACCGTCGATGTCTGTCCAGCTTGTTGCCATCCCGGTGAGTCACTTAGGCGCGTCATCTCCGGTTGTTCGGCGCTTTCTCCCCTGCCGAGAGCTTCCATCTGTTTGGGCTTTTATTTATTTATGTATTTTATGTATTTATTTTATTACGTAGATATTTATGTATATTTATCTCTTCTTTTTCATTTGAATATATTTGGAAAACTCAACCAGATGGGAAAACTATATAGATACCCCAATAATAAATACTCGTTCTGAAATACGGTCTCGTGAATCGAAAACTTCCTTATTATAAGTACTTGCCGGAAGGCGTGCTCGATGATCACCACGCCAGGATCTACTGGGACCAGGCCATCATCACAGACAAGATTATTCTTGTGAGTAAGCCTGATATTTTGTAGATATTTTTGGTCGACATTACCATTTCAAAAAACGAGAATCTCGTGAAAGCCGAATCAGATAAAAAAGCAAAATATCTGGACCTGGCATGTGAGTGGTCTGTCGACCGAAATTTTCCCTGTTATCGACCATGCGAATGGGCTAATTCCGGTCAGCCTGTCAGATCATCTGAGGTGACTGGGACACCGTGATATACTGCTCCGGGCTCAAATGCAGAAGGCGGTGCTCCTCGATACCGCACGCATCGTCCGCCGGTTTCCTTCCCTTTCCCCCTAACTTTCGTTCGGTCTCCCTTGCCGAACGCATGTATTTATGTAAATTTATTTAATATATACTTGTGTATATTCATCATTTCCTTTTAGATCTGGTTATTTAGCCCTACCAGATGTTGAGATGATTATTTTACCAATAAAAACATTGAAATCGATGCAATATTAAAAATCGATTTAAGAAAGACTAAAACTAAAAACTTAACATTGATTAAAACTACTTTTATGGATTTTATCGCGTTTAATTTAAAATAATTTAAAATTAAATGCAATAAATCCGTAAAAATAGTTTTGATCAATGTGTAGTGTTCGCGTAAATATAAGAAATCATTATCTAAAAACTTAAATTATCCTACAGTTTTTCTTTCCAAAATATTGTGCAAAGAACGTTTGGTGCGTTTCCTAGCTATACTAATAAAATATATGCTATACTAATAAAATAAATATTGAAATATCGTATGGATATCCAATAAAAGGTATCATTTATAATATCCTCGATATTCCGAAATTACATGTATAAATAATGTTAACGATATTAATATTTATAGTTTTTTTTCCATAAAACTGAAGTATCCAACGAACTTACAGTACACTTGACGATGGTAAGTGACTACTGCATCCTATGGATATTTGCAGCTAACTTCAAATAAAGAAAGTCGTTGTCACCTCTACGGACTGAGATGGAATGCCGTACATTCTGTATTTATACCGGTACTGGGTAAGCGGGTGATACCTTCACAGACGACCTCACAGACAGAAATGGCGTCGTACCACTTGTTTCATATATAAACTTCAAAAATGTTAATAAAAAGTCGCTGAAAGAAACGCGGTTAAAAAAAAGTGATAGGCGTGTTGTGTTATTTATATAAATTTAATGTTATTAACTAAAACCAAATTTGATAGGAAACGTGTACTAAAAAGGTATTCAAAAAGACTTCATACATTTTGTTATCTACAGCACTTTAAATTATTTCAATTTCAATTTTTAACTTACCATGTGGTCGGCTGTGAATGAAAACATCGCGCGTCTACACGTCTTATCTCATTAAAAAAAACATTCAAAGACATGTAAATCCGCCAACTATATTGGGGTATCGAGGAACATTTACATGTTCTTGACCCTCTCAGTAATCAGAAGTGGTCTGTAGCCAGTTGCGGGAAATATATGGGTGGTAACTTTAACTTGTAACGTTTAATTATTTAAGCTAGGCTTTTAGGACTACGGCTACGTCATCATTTACCAAAAGATAGGATAGTGTTTTGAGCTTGGGGTTCGTGACAATAAAAAGTGCCGATTGAATTACTAAAATTGACACTTTAATTACTGAATACCAACTACAACTTAAAGCTCACAATTCGTAGTTATATCGCTTCGAAGTATTCGCTTGTATTGCCAATTCAATGCTGACTCGGTCGCGGTCCTTATTGGCCATATATAGGGCCTTTTCCATTGAAACGTTTAGAATGTTCGAGCACATACCGGTCCCGACCGACTAGGTCTACACCTAAAGTTCTAGTAGGAAATTACCTAGAAAGCTCTCATAGTTCTGATATTTGATACTAGATGGCGTTAGTGACATTAAATATGGCGCGCAACAATAGTTATCAAAGACTTAAAACAGGTAAAAATAACCCACAAGTCACACAATACTTGCCACGAAACTTAAACCTAATGTTTACTATTATTTTCTCGAAGTTTCAATAAAGTGCCGTATATCAGAAGCGTTTAATATTTTCTAACGGATATTTGTTCTTACTTAGACAAGAGAACATTCTTTATAGGTGTCGGTAACAAAGCTCGTTCAGTATTTATTACAACGCAAAATGTGAGAAATATAATTATTTTTATTCAGACTTAGTCCATAGATATGTTAGTATAACAATAATAAATTCTAATAAGGTAGTGTTAGTATTAAAAAAACATTTAAGAACAACCCCAACAAATTAAATACCCGTGTTCATCTTTTTATACGTATGCTTAATCATTGCCTCATTATGGCAGTAACCCACCTCTCTATAAACTGTAAACGTGGTAGAGCCACGCTGCATCTACATCATGGTTGTAGCACGAATGGATCGACTTAACCTTGGTAGGACAACGCTCTCACGGAATACCAGCGTGTAAAAGCAACTTAATGCTGCTGTGTTTCGTATGGTGAGTGTAGAGAACCGAAAACCCTTTTCACTAGAATTAGGTATTTCATCTTAGCCTTCAGGGGTGACAACGCATCTGTATTTTGATTTTTAATCGAGGATAGATGTGGATGTCTGTGCCTGACCCGTATTTGGTAAGTTTTTATAAAATGACACATATATAAAAAGAACTATTAGAATAATTATAAAACATGGTTTATTATTGCGCCTTACGCCTGGACATTAAGTGATCGCTGTCAAACTCTTTTAAAAATATATAATAATTGTAAAATTTACAATATTGTGCACCGTCACCTTTTATTGGATTTCTTGCTGGCTCATCCCAAGCTCTTTAGAACTTATAAATAATGTAAAAATAACAATTAATAATTTTTATTTATAACCTATGTTTTGTAAATAATTTTCCAAAATTGTTTATTAAGGATTAATACAGATACTACTAAAGAGTACATGATTGATAACTATCCATTGGACTGAGGCGCTATGTACCAACTGTTACCAAATGTTTTTGTATTTAATTGTATAACATGTAAATTAATGTGTAAAAAAAGTTCACCTAAGTTTCTTGCTAGTTGTTCCCAGGACAGAGGTTTTTTCAGAACCAGTGGTAAAAGAATAAATAACTTTCAATAACTGTTCTTGTAATCTATATTGAATATAATTTCTAGTCTTTTCTATACAATTTTAAGGGCAGTAAATATTGAAGAAATTACTAAAAGATTCATTGTAGAACTGGAATGACGAACTTTGTTTCATTAGTATCACTTAACAAATAATCTGTGGAACAGTTGTAAGCGTCCGAAACAAACACTCATAGTAAACTTTAACAAACGTAAAATTTCGTTCGTGTGACAAAGTTCCACAGACAAAAGTTCGTGGCGCTTCTTAATAAAACTAGCAATGAACCCAGCAGCAATGTCGTACCAGAAACAATTAGCAACACTGTAAACCAAGTAACGTGCAAAAGTTCCCTGTTGTTCAACGCGAGGCCAACTCGTTCAATTCATATTAATTGCTTGCATTTTCTGTGTGTGCGAGACAACTTTAATAGTTTTCTTGACGAGTAATCTACATCTCGGTGATTAAACGGTAGCAATCCCGGACTTAGTAGTTGCTGCAACAAGTTTGAAAATAATAAATTCTACCTTTGCTTAAGCAGTATTTTAAAATATGAGTCAAAAGTTTGTCTTTAAATAAACATTCGGTCAAAGAAAATGACTTTTTTTAAATAAACCAGTGTTTTTATAGTTACCTTTACGGAGAGCCTTTTTACTGGAAACGAGACATTTCATGTTAGTCCTCACGGGTACTAACGCAACTACATTTTGATTTGTAATCGAGGATAGATGTAGATGTCTATGGGCCGCAGCAATCGCTTACCATCAGGTAGACTGTGTGCTCGTTTGTCACCTTATCCTATAAAAAAACACAATTGTACAAAATTGCAGACGAAGGGACTCACTCTTAGACTTTTGAAAAGAAAACTTTATATGGTATATTCCGGTATATATATATATATATATATATATATATATATATATATATATATATATATATATATATATATGTATATATACCGGAATACCGAGCTTTGCTCGGTTTTTTCTTTTGACATTACATTTAGATACAAATTACATACTGATGAATAATATTATTTGATCTTATTGACATAATAAAAAAAACTGAACTGGTTATTTGAATAAAAAATCGTGAGCACAATTAGTTTAATTAAAATTTTCGTATTTTTAAAAACATACTAAAAAGAAGGGCTCGAAATAATAGATTTTCTCACAAAAAAAGGGAACTTGAAAAAAAAGGAAAAAAAGTCGGACCGAAGACGGGACGCGAACCAAGGCATTACGATCTGGCAAATGCTCGCTATCCACTTGAGCTATTACGATCATTATATAACAGTGTCAAAATTTACCTTCTTATATTGTAGCAGTTTTTCATTGCCTAAAAACACGGACAAAAAACATTTTCCAAAAATAAATCCTAGCTAGATCGATTTATTGCCCCCGAAACTCCCTGGACACTAAATTTTATGAAAATCGTTGGAGCCGTTTCCGAGATTCCGAATATATATATATATATATATATATATATATATATATATATATATATATATATATATATATATATATATATATATATATATATATATATATATGTGTATATATGTATATATATATACATATATATCAAGGTTGTTTATAGGACGGGTGTGTCGGCTGAACCGAGAACGGACTATGATCGGATGGAATACCAGCGTCAAATAACATCTTAATGCTGCTGAGTTTCTTATGGCAAGTGTAGAGTCCTAGTCCTTCGGGGTGACAACGCATCTGCATTTTGATTCTTAATCGAGGATAGATGTATATGTCTATGGGACACAGCATCCGTTTACCATCAGGTGGACGTGTGCCCGTTGGTTACACTTATTCTATGAAAAAAAAAACTTTTATCCTATATACATCCAACTTCTTTACACAGGCCTCCTCGAATTACACGAAAAAGATGAAACAGCCAACAATAAAAAACAGCCGCTGGTGTTCGCCAAACTAAATACTGAATGCGAACGTAAAATGAGACAATATTATATTCAATATGGAGTTGCACGTAGCAAAACAAATATTGTCTCTCTTTCTTTCTTCTTTTCTCTCAATTCTGAAAAGGTTATGGAGCAATTAGTGCGCCGCGCTTCTTCAGTGTTGTACTCCCTTACCACCGAGCACGTGATAAAGAAAAACACAATGACGTATTATATATAGACACGTCATGAACGAACATCGCGGCTCTTAAAAACGGCGAAAATACTAGAACTACTTATACGCATAAAGAAAGAGAAAGAAAATATACGGCGGGATGCCTGTTGCTTGACTACTAGCTGCATGCGCCGGCCGCCATTAGACGGCGTCGTCGAATAAAATGAAATGAAAATAGGTAGTTTTGTGAACTTACGCATGAAATGACACATTTTTGTCTTTAACTTTTGGGGTATAATTTGTACATCGTCCGAAAACACACGACGGCATGTTTTCTTTATATTTTGCATAGGCTTACACACACCAATCACGATATAATGAATTAAAAACAAACGTAGCGTCGCGCGACAGGTTGGTGCGTGACTAAGCGCGATGTGGCCAATTGGCTTCATTTCATGTTGGCATTTTAGAGTGCGGACAAGGTATCTATAAGTTTATACATCATTGGAAAAACACATAAAATTTTAATATGCAACACTAATCATTTCAAATGTCAACTGCAATCGAAACCTGGTCTGTGTACAGTGGAATAATAAATATTATAAAAAGCTTCACTGGTTATGTTGCTAGTTTTTTTCCAGGACAAAGGCTTTTTGTGAATCAATTGCACAAAAAATTACTTTTAATAAGTAAGGCCTCGTTATTTCAGCACATCAAGTAAGTATTGCAAGACAACAAGCTACAGGTTAGGCGCCTACGTCGCAGCTACCGATTAAAACCGGCCACAGTCGATCGTGAGCCTTCTGTACTACCAAATGTCAGAGGAGTCGCAGACAGGGTTGGCTACATCTTGAAGCGAACTTCCATTAAAACATACTGTTACGAGCTAAGTAAGTAGCTAAATGAAAGAATTAATCCTTTTTAAAATAAAGGTAATGTCATTGACCTTGGTTAAGATAAATAAAGAAATCGCTTCAAAGGAATCTCAGTTAAATTAAATTTGAAAATGAATAAATTCAATGTAAATGCCTCTTTATATATATCAACGCTATACATATAAACTCTGTGTACTCCAATGTTGAAATAAAAAATCAAAGGAATTACTTTTGTTAAAGGAATACTTTTGAAATGTTTTTATTAAATCGACTATACTTTGGGTTGTAACATTTAAATTAATAAAAAATAACATCTAACGGTGGAAACATAGAGGTTAAAATTCTTGATGTAACTATTAGGATAACATTTTATCTTGTGCATGTGATACTGTTGCTTATTATCTTAATATACAGTGTGTCCGGTCACGGACTAGCGATATTTTAGGTACTTATAATACAGCTATTTTAATATAAAAATACACTACACACTGAGGTCTAATCCTCTCCTCCTCTATTTGGCAGCCATTTTGTTTTTTCTTGAGATATTCTCTACGCGTTTACTAAAAAAGTCATATCTCTGAAAGTTTTAGTCTTACTGAGATAAAAATTAACTCATTCGGAGGCCAATAATATTGTTTATCGTTTACATTATCGAAATTTTTGTTGACATACTTGTAACTTTGAAGAAAAAAAATTTAACTTCAAATAAATATCAAAAAATATGCTAATCGGCAAATTATTGTAAATTACTGCAAAAACAACCTCGTTTAAGCTGAGAACAAATTATCGGACGCGGCTGACGGACGCGGCTGACAGCCGCGGCTTATTGAGATCTAGCCAGTACATTTAGTACTACACTGTGCAAACTATCGGCCGTAAGACGCGGACATGACCTTGCGTCGCTCTTGAGCGTTCGGACGTCCGAACAGAATCTGGCCGGCTGGATGTTTGGTGCGTCCGCGGACAGTGTGAACGGGGCACGGGACGCGTCCGCGGACGTTTCGAGTGTCACAAGCGAACCAACTGCGCTCGCGACATGATGGGTAACGAAAAAAATTTAATTGAATGTGTTCATAGCGACGAGTGCCTATATTTACAAGTACATATTAGTACATTCATAAGTACATTTTTTAACGTTTATCATCTTTTTGTAAGTCTGGATACAATGTATGAAATTCATCATACTCGAGTAGTTTTACATTAATATCATGGACATAATATGGTATATGTTTGGGTCCCCTATTTTTTGGAGGACGACATAAAGCAGCTGCCGCTAACTTTATAAATTCGTCCTCGCTGTCACTGTTTGTCATGTTTCTCGATTGACAAAACCTTTCTGGAATGACCGAAGCGGGCGTCCGAGGACGCCGTCTCAGCTACCGTGCACACCGCTAAGCCGCGACTGTCAGCCGCGGCTGACGGACGCGTCCGATAATTTGTTCTCAGCTTTACCCTTCTTATTTTTATACTAGATCGACAGATTTTGAGTTAAGCTACAATGCAACATAAAGTTTACAACTGTGTCTTTATTACTTTAAGAATTATTGTTGTTTGAACATGGCGTATGCCCAAACATAAAAGGCCTTTGTTAAGTGACAACTGGCACTGCCTGCCTAGGAGTAATAGTGTTCAGCACACCTGCTCTCAAATTATACTACTTATAAATGATGATTCTGATTCTCTGATCTCTAATTCATCATCTCTAATTCATCGAAGATCATAAGTAATCTCAGATTACTATTACTCCGTTCTAACGTTCAATGCGATAACCGCTAATCTATCTTCTTTCTTCGACCACTAGATATTTGAAAATGTACGAAAATTTTTTTTCGGCAAGTGCGATAGTTATATTTTTAAAATTGGTGAAGTTGATCTAGCCAGTATTCAAAATATTAAATAATAAGGTTTTGACAGAAATTATGACCCGACTAAGTATATGTAATATAGAATTTCAATTCCCGACGTTTCGAATAATTTACAGCATCCATGGTTACGGGGGGAGGGGCTGAATAGGTTAACGTCTCAACGTCATAGTTGACCATGGCTACCTTCAGTTTAAGATTATTAATTTTTATTAAAACTGCTTTTACGGATATTATCGCGTTTATTTTTTAATGTTTTCAATTCCATTCCATTTGGTCCTCCGTGACCATATGTGCTGGAAATCACCCGAAACGTTGGGAATTAAAAACACTTAAAATTAAACGCGATAAAATCCGTAAAAGTAGTTTTAATATATGTGTAGTGTTGGCGTAAATATAAGAGATCATCATTAAGTTTTGTTAAAATCTACGCAGTACTAATAATTCCTCAAAATGGTCCGTCTCGCAAGGACAGGTTTCGTCGGATTCACACCACACCTGCCCCTGGTGTACTTTCGCTACATAAAACAGAACCAGTGGAATGCATTTATACTCATCTACAGCCTCACCCGCGACAGCCGACCTTTGGTGGCTCCTCCTCCTCATCATCATCATTACACCCTTCACACACTTTAGAAACACTTCTATATGTTATTGCCAATAAAGTATGTTTTATATAATTAACCGTGACAAACGAGTACACGTTCTACTTAATGGTAAGTGGATGTTGTGGTCCATAGACATCTATTATCGCTTGCGAATCAAAATGCAAACGTGTTGTCGCCTCTGACGACTAATTTGTAATACCTCGGTTCCAGTTAAAGTCTCCCGTAGTCTCCACTCACCTTACGATACACAGCAGCAGCACTATCCTGCTATTTCACGCTAGTATTCTGTGAAAGCATGGCCTTTCCTTTTGCTGCAAGCGTAATATAGCTGCTACATAATGCATAATATACATATGTATAATATACATATATGCATAATATACTACGTAACAAATTCTATCAAATCTAAAAAAGTAATTCCACTGAATTTGTTACTAAGTACTTAATTAAGTTGTATCATGTTAATGTGGGACATGTAACCACTGTTTAACTTGGGTAACATCTCGAAAAAGGTTATTAATGTGATATTGTAACCAATCTTGTCAGCCTCGAGGCTGTAACCCTCTGCACCTGCGCTAGCCAGTCTCGGTATTCTATAGGAAGTATTTCGGAGAGTGCGAGCAGGAATTACATGCTTTACTTCCTTTTCCTCCCCTTTTCAACATCGGACGCTCAGGCGGTTAGCAAGTCTTCAACCCTTTGTTGCAGATATTCTACACATTATAATTAAACTGGTTGCTTCGTATTTTGTGATGCGTACATCAAAGGAGTGGAATAATATGCTGGCGTCTATCTTTCCGTCCGATTACAACCTGGGTGTTATCAAGGTAAGAGAAAATAGGGTTTTGTTGCGCTCAAAGAGGGGGATTCACCACCTAGAGCTTCATCACCAAGTGGGATTGTGACCAAACACTGGCTTATAATAAGATAAAAAAATATGAGTTTGTGATTGTGTGGACAATGGACTAGTCCACTATCACTTCTTTCATAACTTTCCATCTAAACCACTTTATGGCTAAACGTGATCGGAGCAGCTCGCTACTCTATGGTTTCTGCCCCCCCCCCCTCATTTGTGTGTGTGTGTGTGTGTGTGTGTGTGTGTGTGTGTGTGTGTGTGTGTGTGTGTGTGTGTACTTAAATAAATCTGAGTAAAATTTTAAACATAATATATAAAACTAATATTATGTACACTTGCTTGCGTCCAACTTGCACACATCGTAGCAAATTTAAAAAATTAAAGAAATCATTTTTTTTTCTTCTATACTTAAAGCCATTTCAAACAAATACTGTCACAGACCTTTTTGAAATAAGAGGCCTTACTTTCACAACGTTCTAAAGAGGTGATATCGTACAACTTTAGAATTTGTACTTATCAAATGCAATATCGCAAATTGAATTCACAAAGAAAAATAATTTAAACTGTTTGTAAATGGTCAAACTTATACCTCTAAAATATTTTATAAAATTATTAGACAAAGGTAAGAATAACATTTGTTGATCAAATTCTAACTTACACTTAGTTACAAACAAGATCGTATAAATGTTATTTGGTTTACAAGTTTTTTTTTAATTATAATAGAAATAAGTACATTACAGTTAGTTAACTGTAATGTACTTGCGCCACACAGTTGTGTATTGACGTCATAAGAATATCCACTAACCCATATCACACTGAAGCTATATGATGTTTGTAGCACAAATGGTTCAGCTCGATCGGGGAAGGACCACTCTCTCACAGAATAAAATAGCAGATAATTGCGACTCTAATTCCTATGGTGCGTAGAAAGAACCGGAGCCCCTTTTTACTGTAAACGAGGCGTTCTATCTTAGCCCTCTGTGGTGATAAGACATCTGCATTTTGATTCGTAATCGAGGATAGGTGCAGATAACTAAATGGATCAGAACATCTACTTACCATCAGGTGGACTGTGTGCTCGTTTGTCACCCTAATACAGTAAAAAAATATGTGTGCAGTTTACACGCGTTAGAAGTAAAACCTTCAGAAAACTAAACTTCGAGAGGATGAGGCGAATGCAGAGTATCAGGAGTAGGATAGTTGTGAGGTTCATTTGTTATAATATTGTTACAGAGTTTAATAACCATTTTACATTTCATTCTTCATAATATTATTAATTTTCAATTTCACCATCGTAAGTACTTAAATATTTTCTAATCAACAAATTTCCTTACTGCTTATAGATCACATGCATGAACTCCGTACTTAATAGGAAACACTGTATACTGTATTCTATCTTACTCTCTCACAGGCTAAATCCTATAGATGTTTCGTCATCGTAGATTTTTAAACCGGCTACTTTGAGCAGCGTCCATACGCGCCTACACAACACGTCACGTTGATACGCATGACTATGTTGACGCGTATGACTCAACAAAAGGATTAGAGTGCAAGGAATATAATAACAGGAAGAGAGGCAATTAATCTAAGTCTTCAGCGTTGACAACACAGCTGTAGACTTCTCTGTTTTAAGGTAACTGCAGGTGTTCATGGGCTGCAGCACACATTTACCATCCAATTGAAGAAAAGCTTGTAAATTAAAATCAGCCAAAATATTATTAAAAATCTGAAACAAAATTAAATCAAAATGGACAAAAACTCGACAAGAATAAAGTTTCACTTTATTCAAAGATTAAATTAGCGGGATCACCAAAATTAAATTTTATTTTAACATAATACGTCGAAACAAAATGATACCCTGCTGCCAAATCTTAAATTATTTTAGCAGTTTTCAACTCTCTGGGGCCCACAAAAGTTTTCTTTTATTATGACAGGCCTGTTGGTCTAGTGGTTAGTGACCCTGACTGCTATGCCAGAGGTCGTGGGTTCGATTCCCAACCAGGACAAATGTTTGTGTGATGAGCAACGATCATTTGTTCTGTGTCTGGGTGTAATTTATCTATAATATTTATGTATTTAGAAATATATAAGTATGTTTATCAGTCGTCTAGTACCCATAACACAAGCTCTGCTTAGCTTGGGACTAGATGGCGTTGTGTGATGGTTGTGGAATATTATTATTATTATTATTATTATTATTATTAAATAATGAATAAAATTTTCGGTATTCATATCAAGTCTGTGTGGAACCCGTAAAATTCCTTCAAATTTGGTTTTCCTTTGTTTATTTTTCATTAAATTATATAAGACACTTGACTATCCTGTGATTTATATTAATCTTCAACAAAATAAGAAAAAATTTCGTGTGAATGGATATTCATTCGCAGAATCACTATTGAAAGATAATACAAATATCATATAATACAAAATTTATTCGTCTCAAAATGCAGAGTAAGCACCAAAATTAGATGTTATCTTTATTCGTCATTTTAAGACTTAAAAATTGTTTATTTGTTTACCTGTTGCATTTTAAGCATCCCCATACTAAGCACGTTTGACTCATGTTTACCGAAAACAAAACTTACTAGAAAGTAAGATCAGAGAGCAGGAAAGAGTTGAAAGTTAAAAATGGACAAAAATGCTTTGATTTAATCAATTTTGAATAAAATTATTTTGGTTTAACACTGACTTTATGCATGAGATTACTCATGCATAAAGCAAAAAAAAAAGTTTGGATAAAATCTAGCGCAACAATAAACCGTGGCTCCAGATTAACGCATTAGGTACTTTTACTAGGGGAAATACTTTCCACTATTGGTTTTGCCTTAATGATCGACGCACACGGTCATTTAAACTGATCAGTTGAAGTTATCAGTTAAATGTATGCTAAAACGATTTCCGTACTCACTGCCTTCAAATTTTAACTCAATACTTCATACAAGTTTTGGGGTGAACTACAGTTCAACTGATACCGTGTACCCTGAAATATCCGTGAGTTGTCGTCAGTTAAAATTTTTATTTAGAGATTTCGCACTCACGGTCAGTTTTTGGATGTACGTAAGTTCAAATTATCAGTTCAACTGACCGTCTTTGTCGGTCATTAGGATAAAGCTTGGTGAAGATTTGCACTAAATTCTAACTAAACATGGGTAACTTAGCAAAATTATTTTCCTTTGCCCAGTAACTCCGCCGCATTTTTATGCACCAACTCATTGAATTAACTCAAAATTGCGCCATGTTACAACAAATTTTACACACATCTGTCAAAGTAAAACCTTGAGCACAGTAAGTGAAGTCAGAAGTGAGTCTATCGCTAACACTCTTTTACATTTCACAGAGATGCAGTTTTATAAAAGTAATATAAAATCAGATTCGTGCAAAAACACTCCTCTGCATTATGCGGGCAACACATTTGATGAAGGGAGCTAACACATCCAGCGCAGTGAAATGAGTTCAACCAAAAAATGTCTTCAGTTTTCCACACTCACTAGACGAAACACAGCAGCATTAAGATGCTATTTTACGCTGGTACTCTGTGAGGTCGTGGTCCTTTCTCGGTTCAGTCGACCCATTCATGCTACAACTATAACATAGCTGCAGCATGGCACTACCACGTATATTGTTAAAAATCCTACTGTCTGGTATTGTATACAAATGTATAACTTAAAAAAGCCCGGTTATTAGTTGTTTAAAAAAATTGTATTTTTTGACTACATTTTATTTAAAGACAATATATTGACTCATATTATAAAAGTACAGATTAAGGAAAGGTAGACTTGATTCTTTTCCTTCTCAAACTTATTCCAGCAACTACGTAGTTGCTAATGTTTATTCAGCAAAATGTAAATTACTCGTCAAAAAATTGTTAGGGTTGTCCCAGACAAACAGAAAATGCAAGCAATTAAGAGAAATTGAACGAGTTGGCCTCACGTTCAATAACAGGGAAATTTAGCACGTTACTTGGTTTACAGTGTTGCTAATTGTTTCTGGTACGACGTTGCTGTTGGGTTCATTGCTAGTTTTATTAAGAAGCGCCACGAACTTTTATCTGTGGAACTTTGTCACACGAACGAAATTTTAAGTTCGTGGAAGTTTACTGCGGGAGTTTGTTTCAAATGCTGACTACTGTTCCACAAGTTCTTTAAGTGGTACTAATGTAACAAAGTTTACCATTTATTTTTCCATGAATGTTTTACATTTACATCCTTTATAAAAGTATATTTTTATCCAATAATAACGTCCTCTAAATCGAATTTATTTAGAGGATGTTATTATATTTTCTGTCTCGGAAGCCATTCTCAACGGAGACTAGACATCCACTCAAAACAGGATTATAGTGCACGAGTGTAAGCGCAGGCACAGGCGTATTCTTTATTACCTCACTCTCATAGCCCGATGGGACGGTAAGCAGACACGACGAGGGTGAAAGAACGCCAACTCCAGGCTGCTACTAAAAACATTTCTTGACAGTAAAACCCAACAACTGATTATTGCATTTTTCTATCAATAAATATTTTTAATTATATTAAGTACAAGAAAATTTATAGAAAGTCATTTATGCTTTTACAACTGGTTCGGAAAAAAACCTGCCCCAAAAAGGTCTTTTGTATAAAAGTCCCGCTGGGTTTACATCAACTTATTATATAATAATAAAACAATACTTAATATCTGGCTGTTATATAATCACCACATTTTCAGGGTGAAAAAGAACCTAACGGAACTCGACTTTCGATTAAGAAACAGAAGGGAGGAATCGAGGCTTCTCTCGATTCGGCCTCCTATAACGCCTACGTTGGGTTCGGGAACAACGTATGTGATCTCCGCAACGGAGTAACACACTAGGGCGATAACCTCGTTCTTTTTCAGCAAGTAGGTTCAGACGGGGATTACGGGTCTTCCGAAGTCGTCCCGGTCCCGACGCCTTAATTCTTCGATGTGGACTGTATAACTTTAGGGATGAATTACTTGGGAATAAAACAGCAATTATCTTCAAACCGTTCCGTGAGAGAGTAATCACTTTTCCCTATCACTTCCCTACACTTTTTCTTCTTGACTGCTGGTTTTTCACTTTTCCCGAAGGATTTTCTTATTTTTCCGAACTAATTCTCGAACTATTTTCCCGAACTATTTTCCCGAACTATTTCCCCGAACGAATTGCAATAAAACCCGTTCACTAAGCTACCCCCAGAGCTATACGCGAAAGTGAGCCGCGCCATTCTCGTGCCTGCGCAACTTAACAACATGAATTTGTACTATTACTCTCTCACGTTTCACTTAATTTCTTTATTCACATAAATCATACATAAATACAAGTTATCTATTTAGATAGCACAAAACAATATCTACACCATGATATATATTATTTTTTCGTATCACAAAAATCCTTTAATTTATAAAACAAAACATGTCTATTTTAATCACAAATTCAAAATCCGAACTTCTTAAATATTTAACACAGAAAGTTAAAACAATGTTTCCCACTTGAATTTATACATATGTTTACTAATACAATAGTTTAATTTACATTTTCTCTATTTATTTCACTGTTTAAAACACTTTTAAATTTCTTATACAAAACTATCATTATTTCACTTATACACAGGAATTTTCACATAAAAATAACACAGAATTCACCTTTTTAGCACGTACAATCAACCTGAAATGTTTTACAAGTCATTTTTACATGAATTGCTGAAATTACAAACATTTTAAATTTTTACATATTCGGCCTCCTAAGGGCGTGGTCAGCGTGCTTCCGTGAACTCACACTATTTGAACAACTAACTTTGCACGGCTCTCGGCTATCAGAAAAAATGAAAGTCTGAAATACACTTAATTTTAACAATATTATGTAAACAAGTGCTTCTACATAATTTTCAAACTGTAGGAAACTATCTCTGATAAGATTCTTATTCGTTATCATGCTTCTTATCAGATAACAATACAAGTGAATGTTTTCATTAATCAATCATAACAAATAGGCATTTGTTTTCGTACAAACATATCATACTTATACAAGACAATACTTATGCAATTAATTTCCGTTAATTCTGTTTATGCACAGAGTGATCATCTCGACCGGGGAACCAATCCGATCTCTAACTTCACTTTAATATTCCTTTGAATTTACATCGTTGGAAAGACGATTTCAACCGGAGAACAAATCCGGTAACATAATTTATAACATAAAATTCCCTATATGAATTTATTGAAAAATATTACTTAGAAAACAGTAAACTAGTCCGGCCTGGGAGTCGAACCCAAGACCTTCATACCATTAATTCGACATTTCTTTAAGATTTAACTAAGCATTTTCTTATCAGAACATTTCTATTGGACAATAAGTCTTTGAAAGGTTATTCGTCATCGGTTGACTTAATAAACTGAAACATTCTTATAGGCGCGTCGCCAACACAGGGGTTATTATCAATCATGTACTTTTTACATAATACATAAATACTCACGCTCGTCACCCAGATGGGTAGGCACTGACTACGAACTTCCTCTTGGCACGATCCTGACACACCTCCTTCACCGTCTTTACATCCATATATATACGCACACACGTTCGTCCGTAATGGGTACTTCTAATGTGATCCATTTTCAAAATATGGCCAATTCGGTCAATGTACCTTCTTCTAGGGCGTCCCTTCCCGACTCCTCCCTTCACATCTGCACTATAAATTTGCTTTGTCACTGTTTCCTCGTTCATTCTTTCTACATTATCAAACCACCGAAGCATTCCTTTCTTAATCCTGGTCACAACATCATCTTGCACACCATATATTTCTCTTATCACGCAATTTCACACTCTATCATGCAGATTCTGTCCTTACATACTTATTAAAGATCGCATTTCTACAGCATTTATTCTACTTTCGTGCTTCTTCTGCCACACCCAACTTTCACTACCATACATTAAATTAGGGATTTAAACAGCATTATGAATTACCATACTTGCCATTTTTGACACATTCTGATTCTTCATAATAGAGTGTAGAGCCCCATTCTCCTGCATTCACTGGTCGTTCTATATCTTTATAATATCTATCGTGTACAAGGAGTACAGTAGTATTATACACCCTTATAAAACAAATTTCGTAAAAATATTAATTTAACGAAGATTAATAATAAAACTTAATAGTATAGATTCGAATATTAATAAAGAATCATTTTTACCTTAATTATAAATTTATAGAAAGTCTGATACGAGCCGCCAAGAAATCCGTCGGGATTTTTTAAACGGTCGCAGTGTACAATATGGTAAGTTTATAATTAATTACTAAAATATTTTAGAAAAAATCTTGCCAGTGATCACTCCAGGCGTTATTATCAACCATTTTATTAACATTCTCATAATATATTATACAGGCATTTATTAATTAAAATAAAATAAATATATTTATTTTTAATAAATAAAAGATAAATTATAAAACAATGCCTTAATCGTCCCATTAATGAATTGCCTAAACGTGAAGTGATTTTGTGTGAAGTAAGAAATGCTTCCGTCATTTATACTAGGTCGTCGTCACAAATGCTTAAAGTCAAACGCAAGAAGTCAATGGATGCAGGTTGCTCAGATCCGTGTTTTGCGAATGTTCTTAAGGGGAGGCCTGTGTTGAGCAGTGGAAGTGTAGCAGTAGTTGTAAGATGATGATAATAGAATTTACTGTAATGTTTTTATTTCCTTACCAAAAAGCATAAAAAATGAGTCGCCTTGTGGCTCCGGTAGAATTTCAACGCTGCGGTAGCTATGTTGCTGAAACATTACGCTTAATTGTTAGCTCTTTGTTGTTGCATGTCAGTATGAAATTTGTTTTTCTAAAGCTTTTATAGTGTTATTAGTTGTATTGTTTTATTTTATTTTACATGGCGGAGCCATGCTGCAAATACATTATGGTTATGGTTCCATCTTAGTCGTCAGGGATTCCAACGCATCTGCATTTTTATTCTTAATTGAGGATAGATGTAGAAGTCTACGGACCACAGCATCCATCATCATTTCATTTGTCACCCTTATTCTATATAAAAAAGCACAAAGCAAGGAATAAACATGTTCTACCCTTTATTTTTTCTTATTTTAAGAAAGGTCTAAAATAATTACTTTTTCATAAGGCGGAAATGAGTAATCAGTTTTTAGAACGTAACACGTTCTTTACACAGGTCGAACCAAATCAATATTATTACTACCACTACTCTTACGCTAAGAAATACTCTACCGGTAATGAGCGCTAACGTTCTTACTCTCACCAGGAGTCGCCAATATGGAGTGAGGTGACCTCATTTGTGACGCAGATGATCACACAGCGTCATCATCATTTAGGAAATACTACACCTGGAATGAGGGCTAACGTTCTTACTCTCACCAGGTGTCACCAATATGGAGTGAGGTGAACTCATTTATGACGCAGATGGGCACACAGTGTCATCATCATTTAGGAAATACTACACCGGGAATGAGCGCTTACATTCTTACTCTCACCAGGTGTCGCCAATATGGAGTGAGGTGAACTCATTTGTGACGCAGATGGTCACACAGCGTCATCATCATTTAGGAAATACTACACCTGGAATGAGGGCTAACGTTCTTACTCTCACCAGGTGTCACCAATATGGAGTGAGATGAACTCATTTATGACGCAGATGGGCACACAGTGTCATCATCATTTAAGAAATACTACCCCGGGAATGAGCGCTTACATTCTTACTCTCACCAGGTGTCGCCAATATGGAGTGAGGTGACCTCATTTGTGACGCAGATGGTCACACAGCGTCATCATCATTTAGGAAATACTACACCTGGAATGAGGGCTAACGTTCTTACTCTCACCAGGTATCACCAATATGGAGTGAGGTGAACTCATTTATGACGCAGATGGGCACACAGTGTCATCATCATTTAGGAAATACTACACCGGGAATGAGCGCTTACATTCTTACTCTCACCAGGTGTCGCCAATATGGAGTGAGGTGAACTCATTTGTGACGCAGATGGTCACACAGCGTCATCATCATTTAGGAAATACTACACCTGGAATGAGGGCTAACGTTCTTACTCTCACCAGGTGTCACCAATATGGAGTGAGATGAACTCATTTATGACGCAGATGGGCACACAGTGTCATCATCATTTAAGAAATACTACACCGGGAATGAGCGCTTACATTCTTACTCTCACCAGGTGTCGCCAATATGGAGTGAGATGAACTCATTTGTGACGCAGATGGGCACACAGTGTCATCATCATTTAGGAAATACTACACCGGGAATGAGCGCTTACATTCTTACTCTCACCAGGTGTCGCCGATATGGAGTGAGGTGAACTCATTTGTGACGCAGATGGGCACACAGTGTCATCATCATTTAGGAAATACTACACCGGGAATGAGCGCTTACATTCTTACTCTCACCAGGTGTCGCCAATATGGAGTGAGGTGAACTCATTTGTGACGCAGATGGGCACACAGTGTCATCATCATTTAGGAAATACTACACCGGGAATGAGCGCTTACATTCTTACTCTCACCAGGTGTCGCCAATATGGAGTGAGGTGAACTCATTTGTGACGCAGATGGTCACACAGCGTCATCATCATTTAGGAAATACTACACCGGGAATGAGCGCTACCGTTCTTACTCTCACCAGGTGTCGCCAATATGGAGTGAGGTGAACTCATTTGTGACGCAGATGGTCACACAGTGTCATCATCATTGAAAAGTTGCACTTTAAGGGGATATAGTTAGTCAGCTCAAATTCTAATTTCGCCCCCACTTCCCCGCGCGTCGTAAGCTATGTACCGATATGTTTGTAATCACTAATACTCTAAGTAGATAGGTCGTTAGATACTTATTTCATTAGGTTTATCATATTTAAGCCTGTTTCTTAACGCCAACCCATTCGCTTCTTATTTTTATCACAGTTTTTTATTTTTATTTTTATTTTATTCAAAGTGGAACAGCTAACAACTACATTATATATAATTACATATAGATAGTACAGTAACATGATAAACGCAATAATGCAGCCCACAGTGCTGTTCACAGATTACCTCTTGGGATAGATAATTAAGACGCTAGGAGACCTGCAGCTGTATAGAAGGTATTATACAAATGTCAAAGTATGGTCAACAGTGATATTATAATGTGACTAAGATAACAAAATTATTATGTGAAAAGTGTCTTGTATAAAAGACCACGAAACTTTTCCTTTTAGCATGTAAAATGTCTATATGCTCGAAGGTCTCATTATATGTGGCAACCATACGTCGAACCATATGTCCTCGGCGTCGACATATCGAGTGACGTGCAGTTTCGTGGTCACTTGGAAGGGAAGGCTAAACTGGCCTCTAAAAAGCTTGGCGTGCTCAGCAGAGCGGGACAGTATTTCATGCCGGCACACCGCCTGCAACTTTACAAGACGCAGGTTCGGCCGCACATGGAATACTGTTCCCATCTCTGGGCTGGGGCTCCCCAGTACCAGCTCCTTCCACTTGACCGCATCCAGCGCAGAGCGGCTCGAATCGTCGACGACCGAGTGCTTTCCGATCGGCTCGATTCACTGGCGTTGCGAAGAGATGTTGCATCTCTTTGCGTATTTTATCGCATCTATCACGGGGAGTGCTCTGAGGAATTGTTCGGATTAATCCCAGCCGCCAAATTTCGTGAACGCACGACACGGCAAACGTCCCGATACCATCCACACCATCTGGATGCTTGGCGGTCCACCACTGTACGTTTCACAAGGAGTTTTCTTCCACGTACAACCTCTCTGTGGAATAGTTTATCACCGGCGATTTTTCCGGACCGATACGACCTGGGGACCTTCAAGAAAAGAGCTTACTCCTTTCTAAAGGGCCGGCAACGCACCCGCAATTCCCCTGGTGTTGCGGTTGATCATGGGCGGCGGTAGTCACTTAACATCAGGTGAGCCGCATGCTCGTTTGCCCCCTCTTCTATAAAAAAAAAAAAAAAAAAAAAAAAAAAAAAAAAAAAAAAAAAAATTGGTGAACGAATACCGGTATTGGATCGACAGGTACTTACGGCAAAGAGTTTACACGCACGCACCCGTCGTCTATGGACAGTTCTGGGAACTACATAACATTACAGATTGTTTAACTCAATACAGTCAAATTTGCATCTAACTATATGAAACAATGTCATAGACTCCAATTGCTTACGTCTAGAGTGGAGGGTTAGAAGTTTGTATCTACTGAGTAACTGGTCATACGGTAAATGAGATTTATGACATCTATAATGCATTGCGCGTAGAAACCGGCGTTGAACATTTTCAATTTTGTGTATATATTTATTATAATAAGGATTCTAAATGGGCACAGCATATTCAAGTTGAGAGAACAAGGATATGAAGAGGTCCGTTTGAAGTCGCGAGTTGATCTCATAATAAATCCATATAGTTTGTATGCTTTGTTTACAATTTGTTCAATATGTAAGTCTAAGCACAGTTTTGAATCAAACAGTATACCGAGATCTCGCATAGAATCCACTTTAGCTAAAGGAACGTTACACAGTGAGTACGAAAATGTAATAATATTCTTGTTTTTAGTAAAACGAATTTACACTTCGGAATGCTTAACTGAAGCTTACTTTTGTAACAATAGTCTGTAAGTCTATCTAGGTCCTCTTGGAGAAGAATGCAGTCTTGTGTAGTATGGATAGATTTATAAACTTTAAGATCATCTGCATATAATAAAAATTTTAATTTGAGAAAACAGTTACTTATGTCATTAATAAACATTATAAATAACAAAGGCCCGAGAATAGATCCCTGAGGTACACCGGAGGTAACCATCGTAACGTTAGAGTGGAATCCATTAATTACAACCCTTTGACAACGGTTAGTGATATAAGAAACAAACCATCGTAACAAATTACCCCGAATGCCATTGTAAGCTGTTGGATTTAGTAACATTTCGTGGTCCACCTTATCGAAGGCCTTTCGAAAGTCTGTATATACTGCATCGACCTGTACGCGATCATCAACATTTTCAAATAAATAGCTGGAAAATAATAATAGGTTGGTGGTTGTTGATCGACGATTAACGAAACCATGCTGTTGCTGTATAATTATCTCACATCACAAGTCTCTCGAAAAGCTTCGACACAGTGGACAAAATTGATATCGGGCGATATTGATATACACTACGTTTAGATCCGCTCTTGTGCACAGGTGTGATGTTAGCCTGTTTCCATCCTGTGGGCATAACACCTTCAGTAATGCATTTATTATAGATGATAGTTAGGGGTTTACTCATAACTGTGGCAGTGTTTCTTTGAAAATAAGCAGATAAGCCATCAGGGCCTGGCACCTTAGATGGATCCAAGGATTTTAGCTCTCTTAATACCTTTTCTACTTCAAAATGAAGGTTAGTAATAGTAGTGTCATGGGATGCTGAATCGGCAGGTGGTCTCCATTGCGATAGTGTAGGTGAGGGCGGTTCGTAAACGGAAGAGAAGAATTCAGAAAACATGTTGCATATTGTTTGTGGATCACTTGAAACATCATCATTATATTCAACCTTAGCTGGTATTCCAGGTTTGTCACGACGATTAGAGATGTATACCCAGAAATCCTTAATATTTTTGCGTATGCTATCCTCGACCGATCCAATATATTTAGAAAAACATTTATTGCACATATCCTTAAATAACTTTCTATACTGGGAAAATATCTCATAGTCTGATATGTTGTTATATTTCTTCCATTTCACCCAAGCTTTACGTTTTTTTCTAAATGTGCTAATTAGAGATTTCGAAAACCAGACAGGAAAAGCAGAGGTTCTGGAGCCAACAAATGGCGTGTGTTGTTTGATAATTTCGTCAATGATTCCGTAAAATGCGCTAAGTGCTTCTTCAGATCCCAGTGGAGTAAGTATTTCATCCCAGTCAGTGGACTCTATTTTGCGGTTGACGTGCGTGTAGTCGGACTTATAAAAATTGTACCTTTGGAGCCTCCGCTTTTTCATTGGAACAATATTTATTTCCCATTTTAACAGTTATTTCCCATTTTAATTTTACGTCGTCCAACCTCCTCCCCCTTCAAAGGCCGAAGCGAAACTGGCCGGGCGGCAGGAATCAAGCTTCAAAACGCCGATAGTTTAGGTAATTTCTTTTTACAGTGAAAATAAAGGTGTTTTTTTTTTTTTTTTATAGAAGAGGGGGCAAACGAGCATGCGGCTCACCTGATGTTAAGTGACTACCGCCGCCCATGATCAAACGCAACACCAGGAGAATTGCGGGTGCATTGCCGGCCCTTTAGAAAGGAGTAAGCTCTTTTCTTGAAGGTCCCCAGGTCGTATCGGTCCGGAAAAATCGCCGATGATAAACTATTCCACAGAGAGGTTGTACGTGGAAGAAAACTCCTTGTGAAACGTACAGTGGTGGACCGCCAAGCATCCAGATGGTGTGGATGGTATTGGGACGTTTGCCGTGTCGTGCGTTCACGAAATTTGGCGGCTGGGATTAATCCGAACAATTCCTCAGAGCACTCCCCGTGATAGATGCGATAAAATACGCAAAGAGATGCAACATCTCTTCGCAACGCCAGTGAATCGAGCCGATCGGAAAGCACTCGGTCGTCGACGATTCGAGCCGCTCTGCGCTGGATGCGGTCAAGTGGAAGGAGCTGGTACTGGGGAGCCCCAGCCCAGAGATGGGAACAGTATTCCATGTGCGGCCGAACCTGCGCCTTGTAAAGTTGCAGGCGGTGTGCCGGCATGAAATACTGTCCCGCTCTGCTGAGCACGCCAAGCTTTTTAGAGGCCAATTTGGCCTTCCCTTCCAAGTGACCACGAAACTGCACGTCACTCGATATGTCGACGCCGAGGATTCCGATACTGGCTGAGGCAACAAGGGGAGTGCCTTGAAACTGAGGGGATACGACAAAGGGGTTCTTTTTAGCGGTTAACGCGCAAACTTGTGTCTTCTGGGGGTTAAACTGGACTAGATTTAGTCGTCCCCAATCCGAGACTCTGTTCAGCAAAGACTCGACTTCAGACACAAGTTTGTCCCGGCACTCGGAGACGTTTTCCCGAGAAATATTGGCTCGGCCGGTGTAAAGAGCATCACCAGTGCTGTCATCTGCATAGCAATGAATGTTACGGGTATGCAACATATCATTGATATGCAGAAGAAACAGCGTTGGCGATAGCACGCAGCCCTGTGGAACACCAGCATTAATAGGCTTGCAATCGGAGCTTGCACCGTCTACAACGACCTTGATGCTCCGATCTGCAAGAAAGCTGGTGATCCAATTGCACAATTTCTCGGGAAGCCCATAGGAAGGGAGCTTCGAAAGAAGCGCTTTGTGCCAAACCCGATCGAAGGCCTTCGCAATGTCCAAACTAACGGCCAATGCCTCCCCCTTGAACTCTACTGCCTCCGCCCATCTGTGAGTGAGGTAGACCAGAAGATCACCAGCTGACCGACCACGGCGAAAACCGTATTGGCGGTCACTAATCAGCTGGTGATCCTCAAGGTACCTCATAAGCTGGCAGTTTACAATGGACTCCATTGTTTTGGAGAACAAGGAGGTGATGGCGATTGGCCGGTAGTTGGACGGGTCTGAGCGGTCGCCTTTTTTAGGGATCGGGTGGACGAAAGCCGTCTTCCATGATTTTGGGACTACGCCTAGGGAGTAGGAGTACCGGAAAAGACGCGTTAAAACCGGTGCCAACTCTGGAGCACACGTCCTCAGCACAATTGGGGGGATTCCGTCAGGCCCACTCGACTTGTGGATGTCCAGGGAGAGGAGTGCTTTGCGAACCGAGCGCTGTGTGAACTGCACTTCCGGCATGGAGCACTCACACCGTGGGATGGTCGGCGGCGTACTCCCCCCGTCATCGAGAGTCGAGTTAGACGCAAAGAAGGAGCCTAGAAGATCGGCTTTCTCCTTTGCAGTATGGGCCAGTGAGTCGTCCTCCCTGTGCAGAGATGGAAGAGATGGCTGACAGAAATTCCCCTGGACAGCCTTGGCGAGAGACCAGAATGCACGGGTTCCAGAAGGAAGGCGAACTAGTTTCTCGCCAATTCTGCCTATGTGCTCTGACTTTGCCTTGGCAATGACTCTTTTGAAGGACCTAGAGGCGGAATTATACTTCTTTTTTAGAGCGCTGGTGTTTACATCCCGGGACGCTGATGCATCAACCCAGGCTTGGTAGCACTCCTGCTTATAGCATGATGCTATTTTACAGGAGCGACCAAACCATGGCTGAGATTTGCCTCCAATGGGCACCACAGAGGAAGGAATAAAAAGTTCCATACCCTGAAGTACCACATCAGTAACAGAATCCGCAACAACGTTGGGATCATCCGGCGAGAAGCAAACCCGCCCCCAAGGGTAGGATGCAAAGAAAGACCGCATCCCATCCCAATCGGCTGACCTATAGTGCCAAACACGGCGGCAGCCTGCAGAATGCAACCGCGATTTCAGCGTGAGTGGCACAACACTCCGGATCAGACAATGGTCCGAGGAGCCTAAAGGGGCGTCGACGGAAATCTGATATCCGTCCGGGTGAGAGGTCAGCAGAAGGTCCAACAGGGAAGGTGCATGATCCTCCACATCTGGAATCCGCGTAGGCGAAGTAACCAGTTGTGTCAGACCATATGCCAAGGCAAAATCATGAACAGATCTCCCCGCATGATCGGTTAAACGTGAACCGAGCCATTCGGCGTGATGGGCGTTAAAGTCGCCGAGGATCACGATCTCTACGGAGGGGATCTGCTGTAGCAACGAATCTGCAGCCATTTGGACGTGGTCGAAGAGTCGGTCTGTTTCGGCATTACCGCTGTGGGACCTATAGAGGCACCCGTAGACGCGCGGATGGTCGTCGCTGTCTACGCGTAGCCAAAGGATGGACAGGTCCGAACCTTCAAGTCTGCCGAGGCGTCGAGAACAGATGTCCTCTCTGACGTAAACGCAAACTCCAGCCCGAGGCACAAAGGAGTGTTCCAGTTTGTACCCCGGGTAGGAGAGATACGAAACATCAGCCGGAGAGGACACCTGCGTCTCGGTCAGAAAGAGCAGAGCCGGCCTCGCCGTCTCGAGATGGTAGTGGACGGCGTTTAGGTTGGAGTGAAGTCCCCTGATATTGCAGAAATTCACGGACAACGTGGCAGGGGTCGCCTTGGTCTTGTTGCTCCGTTTGCCCCGAGCAGTTGTAGTCTTGAGCGGAATTTCGCCCCCCCCCAGAATACGCGGGGCAGCCTGAGCACCCACGCTCAGAAGTGGAGAAACATGGTCGTGGATGCTCAGCGAGGGATTCTCCAGGGGTGCTGGTACCCTCCTGGGGTAGTCTATCTTTATTTAATTCCGCTACCATGTTGATGGGGGGGGGGATTTGGGCCTAAGGTGTTTTAAAAAAATAATATAAGTACTGCTTTATAGTTAATTAATAAATAAGCCATGTAGTGGCGGTTAAGAATAGCCACTACCCCATATCTTCCCGTGGGTATCGTAAAAGGCGCAGAGGGAAACAGGCAGGAGATGGGCAGCAGCATCTTCCTGATAACAGCAACTGTACGACAAAAAACTGCGGTTGCCAACCCGCTCGCCATGCGTGGCAACTATGGCAATATACCCCCCATGAAGAATTACACAAATAGACGGCCCCCAGTCCCCGGCGGCCCCGCTATTCCTGGCTACGGTGGCGACCATGGTAACGGCGGGGCAGGGGGTGCTAAGAAATTCCGGTTGAGGTTTGGTTGCCACCTACGACGACTCGACCTGGCAACATTTAACGCACGTACCCTGAGGACTGACGAGAAGATCCTGGAGCTGGAAGAAGAGATAGATAGAAGAGATAGAAGTTGCGCTGGAATATTATAGGATTATCCGAGGTCCGAAGAGAGGGGGAGGACACGGCAATCCTCGAGTCCGGCAACTTGTTCTACTACGGGGAGGGCGACCATCTGTCCCAAGGAGGTGTCGGATTTATCGTCCACTAGTCTCTCGTCAACAACGTTGTAAAGATTGGGAGTGTGTCGACGAGGGTCGCGTACCTGATACTCAGAATCACCAAACGGTATTTGCTGAAGGTCATACAGGTTTACGCACCAACCTCGGCACATCCCGATGAGGAGGTGAAGGAAATGTATGAGGATATTTCCAGAGCCATGCATTCCTCCAAAACCCACTACACGGTGTTGATGGGAGACTTCAACGCAAAACTAGGCACAAGAGAAGGCGGTGAGCTGAAGTTAGGGAAATTTGGAGTAGGGCAACGGAACCGTAGGGGCCAGCAGCTGGCTGACTTTAAGGAGAAAGAGGGACTCTTAATGATGAACTCTTTCTTCCAGAAGCGGCCCCACGGGAAGTGGACCTGGTCGAGCCCCGACGGTTCGACAAAAAATGAGATTGACTTCATTATGACGACCAGACGCCAACTGTTCAGTGATGTCTCAGTGATCGCAATGCTGAAAACCGGCAGCGATCACCGAATGGTTAGAGGCACACTGAACCTAAACGTTAAGTTGGAGAGGTCTCGTCTAATGAAGTCAACGCTCCGTCCCTCTCGTGCTCTAATCCAGAATCCTGAGACTTTTCAGCTCGAGTTACGTAACCGCTTTCAGTGCCTAGAAGATTGCAATGCAGTGGACGATGTGAATGACAAACTCGTGGAAACTATCCATGCGATCGGAGCTAAGTTCTGCAAGACCCTTCGCAGAAGAACACAAAAACTCTCCGATCACACTCTTTATCTCATGGCTGTTAGACGGGAGATGAGGCAGCAATCAGAACAGACAGATCTCCAAATGCATGCGGCGAGACTTACACAAATTTAATACTGCTCATATTGAAGAAGCGATAGAGCGGAACCAGGGCTCCAAAGTCTTTGCCAGAAATCTGTCTGCCAGTAAGAGCCAACTGTCAAAGCTGAAGACTGAGTGTGGCAGCATCGTTTCCGGGCCACCTGAGATTCTGAGTGAGATTGAGAGGTTCTATGGGCAGCTGTACACATCATCGTTGGAGCCACACGCAAGTGTGAGTAACGATCCAAGAGCGGGTCTTATCCGACACTATTCCGATGATATCCCGGACGTCAGTCTGAGCGAGATTTGAATGGCTCTCCAGCACCTTAAAAACGGCAAGTCCTCGGGCGAGGATGGAATTACAGCGGAGCTTCTGAAAGCGGGTGGAAAACCGGTACTTGAAGTCCTTCAGAGGCTCTTTAATTCCGTCCTCCATGGTGGCACTACTCCGGAGTTGTGGAGCAGAAGTGCGGTGGTCTTGTTCTTCAAGAAAGGTGACAACGCCCTCTTGAAGAACTACAGACCGATATCCCTTCTGAGCCGCGTCTACGTGCAGTTTTCGAGATTCATTACGAATCATCTCGCACGCAGACTCGACGACTTCCAGCCTCCCGAACAAGCTGGTTTCCGAAAAGGCTTCAGTATCATAGACCACATACATACCCTGCGGCAGATTGTACAGAAGTCCGAAGAGTACAATCTGCCACTTTGCCTGGCGTATGTGGACTATGAGAAAGCCTTTGATTCCGTCGAAATTTGGGCGGTGCTACAGTCCCTTCAGCGGTGCCAAGTTGACTGTCGGTATATCTAAGTGCTGAAGTGTTTGTACAGTAGGGCTACGATGACTATCCGAGTACAGAACCACACTTCGAAACCTATCCAACTGCAGACAGATGTAAGACAGGGTGACGTTATTTCCCCGAAACTCTTCACTGCTGCATTGGAAGACGTTTTCAAGCTACTGGACTGGAAAGGATACGGTATTAACATCAATGGCGAGTACATCACTCACCTTTGATTTGCCGACAATATAGTCCTTATGGCAGAATCGCTGGAGGACCTAAGCACTATGCTCAATGACCTCAATGGTGTCTCCCAACAGATAGGTCTTAAGATGAACATGGACAAAACAAAGATCATGTTTAATGTCCATGTCACACCTATGCCGGTAGTTGTTGGGATCACTATGCTCGAAGTTGTTGACTAGTATGTTTACCTGGGACAAATAGTCCGACTAGGTAAGTCCAACTTCGACCGAGAGGTCAATCGACGGATTCAACTCGGCTGGGCAGCGTTCGGGAAATTACGACACATCTTCTCGTCAGGTATACCTCAATCTCTGAAAACTAAAGTGTACAACCAGTGCATGTCGCCAGTGATGACTTGCGGATCTGAGACGTGATTCTTCACTGCTGACCGTATGAGGATGCTCAAGGTCGCTCAGCGAGCTATGGAGAGGGCTATGCTCGGAATTTCTCTGCGTGATAGACTCAGAAATGAGGATATCCGCAGTAAAACCAGAGTGACCGACATAGCCCAACGGATTAGTAAACTGAAGTGGCAATGGGCCGGCCATATAGCTCGAAGAACCGATAACCGATGGGGAAGAAAGGTCCTCGAGTGGCAGCCTCGTACCGGTAGGCGTAATGTAGGGCGACTCCCCACTAGATGGAGTGACGACCTGGTAAGATATGCAGGAAGTCGATGGATGCAGGTGGCTCAGGACCGTGCTTTGTGGCATTACTTGGGGGAGGCCTATGTTCAGCAGTGGCCTTCAGAAGGGCTGTAATTGAGGTTATGTTTCCCCTTAATAAAAATATTTTCTGTTTATAGTGTATATACGATTTAAAGTATACCTGGATACAAAACAATGCTTCAGTAGTTTGCTCTTTATTTATTTTTTTCGATATTTTCAACTCTTTTTTTTCTAGTTTATGAATATTTGTAGTTTTATTTTTAATTTTATTTTATAATATAAATTATAATAAATAACTAATATCTAAGAAAGAAACATTCATCTTTACATTTTTCTAACGCAAGAACTTCCCCCGCTATGAAGTCTGTCAAATAATTCATCTCGCTCCGAAACGGTGCCGGCAAGATGGGAGACAAATTCGTAAAAAATTCATTAAAGAATTTAATCTTTTTCTTCTTCTTTCCCAGCCAGTAGAAGTCGATCGCCAACGTCAGCTAAGAGGATATTAATACTTAACCTCCATCGATCGGAAGATTTTTCAAGCATTCTATGATCGCTCACAAGATGAAACGAAGTGATGGGTATTCCTACAATTCAAACAATAATAAATCACGCTTTAACCAAAAAAAAAGTTAGACGGAGATATTAGAAGGGATGCCGAAACCATGGTCAACTTTTCTACACGCACTCACACACCTTTCTTGTTTAATTAAATGTGAAAATTATTATACAAAATCACACTTCCGTCAAACTTTAAAACTTTATTAAACAAAGATTGTATACAAAGGGTTATTTAATACATTAAAGAGTTTGTAGATTAAAATTACCCCTGGGAATGAGGTAATCGCTACCAAGTTATTTCTAATTTGTTTAGTGTTGCTAATTATTGAGTACCCTTAACGATTTCTTTTTATAGAATAGGGTGACAAACGAGCACACAGTCCACCTGATGGTAAGTGGTTGCTGCGGCCCATACACATCTCCATCTATCTTCCATTACAAATCAAAATGCAGGTGCGTTGTCACCCGTGAGGACTGAGATGGAATGCCTCATTTCCAGTAAAAAGGGTCTCCGGTTCTCTACACTCACCATACGAAATACATCAGCATTAAGCTACTATTTCACGCTGGTATTCTGTGAGAGCGTGGTCCTTCCACGGTCGAGCCGACCCATTCGTGCTACAACTATACTACTAATATAACTGCAGCATGGCTCTACCACGTAAAATCGAATTGCAAACTGTTCCTTCTTTTTCAAAAAAAAATAGCCCTGCTTGGTTTTTTTCTGGATCTTCGCAAGATTTTTTAAATACATATTGAATAAAAAAATTAGAATAAATCTATTAATAGTTATTAGACTTTGCAACCATCCGCTAATTAAATACAATGATGTGTCTTACCTAGATTGAAGAGCACCGCTCGCCCTCCCTCAATTGCATGCACTAATCCCGTCGCCATTAATCCCCACCACTACCCCCGACACCACTACTCCCAATACCACTTTTCTAGGAAAGACACACCATCAACGATAATACGACACGTGTTTCGCCTCTACACGAGGCATCTTCAGATGATGTAGACTCTACGGCGGCTAACCGCTAAGAAAAACAAGTGAATACGCCTTAGAATAGTGATGTTGGGAGTAGTGGTGTTGGGAATAGTGGTGCTGGGAGTAGTGGCGACGGGATTAGTGCACGCAATTGAGGGAGGGCGGGAGGTGCTCTTCAATCTAGGTAAGACACATCATTGTATTTAATTAGCGGATGCTTGTAATATCACTATTAATATCATTATTATAATGGATTTCCGCAAAGTAACGCCTGATTCTGATCTTAAAAACATTAGTTCTATTATTTCTATTTCTATTTTAGTGTTTATTTAATTTTTTTATTCTTTATTGCATTCCATTATATTCAAGAATACAAGAGTGGACTTAATGAATTGAGGCATTATGTACCATTGAGCCCACGGTGTGGTGAAAATTTGACGTAGGCGTAGCAACATAGAATAAAAAACAAAATAAAAATGATAATTAACTACGTAATATTATATTCATGATACTGATATATAAAATAAATAAACTACTGAAATATCTGCTATTTATACATATAAACAAACATATACATACATATGTATAAATACATATATGCATATCAATATACACAATATATAAAAATTACATATAAATAACTATGAATATATACGCCTGGTAACAGTATAAATGACATGGATGATTCAAGTAAACTGCGTTGTCTTTAATAGATTATTACGTACCAATTTTTTAAAAGCAAACTTTATTGGGAGCTTTTCTGATGTCACCGGGCAAATAAAGATATCCCAGGATCTATGCAGTGTCTATAATTTATTCTGAAATAGCGCGTGTCACCTATTTCAGTTTGTACCGAAATTTAGGGCACGTCCGTGTTCGTGACATCCAACACGACAGCTTGCGATGCATGAATCAAAACATAACAAACCGCAAACAAATCATATTACGTTTTTAATAAATACAATATACGTACGCACGTTTTAAGTGAAATGAAAAAATATTTTATTTTTTACTTTACTTACAAGCAACAAGATATACTGTACAACTTTTTATTCATTCGTTCATAACAGCCAATTAAAGCCCACTGTTGTACATAGGCCTCCCCATAGATTATTTCCACATTGACTAAGGTTGCCTTAGCAGAGTCTGGCAACCATATTTTTTAATAATTATCAGGAATATTCTGTGCACATCTGCTAACTTAATTGACTCTGTCAACTCTTACGACACTTGAGCGATGATTTAGGGTAGTGGAGACACACCACCCCTGAGAGAATTCACTAATCCACGACGTGTCAACCCGTTTGTTATTTAAAAACGTTATGACATTTGAATTTTCTCCTGTATTGTGAAGGCAGTGTACATACACAAATTGTACATGTACCAACATCCAGACCCAGAATAATAATTCGTAGGCCATACAAATACTTGTTCCGTGCAGAATTTGTGCCCGCGGCTCTCAGCAACATAACTTAATGCTAAACAACTGAACCATGGAGCCGTCTATAATGTTAAATAATATTTGCCTCTACAAATGTAAATATTACAAAATTTTAATAGAAATCACGACAGAATTTTAATAGCATATTGCTGTTTCGATGAGCCCGAATCTAGCTAAGCAATCGAGACCAACAACTGCAGCCTGAATTGATTACATGTACCTATGAAAACGTGACGAAATTATCATCGCATATTCTCTTGTTTCCAGCTACAAAACGGGACAGTTTTTTTATTTATTGTAAAGATTAATAAATAAAGTGTGTGGCTCCGTATATCTTTCTTTTACTTTTACTTTCGTTTTTATTTACTGGATGTCCAATAACGGCTGTACTTATAAATATTATAATAGTTTTAGTGAGTTTAAAAGTGTTCAAGTATTTAAATAACTAATTTACAGAAAAAATTAAACAAATAATCGTGGCGATAGCGCTCTAGTATTTCAAAGTAAATTATTCATAAAAAACTTAGAAATGTGGCAGTACCTATTATACACTTTTTTAATAACGGTGACAAACGAGCACACAGCCCACCTGATGGTAAGTGGATGGTGTGACTCAAAGACATCTACATTTATCCTCGATTTAGAATCAATACCCTGTCTCCATTGAGGACTAAGATTAAATATCTTTTTTTTTTTATAGAAGAGAAGGCAAACGAGCATGCGGCTCACCTGGTGGTAAGTGGATGGTGTGACTCATAGACATCTACATTTATCCTCGATTTAGAATCAATACCCTGTCTCCATTGAGGACTAAGATTAAATATCTTTTTTTTTATAGAAGAGAAGGCAAACGAGCATGCGGCTCACCTGATGGTAAGTGGATGGTGTGACTCATAGACATCTACATTTATCCTCGATTTAGAATCAATACCCTGTCTCCATTGAGGACTAAGATTAAATATCTTTTTTTTTATAGAAGAGAAGGCAAACGAGCATGAGGCTCACCTGATGGTAAGTGGATGGTGTGACTCATAGACATCTACATTTATCCTCGATTTAGAATCAATACCCTGTCTCCATTGAGGACTAAGATTAAATATCTTTTTTTATAGAAGAGAAGGCAAAGGAGCATGTAGCTCACCTGATGGTAAGTGACTACCACCGCCCATGAACAACCGAAACACCAGGGGAATTGCAAATGCGTTGTCGGCCTTTTAGAAAAGAGTAAGCTCTTTTATTGAATGTAAAATATTTGATCTAATGACATTATTCAAGGAGAAAGCAGAGGAATACGTTTGCATTTACTAAACGTCGTATCGTAAAATATTTGATCTAATGGCATAATTCAAGGAAAAACAGAGGAGAGACTGTAGACTGTATTTACTAAACGTCGCTCCAATATTCTTAAGCTCCATATTCGAAAATAACATGTCGATATCAATTGCGTCAGACAGTAGAGTGCATCAGCATTCCAACAAGGTGCATCGGCATTCGACAGTGCATGGAATATAACAATGAATTGGCAGTCGCCGCTATCGCTTCCATTGGCGCTGTATACGTGGCACTTAGAATATAACTCAGGAATTTAAAAAAGTTTTTATACCAAAATAAATTAATAGGCTCTATATTAGACCACTATCGCTTAACGGTTTCGGTACAAACTGGGCAACTAAAATTTCCTGTGTTCTAATCCACCATTGAACTATAGTAAACGGGAGCAAGAGCACTTCTGTTAAAGTTAAACTCAATCGTAATGTCAAATAAAGATGAAAAGGTTAAGAAAAAGAAATGAATTTAATAATGTAATATGAACAACTAGGTTAACTAAGTAGACCTACTTAACTAAACTTAACTTAACTTAACCTACTCTTTACTCACAAGGCCTTTAATTATTCTTTCAGTGTCGCAAATATTCATAGACGGCACTGATCAGTTACCATCAAGTAGACTGTATGCTCGCTTGCCTCTTCCATGCATAATTTAAAAAAAAACACTTTCATTACTAAATGCTATAAAATTTAAAAATTAGCAAAATCTTGCCTCGAACTATGGAATTTTCCACAAGCCTTTTCAAAGACAGGTTGATTCGAAACAAATCGCATTCATCTCTCATAACTATCGGACTATTTGAAATTCTATTTGACGAATCCTTGATTTCAATATGGCGGCTTCAAGAAAACTGCCGAATATTTAAATTTTAACTATTCCACCACCCAAAGACGTCGGTGGAATCTAAATCTGTAATATCGGAGTTTAATAAGCGTTCCCCGTGAAATGTGGTAATAGTTATTAATATATTCGCTTTTATATTCAAACTGAGAAATCTAAAGAAAGAATGGAATTATTTTTATTTGTAGCACTATAAGACTTCTTCTTCTTAAAGTACCATCTTCTTTCGAAGGTCGGCGATCATTAAGACAACTTGGATCTTTGATGCCGCGGCTCTGAATAAGGAACGGGTGCTCTTTCCAAACCATTAGCGTAGGTTTTTCAGCCAAGATGTTCTTCTTCGACCCACATCTCGTTTTCCTTGGATCTTGCCCTGTATGATGAGTTGCAGTAGATCGTATTTGCGGTTTCTCATTATAAGAAAATTAAGAGAATATACTATAAGACTAAGAGCCAGTAAATATCAGACCTTCCCTATTTTATGAAAGATGAAAGATGCTCAGCATATGTTTCCAACATAGGTAGGAACCATTGGCTACTATGAAGTTTGGATCTTCGTGGTTTTGGCAGGTAACATGTAGCTAAGTTGTATAAAATAGGAACGTTAAAGTATAAGTAAAGCGTACTTTTCTCAAATCTTCGTAATAACATTAGAAATCACGTCATCCGTTGACTGACACTTAGTATCGTGGTAAGCCCTTGCCAGGCACTCCTAAAAATTTTATAAATTATAACTGTATTTACGTTATAGTATAAAAGCAGAATTATATATATATATATATTGGATAACTATTAGATGTTACCTCAGTAGCCCGACAGTTTTGACAGTTCCAACACCTGCCCAAACAAAAGTATAATAGGGTAACAGTAGGTGGGCGTACGAGCCAATATAGGTACATTCCATTAAAATAGTTATATATTTTTTACAATATTATATATCAAATAATATTGTATAAAATATTTTTTTTAATAAAATCCCGCTGCGTTTCTTGCTGGTCATTCCTAAGACAAAAGTTTTCTTCCGAACCAGTCGTCGAAGTAAAACAGTGACATTTAGCAAGTGTATTATTTTGTAATCTTTATTCTCAAACAAACAAAGATAGACGGAACGCTGCGCTGCGAACGTTTCAAGTGATGTTGAAACCAAGCCAAAACTATGCTTAACTTATTGTAAGTACTTACACGTCACACACACACATAATTATGCATCTAAAATAATTTGCAACTAACAACATGGTTTTAAGTGCATATCTGTGAGTCCAGCAGTGGACTTTCCTGGTAGTTAAGGGGACTACAAGAGACAAGTGACATCGAATTATGCACGCACACATTTACAGAATCAAGTGAACGCCATCTAACGACAGTGAGGTTAAACTAACGGATTAGCGAGGTTACACCCGAGTGCTCTAATAGATAAAATAACAAGTAAGATATTAATCTAATAAACAAATAGGTAAAATTATTTAGAGTGTTACTTTTTGTTATTTCATTTGAGTGCTACTTGAAAATTTAAGGATGTGGGTGATTTTGAAATAAAACTGATTCGAACTTAAAAACAAAGTTAAAAAATATATTCGTTTATCTCCATTAAATCTCTATTAAAAAAATGTCCAAATGGTGCCGTTTATTTACATACATACATCTTTACGATTTAAAGGCTTTTTATTATATATATATATCCGTCTGTGTGCGATGCAATTCATGTTTTTTATGAAGCCTTATGAGACCTGTGTAATATAAACTACTTCCAGTATATGTTTCGAATAAAAATATTTACCTAAGTATATCAATAATTTCACAATGATGATTTTCGTGAGGTTCTACTGTTTCCATTCTATTAAAAAATAATTTATTATTAATAGATTTTAAATTAGAGAAATATCAATTCTAAATATTCTAGTTAGTACTAAATTCTTCCTTGTCACATGGCAATTTTCAGATGATTCTGTAATTTCATATTTATTATCTTTAAGCCGCGATTTTTTAATGAAAACATTAGGTATTTTTAGTTTTTTTATTGTTATTATTTTATTAGAAAAGTTGTAGGTACTTATGAATTAGAAATAACATCCATGTTGATATTTTCAACTTTCTTTCTTCTTTAAAAAATAATTACATTTCAAACTTTTTTAATTATTTATAAAAGTGTTTAATTAATTTATCTAAATATACTAAACTACTAACTAATATTAAATATATAAAAAAGAAAAAAGAAAATTTGACTTGTCATTCCTGGAATTGAACCCGGCCATTCTCGAGTGCATAATGCGAATCCAAACCTCTATCATTTGGTAGGTTTGGATTGAAAGTAAATTTCGTGTTGATATTTTCAACTTTCTTTCTCCCGTAAAAAATTATTACATTTTAAACTCTTTTCTTTATTTATAAAAGTGTTAACTTATCCTAATATACTTAACTACTAACTAATACTTAATATATAACAAAAGAATTGACTTTACACTCCTGGAACCGAACCCGGGCACTCTCGAGTGCAAGCTGAAAATCCATTCCTCGTCAAATCCAAATTCACGTTGTTTGAATACTCAGTCACTAATGTAATAAACTTTAAATAAAGTAGGTATTTAAAATTCATGGGTTTAAAAAATACATTATTTTTTTACTTATAAAGTAATTAATAAATGTATCTAAATATATAAAAGGCAAAAAAGAAAATTTGAGTTGAGCAGGAATATTCCTGGAATTGAACCCGGGCACTCTCAAATGCAAACTGCAAACCCATCCCGCGCTACCAACTACACAACTGTAATAAATTACGTTGCTATAATTTATAGGTTTATTGTTGTAAAAATAAATATTTATTATTTAGTAATCATTAAATATTATAGTAATAAATACAACTTTTAATATCGTTCATATGTTGGGCGTTTGATTTATATGAACGTTTTTTACTCTTCGTAACGAGTTTCACTTTATATCCCATGTTTACAAATGATAATTATTAACAAGTTACAATACTACGCTATTTTAACTTTAAATATTTTAAATCGACATATAAACAAATCGAAACGAAAACAGAAAGCGAGTAACCCGGGTTCGATCCCCACCGGCACCAATGAAATTGTTAATTGCAATTTTAAGTGCTGATTTACCACGTGCTCGTGGTGAAGGAAAATATCGTGAGGAAATCTGCATGTCTGGAGAATAAGAAAAAAAATATATTTCGAAGACATGTGAAGTTCGCCAACACTCATTGGGGCAGCATGGCGGACACTTCCTTGCCCTAAAACCCTCTCAGAAATGAGGGGAGGCCTGTGCCCAGCAGTGGGACGTATGTAGGCTGTAACTTTACTTTACTTTACTTTATATAAACGAAAGAAGAATATCTATGGAAAAATATTTATGAAACAATGAATTTAAAAATAAAATTATACAAATACATTAAAAGATCTTTACGTAGATACTGCAGCAAAAAGAGCAACACGTCTACATACCATGAGGCCTAGGTCCGCAGCATGCTATTGTATCTTCTAAGAAATTTCATTGTTGGTTAAACTACCGCCATCTAGTCATTGATTTATGAAACACTTAATACCTTTTTATTTATAGCTGCTTTGGAATCTTGCATTTATAGCTACTTTATGTAAATCAATCAAAATAGTGTGGCCGCTTCAAAAAATAACAATTATTAATAATAATTCCAATGATAGGTATAAAGGAAATAATAAAAAGGAAATCATATTCTATTAAGCAAGTTATTTTTATATGTTATTGTATTTACTAACTACTTTAAAAATATCATCATCATCATCATCATCGTTACAGCCCTTCAGAAGTCTACCGCTGAACATAGGCGTCACCAATGTATGCCACAAAGCACGGTCCTGAGCCGCCTGCATGCATCGACTTCCTGCATGTCTTACCAGGTCGTCACTCCATCTATTGGGGGGTCGCCCTACACTTTGTCTACAGATACGAAGCTGTAACTCGAAAACCTTTTTCCCATCGGTTGCCGGTTCTTCAAGATTTATGGCCGGCACATTGCCACTTTAGTTTACTAATCCGCTGTTCTATGTCGTTCACTCTGGTTCTACTGTGGATATCCTAATTTCTAAGTTTATCACGCAGAGAAACCCCGAGCATAGCCCTCTCCATGGCTCGCTGAGTGACTTTGAGCTTCTTCATTTGGTCGTCAGTGAAAGACCTCGTCTCACTGGCAAGCCGTACTGGTTTTACAGTCTCGTTTTCAGGTTTCGAGGTATGCCTGACGAGAAGATGTGTCGTAATTTCCCAAACGTTGCCCAGCCGAGTTGAATCCGTCGAATGACCTCTCGGCCGATGTTGGACTTACCTAGTGAGACGTGAGACCATTTTTCCCAGGTAAATGTTTACCTCTCAACAACTTCGACAACAACTTCGAGCTTAGTGCTCCCAAACAACTACCGGCATAGGTGTGACTTCCATGACTTCATGATAGAGTACAATACCCAATACTTTTGCAGAAGCTATATGACATCGGTATACGAGATACGGAATACAAATGGTTTAAATCTTACCTAGAAAACCGTAAACAATACGTAGAGATAGTGCATTATAATCATGACGCTGGCGAAATATGCAACGTTAGATCTGAAGCAATCCACACTACTTGCTCCATCCCCCAGGGCAGCGTTTTGGGATGTTTGCTATTTATTATTTATATAAACGAACTACCTAGGGTATTGACTGAAACCTCTATTATATTTGCTGATGACATTTCCATTCTTATTCCGCATAAAAAAGACCAGAATTTAAATAATATATTGAATCAAATATTGAACCAAGTTACAAATTGGCTGACACATCACAACCTAGAGATTAATTTTAATAAAACCAAAATTATGCAATTCCGACCAGTTCAAAAACCACCACTAAATATCGCTTTTACTTATAATAATATACCTATAGGAACTGTTGACAACTTCAACTTGTTAGGCCTGGAAATCGACTGCCATATAAACTGGAAAGCCCATATAAATAAAGTAAAAAATAGGCTATCAAAATTCACTTACGTATTACGAGAAATAAAGAAAACCACAGATGTCCCCAGCGCTCTGTCAGCATATTATGCATACTCATCTTCGTGGCTGTCATACGGTGTCATGTTGTGGGGAAATAGTAAAGATGCACAGCAATTATTTATAATGCAAAAAAATTTATAAGAATCTTGGCAAACATAAAAATTCCAGAAAGTTGTAAGCCACACTTCAAAAAGTTTAAAATTTTGACTTTAACGTCTATTTATATTTGGGAAACATGCAAATTTGTAAAAAACCACCCAGAACTATTTACCAAATTAAGTGAAACAAATTACAAATACTCAATTAGACCAAATAGGAATAGGCTACTATTGCCGAAATCTACTCTTGCTTTGCATAGCTCTAGTCCCTACTGTATGACAGTTAAAATTTTTAATAACCTTCCAAACGACACAAACAATTCAACGAATACTATTCTATTTTTATCCAAATTAAAGTTATATTTAATTGAAAAATGTTTCTATAATTTAAATGAATATTTGGATACAAATATTATTTAATTTATTTGGACAACTTCGGCCTGTGCCTATCTAATTTAATTTAATTTTGATATTCAATTGTTATTTTTTACTTAATTTTATTTTTACTTATAATAATAATAATTACTTTTTACTTGACATTGTGATTATGAATTAAATTAAATTTACAGAATTTTAAAATAATATAATGTAATATATTAATGAAATCTAATATTGTAGTTTAAAAATAATAATTTAATATTTTTATAATTGCTACGCCCAAACTGGGTTCAAATGCGGACTTTTTTTTAAACATAACATCTATTGTAACCATTTGTTGCAATAAAGACTATGACTATGACTATGACTTGGACGTTACACATGATCTTCGTTTTGTCCACGTTCATCTTAAGACCTATTCGTTGGGCGTATCCATTGAGCATAATGCTTAGGTTCTCCAGCGATTCTGCCATAAAGACTATATCGTCAGCAAATCGAAGGTGAGTGATGTACTCGCCATTGATGTTAATACCGTATCCTTTCCAGCCCAGTAGCTTGAAAACATCTTCCAATGCAGCGGTGAAGAAAAACCATATCGGTGTTACTAAATTAATTAATGTTGTCTTCCAAAATAATAAATAATAAAAATCCCTTCATAGTTCTAAATTTAAGTTGTTTAAGTGAGGTTTATATTATAAGGAGTAATAGTAAAAAATAGAAGCTTAAAATTTGTTTCATTAGGCAACACTGAATCAAATTGATTTTTTTAAAGAAATATGTCCGCTGGATTGAGCATTGGCTTATTTCTTGTTTTTTCGTATTTTTCAGTGTTTTATCGTAATTGCTTGTGTATAGCAGAAATTGTGAAATAAATATGTTAACAATACTGAAAATCTTTTTTTTTTGCCTAAGTCCTACAATTTATCGAGAGTATTTATGCCGATTTCTAAGTAACGACAGTGTTTTTATTATTATTTAGAAATTGACAAAATACTTAATAAAAATAACAATATGAAGGGAGTAGTACAGAGATATATATAATGTATGTATATATACATATATATACATACATTATATATATATATATATATATATATATATATATATATATAACTTTTTTATTTATGTATCATTCTAATTTTTATAGTTATGTATCATTAATGTATAGTTGAAGTAGTAGTTAACAAACTATCTTCCAGGTGGCGCTGTTGTCGCGGCAATTTTTTACGTTCGAGATTCTTATCTATTTCCGTATATACACTCTTATCTATGGGCCGCATTTCAGGTATACAAAAAGAACTCTGTGGGCCGCAGTGTCTATACACAGTCGTTTACACACACATCTGTACGTATTATTTCAGAAATAAGAATATGCGATTTGAAATACAAGCAATTAATTGGACTAAATAATTAAAATAACAGTAATTAAAAATGTAGTTCGTATAACAATCTGACAAAAAATCAGAATTTTTGCATGTACGTATATTAGTATGGTTTATACTCGTTAAAAGAAATGTTTAGAGGTATTTTGTGATTTTTTTCTATCGTATCAAACTATTAGCATCATGTTTTCAACACAACAGTTAACAAGCATATATCAAGAAAAATATATATTTTTCTGGTTTTGTTTACTGCAGTGTAACATATACTTTGACGCATTATAAAACTTGCGTTTAACTCCTGTAGTCCCTTTAAAAAAATAAAAGAAGTGCGAGTGCATGTCGAACATTTGAACACGGTTATGACATTTTAAATGTGCTCAGAGCTCCGTGCATTTTCATTGTTTGATTGAGTTAAATAATGAAAGTTGATGAAATGAAGTTAAATAAAATTATTGTATTCCATCTCCTAAAACAAAGCAAGAAAACTCCAAGAAAAACTTTTAAAGTAGTGTAAACATACTGAAATATTATGTGAACAGCAAATTTACAGAACATGTTTTGCCGCCATCATTATTGCTGTTTCACGAAACAACACGCAACTACAAGGCTCATATGGTGCGGTAAAAAGTCAATAGTAGAAAAGTTACTGTAATAGACGGCTGCTTCAAAGAGAACGCCGACGGAACAACATTCAAGAGAGGACTTTTGCTAACAAAGCGACTACTTGGCTGCCTATCACATCGCAGCGTACATATTATTACCATAAATGTACACAATTTTAATTTACACAGTGTAAATAAAGTGTCTCGTGTGTGTCAACAAATAAATTAAAAGCTATTTGTGGGTGTTTTTGATTGAGAGTAGTCTAATAAAATCTATTACTATCTCGATCCGTAGATGTTAAAAGAACCTACTATATAAAATGCATGGACTATATCGTATAATTCGTAATTGAACTCTGATATATTAGTAAGATGTACCACGTACTATTTTATGGCTGCGACATAAATAGGTCGATTCCACCGAAGAAGGATCACGCCCTCATAAAATACCATCATAAAATAGCAACTTAGTGCTGCTGTGTTTCATATATTAGGTGTAAAGAAAAGAGATCCTTTTTACTAGAAACGGAACATTCCTTCTTAGTCCTCAAGAGTGACGATGCATTTTAATTCTCAATCGAAGACACATGTAGATGCTAACGGCTAAAAATTAACAGACCCAGACCGACAAGGGCGTAGCGTCAAAAGCGATATTTTATAAGTAGACAGAAGTCTATAAATAAACAAAAATAAAAAAGAAACACCTGAAAATCATTATTCTACAAAATAGTGAATGCCAAAATTTCAATAAAATATTTCTTTTTTCCCATTGAAAATTTATCTACGGTGTAAACGTATTCCACGTCGACTATAGCGGTCCGAATGAAAACGTTCCATGCTGCGAATGGATACGGGATCTGCGTTCTTAAAGCGGCGTTGGCTTTAGCTTTATAAAGCAGCTTTACAAGTTTATTATAACATCGAAGTCGCCACTGATTCACTCGCTACAGCTTAAGCGGATTAGCTAAAGTCTTCGGTTAGTAGTTTTCATACTGCAAAAGATTGTAACTTTGAATACTTCTCTATCAAGATATATCGGAACTTGCTAAAGTTTGAAACAGACTAATTTCCATGTTGTCATTCTACAAATTTTCTTTCTTTATTCTTGAAAGTTTTCTCACAATTTTTCCTTTATTGGATTTAATATGTAGTGACAATGGGATATAAACTTTTATTGTTTACCTGGTATCAATTTTTAAACAAGCTTATGCGCAAATTAATATTTGTGCACAATTAGTAATAATAATGTGCGAAGTTATCCACTACCCCATTATAACATCCAGTGTGTGTAAGAGGTGACAGTGAAAACTAAAACATGAGATGCGTGGCGCATCGTCTTGATAATAACTCAAAATAGTTAAAAACTGCGGCTGCCAACCCGTCTGGCAGACGTGGCAATTATATTAAGGTCCCCTCTGTGAGGCAATTTATGACGTCTACCTATATCTAATCTGACTTATGTAAGAAAAATTCTCACTAAAACTAGTATGAAATTCTTAAAGTATAAAACGAATTTAACAAAAAATAAAAACCAACAAAAAAATAACAATATTATCATTAGTCGAAAGTCCAATTTCGATGCTGCACTGTTGTTCAGTGCCAACCTCCATAATATCTCAAGTACAATTCAGACCTATCTGCAAACTGCTGAGATAGGACAGCTCGAAGATAAGCAACTAACATCCAACACAATCTATATAGACGTATAATATGACTGCTTCTTAGTACCTCGGATTGTACGTTAATGCAGAGAAGAAGAAGAGGGATGAGGTGTAATAAAAATACAGTAGATATAAAAAAGTATTCTTCGTCTATTTGTCTGGCTTATAACCCCGGACTGTATCTACTCGCATAGCCGTTATAAATAATGACATGTATGTGAATTGTGAACGAAACTCTGTGGGATCGGACGTTGAAGACACCTAGTTATTGAGGTTTGAGCTTAATTAAAACTTTTTGAACGTCTAAATAACTTACGATGGTACGAATGATTTTTTTTTCTTAATCAATTTTTCATAGAATTTGTAATGAACTTTTTTTTGAAGTAGTATTTCGGCAGCCATTAGTTTCTTTAAAAATATATAGGTATATTAATAGGAGCAATGCAGATTGGAGCCCCATTAGCACTACATAGGAACCCAGCTTGTATAAAAAAATGTGTTCCCACGTACGTGAGACTGAAAACTGTGAAACTTCTTTAGGACATATCCTTCGTCTTTTATTCTATATTTGACATAAGTAGGTTATAAAATAGCATATTCATGTAACCCAGGCGTTTAAACGTTACAATAAAACGTGACGTTTTTGTTTATAATACCGTACTATTTTTTTTAATTTCTCCTCTACGTTGATAAAGAAGTTTCACTTTAAAAGAATATTCGTAGAATCACAACATGAGATGAACTATTCGTGCACAATTAACAGTCAACACGTTAGATTTCAGAAAAGCAATATGGTTGTGTTACACCAATGGAATTTGTTTGTTGGTGGAAATAATTTGTTTTGTTTATGTAATAATAATTTGTAAGCTAAAATAATATCACGTATAAATTGACCGTGTAGTGGCGGTGTAAGAATATCCACTGCCCCATATGGTCCCGCGGGTGACGTAGGAGGCTACATCGGTATATTAATTACTATTATTACAAGTTCAATCAAAACTGGAACAGGAGATTTTATATTACGATGATCAACAAGTTTTTCGAATAGGACACTTCCCAATGAATTTTGGTAATGCGTTCTATTTTCTTCGAATCTTAAATTTGTTAGCCAGCCAAGGTTAGAAAACTCAATAAAAAAGTATGGGTACCCAACTTTATTTTCAAACTTCACATTTGTTTGGAATTCGATTCGTATGCTAAATGAAGTAACTCGAACTTCGTGCGGTTATTAAATATTTTTGCCTGAAAAGTATTTTTAAAAGTCTGCAGTCTACTACTGCAAACTGCAGTCTACTTTGGCAGACAATGCTCCATCTTAATCTACAGTGGCATACTGAAGCGCTGAATTTAAAAGGGCAGAACCGCCGACAATAACGACACTCACTCCTGGCGGCTGAGCAAGCTGAACAGCTGCTACGCATAAAAACGTTTAAAAAATAAAAAACTCGAAAAGTTGTTAAGGTAGTTTGACGTGTGACAAACCGTTATTTAGCTGAGGTTCTAAAGCTTTAGTTTGGGACAAATCAGTTCAATTTGACTCATACCCCAAAATTCAAAAGTTGGTAACAGACGCCCAAAAGAAAGCAAGTCAAAATTTCAGCCCTGAAATGTCAACTCTAAATTTAGTAATAATTGAAGAGGTTCAAAAATTTTTACGCTCGTTTCGTTACCCTAGATAAAACGGGGGTACGCGATTTTGACCCGGGGACTAAAAACCAAAGCAAGGTGTGGAAAAGACCGTCTTACCCGCCAGCCAACATATTCAAGGCGTCTGCGTCCGTTGGAAATATAATTAGCTTTGTCTTCTGGGATGCGGAAGGTATAATAATGAACTACTATTTAAGAAAAGGATAACCGAAGGTTACTAAGCATTATAAATTAAAAAATCATTTTTCGTAATAATGATGCCTCTGCCCATTGACCTGTTGTTGCAGGCGCTGCCATCATAACTGCTGGCTTTTATTTGATGTAGCACCAACCATATTGTCTCATATTATATTTTCATTCTCCTATTATGTTTTGCTAATTTATAAATCCTATTCTCAGTTTGTAATAGTTTGTACCATTTGCGGATGATTTTCAGCTCTATATGCAGTCGAGAGTAAATAGTATTAACGGAACAAAAAAAAAACTAAATAATAACCAGGACATCATAAGGAAATGGCCAGACAAATGTAAAGTGATGATTTTCGGAAATTCGCAATTATTGGTTAACGTTGGTAATGGAAATCTCTCTCCTGTATTTAATAATAAAACTTTCATTCCATATCTCGTAAATGAGTGATTCCTTAAAAAATCTTGGCTTATACATGGATAAAAAAATGACCTGGAAATTGTAAATCTGTAGTAATACGTAAAGTTCTTGCCAACTTGTGTTCCCTTTATCGTCTTAAAAGTTTCCTACGGTACAATACAGACTAATATAATAAAAAATCCTCGACCGATTTCGGCCACGGCGACCTCTTCAACTCCGATCCTGTCGTTGGTGTCATGGCTAACGTAGCCGATATTATTTACAAACGTTCGCGCGTGATGCGGGCAGGTGAGCACACCATTACAGAAATTATAATTAATCGCATAAGGTGGGCGTGCTTTGAGTTCATCACGTCGGGCATCCAATTCAGAGCAGCGATTCTCCTCAAACATTTTGACCTTGGCTTTCACCAAAGACCTCCACTCCGGTCGTCGAGCGGCTGCTTGCTACCACTCTGAAGGCTTAATGTCGCCCTTCTTCATGTGGCGCTTAAGTACATCTTTGTACCTGAGGTGATGTCCGCCACGCTTACGCCTGCCCTTCTCAAGTTCAGAGAAAAAGATCCACTTTGCCGTATGCTGGTCTGACATTCGCGATAAGTGTCCACACCAACGGAGTTGTCCCCGTGTACTACGACCATATATATACCATTAAAAATGGAGACGCCAGTAACTTAAGGTATCTTCGATAAAGATTTAGTGGACTGTAATTTTGGTGCATACGGCAAAGGGGAAAATAAATAGGTGGGATAGCACGCACTGACCTGATGAGGGCTGCCGCGCCTTCCTCCTGGAGTGTCTGCTATACAGCAAGCTCGCCACGTGGTTCGGCGCACACGCACTCTCGGAACAGTCTCGTGAAGTCCCACACTCTCCACCTTTGCCCTTACGGGGGCGTCTCACTCTCTACGTGTGTAGGCCTCAATCCCTATGGTATGGGCTCTACGCAGCACTTCCGTATTCCGAATGCGATCAGATGTTGAGAATTTTGCGCAGACATTGCAAGTGGCAGTTAGGCAGCACTACCGCCTTATAAATGTCAATTTTTTTTATTTCTTATGTTTACGCGAACACTACACATTGAAATAATACTAGTTTTTACGGAATTTATCGCGTATATTGAACTTTTTAAAAACCCGACGTTTCGAGAGCTTTACAGCACCCATGGTCACGGGAAGGACTGAGATGTTCAACGTCCAGCTGTAATAGTTCCTAGTCCTGTAATAGTCAATTTTGTTAGCCAGCTTTGGGTCATGTGAACCAAAGACCTTGCGATCCAGTTTACCGAACACCGCAGCAGCGGCACCGATCCGACTGTTGATTTCAGCATCAAGGTCACACTTTGATGTTATCGTGCTATACAGATAATGAAATGTATTGATCTGCTTAAATATATCATCACCGAGTTTGATGGCCAGTGTCTCTTGACCGTAGATGTCTAAAGACATCACTTTCGTCTTTTTAACACTTATCTTCAGACCAAAACTACGGCACGACTCACGAAAGGTGGTCACAAGCTGTTTCAGGTCAGCTGGGGAAACGGTCACAAAACATAGATCATCTGTATAGAGATCTCTGTAATAAGTGCGTAAGACACTTTCGTAAGGACCTTAAGTCTGTCCAAGCTGAAAAGATTGTCATCATTGCGGAAACGAATGCGGATTCCTTCAGGGGCAGCTTTCAAGACTTCCGGGGAAAGACCACGTTCTCACAGAATACCAGCGTCAAATAGTAGCTTAATGCTGCTGTGTTTCGTATGGTGAGTATAGAGAACCGGAGACCCATTTTCTGGAAACGAGGCATTCCATCTAAGTCCTCACGGGTGACAACGCATCTGCATTTTAATTATATTATTGAAAAAGATGTAGATGTCTATGGGCCACAGCAACCACTTACCATCAGGTGGACTCTGTGCTCGTTTGTAACCCATTCCTATAAAAAAAACTACAACTGCAAAGTATAACGCGAAAAGTGTGGGTGAAAAGAACACACTCTTGTTTTACCCCACAGTTAACGGGAAAAAATTCTGACTGATTAGCGTACAGCGTACGGTACAGACTACGTCTTTGGATTAGCCAACCCAATGATGTAAAGAATGCAATTAAAAAAAATTTAAAAAAAAAAAACAAATATTAATATCCCTCTACACTACTAACAAATTCACTACAGTTCTGCTACAGTTATAATTCTAACTGTAGCAGATGCAGCAACTCATACCGACACAGTCATCCCCGCGTCATCGTGTCATCCATGGCAACATAAATTAGCCGTTTTTTATTGTTACATTAACCGTCTGTTCACTGTTCCATTACGTAAAGAAAATTATTTAAAAGAACTTAATATAATTTATCAAATTGCAGTCTCTACCAGTTTTTCAAAAAGTCTCATTAATAATCTTATTAAAATAAACAAAAGCATGTTGTTCGCAATTATTTGTACGCGGCTCGATCTCAAAGTGTCCGGCGATATGTGGGTAGTTTGACCTACTTAGGCTCCATATCGGAAAAAATAGCTAATACTCTTAAGAAAAACGGCGTTAACGTGGCATTCAAAACGAACAATTCGCTTAGGAATGTTTGTAATAATAAAGATAAGTTAAATATTAGTCAAAAATCGGGTGTTTATAAACTTGTTTGTGACAAATGCCACGCCGTTTACGTGGACGCAATTTCGGGACGCGCTATAAAGAGCATTTGGCCGTGTACAGAAATTGCAATCCTGATAAATCCTAGCTAGCGACCATTCCTTTGAAGTTCTACATACTTGTAATAAGGGGCTGCGACTGTGTGTGCTGGAGCAGTTGGAGATTTAAAAGAGTAATAATGATAATTATGCACTGCTGAATGAACAAACAAATGTTTCTAATTCACCTTTGTTAAACATCTTTAAGGCTAATCTTTAATAATAATTTTATGATTAATTATAATAAATAACTATAATATCAATAAAATAATAATAGTATTCAAAAAAAATATTATTCATAACTGACCTGCTACGTAGTGCTATTATTTATTCTGTGCCCAGGGTAACATACGCAGTCGGAACTAGCGCGTTGTAGGCGACTGAATGTTTGTTTTGAGGTGTTTTCTACGGTATTTACGTTAATAGTTTTTTGTAAATACTTGTTGAAATAGTCTTTGTTTAGTGTTATATATATTATTTTACCTATTTGATAAATTGTAGTGGAAAAACGTCGTTCCTACTACAATTGTTGCGTGGATGGATGCTAAATGCCCTAAAAAAAGTTTCAGATATATCATTCCTTAAAATTACCGAAGGATTTTAGAAGGAAGTTATGAAAGGTGATTTATTTCATTATTTTGTTAGATAGGTACTTATAGCAAAAATAAGTAATATTTTACCTACACAAGTAATACGTACTTTATTACAAAACTTGGTTGAAATTTACTTCACTATACAAGTATCTACATACTTACATGCCTTTATATGTCTTTTGTAATTAAAATATTTTAAGTTATAATAACTCAAAACACTGAAATTAAATTTTATTTTCTAACAAGATTTTTAACTGAGTAGAATAAGATCACATTTCTGTTAGCAATCGTATCTCAGGTTTATTTGTTGTGGCCTTGCTAGTTGCATGCGCTGAGCGTCGTAGAAATCACATAGATGCGAAAATATGGTCAGTCGAACATAGTTAGAATAGGTACTTCACCTAAGTAACTTAATTAACATTTCGCAATGTATTTTAACTCTTTTTTGATAGCCCTTAATAACAACGAAAAGTTTGCCATGGCGTAGGAACGGGAAAAGATGCAAAGTAATAAGGACGCTCGTGCGCAGCGATAAAATTTTATTTAACTTGCTTAAGCGTTTTATCTGATTAATAATAAATATGTAGGCTATAAAACGTCGGCAAGCCGTCGACGTCAAAGGAGTGCAACAAAATTATTTATTCTGTACTGTTACTGTGATATATATAAGACTATTTATTTACTGAGAGAATTTATTGCTATTTTAAACTGCTAGGGGTTGAGTTAAATTAAAGATTGTACAAAAAACAAAAGTAAATTTATTTAACTATTTACACAATGCGGCAGTCTTACAAGCTATCACCAATCTGACGTCCAATGGGACCTAATAGGGAGCCTGAAGGGTCTTCTTGCTTGTTGTTCTTCTCTTAAGCGCTGTCCTGTCGCGAATGTCGTACGCCGGTCGGGGGCCCTTCTTTCATTCACGCCGACGGAGTCGCGTTGGCGCTGAGTTTGATGCTCGCTCTGATGCAGGGTGAGGGAGACGTGTCGATGCGGTATGGGGTACGCGGGGTGACGGGCGGTTGCTCACTCGCCGTCCGTAACATATTGCTATTTATTATTGCTAAGGACTGTATTAATTATTAAAAGGTTTCGATGAACTAACATTAATTTATTTACTATTTACAAAAAGCGGCAGTTTTTAATTATAATCTATTCACTATTTTATTGCCTAATCTAATGCCTATTCTTTTTTTCGTGTTTTCTGGAGCACTACTCTGCCGCGAATGTCAACTCCGGTTTTTTTTTTTGCGCCCAGAAGCAATGTAAAGGGCTACCCTCCGAGATGCGGGGGAGGGAGGTGGTGAATGCTCTTAGCATACCACGCAGCCGGCTGCGTGGTTATGTGGGACTCACTATGAAAACCTAAGTGCCTAGCCACTAAACACCACACCTTGGACAGAAGACTCGGCCTGAGCCGCCTAGAAGCAGTCCAGGTCGGCCGAAAACTTGTGGGGGGAGGGGGGGCGAGAGAGTTTCTCGGGTTGTGAACTCGATAGCAAGAGGGAGTGGGGCTGCATAGGAAGCTGCCTCACGAATAAGACTCTGAGACTTTGAAGAAGTTCTAAGAGAGTTATTTTAGAAATTGGACAACAGAATCGTGGGGAGCTCTAATTCTCGGTTAAGGTCAGCGTTAGGGACGAACCAGGGTGCGTTCGTAGTTCTAAGACAAAAAGAGTTTTGAACTACTTGAAGTTTGTTTAGAATGTTAGCACGGTCATATTTGAAGCCTGTGTCGTAACAGGTTGTGGAGAGTCTGGTGAATTGACTATGGTCTCTGAGGATATCAGGGGGCAGGACCTGTTTCTTGAAAAAATCTTTGGTATTATAACCCTTTTTTACAATTTTTCTTTAACAAAATATTTAAACTTGTTTAATGACAAATTTTGTACATTTTCTGGGATTTTGTTGAAAAAGCGTGTACATTGCCCATAGATGAATTACTAATTCTGTGGAATCTAGTAACTGGTATTACAAGCTTATGTTTGGTCCTAGTGTTTAAAGTATGAACATCTTTTTTCTTATGAAAGCTATTTATTTTTTTTATATACATATATTACATTTTCATAAATATATTGCGATGCCAAAGTTAACATGTTTGTTTTTTAAATTTTTCTCTAAGGGACTTTTGAATTACCCCATAGTAAGATTATATAAATCATTACGCTACGAAAGTAACTAAAATAAACTAACCTATCTGTTCAACATTGGTGAGAAAGTAACAGAAACAGAAACCTTTTTACTCAATATGTATTATAAACAATACTTATTGAGAGTCAATTTTTTCATTTACCACTGGTTCGCGAAAAAACCTCTGTCCTGAGAAGAACCAGCAAGAAACCCAGCGGGACTATTTTTTTAAAAAAATAATAACTTACAATCATGAATGTTACAACTTACAACATAAAACAAATTATTATATTGTTTGACGACTCTATGGCGCAGTAGCTTAGCAATGAGTGGCTGCGCTGGGGATCGCGGGTTCGAATCTCACACGGAACAAGTATTTGTATGGCCTACAAATAATTGTTCCGGGTCTGGATGTTTGTCCTTGTGCAATTTATGTTTGTAAACTGCCTCCACGATACAGGAGAAAATCCTAGTGTATGGGTAACGTTTTTTAAAAAATCAAATCAAATCAATTAGAAATAGCTGAGTAGCGATCACCCTTCTCAGGGGTTATTGTCATCCATAAATTCCTTAATATTATAATAACCATTTTTATACAAACTTAGTTCAATAAAGTTTTAGAACTTTGTGTATGTCAAATTTTGTATATTTTCTGGGAATTTGTTGTAAAAGCGTATACATCGTCCTAGGAATTAATTACTGACTCGGTGGAGTCGAGTATTATTGTCTTTTAAACAAAACAAGCTTCGTAAGAAGGTTCCTAATTTTTTGCTTGAGTTCAAATGCTTTTGTGGCGTGATGTATACGCAGTTCAAAATAGTGCGTGGAAATTGCCTTAATAAGTAAAACTTTGTGGTTTCCAATAAAAGGTTGACTTTCAAAATGATTTGTCGTAAATACATCCTGGCATCGTTTGAAAGTAGTTAAAATAAGTTTCGGAAATAGATTTTTCTCTACAAAGATTGATACTTCTTTATGTGAATGTATCTTAAATATTCTTTCTGCCAACGTACATCCTTTAATAACATCGCGTGAAGGATAAATAAGGCCACCAAAGACCTAAATATTTGTCGCTAACAAGAGATAGCAGACAATCTTCACATTTTAGAGTTTTCTTAATTTCCTAACAACAAACCCACCGATATATGAAATAATTTCTTTAGTATATGTGGTCAGTTTTGAGGGGTTAAAATATAATTGTGGTCATCATCGACCAAGAAATTATTATTAGAGGGAAAAGAGTCTTCGAGATCTTGAGTGCAGTATATATTAATTTTATTTTCGTATCGCACTTCTGTGTGAGTTAAAATTTTAATATCCTCTAGAGGTATACAGTTTCCTGTATACCTCTAGAGTAATACCTTTTATTTCCCCATGTATCACTAGTATTTTGTAGGCGCTTTGAAACTGAAAAGCTGATGGATTGTTGTTAAAGCCGCCCTTTGAACGTATCGAGCTGAAGAAGCACTCCAGGTGATCTTGGCTAAGTTTGTATATAGGCAAAAAATTATTTAAGACTTTGTATACATATTAAGAAACCAATGAATCCAACTTTTCTATTTGTTTGCAATATTGGTTTTCCCTCTAATTGCAACCCTCTGATGTAGATCCATTATATTGACAAATTCTAGTATGATATCGCCATTTTTACTATTAATAGGTTTTTTTAAAACCGTACATATTCAGATTCCGACTATTGAAAATATCAAATAAGTTGTAAATTTTCCTTATAAAGTCAACAGTAGCCTCGGAACCCGAAAATTCTTGTAAATTTAATTGTTTGTCACAAAATTCTATCGCATCTGCCACGGAATTACTGAATGTTTGTGCCGCCAACTTAACTTTCATTATTTGTTTTGACCCTCCCTTTCCTGCAGATTATGAAGCAATTCTATAAAATGCTATGAAATGATTCCACCATGCAGATTTGTTAATTCATGACAGGCCTGTTGGTCTAGTGGTTAGTGACGCTGACTGCTAAGCCGGAGGTCGTGGGTTCGATTCCCACCCAAGACAAATGTTTGTGTGATGAGCACGATCATTTGTTCTGTGTCTAGGTGTAATTTATCTATAATATTTATGTATTTAGAAATATATAAGTATGTTTATCAGTTGTCTAGTACCCATAACACAAGCTGCTTAGCTTGGGACTAGATGGCGTTGTGTGATAGTTGTGGAATATTATAATGTGTGGAATATTATTATTATTATTTTTCTGACCTGTCTAGAACAGGTAAATGAAATTGTATACTTGGGGAGTGCTTTCAGCCGGGATGGAAGATGTGATTTAGATGTGGATAGGCGTGTCGCTGCCGGAAACAAAGTCAATGGTGCCCTGAATGCATTAGTAAAAAGGCAAGGCGTGGTGAAGAGTGCACGCCTTGCAATACATAACGTAAACCTGGGTATGCCAGAAGGAGCATAAAAGCAAGTTGAATGCAGTGGAGATGCGATCTCTTCGTAAAATGTGTGGCGTTAGCATAGCCGACCGAAAGCGAAACGAAGAGATTCGCAATATGGCAGGATTGAAAGATGACCTTATCACAAAAATTGATAGGGGCGTACTCCAATGGTTTGGGCACGTTGAACGAATGAGTGAAGACCGAATGGTGAAGAAAATATATAGAGCGAAAGTAAATATTAAAAGGTGTCGAGGTAGACCGAGACTAACTTTCGAAGACCATGTGAGCAAATTGCTCGAAGAGGGGAGGGTCAAGAGTACTCGGATACCTAGACGTGCATGTATGAAGAAGTTAATGAACTTGAAAGAAGCGAAAGAGGTATGTAAGGATCGTGACGCTTGACGATCTGTTCTCTCTGGCTACCCCGTTAGGGATTGTGCGTGAAGATAAGTAAGTAAGTAAGTAATTTTTCTGACCTAGTGTATGTCTGACAAGTTTCAGCATATGAGCTGGATCCGGAAATATAACTATGTGCTGTTTATCACAAAGAAAATACGAAATAATATTTTTCAACTCATCGAAATTGCAACCTAAGTTTTTAGCCATCGAAAAGTTGGTGGGAGAGCCATCAAAAGTTAGTGAGACTATATTAACACCACAATCTACTAACAAACCCATACATTGTTTAATTAATGTTGCCTTTTGTTCGCCTGTACAGCCATCAATAAAAAAATAACCGATAGGCATCTTTCATGCACTATTTATAAATGTTACCATAAACACCAATGCCTCCCTAGCTTCAGCTACATTGTGACCATCCAAAGCTACCCCATAGTTCACCAGACCTTCACATTTTATGCCATCCCATTGGATTGGCCTCCTTATAGCCATCTCATCCATGCTTACTGCACAATACAGTTCGTTTTTTTTTTCTTTGCCACTAATTTAATGCACTCTAATGATTCTGTTGTAAACCCTGGGTTTGCATCTACACTTTTGTACCATGTGGTAAGTGTGGATGGATAAGGCAGACAAGTATTAAATTGTTGTCGCACATACCAGCAAGTCCGAGGACTTATAAATTGCAAGCAAAGGGCGAATTTGCGTAAAGATGGTGAATATTTTTTACCACTGGAGGCGAGGTTCAACATTTTTTTCAAGAAGTCTCTATTAGTAAGGTCAACAGACTCCAATAAATCCCCATCTTCTTCACTTATCAAAGACTTTTTTTAAGTTCTGCAACAATATTTTCTAGTTTAGCTACTTTTTTTGATAAACGCTTACTTTTTTCTCGAAAAGTCTTTAATTTTTTCAGTCGTTTGGACGATAGTTTTTCTGAGTGTTTTCATTTCTTTCGCAACGAGGAGTGTACTCTGGAGTCTTGTCCTAAAACCCAAAAAAACGTTTTATAATCATAACTTTGTTACTACAGACACAACATTTTCTGATTCTAATACTTACTATTGATGGTTGATTGGAAATTGGAGGGTTTACTATTTCAACTGGCTTTTGACCACAAGTCGACGGCAGTAGGTCAACAGCAGGAGCAATCTGAAATCATTTAATTTGTATGTCAAATCTGCAACAGTTTTAGGTTCATAACATCCCTTGATCAAGCGTTCGATAATGAATTTTTTTTATAGGATAGGGTGACAAATGAGCACACAGTCCACCTGATGGTAAGTGGTTGCTGCGGCCCATAGACATCTACATCTATCCTCGATTACAAATCAAAATGCAGATGCGTTGTCACCCGTGAGGACTAAGATGGAATGCCTCGTTTCCAGTGAATAGGCTCTCCGGTTCTCTACACTCACCATACGAAACACAGCAGCATTAAGCTACTATTTAACGCTGGTATTCTGTGAAAGCGTAGTCCTTCCCCGGTCGAGCCGACCCATTCGTGCTACAACTATACTACTAATAAATATACTAAACTGCAGCCTCTACCAACTAAGATTAATGTACCAAGATTATAATTTGTAAGGAAGGTAATTTATTTTAATACTGCAGAATACATTGCAAAATTGAAGGGCTAAGTGGACAAAAGTTACTTGAAAAATTAAAAAATCCGACTTTTTTTAAAAACGAACTTAAGTTTTAATGAACTTAAGTTTTATCTGATGATAAATCGATTCTTGAACTTAAACACGCCAATTCTAATTCGTTACGAAGTTACAAACGCTAACAAAGACGCTAAACCAGAAATATTTTCAGAGAATCATTATCATTGCTACTTTTGGAATAATATAAGGTAATGTTGGCGACGCGCCTATAAGAATATTTCAATTTATTAGTTAACCGATTACGAATAGCTTCTAAAAGGCAAATTATCAAGCAACAATATTCGTATAAGAAAATGCTTAGTTGAATCTGAAAGAAATATCGAATTAATGATATTATGAAGGTCTTGGGTTCGACTCCCAGGCCGGAATAGTTTATCGTTTTCTTAGTAATATCTTTAAATAAATTCATATAGGGAATTTTTAAGATATAAATTATATTACCGGATTTGTTGACCGGTTGAAATCATCTTTCCAATGATGTTAATTAAAGAAATATTAAAATAAAGTTAGAGACCGGATTTGTTCCCCGGTCAAGATGAACACTGTGCATAAGTAGAATTAATGGAAATTAATTGCATAAGTATTATCTTATATGAGTTTGATATGTTTTGTATGAAAACAAATGCCTATTTCAAATGTATTGATTCATGAAATATTTTGTCTATGTTATCTGATAAGAGACATGATAACTGATAAGAAACTGATTAGAAATAGTATTCAACGTTTGAGAATTGTGTAGAAGCATTTATTCACCTAGTATTGCTGATATTAGACTTTCCATTTTTACTGATAGTCGATAGCCGTGCAAAGATAGTTGTTCAAATAGTGTTAGTTCATAGACGCACGCTAGCCACGTACTTAGGAGGCCAAATATGTAGAAATCCAAATATTTGCAATTTCGGCAATTTATGTAAAAATGACTTGTAAAACATTTCAGATTGATTGTAGGTGCAAAAGAGGTGAATTCTGTGTTATTTTTATGTGAAAATTCCTGTGAATAAGTGAAATAATTATAGTTTTGTTAAAGAAATTTAAAAGTGTTTTAATAGTGAAATGTATAGAGAAAATGTAAATTAAACTGTTGTATTGGTTAAGAATTTCAAGTGGAAAACATTGTTTTAACTTTCTATGTTAAATATTTAAGAAATATCAACTTTGAACATGTGAGTAAAATAGGCATATTTTGTTAAATAAATAAAAGGTTTTTTTGTGATATGAAAATGAGTATATCGTAGTATAGATATTTTTTGTGCTATCTTTATAAGTAAGTTGTATAAATGTATGTCTTATACAAATAAAGTTATTGAGTAAACCGTGAGAGAGTGATAGAACAAATTGATGTAATTGAGTTGCGCAAGCGCACGAATGGCGCGGCTCACTTTCGCGTATAGCTCTGAGGTAGCTCAGTAAACGAGTTTTCTTGCAATTCGTTCGGGAATCAGACCAACAGTCAATAAGAAGAAAGAAAAAGTGTAGGGAAGTGATAGGGAAAAGTAATTACTCCCTCACGGAACGGTTTGAAGATAATTGCTGTTTTATTCCCAAGGAATTCGTCCCTCAAATAATACAGTCCACATCGAAGAAATAAGGCGTCGGGACCGGGACGTTTTCGGAAGACCCGTAATCCCCGCCTGAACCTATTTTCTGAAAAGGCAGAGGTTATCGCCCTTGTGTATTACTCCGTTGCGGAGATCACATACGTTGTTCCCGAACCCAACGTAGGCGTTATAGGAGGCCGGATCGAGAGAAGCCTCGATTCCTCCCTTCTGTTTCTTAGTTTAACGTTTGCACGCACCCTGGTTCCTTTTCAAGTGGTCCTTCGAGCCGGATCAAGGAACCAGCTGTGGACTGCTGGTTATGGAGAAAGAAGACCTTCGGAGCCGAATGAAGATCAGCAACCGAAGGAAGCCGGAGGTTTGAGCTGAAGCAACAGGACCAAAGGCCAGAAGACCAGGTCAGCGCAGTAGGACTGGACCTGGAACTACCGGAAGAAAGAAAACTGGGATTGCGGCTTAGGGCGTGTGCTCGCATGGGGCACGTATCGCAGCCAGGCGCAGGTGTCTTGTGAAGGCGCTCATCGTGGCCAAGCAGGGCTTGGCATTTTTCCTGTCGGGCAAGCGTGCTCGGCATTTTCCTGTCGGACGATCGTATCCGGCATTTCCTGTCGGACGACCGTGTCCGGCATTTCCTGTCGGGTCTTCAGAGGGTGCAAGAAGAAGAAGCATCCACCGCTGCTGCTGCCAGGCGAGGGTGCTCGTGGGCACCTGACTGCATCGCGGCCGGAGGAGGGCGCTTGGACGAGGCATCACCGCCGACTGGGCGACGAAGCGCAGCCTACATCCCGACCACCTAACGGTGCCAAACGGTCGGGCTCTGGCACAACACCTTCGGGTGGAGCAGTTCTCTCGAGCGAGACTGCGCTTGCACTACCGCTCGACTGTTTCGTCATATTCCTTGACGGGACAGTTCCTAAACCTTTCCTCCATTCCATTCCTGCACGACTCCATCCCTGGACGGCTCACCTCGGTAGGCCCCGTTCAGGATTGATGGGGTTGATAGGGCTGTTAGGGTGGTAGTAAGGTTGTAGGGTTGGGAGATAAAGGGGGGGAGGGGTAGTGGGTTAGGTTGGGGTGTACAAGGGTTGTAGGTAAGGGGTTGTAGGGACCGTAGGGACAGTTAGGGACTGTAGGCCAACAATCACCTTCCTGCAAAATGAAGAAGGCACAAGACCAGACAGAGAGGAGCGAAGGAAGCAGGACAAGAACAGGGCTCTCAAGAAAGGCTGAAGAGGTGGAATCACCTGGAGCGACCACAGCTACTGCTTCGAGTGGAACAACTCCTTCAAGTGGAGCCACCACCGATACGTCCACATGCACGTGGGACTCAGGGACGTCCATGGCAACGACGAGCAACAGGACGGACACCAGTGGTACGCAGGCCAGCACCGCACAACAATCCGTTATATCCAGGAGTGAAACAGTAGTCGAAAAAGTAGGTCAAAGGACCGAAGAGGCGGCATCGTCAAGGACAGTAATCGGGCACACTAGTGACAAAGGGTCACAAAGAGGTAGTAGGTCATCGCGATCGGCGAGGCTGAAAGCCGAATTAGAGGCGCGGATTAAATTCGAACGCTCAGAGCTCGAACGAGCACAGGCAGCTGCTGCCTTAGCCAAGTCTCAATTGGAGTTGGCACAACTCAACCGAGAAGAGGAGATCGACTCGAGTGAGGATGATGAAGAGCGGAATACTCAGGTGGAACCTTTCGTAAGGAGTTGGGTTCAGCAGACCATAATGAGCGCGCCAGTTAGTGTAACGCAACCCGATATTACTGATAAGGAAGCGTGTAAAGGATCACGCCGCAAAGGGGCGAAGATCGAGCGCAACCAAGGAAATGCACAGAAAACACACGCGAGTGAGGTGTCAGAATTGACTGAAGCGATTGTGAGTGCAATAAAGATAGCGGGAAAAGATAAGTCTTCCCAGCTTCATTTCCTCCAGGAATTACCGGTGTTCGATGGAGACCCGGGTGAATGGATAGTTTTCAAAACGGTGTTTGAAGACACAAGAAGCCAATTTTCAGGGGTGCAGAATGTCGCACGCCTTAGGTGGGCATTAAAGGGCACCGCTAAGGAAGCGGTTAAGTCGTTGTTGTTTACTTTGTGTGAACCTGAAGAAATAATGAACGCTCTCGAAAGAAGATTCGGTAGGGTTGAGATGCTCATTCTAGCCGAAATCGAGAATGTAAGACGTATGCCAAGATTGGCAGTCGGAATATAGGATCTTTTGCAAGCCGTATTACGAACGTGGTTGCCACAATACAAGCGTTGAATCAACCACAGTATTTATACTCACCGGAGTTAGTAAATCGCATAGTAGAGAAACTCGGAACTATGATTAAATTTAAATGGTTTGAATATCGAGCTCAACATCCTTTGGAGCCAGAGTTACAGAAGATGGCCAAGTTTTTAAATTTATTGAGTGAACAATTTGGAACGTCCTTAAGCAATGAAAATGTGCCTGAAAAACGGAAGCGTCCTGAATTCAAGAAGCAAACTGTACACAACGCAAAGGGGTCTGTACGCAACCGTGTCAAGAGCGAGCGCTATGAGCGCCGAAGTAATACGAGCGAGCGTCTAGAACGCCGAAATAATAAAGGGCACAACCGACAAGTGGTTATGATAACCCAGGATAAGCCTGTAAGTCGGGTAACACATAAGTGTGTTATATGTAACAAGGAGCACTCTATAGTGAGTTGTTACAAGTTTAAGGACATGAATAATCGCGAGAAATGGGACGCGGTTAAAAAAGCGAAAGTATGTTTCCAATGTTTGTCACCTAACCATATGATGTTAGAGTGCAAAGGGAAAAAATGTGGTGTAAAGGGATGTAGAATGTCACATCATCGAATGCTACACCGATACCCCAATGAAAATACCTCGCCGCAAGGGGACGAGGGGGGTAAAGAGGCTCAAATTACAACTGTTAGTGCAGTAAATGCACTAGCATGTGCATACTTAAAGATTATACCGGTCGAGTTGTATGGACCTAAAGGAAAGGTCAAGACCACAGCTCTTCTGGATGAGGGATCGACCATGACACTCATAGAGGAGTGGATGGCTCAGAAGTTAGCGCCTCGCGGACGTAAAGAATTACGTATTGAAGCCGTGGGAGGTAAGCGAATTAACGACGACAGTTCGTATCGCTTAAACGTTAAGGTAAAAGGCATTTACTCGAACGACTTAGAAGAGATAAGTGTACAAACAATTAAGTCACTTAACCTTTCTCCGCAGTCAGTAAGTCGAGAATTATTGCAACGGTGTTCTCATTTGACACCGATTAAGGACGAGTTGATGTATGAGAGGTCCAGACCTACCATATTAATTGGCCAGGACAATTGGCATCTCATAGTTACTCGTGAATTAATTTCAGGAGGTAAGAACCTACCTGTAGCATCGCCCACCAAACTTGGATGGGTTTTACATGGTCACATATCGGGTGGCATCAAGCCGATCAAGATTGTTAACCACATTTCCACCAAGAAGGAGGAGGACATGGAGAAGTTGATCAAAGATTATTTTAGTTTGGAATCTCTGGGAGTGTCTGCGCGAAAGTCCGCGAACGACCCAGAAGAACGAGCTTTAAATATTTTGAACAAAACGGTACGTGTATACCTAATAATAGGTACGAGAGTGACAGCTGTCATTGCTGTTATTAAACATTAGCTCCGCGTTTTTACTCTTGGATAAATTGGAAATATAATTAAAAATCTATATTTTTGATGAAAACGAGGAAATTAAACTATAATATATGTGTGGAAGTGTTATTCGCGAAAATAGTACATGTTTTACTGAGAGAAAATTGAAGTAAAAACTAAGTGTGCCGTTCAGTTTAAATGGTCTAATGAAGTGATTAATCATTGGTGCATAATTATATAAACAGTGAAATTTAACCCAAGTGAACTAAAATTAGAATAAATATTATAATCTCGCTTATATATATATATATATATATATATATATATATATATATATATATATATATATATATATATATATATATATATATATATATATATATATGATTTACGAGCCTAATACTATAATTTAAATCAATTGGATGAAGATTGTCGTGTGTTAAACTTAACTACCCACAATTATTACTGGATTGATAGTGTATACTAGTGTCATCTATTAACTATTATAGTAATAGAAACTGGTTAAGTCGATAAAGTAGTATTGTCAAGTTCCGAATGATAACAACAATTTCATCAACTGTTTATAAGGATACGTAGCCTAATAGTAAGTTCAGAACGGTAATACCGGGAAGTTGGAGGTTCAAATCTAAGACTTTAAAAAAAAATTATAGTCTTTTTTCATTTCTTATAAAATGGCATCAAGGGGTATAAAAATATTATGCAACAAATGTGATAAAGAAATACATCATAAGGAATTTCTTAAATGTTATGTATGCAAATACATTTATGAAATTGAATGCTTAAGTATAACATCCAAACGCTTCTATCTAATGTCTAAAGAACGTAAACTTAAATGGAAGTGCCAAACTTGCTTAGGACAGAATACAGATGTTACAGAAGCTAAAACCCCACAAAAACTAAGCAATGTGACAAAATCATGTTCATTAAAAAAACTTTGCGTACTGATGAAAACATAACACAGAGAAAGCCAAGAGTGGGTAAACACATTTCAATTGAAGATTTATCAAGTAATGAGATCTTAGAAAACTTTACATTCTTAGATGATAGTTCACAAAGTTTACCTAATTGGACAACCACGGAAAGCGCCCTGATTAATGATCTTAGGAATGAAATACATGCGCTTTCTACACAACTATCTAGCGCACACAACGAAATAGATTTATTAAATTTGGAAATCACAAAACATCAAAAGAAAATTACTGAACAGCAAAAGAAGCTTGATATATACAAAAAACTTTTGTCAAATGGAGAAGTATCTTCACGAAGGTCGACACCGTTGAAGTTAGATAAAATTACACCGATAAAATTAGATAAAATTAGATAAAATTATATCCAAATCACAGGACACGAATAGTAAAACCAAAGTTGAACAAAGTCTAAATACTCATTCGATCACAGGAAAAGACCTAAAATTGCAAGAAACTTGCATAGAAAAATAGAAAGATGTATGCAATACATCCAATAAAACACTTATGTCCCCTTCACCTTTAGCAACATATACGGAGGCAAAACCTAATAATAAAAAGAATACGATCACAATTCTTGGGGATGAAAATACGTCGGGTTTATCTTCAGCTTTATACAAATCAAGAGAAGGAAAATGGAATAATAAGTATATGCCATTTTGTTGCCAGTTGTAAGGAAAGACATAAATTATAATGATTTAATGGTAACGAAAAAATATGAAATGACAAAACATTTTGAATGTTGCGGAATTGAAATTGGTAATTGTAATCTTATAATATTATACATATATCGAACACCTAATTCAGACATATACATATTTTTCGAAAAATTAAATAAATTATTATTAAAATTATCAAGAGGAAATAAAAAAAGAATAATCATAGCAGGAGATTTAAATATAGACACTATAAAGGTTAGTAATTACTCTAAGAAGCTTAAAGATTTATTACTAAATTTTAACTTAACTCAGCACATAACCTCTTCAACCAGAATTAATTCATGTATTGATCACTTAATAAGCAATGTTACTGAAGCAAAAGGTTCTATACATTATTTGGGCCTCTCTGACCACACGGGACAAGTACTGGAGCTTCCTACGAAAATCAGTAAAACAGTAAAATACTGGTTTGAGGTAAAAAGAGACTTTGCGAAAGATAATATAGAAAAGTTCTTGGAATGTATACAATCAATATCTTTTTCTGAAATCTATACTGAACAAGACACCAACAAAGCATTTTCAAGCTTTTATAATATTTACAAACTGTTCTTCGACCTGTGTTTCCCAACCAAATTAATTAGGATTTCGTTAAGAAATAATAAAATTTATTGGCTTACAAGGGGCATAAAAAAATCTTGCGTAGTAAAAAGAAAGCTATACTGCAAATATCTGCTTACAGCGGTAAGTCTAAATAAATCTAGATATATAAGTTATGCTAAAATTCTTAGGAAATGTATTTTAAAGGCACAAAAAATTCAAAATGAAAAATATATATTAGCATCAAATAATAAAGGTAAAGCTATATGGAATGTCATAAGAACAAATATAGCTAATAGACTAACTAATAAAGAAATAGATACCATAAATTACAATGGAAGAACCCTAGTAGAAGGATATGACATTGCAAATGAGTTTAATAATTTTTTTATAGATTCGACAAATAAAGACAAACCAAATATGTCAAATAATTGTATGTGCAAACAATTCCGTCACTCAACTATATTCTTACGACCTACGACTCCTGATGAAGTTAATCGAATTATATTATGTCTTCGAAACACTAAGTAGGTTGGGTATGATGAGTTACCGACAAAAATATTAAAACTAAGTTCTTTAAATATAGCACCAATACTTAGTCATATCATAAACTTATCTTTTACCCAAGGAATTTTTCCTGCAGATCTCAAGTATTCAATTTTAAAATCCATCTTCAAAAAGGGCGATACTAAAGATATTAATAATTACAGACCTGTTGCAATGGTGCCCATTTTGTCAAAAGTTTTTGAAAAAGCAATACTTAAGAGAGTTAATGATTTTATGGAAAAATTTAACATTATTAATAACGCACAAAATGGTTTTGTAAAAAATAAGTCCACAACACTAGCGACCTTTCAACTCGTTAAGCTTATTACAGAATGCGTCAATGACGGTGTACCGGTGGTAGCTCTTTTTTTGGATATGAGTAAAGCATTTAACTTTGTTTATCATGGCATACTTCTCAATAAACTCGAAAGATACGGAATATGTGGGAAAGCAAATGAATGGTTTAAAAGTTACCTCGGTCAAAGACAGCAATGCACTGAAATAACAATGCTCAAAAACCTTAAAAAGGTGCTCATTCGGTCGGAATATCGGTTGAACAAATAAGGTGTACCACAAGGAAGTATTCTGGGTCCTATACTCTTCCTAATATATATTAATGAGCTACCAACAATAACTCCTCATAAAACGATTCTTTTCGCTGATGATGCAACAATCATTCTTAAATGCACGAATAAAAGGATTTTTGAACTTGATATCAATAGTACACTAAAACATATAATTGATTGGTTAAATTGTAACAATATGACTGTAAATATAAATAAAACTAAAATAATGCAATTTCATACAACGAATACAAAAGAAGTTGATTATTATAAATTTCTTGGTATCACTATTGACAATAATTGTAATTGGAAAAGGCATGTTCAATCGATATATGACTAAACAGATTTGTATTTGCACTTCGCCGACTTCGAGAAATAGCATCTGCCAAAGCAGCCTTAAACGCCTATCATGGCTATGTTTCATCGATATTGCAGTACGGACTTCTAATATGGGGCAACTGTTCTGAAATAGAACGCGTATTTAAAATCCAAAAAAAATGCATTCGAGCAATCTGTGGAGCACATTCCATGACATCGTGCAAACCATTATTTAAAGAAATAAAAGTGCTGCCACTCGCATGTATGTATATAAAACAAGCGGCGATTTTTGTCAAACAATTCCCTGAATACTTCCCAAGTAATAACTTTTTAAGAGATAGAAGTTTAAGAGAAAAATCTAATAACAGAATATACTTTCCAAAATGTAAATTGATGCTCTTCCAAAAAAATTCATATATAATGGCGATTAAAATCTTTAACTCTTTACCCGACGAGTTTAAAAATTTCCCAGTGACAAAGTTAAAAAACCAACTTCATGAATGGCTTTTACTTAATTGTTTCTATACTGTTAATGAGTATCTTGATCACAAAAATCAAAACAAATTACATATTAAAAACTGTATCCAAAAATGCTTGAATTTTTTTGCTTTGGACTTTGATAGTTATAGAATAATTATTAGTTAGTTAATTTTACTGTTTTTACATATGAACATTTTGATATTTGTAAATAAGTTAAATTCATCGAAAAAAATTGTTATATATAATTAGTCAAAATTTGCACGCCTCGACAAGGAAGAATGTATAGGAACTTTCATGATTTAATAATACTATTGTAATATCTACCTACATTCTATGCAAATAAATAATTATGAATTATGAATTATGAATTATGAGACTGCTTTGTTGTGGTGCACAGATAATGAGTGCATGCCGTCGAATAGAGCGCAGGTTGAAAGTCGCCTGTTTAATATCGAAAAGAAGCTCGATAAAAATAGCGAGTTGAAAAAGGAATATGAGAAGCAAATTGAAAATCTCATCGTTAACGGTTACGCAGAGAAAGCGAACCATATTTCCATTTCACCACGCACGTGGTATCTTCCTCACTTCGCAGTGACTCACCCACAGAAAAAGAAAATAAGAATAAATTTCGACGCCGCGGCAAGGACGGGCGGACGTTGTCTCAATGATGCATTGTTAACCGGACCGGACTTATTGAAGTCGTTGTTTGTAGTTCTGCTACGATTCAGAGAAGGAAGCGTGGCAGTAATGGCAGACATTAAAGAAATGTTCCTGCAAGTGAAAATCCGGGAAGAAGACAGGGATAGCCTTCGATTCTTATGGCGGCACAATCGTGACGCGCCACCGGAAGAGTATAGAATGACGTCACTCATATTTGGAGCGGCATCATCACCATGCATAGCTATATATAGAAAGAATATAAAGTAAAGAATAGGAATGCGCAGGACAACGCACATATCTATCCAGAAGCAGCTTCCGCTACGGAAAGCAATTTTTATATGGATGACTATCTACAGGCAGTTCCCGACGTGACGACGGCCGAAAGGATAGTAAACGATATGTATGAATTACATAAACGTGCTTCTTTCCAACTGAGGGGATGGGCTAGCAACCGACCCGAAGTTTTATGTAAAATGGAAAATAAATATAAGAGCGACAGTGCTTCGCTGGGAGATAAAGAGCACACAGAGCGCACTTTAGGTTTGATCTGGAATATCAAACGGGATATAATAAGTTTCTCCATAAGTCTTCGTAACACACCGGAAGAGGTGATGGAAGGTTTACGACCGCCTACGAAGAGGGAGATAACTAGCGCTGTGATGTCAGTCTTCGATCCTTTGGGACTCGCATCACCCATAACGATACATGGGAAGTCGCTAATCCAGCAAGTATGGAGGACAGGCATCTCTTGGGATGAAGAAGTTTCACACGACTTACACGTGTTATTTTGTAAATGTATATCAGAAGTGAAGAAATTAGGTTACTTAGAAGTACCTAGACCCGTTGCTGAAGGCGTCGGCAAGGGAGGATTACACACCTTCACGGATGCTAGTGAAAAAGCATAAGCTGCCGCGGTGTATTACGTCACCACGGACGAGCTAGGAGAGAGGCGGATTACGCTGATCGCCGCAAAGGCAAGAGTAGCGCCGCTGAAACCAATTTCGATTCCAAGGCTTGAATTACAAGCAGCTCTTATGGGCAGTCGACTGGCTGCATCAGTTAGTGAAGAGAGCAAGTACGAGATATCCGAGAGAGTATTTTGGACGGACTCACGTACAGTGTTAGCGTGGATTAAGTCAGATCCTCGCGCTTTTAAACCATTCGTTGCTCATCGATTGGCTGAGATCGAAGATCACAGTAAGCCATGTGAATGGCGATGGGTTCCAACGTCACAAAACGTGGCAGACGACGCCACTAGAAATTTTCCTTCCACCTTCGATGTAAGTCACGCTGGTTTCAAGGACCTGAATTCCTCAGGAAAAGTCCTGATTTATGGCCCAAACAAGTGGACACCATAAATAGCTTAGAAACAGGTGAAGAAAAATCGCCAAAAGGCATAAATGCGCTGAGAAATCAAGAACCGTTAAGTCTACCCGACTACGGACGATTTAGCAGCTTTAAGAAATTCCTTGGGGACTACACGCACCGTACAAGTGGTAGAAAAATTCAAGAGTTTAAGAAAGTCGGTTAAAGGACCCGACCACGCAGCCGAAAAGTCAGTTATGTGTTCCAACGAGATTTTAGCAAAGTCGGTTAAAGGACCCGATAGCGCGTTGGACATAGTGCTCTTGAAAAATGCTGAATTATTAATTTGGAAGTTCGTTCAAGACGAGTGTTTTCATTCGGAAATAAAATGCTTGAAAGCAGGCAAAAGCGTTGAAAGAAGTTCACGCTTAAGTAAATTATCTATGGAAATAGGAGAAGATAACTTACTCCGTTTAAATAGGCGTTTACGTTTTAAGTCTAATTTGACTGAGGAAAGTAGAAAACCTGTCGTATTAGACGGTAAACACGAAATCGTTAAAATGATGATTAGAGAAGTTCATCATCATTTTGGACATGCCAATCACCAGACGGTGATGAATGAAGTGAACCAAAAATGTTATGTCTTAAACCTGCGTAATGTAGTACGAAGTGTGTCACATCATTGTCAGTGGTGCAGGACATACAGGTCAAAGCCGCAGAACGTGCCACAAGGAAATCTTCCTCTGGAGAGAATAGCTCATCATGAACCACCTTTTACATGCCCAGCCGTGGATTATTTCGGACCTAAGAGTGTGACCATAGGAAGGCGACACGAAAAACGTTGGGGTGTTTTATTCACGTGTCTGACCATCAGAGCAGTACACCTAGAATTAGCAGCCTCATTGACACCAGCGTCAATGATAATGGCATTGAGGCGATTTATCGCCAGAAGAGGAAAACCAGCCGTTATATACAGCGATAGCGGGACAAATTTCAAAGCTGCGAATAAAGAATTATTGAAAGCATGCGAAGAATGCTATGAGGGCATGAAAAATGAGTTATTTAAAAAATATATTAAATGGAAGTTTATACCTCCGGGAGCACCGCACATGGGTGGCGCCTGGGAAAGGTTAGAAAGATCGATTAAAATCCAATTCAAAGAAAGGAGCCCGCGAGAGGAGGTTCTGCATACGTTGCTTTTAGAAGCAGAGCATACTGTAAATTCTAGACCTCTGGTAACATTCAGTATGGATAGTCCTGAAGAGGGTTTGACACCCAATCATTTTCTTCTGGGACGCTCATGTGGTGATCGACCACCTGGATTATTTTTAGAGCAACATCTGACGGGTCAACTCAATTGGAAATCTGCACAGAGGTTAGCCGAACATTTTTGGACAAGATGGGTAAAAGAATGCATGCCTACTTTAATACCTCGAACAGGTAATAACGAAAAGTTTATGGAACCTAAAGAAGGTGATATTGTCTTGATAATAGATCATTCGTTGCCACGAAATACGTGGCCGAAAGGCAAGATTAGTAGGACGCTACCGGGACCAGACGGTCACACCAGAGTGGATGACGTCATTACTAGCACAGGTATCTTGAGGAGACCTACATCCAGAATAATAGTCCTGGTACCCGCGACGCCTCCCAAATGATGGTGCTGATGCACGGGGGGGAGATTGTTGGCGACGCGCCTATAAGAATATTTCAATTTATTAGTTAACCGATTACGAATAGTTTCTAAAAGGCAAATTATCAAGCAACAATATTCCTATAAGAAAATGCTTAGTTGAATCTTAAAGAAATATCGAATTAATGATATGAAGGTCTTGGGTTCGACTCCCAGGCCGGAATAGTTTATCGTTTTCTTAGTAATATCTTTTAATAAATTTATATGGGGAATTTTTAAGATATAAATTATGTTACCGGATTTGTTCCTGAAATCATTTTTCCAATGATGTTAATTTAAAGAAATATTAAAATAAAGTTAGAGACCAGATTTGTTCCCCGGCCGAGATGATCGCTGTGCATAAGTTGAATTAATGGAAATTAATTGCATAAGTATTATCTTATATGAGTTTGATATGTTTTGTATGAAAACAAATGCCTATTTTCAATGTATTGATTCATGAAATATTTTGTCTATGTTATCTGATAAGAGACATGATAACTGATAAGAATCTGATTAGAAATAGTATTCAACGTTTGAGAATTGTGTAGAAGCATTTATTCACCTAGTATTGTTGATATTAGACTTTCCATTTTTACTGATAGTCGATAGCCGTGCAAAGATAGTTGTTCAAATAGTGTTAGTTCATAGACGCACGCTAGCCACGTACTTAGGAGGCCAAATATGTAGAAATCCAAATATTTGCAATTTCGGCAATTTATGTAAAAATGACTTGTAAAACATTTCAGATTGATTGTACGTGCAAAAGAGGTGAATTCTGTGTTATTTTTATGTGAAAATTCCTGTGAATAAGTGAAATAATTATAGTTTTGTATAAGAAATTTAAAAGTGTTTTAATAGTGAAATGTATAGAGAAAATGTAAATTAAACTGTTGTATTGGTCAAGATATGTATAATTTCAAGTGGAAAACATTGTTTTAACTTTCTATGTTAAATATTTAAGAAATTTCAAATTTGAACATATGAGTAAAATAGGCATATTTTGTTAAATAAATAAAAGGTTTTTTGTGATATGAAAATATGTATATATAATTGTATATAATTATACAATTATATATACATATTTATATATAATTTCATATATAAAATATATATGAAAATGTAATGTATATCGTAGTATAGATATTTTTTGTGCTATCTTTATAAGTAAGTTGTATAAATATATGTCTTATACAAATAAAGTTATTGAGTAAACCGTGAGAGAGTGATAGAACAAATTGATGTAATTGAGTTGCGCAAGCGCACGAATGGCGCGGCTCACTTTCGCGTATAGCTCTGTGGTAGCTCAGTAAATGAGTTTTCTTGCAATTCGTTCGGGAATCAGACCAATAGTCAATAAGAAGAAAGAAAAAGTGTAGGGAAGTGATAGGGAAAAGTAATTACTCTCTCACGGAACGGTTTGAAGATAATTGCTGTTTTATTCCCAAGGAATTCGTCCCTCAAATAATACAGTCCACATCGAAGAATTAAGGCGTTGGGACCGGGACGACTTCGGAAGACCCGTAATCCCCGCCTGAACCTATTTTCTGAAAAGGAAGAGGTTATCGCCCTTGTGTGTTACTTCGTTGCGGAGATCACATACGTTGTTCCCGAACCCAACGTAGGCGTTATAGGAGGCCGGATCGAGAGAAGCCTCGATTCCTCCCTTCTGTTTCTTAGTTTAACGTTTGCACGCACCCTGGTTCTTTTCAGGTAAGGATAACATAATTTTATGTTAAAGAAATAAACAAAGGTGTTATGGATGTGTAAACAAAGGAGTTAAAAAATATCTATATGCAAACGATCCAATACCTGTGCCGGGTAGGGCCTGGAATCGAAAGGTGTGCGCGGAGGTGCGCATCGAAACTTATTACACACTGAACACGGCCCAATTTTTTCCTCAATATGCCTATCTATATGTGGCCACCACGGGTTCTGGCCTGCTCTTTTGTTTTTACCACGCCAAAGTGTGAAGAATGTAGTTCGTTTAATATATGATTACTTTATGTACAACCTACAATTTATATACAACCATTTTCTACGGCTAACTCTGACCGACAAAGAAAATATGGCTTTAGTAACGGATCCCACACTTTTCGAGGCTACGCTTTATGCATAAACTTTAACACTTTTATTAAAAGATTATCTCGGGATGTTTCATTTTTTATATCTTCCACAGTTATTCGTTTTAAAACTGAGTTATCTATAAATTTAATATACAATGTTTTATAAAGATCTGAGCATTCATTACGATTTTCGTTCTGTATTTGATTTACAGACCGTGATAAGAAATCAGCCACATTGCTGTCACTTCTAACATACTTTAATGTGAAATTATAGGCAGATAAAAAGATCGCGTAACGTTGAAGCTGATTAGGCGCTATGTCAGGTATACTCTTTTTGTTTCCGAAAATGGTTGGTAAGGGCTTATGATCTGTCCTTAGGATAAACGCTACCGTTCGACCATACCAATAGTGGTAGAAATTTCATAGCATACAAGGGGTGTCCGTTCTACTAGAAATAAGAATCCTATTTATAAAGTATAATTTACATTTTATTATATAATTCTTTACTATTGGTCGAGGGAACTGTGGTGTTTTAAAAATGTGATAACATAATAAGACAAGCTGGTAGGGAAAGAATTGTCAGTCTGCTTTGATCTATTAAACTGTCTGCTACGTAATCCGTATTTTATTGTGAATTTAGTCCTAAACAGTACATTGCTATCATATTAGAAGTTTTCCATCTGAAAGTTCTTATTATTCTCTTACTCAAAATATCTACAAACAGTATTAAAATCCATTACTTTCTGTTAAAAAGATGTATTCAATGTATATTAAAAATTGGCATAATATGGTTTATAAGAAACAAAGGTGTGTTATGTCCATATTTTCATTGTTTTTTTAATAAATTTGCATAGAATAACCTATTTTTCAACATAATATATAAAATAATCAATCTTATCTAAGTATTGGTACTAATATTTTATTTGAAAACTATATGCTTTAGTCCTAAGTTTATTTGATTATTTATTATTTTCAAACACTCATTAGTTGCTTAGAACTATTTGCTAGTTTACACCTTTGTCCACTTAACCCTTCAACTCTGTTTTGGGGCGAGGAAAACTAATATTATTTTTATTTTATATTGTTGACTTACATGAATGTTTAAATTATTTTCGATTTCCATAAGTGAATCTTCATGTGAACTGATGGAGGAAGATGTTGGAATACATTCTTTTGTTTCCTAAAAAAAAGTTAATTATCTTTAAAACAATAATTAATACAAAATAGGTGTAGGAAGGTGCTTTTTAGAAATATATTCAAAATTTTGTCTTTTACATAAATAACCTAAAACCTGATATGTGTAACAAATGTGATTCTAATACACACTGAAGAGCATATTGATAACTACAAAAGAGCATTTGAGTTACAAAAACAAGAAAGAGACATGTGTATTAGTGGAAAAAATATATCAGTTTTGACATACAACAAACTCGGCCTCTACCTAAAATTCCCATATCAAAAGCATTTTATTTAAGACAAATATGGTTTTAATAAATGCATTCACATCATTAGTAGAGATGGCCACATGTCTTATTTTTGCACTTACACAGAAGACTGTGGTAAAAAAGGTAGTGTAGAAGTTCTTATTCACACAATTTTTTAAATTGTGACAGAGATTTCGGCCGCATAGAAAAACGTTTAAGAAGAAAAGAAAAAATATTTACTCCTAATAGTTACAGAAATATAATTAGAATGGCATCGAAAAAATTTGGTAATTGAACATACAAATCATCAATTTTAGGATTTAAACAATTTAAAAGACGATTTGGGGATAGTAACACCTAACACAAATACATAAAACAAAAAAAAATTAAAATTAATGTCAAGTGGATTCACATTGAAGACAATGGCAGATCTTTTTATAAGCCAAACTATGACCCCCACATCACTGACCTCTAAGTATATATAGAGGTCAGTGCCTCTGTACCAGTGACAAACCATATCTGGAAGTCTCCCTTGTAAAAAAATCTAATGGTATCCCAACAGTGTCCATTAGATGTAACATGAATCACAAGGGTAAAATTTCAAAATAAAAAATTGGTGGTATAAAAACACAACTTGAGTAGGAGTCTTACATAAATATTCTAAATTCTCAGTAATTAATAAATAGTATGTAAGTTCATGCATGTGGCATACCTATTTCTAAATAACAAAACTATTTCATATAAATAATGTTATTTTTTTACCAAATAGAGCCATTGTAAGTTCTTGTCAACTAAACTTAATATGGTTTATAGAAAACAAAGATGTGTTATGTCCATATTTTCATTGTTTTTTTTAATAAATTTGCATAGAATTACCTATTTTTCAATATAATATATAAAATAATCAATTCTAATCTAAGTACTGCAACTAATATTTTATTTTAAAACTATATGTTTCAGATCCTAAGTTCATTTGATTATTTATTATTTTAAAATGCTCATTAGTTGTTTAGAACTATTAGCTAGTTTACACCTTTGTCCACTTAACTCTTCAATTTTGTATTGGGTCGAGGAAAAATAATATTATTTTTATTTCATATTATGTGTACACACACATACACGCACGCACGCACGCACACGCACACGCACACACACACACGCACGCCCGCACACACACACACACACACACACACACACACACACAAACAAGCACGCGCCCGCGCGCGCACACACGCGCGCACACGCACACGCACGCCCACGCACGCGCGCGCGCACACGCACACACACACACACACACACACACACTCACACACACAAACGAGCGCGCGCCCGCGCGCGCACACGCACTTAAGGAAATTGATAATAATTTATTATCAATTTCCGTAAGTGATTCTTCATGTAAATTGATGGAGGAAGATGTTGGAATACAGGCTTTTGTTTCCTAAAAGTTAATTATCTTTAACACATTAATTAATACACTTTTTACAGAAAATTGAATTTAAAGTTCTTGGTATTTTAAACTCTGACTGAGATTCAAGTTTTAATATTGATTGTTAAAACTTGAATCGCGTTTAGAGTCTAAAAGAAGCCTGTCTCAGTCATTTATTGCTATTAAAATGCACAAAATAATGTTTGCAACAAACAAGATAATTGTACTAAATAGTATGAATTTGTCATTAACTGAATATTTACCAGAATTGGTATAGCATAAGGTAATAGCATAGTAAGTTTCTTCTTTTTTATTAACATTTTATCCTTAAAATGTCTGCTGCAAATTTTTGATGACGGTTTTGGTGTCCAGTCTGTTCGTCCTGTAGCTACAATCCAATTCCGAAGTAAATTATCATGTTCAGGAAAACTGCAACAAATCATTCAATCTTTCAGATATTTAATTAATAGACACTGCAGAATACATATCTGTACACCGGAGGCAAATGATCATAAGTCACATTAAGCTAATAGTTCAGTGCACATGTTTTAAGTCTCAATTTGAACATTACTCACATATGTCACTTTACAACACAATTGTGTACAGTTCTAAATAAAAATTTATTTGTTGTTTAAAAGTAGTTTTTGATTACAATAAGATATTAATAAAAATGTAATTAATTAATTAAATAATGGACTTGGCATATGCTACCTCTAAACACTAAAGATGATTTTTTATAAGTTACATGTAATAAAAGAAAATCCTAAGTCCTGATTTTCAAGGCACAATGAAAATCATGTTTCATTAATCACAAGTTTTGTTTACTATTCATAAGCATTATCGTCGTCGGGAAAGTCCAATGCAATGGAAGATTGAAGGTAATTCAATATGAATGTAAATCCTGGTATCTTTATATTTTTTGGCTAAAATTGGAATTAAGTTTTGGTTCATATTTTGTAAACTTCTTGGAAAAGTCAACTCCTTCCTCTTCTGACGCATTGAGTCTGTCATTTTAAAATTTTCATCATCAAACGAATTTTTATAAAATAAAAACAATATTGTTGACGGTATATTTGTAAGAATATAGCCGAATAAATTGTTGCCAGTCTCAAGGTGCTAATATTATAAGTGTAGGTAAGTTTTTATGTTTTCTCTCAATATTGGCATGTACAGTATCCCTTTAATAAAACTTTTAGTTCTATAATTTTGAACTGAGAAAACTTTTTAAGAATGAAAAACATGCACATGACAACATAAATATTCTTATTTTGCCTATAACAGTTATCTGACCATATAGTCATTTGTTAATATCTGATCCTGGTACATTTTAGATGCCCAGTTTAAGTTGCTTGAAGCTATTTCGTTTCCACCCCTTTGAACTTTAGTTTCATCCCACATAAATAAAAATGCAGAACTGTCAGAACCATCATAAATAGTGTAATTTAATCATAAATAGTGTATTTTATTTTAATTTTTATATATTTAAAGTTTTCTCCTACAGAAATTAGCTTCATCGGTCAAAAAAGGAGTTGGTAAATACTTTTGTAGGTCTGCATTTTAGGTCTGTATTTTGATTTAGACATATCCTGGGATTTATATGTTTGTACCTATTATCAGCCTAATTTAAAAGTAAATCTTTTTCTATTTACAGAAGTTGTTTCTCAGGGCCATCCTACATCCCTTTAAGTTTTGCTGAAAACATATCACAATCGTCACAAGTATAAAGTAGTTTGCAAAGATTGTGCATTAGTTCGATATTTAAATCCGGTCCTAAATAACATCTCTTTGATCTCTCACAAGTGTAGTGACATTCATACTTTGGGAGAGACGAAATAACAGATTTAATAATTTCAGGATGTGTTTAGTTAGATGGTTCCTGTTTTCCTCTTTTGTCACTTTCACCAATACATCCCTCTTGTCACAGTCTTAAGCGGTCTTAACCACTTATGGGGAAATTTAGAAACATTGTCTTACAGAATGCTGTTATTATACCATTAACAACAAAAGAATACATTAAAGTATTTAATCCTAACTTAGATTCATCTCCTGATCTCAGTTTTTGTCTTGTTGTAGGTTTTGACTGGACATGATACTATGAATTGCCTCTTAACATTGTAGTCTTTTTCTGGATCCAAATAAAAAGTAAATATCTCTTGCTCATTTTGCTCGGATATTTTAGAACTGCATTTTATGTGGCAATTGGAACACCCTCTTCAAGTGCAGCTAAAGGCACAATTTATATAATACAATAAATAAATATAAATAATAAAGTGCAATTTACGTTCAAAAACAAACTTCTCTTCTTATTTGGCCTTAGGATGCCTTTGTTTTTGATAATTGAGCGGTACAAAAGCATAACTCCAGATGAGTTTTTATACCTTTGAATTAATCTGGACTTAAAACATGTTACCGAGTTCGAAAGTGTAGTTTTTTTTAGTGGGACTTAAAATACTATACCACCAAGTAGATCGTTATTTGTTTGTTTCAACGACATTACACAGTGAATATCGAAAAAAATGGACTTAGGATAATATAGCTCAGGTATGCAGATATTATTATTTCCTATAATTGTGGAAAAGTTGGCCACACCGAAAATTTTAGGTTACTTACTTACTTACTTACTTATCGTCACGCACAATCCCTAACGGGGTAGCCAGAGAGAACAGATCGCCAAGTGTCACGATCCTTACATACCTCTTTCGCTTCTTTCAGGTTCATTAACTTCTTCATACATGCACGTCTAGGTATCCGAGTACTCTTGACCCTCCCCTCTTCGAGCAATTTGCTCACATGGTCTTCGAAAGTTAGTCTCGGTCTACCTCGACACCTTTTAATATTTACTTTCGCTCTATATATTTTCTTCACCATTCGGTCTTCACTCATTCGTTCAACGTGTCCAAACCATTGGAGTACGCCCCTATCAATTTTTGTGATAAGGTCATCTTTCAATCCTGCCATATTGCGAATCTCTTCGTTTCGCTTTCGGTCGGCTATGGTAACGCCACACATTTTACGAAGAGATCGCATCTCCACTGCATTCAACTTGCTTTTATGCTTCTTCTGGCATACCCAGGTTTCGCTGCCATATAACAAAGTCGGTACCAACACTGCGTTATGTATTGCAAGGCGTGCACTCTTCACCACGCCTTGCCTTTTTATTAATGCATTCAGGGCACCATTGACTTTGTTTCCGGCAGCAACACGCCTATCCACATCTAAATCACATCTTCCATCCCGGCTGAAAGCACTCCCCAAGTATACAATTTCATTTACCTGTTCTAGACATTCCTGATTTACCCATATTTCACATTTCGTTCTCTCTTCGTCCTTTTCAAATACCAGAACCTTAGTTTTATTAGCATTCAAACGGAGACCTTTAATTTCACATTCCTCTTTCATACACGTGACTAATGCCTGCAGTTCTGCTTCTGATGGTGCAATAAGCACTGCATCATCAGCATACAGCAGACAATTAACTTTTATGTCACCCAATTTCACACCCAAACAGCTATCTTTCAGCTTCTGTAAACAGCTGTCGAGATACAGTATGAACAGCCAGGAAGACATGACACAACCCTGTTTTACGCCCGCTTGGACGCTAAACATGGGTGACAGGTCATGCCCTACCCGCACACAGGCTTTACAGTCATAGTAGAGTGACTGCACAGCCCTTAACAATCGACCATCCACACCATATCCCGGCAACAGTTCCCACATTTTCTTCCTTATAACCTTATCAAATGCTTTCTCCAGATCCACAAAAGCACAGAAAATCCTCTGATTAACACTCAGAAGCTTCTCCGTGATCATGCGGAGAGAAAACATTTGATCCGTGCATCCTCTTCCAGGTCTAAATCCGCATTGTGCCTCCCATAAGAATCTTTCCGATTTCTCTTGCATCCTGCGTGTCAAAACCTTCGAATAAACTTTACTTGCTAAACTGGTCAAGCTGATCGCCCGATAGCTCCCGCAGTCAAAATGTGAACCTTTACCTTTATATAAAGGCACAATGACCGCGGATCGCCAATCATCCGGGACATCTCCCGTCCGCCAGCACAAATTGCACAGCAGATGAAAGCTGTCCCAGACGCGAGGCCCACCGTACTTGACCATTTCAGCAGTAACTCTGTCTAGTCCCGCAGTCTTACCACATTTCAAACTTCGAATCGCACGTTCAATCTCTTTCATGCTGATGACCTCAGTGTCATCGAGGTCCGTGTCTGGCGTGCCAGTCACGGCGTCACCCCCGGATCTTTCACTAAGATCATGACACGCATACAATTCTCTATAAAATTCACTCCATCGCTGCATGACGTCCGATTTTTCTGAGAGGACGTCATTGGTTCTCGAAAGCACTTTGTTCATTCTTAAAGCTGTCGCACCACTCCGGGACCTTCCAACCTCTTTCCAGAAGAGTTTGGAGTTTTCCCTAAAGTTGTGCGACAACCTCTCGTCCGCTTCTATTCTACACCTTTCACGTACTTCCTCAATCAATGTTTTCGCATGAACTTTCTGCAGCTTATATCTTTCTTTCATCTTCTCTCTCATATGCTCATCGTTACTAGAGGCTAAGTAGTCTAACCATGCTTTTTTCTTCTTTTTTACAGCTTCTTTCACTTCGTCATTCCACCATGCATCTCTTCTTTTACTACTACCTCTTTTTGTCGTACCACATACTTCTTCCGCTGCACTTACCATTCCATCCCTAAGGTTCTGCCATATTCTCTCCACACATTCTTTCCTGCCATCGATGGTGTCAAGCTTTTCGGCTACCCTCGTGTGATATTTGTCCCTAGTATCCGCTTCCTGAAGCTTCCAGCTTCGGATGCGACAGACCGACTGTGGTTCTGTTACTGCCGTCCGGTGGCGCCAACCCGCGAACAAACCCCTAAATCTAGTAATTACTAGATAATGATCCGTTCCCAGTTCAGCACCCCTGAACACTCGTGTATCCATCACCTGTTTTCGCAGTCGGTCATCCACCAGGAACAAATCAATCATACTTCTCTCATTCTTTCTTTCTCTAGTGTACATATGGATCTTCCTGTGATTAAACATAGTGTTTGTCACAAGAAGACCCTTTTCCTTGCATACAGCCAGTATAAGCTTGCCAGCATCATTAACCCTTTTATCTCCAAACTTTCCAAGCATCGACTCGTATCCTGGTCGAGCGATGCCTACCCATCCATTCAAATCACCACATACAACAGTTCTTTCGTTTCCCTTAACCAAATCTAGAACTTCTCTTACATTCTCCCAAAACTCCTCCAGCTCAGCCCTGGACGACGAAGCTACCGGCGCATAAACAGCCAAAAGGAATAACTTCGTCAGTCCCATTTTGAAGCGAACCCAGAGAAGTCTTGAGTTCACAACCTTGTATTCAGTCATAAGATCGACCAACCGGGACGACAACAGCACTCCCACTCCTTGGCAGGCGTTCTCGCTTTCCGGGACTCCGGACCATATAGCTAACGTCCCGCCAGGGAGCTCTTCAATACCACTGCCTTTCCGTTTGGTCTCCGACATACACACGACATCTAATTCTCTTTCTTTCATTATTTCGATCAACTCATTCGTCTTATCTCTCATGCCTCCTCTAACATTCCACGTGCCAACTCTGCACTCCGTCCTCCACCTTCCGCCGTGTCGGGCTGTGCGTGACGGGTGGCGGTCCCCATCGCCGCTTTGCGCGCTGCATTCCACACCAACGGGGACGAGCTGGTGTGCGTCGCCTTGGGGGGACGCCCTAACCCTCGTTCGCATGGGTGCGCAGCTGTGTAGAATTGCAGCCCTGAAAAGGGCTGGCAGGGGTCGCGACGAGCACGCTTCTACAATGACCCCCAGGTTAAAATTTGCAATTGTTATTTTCGTACTTTTAAACGATAAATTTACGTTTAGAGTACATTATACACAATATATGCATTTCATAAAATGTTACAGAATGCCTAGTAACCGATAGAATTGTATACTTACGAATGAAAAGACAACCACGGCATTTTCCTTCCACTATCACTTTTACACCCTAAAACACTACACCGCACCATGTTTTAAATAAAAATGGTTGGAATACTACGTCTAAATTGTTCACAACAAAATATAATACGAAATACTTAACATAAAACACGTAAAACAGTATTTTATACAAAGAATTTATCACGCTAAACGTTAGCTGTCAAGCTTTGTTTATCAAAGTGCAAAGTGGTTTGATAAATATTGAAAAACACGGGCACGGCACGCTCAGCAAAACAAAAAATCTCATCGTTCTTTCTCATTTCTTTACACGACATCGGCGTAAGTTGTACTTTCTCTTGTGTGACTGCGACAAAAGATATCACTTTGTCTATAGCCGTAGACAGAGAATGCTAGGATTCTCTGTCTACGTCTATAGCACTGTCTACTTTACTCTGTCGATTTCGCCCTACGAGCACTTAACTCTATAGAGAAGTAATACATGCGAATTTAAAAGAAAAACATTTTGTCAACTAGTTGCGGCGCGGGGGGAGCTGTGATGGCTGCGAAGTACTCCGAACTATTCCGAAGAGATTCCGAACACGATCACTAGGGCGTGCATTGTAACGAATTTATGCTTTCTATCGATATTGGTAAATTTTTTCGCTTTTTATTTTTTATATTTTACATACTTTCAGTATCAGTAACTAGCTTTTGACTGTGACTTAAATTGTGTAATATTCCTGTGCAATTAAGAAATGCAATTTTAAATGTACTAACTTTTCAAGCAGTATACTCAGGTAAAATATAAATGCCAACTTTAAAAAACTTTAAAAATTCAAGATTAAATTAAAGGAGTTTAAGATAAACTTTTAGTGATTTGTTGAACTTTAACATAAAATTACTTTACATAACATAAAAATTAAAATATTTAATACGTGGTAGAGTCATGCTGCAGTTATATTAGTAGTATAGTTGTACCATGAATGGGTCGGCTCGACCGGGGAAGGACCACGCTCTCACAGAATACCAGCATAAAATAGTAGCTTTATGCTGTGTTTCGTACAGTGAGTGTAGAGAACCTGCGATCCTTTTTACTGGAAACGAGGCATTCCATTCCCCATGGGTGACAGACAACACATCTGCATTTAGATTCGTAATCGAGGATAGATGTAGATGTTTATGGGCCACAGCAACCACTTACCATCATGTGTACTGTGTGCTCGTTTGTTACCCTATCCTATAAAAATGGCCCCGGAGATACGCAAGATAGTTCAGCTCAAGGTCGAGGCACTACGAAGCAGTACGGAGAGATTGAAAAGAGAATAAAAAAGATTTTCATGATTATTTATTATATGTATTTTATTAAGTGCTATTATTGATTTTTAAAATGAATTAATTGTGTATATATTCTCCTAACTGCACATTTTCCTTCCAATTTTTGATTTTTAAGTATAAATGTCATTCTTGTGTCAATATATTTCTTCATACTTTTCGTTAAATCAATAATATGATTGGTTTCTTCGGCGTAAAATTGATGATGTGTATACTCCGGGAATAATTGTTCTTCTGTAAAGCTGCTAAGAGCTTTATGGGTCAACAGTTCAGCGGTGATTTTTCTTTAAGAGTCACTATTAATAAAATTTTTCTTGATTACGGACTCGCAACGCCGACATATTTTAACGACCATTTGTGAGGGATAAATTAACCCTCCATTATCTTTGTAGAATATGAGACTCTTTTTATTTTATTTTAATGACACTAAAGCCTTTATACAGGTAGTGCATCTGAGGCAAAAACAGCGTACGCAATTCTCTTTAGTCGCCGCTTCTTGTTTTTCATCAAAAAACAATTCTCAGTAAAATGTTTTGAGCACATGACGCTACATTTTGATAGAAACCAATTTTCTCTTTTTGTAACGTTTATCCATTTGTTTTTCATATTACCATCTTTTGGAAACCTATAGGGAAAAAATCATACAGTAAAACACAATATAACATAAAATAATACTGTGATCGTACTTATCCAAAGGTCATACAGGAAAAGAATAATTATAATTAATATTGTAAAGTGTTTCTAAGAGTAGTAAATAATAATCTACTACTCTTAGTAATACTATATATATATCCAAAACAACGATATCTAAATACAATAATCATTTTGTAGATAATTATCGACAATACGAAATAAATATACCGCACTGCACTAGTCATTAGCGTCACGAGGCTAATTATGATAAGGGGAGATAGACATACATGTTCGCAGTAAATGCAAAAAGGACGGGGATTGACGCGTGGCGGAACTGTCCAGTTTAACTTAACCTTTGGATAAGTACGATCACAGTATTATTTTATGTTATATTGTGTTTTACTGTATAATTTTTTCCCTATAGGTTTCCAAAAGATGGTAATATGAAAAACAAATGGATAAACGTTACAAAAAGAGAAAATTGGTTTCTATCAAAATATAGCGTCATGTGCTCAAAACATTTTACTGAGAATTGTTTTTTGATGAAAAACAAGAAGCGGCGACTAAAGAGAATTGCGTACGCTGTTTTTGCCTCAGATGCACTACCTGTATAAAGGCTTTGGTGTCATTAAAATAAAATAAAAAGAGTCTCATATTCTACAAAGATAATGGAGGGTTAATTTATCCCTCACAAATGGTCGTTAAAATATGTCGGCGTTGCGAGTCCGTAATCAAGAAAGATTTTATTAATAGTGACTCTAAAAGAAAAATCACCGTTGAACTGTTGACCCATAAAGCTCTTAGAAGCTTTACAGAAGAACAATTATTCCCGGAGTATACACATCATCAATTTTACGCCGAAGAAACCAATCATATTATTGATTTAACGAAAAGTATGAAGAAATATATTGACACAAGAATGACATTTATACTTAAAAATCAAAAATTGGAAGGAAAATGTGCAGTTAGGAGAATATATTCACAATTAATTCATTTTAAAAATCAATAATAGCACTTAATAAAATACATATAATAAATAATCATGAAAATCTTTTTTATTCTCTTTTCAATCTCTCCGTACTGCTTCGTAGTGCCTCGACCTTGAGCTGAACTATCTTGCGTATCTCCGGGGCCATTTTTATAGGATAGGGTAACAAACGAGCACACAGTACACATGATGGTAAGTGGTTGCTGTGGCCCATAAACATCTACATCTATCCTCGATTACGAATCTAAATGCAGATGTGTTGTCTGTCACCCATGGGGAATGAAATGCCTCGTTTCCAGTAAAAAGGATCGCAGGTTCTCAACACTCACCATACGAAACACAGCATAAAGCTACTATTTTATGCTGGTATTCTGTGAGAACGTGGTCCTTCCCCGGTCGAGCCGACCCATTCATGGTACAACTATACTACTAATATAACTGCAGCATGGCTCTACCACGTATTAAATATTTTAATTTTTATGTTAAAGTAATTTTATGTTAAAGTTCAACAAATCACTAAAAGTTTATCTTAAACTCCTTTAATTTAATCTTGAATTTTTAAAGTTTTTTAAAGTTGGCATTTATATTTTACCTGAGTATACTGCTTGAAAAGTTAGTACATTTAAAATTGCATTTCTTAGTTGCACAGGAATATTACACAATTTATATAATGTATGTAAAATATAAAAAATAAAAAGCGTAAAAATTTATCAATATCGATAGAAAGCATAAATTCGTTACAATGCACGCCCTAGTGATCGTGTTCGAAATCTCTTCGGAATAGTTCGGAGTACTTCGCAGCCATCACAGCTCCCCCCGCGCCGCAACTAGTTGACAAAGGGTGCGTTTGGCAGAAAAAAGCGCTAGCAAGCGCTTGTAAGCAAAATGGCGATCGTAAGCGGTAAGCGCTGTGAAATCGTAAGTAGCTATTTTCCTCCAGGACACGATGTTAGTTTTAACCGGGGAACCTAACCTAATTTAAATATATGTTTGTAAGTATTTATATTAAAAACTTACCAATCATGAATTTTTAATAACATGTGTATGATTTATTCATGTCATTATATTACTTAAAACTATTATTGCACAAAACAACTTATAAACTCTACTTCAAAACAAACAAATTAAATAAGCAAAATGGCGGATTGTGTCAGCGCTACTGAAGTAGCAATCGTGTCCTGGCCGAAAACTATTTCAGCGCTTATAAGCGCTTGCTAGCGCTTTTTTCTGCCAAACGCACCCAAAATGTTTTTCTTTTAAATTCGCATGTATTACTTCTCTATAGGGTTAAGTGCTCGTAGGTTTGGCCCCAACTTTGATTGTCATCACAGAGTACTTTTTTATATTGTAATAAAACAAATGTCATTGTTATAGAAATAAACATTTTTTTTAAATTTCTGATTTTGGTTTTGATGTTATGACCTTTCACTAATAAATGCAGTGACAATACTGTGATGTTTTTAATACCAATACAACCGGTTTAAAACATCATCGTGCTATTTAATTTTCGTGTTTAATATCATCAATGGATATGTTACTACTCAGTCATTTTGGTTTTAATTATGCTTGGAATGGAACACTTGCTAATCAATCATTACGTATTATAACAATGTCCCGATACTGCATACCATCGGTTTATATAACACCAATGCTGCATACATTTGTAGTGCACTGCGTACCTACATGTAAATTGACGCAAAAGCATGCTTATATCCTCGACATTGAATCATGCACATAATTTATTCTTTGTTTATTTCTTTAACACATTAAAAGTTCACTGTTGGACGCACACGTACGTCTTAAACCATGTTACTTGTTGCAAATATATTAGATACACAAGTTTATGGGTGCCCGTTTTTACAACTAGCTGAGCATAGTTTTGACGTACATTTTGCTTTCCCTGAAATGTATGCAGCGCTCAGTTTTTGTTTATTACTTGATCTGTACTTATTAGTCAATAGAAATACTTCATAATAAATAATACAAATAAAAATCAATACATATAAATCACCGCCGTCTTTTTATTCGTTTCTTGTTTTCTTCGGAACTCATACAATAATTTTTAGTAGTTCCGGAGAATCCACCAATTAATGTTTTAAGATGTTGAAGAACTTACACCTTTTTATGCTTTTTATTATTAACAGTGCACAATTGTCATATGGAATATCGATAAAAACTACTAGACAGTCGCACATTGAGTTAGTTAGTTATAAAAATAGACTTAATAATAAGTTACTTTTAGATTATTAACTACAGAATATTGCAATAAATATTGAAAATACAGAAATTTACAAAACTAGTAACAAGCTGAGCAGTGATAAGTTATAGGTTATAATATACATACATTGTCGTATAATGATTTCTTATATTTACGCGAACACTACACATGATTAAAACTACTTTTACGGATTTTATCGCGTTTATTTTTACTTTTTATTTTTAATTCCCGACGTTTCGGGCGCTTTCCAGCACCCATGGTCACGGGGGACTGAGATGACTGACGTCCCGATGTCATTGTTAAACCCGGAGTACCTTCAGCTTTTTTAATTATTGTTTATGTTTTGCATAGATCGGACCATAAACAATAATTAAAAAAGCTGATCATACTAATCATACATACATTGTCCTTCAACAAATATTACATTTATTCAAACGGGAACTCAGATGTATAGTTAAGATATAGATAGAATTTCACTTCAACTAGTTCGCCTTCCTTCTGGAACCCGTGCATTCTGGTCTCTCGCCAAGGCTGTCCAGGGAAATTTCTGTCAGCCATCTCTTCCATCTCTGCACAGTTAGGACGACTCACTGGCCCATACCGCAAAGGAGAAAGCCGATCTTCTAGGCTCTTTCTTTGCGTCCAACTCGACTCTCGATGACGGGGGGAGTACGCCGCCGACCATCCCGCGGTGTGAGTGCTCCATGTCGGAAGTGCACTTCACACAGCGCTCGGTTCGCAAAGCACTCCTCTCCCTGGACATCCACAAGTCGAGTGGGCCTGACGGAATCCCCCCAATTGTGCTGAGGACGTGTGCTCCAGTGTTGGCACCGGTTTGAACGCGTCTTTTCCGGTACTCCTACTTCCTAGGCGTAGTCCCAAAATCATGGAAGACGGCTTACGTCCACCCGATCCCTAAAAAAGGCGACCGCTCAGACCCGTCCAACTACCGGCCAATCGCCATCACCTCCTTGTTCTCCAAAACAATGGAGTCCATTGTAAACTGCCAGCTCATGCGGTACCTTGAAGATCACCAGCTGATTAGTGACCGCCAATACGGTTTTCACCGTGGTCGGTCAGCTGGTGATCTTCTGGTCTACCTAACTCACAGATGGGCGGAGGCAGTAGAGTTCAAGGGGCAGGCATTGGCCGTTAGTTTGGACATTGAGAAGGCCTTCGATCGGGTTTGGCACAAAGCGCTTCTTTCGAAGCTCCCTTCCTATGGGCTTCCCGAGAAATTGTGCGATTGGATCACCAGTTTTCTTACAGATCGGAGCATCAAGGTCGTTGTAGACGGTGCAAGCTCCGATTGCAAGCCTATTAATGCTGGTGTTCTACAGGGCTGCGTGCTATCGCCAACGCTGTTTCTTCTGCATATCAATGATATGTTGCATACCGGTGACATTCATTGCTATGCAGATAACAGCACTGGTGATGCTCTTTACACCGGCCGAGCCAATATTTCTCGGGAAAACGTCCGAGTGCCGGGACAAACTTGTGTCTGAAGTCGAGTCTTGGCTCAACAGAGTCTCGGATTGGGGACGACTAAATCTAGTCCAGTTTAACCCCCAGAAGACACAAGTTTGCGCGTTAACCGCTAAAAAGAACCCCTTTGTCGTATCCCCTCAGTTTCAAGGCACTCCCCTTGTTGCCTCAGCCAGTATCGGAATCCTCGGCGTCGACATATCGAGTGACGTGCAGTTTCGTGGTCACTTGGAAGGGAAGGCCAAATTGGCCTCTAAAAAGCTTGGCGTGCTCAGCAGAGCGGGACAGTATTTCATGCCGGCACACCGCCTGCAACTTTACAAGGCGCAGGTTCGGCCGCACATGGAATACTGTTCCCATCTCTGGGCTGGGGCTCCTCAGTACCAGCTCCTTCCACTTGACCGCATCCAGCGCAGAGCGGCTCGAATCGTCGACGACCGAGTGCTTTCCGATCGGCTCGATTCACTGGCGCTGTGCAGAGATGTTGCATCTCTTTGCGTATTTTATCGCATCTATCACGGGGAGTGCTCTGAGGAATTGTTCGGATTAATCCCAGCCGCCAAATTTCGTGAACGCACTACACGGCAAACGTCCCGATACCATCCACACCATCTGGATGCTTGGCGGTCCACCACTGTACGTTTCGCAAGGAGTTTTCTTCCACGTACAACCTCTCTGTGAATAGTTTACCACCGGCGATTTTTCCGGACCGATACGACCTGGGGACCTTCAAGAAAAGAGCTTACTCCTTTCTAAAGGGCCGGTAACGCACCCGCAATTCTCCTGGTGTTGCGGTTGATTATAGGCGGCGGTAGTCACTTAACATCAGGTGAGCCGCATGCTCGTTTGCCCCTTCTTCTATAAAAAAAACATATACCTAATACATATTTTAGGTTATAGTGAGATTGCGGTTTGATTGTTGATTTTTCGGTATTCCCGTTAGATATGGTAAAATTTATTACTAGTGTAGAGATTATAAAGAATAAATCGACACTCATTTCATTAAGTTACGCTACAATTTGTGATGTGCATTACAAAAAGTACTTGTCTCCTTTATGACAATTTTTATGAGTAAGGCTGTAAAGTCGAGTCGTGGTAGCTCAAATGGTTAACGTTCGCTGTAAATATAACAGAACAAGTAACCGGGGTTCGATCCCCACCGGCACCAATGAAATTGTCAATTGCAATTTTAAGTGCTGATTTACCACGTGCTCGGCGGTGAAGGAAAACATCGTGAGGAAACCTGCATGTCTGAGGATTAAGGAAAAAAAATATTTCGAAGACATGTGTAGTTCGCCAACACGCATTGGGGCAGCGCGGCGGATACTTCCTTGCCCTAAAACCCTCTCAGAAATGAGGGGAGGCCTGTGCCGTGCAGTGCGACGTATATAGGCTGTAACTTTACTTTACCTTTAACTTTAAGGCCATAAAAGTTTGTTGTCCTTCATTTACTCATAAGAATAGAAACTGTCGGCAGTGAAACACTCGAGTCGATCTAATTTTATTTGTTGAAGCGACTGACAGTCTTGACATAAAAGCTGGTCGCCCTTCATCTACTCATAAGAATAGAAACTGTTGGCAGTGAAACACTCGAGTCGATCTAATTTTATTTGTTGAAGCGACTGACAGTCTTGACATAAAAGTTGGTCGCCCTTCATCTACTCATAAGAATAGAAACTGTCGGCAGTGAAACACTCGAGTCGATCTAATTTTATTTGTTGAAGCGACTGACAGTCTTGACATAAAAGCTGGTCGCCCTTCATCTACTCATAAGAATAGAAACTGTTGGCAGTGAAACACTCGAGTCGATCTAATTTTATTTGTTGAAGCGACTGACAGTCTTGACATAAAAGTTGGTCGCCCTTCATCTACTCATAAGAATAGAAACTGTCGGCAGTGAAACACTCGAGTCGATCTAATTTTATTTGTTGAAGCGACTGACAGTCTTGACATAAAAGTTGGTCGCCCTTCATCTACTCATAAGAATTGAAACTGTCGGCAGTGAAACACTCGAATCGATCTAATTTTATTTGTTGAAGCGACTGACAGTCTTGACATAAAAGTTGGTCGCCCTTCATCTACTCATAAGAATAGAAACTGTCGGCAGTGAAACACTCGAGTCAATCTAATTTTATTTGTTGAAGCGACTGACAGTCTTGAGGCCTCGGTTTCAAATCCCGGGTCGAGTTGAAATCAGTTATTGGGTTTTCAACAAAAAAAACTCAGTACCAGCCCGGAGACAGGAAGTTGTTGGTGTTACACTGCTGTGCCTCGGAAAGCTCGTAAAGAAATTGGTTCTAGGCCCGATCTATCTCCGGTCGTGTTGGATTATCGTCCTATCGGATTATGAGAGTGAGGGAATACACACTGCACCTTCGAGTTCGAGTTCGAGTGTATGCACAAGCACTGATGTGCTTGTGCGCACACTCGAACACTAAGAGTTAAAAATCTGTGTTGCGCAGCCTGGTCTGGAGGACGTTAAGCTAAGAGAAGTTGCATTTATTCTTTGCCTCATATTTGTATACAAAATCACAGTACAGTTCATTTAAAGTATATTTAAATAATTTTTATTTTAAGTTTATTAATACAAAATACATGTAGTTAGGTATATTTTCGAATGAAAAAAAACACGATTGATTGTGACGTCATTTTATCCTTTGAAGCTAATGGCAATAATGCTTTACTTCCGTATGTTCTATATTCGGATCACAATGTGTCATAACAAAACATATTATAATATATAACCTGAACTACTTAATGACCTGCACCTGTAATTCCCGTGGTGTTGCGGTTGTTCATGGCCGGCGGTAGTCACCTACCATCAGGTAGCCGCATGCTCGTTCGCATGTTCCCTCTTCTATAAAAAAATACAATTCTTTTTATTTTGACAACGTAAACATGAGTGTTAAATTAGAATTACTGTTAGATGGTAGGAGCATTTGCTGCATAGGGCCACACTCACAGTGCTTGCACTGCTATGTTTCGTTATAGAGGGTATAGAAAGCGCGTATGATTACATGCTGTTGCCTCAAAGTTTGCTGCAGATGTCCAAGTAATACCAAAGCTTCTTACCACCAGTTAGGCTATAAATTCAACTGTAAGCTCATCACCTCAATTTTATAATAAAAGTAGGGACGTAATCAATCTTTGTATTTTGGTTCCTTTTTAAAAACGTTGCCCACATACAAGGCTTTCCTCTTATATACTGGAGGCAATTTACATACATAAATTGCACAAGGATCGACGTCTAGACACGAAACAATTATTTCCAGGCCATATAAATACTTCTTCCGAGTGGGATTCGAACCCGCGGTCCACAGCGCCTGAACTCAATGATATATGATGCCACTACGCCACGAAGCCGTCAGTCAAGCTCTGGTCTACAATAGGTGAAAAAATTATGTGGAACGAAGCCTTGTTGTAAAATATCACAGTTATTATAATGAAATGCTCCTACGAGTCACGTATAACGTATAACAATTATTTGAATGGCAAATGTGACGTAGGAAAATGTTTTATGTAGAGTTTCAACGTGCATTTTGTAATTACTATTCGTGTTCGTACGGACGATGATTAACTGGTGTAAATAACGTTTTCGCGAGGCTTGAATTCATTACATCATCAAAAATAATTAGGGTATAATAGTGTTGTTTTACCACGTAAACCGTGGGTGATTCACTTCTTATGGGTTTGGTCGCATAAATTTATTTCTTTCAAATAATCGAGATGTCCGCCGGCATTAGAAAACTTACAAAAAAGGCACTGATAAAAGACGCTAAATAAAGTAATTGAAACTAACATTAGAATAAGACATTCTTTCATGCATAGCCTTTTTACGTTCCTTGGCCCTTTTCTGTTTAATAAAGACAATGCAATACTGTACATTAAAAATGGCAGATTGTAAAAATGTACCTATTTCGAATATGGTTACAAAATTTGTTATACGATGATACAGAAAAGTTGCAGATTGTTTTAAATTAATTAATAAGTAAAATAAACGATTATGTATATATATATATATATATATATATATATATATATATATATATATATATATAATCGTTTATTTTACTTATTAATTAGTTAATGTATCTATTAGCACCTACACCTGAGATACAGGTTTATCCTAGTTCAGGTACCTGTTATTGTATACTATTTTAAATTAAGACATTATTTGAATTAATTGTACGGTTTGAAATTACAAATTATTATTATTAACTGCAATTAAAGACTGATAACTACGAATTCCTTCATAAAGAGAAACATCTTGAGGAAACGGTTCAAGTTTCTTTGTCTCTTTTCATTGTGTGACAATAGAAGGAGACTGGTATAGAGATTACAAGATAACTTAATTTGACCGTGTAGAGGCGATATAAGAATATCCTCTTTCCCATATTATCCTGACGGTATCGCAAGAGGCGATAGACAGCACAAACCAGGAGATGCGGTGCAGCGTCTACCTAACAGCAACTATATTTATTCATTAATACGTGGCAGAGTCACGCTTTATTTATATTATAGCTGTAGCACGAATGAATCGGCTTGATCGGGGAAGGACCAAGATCTCAGAATGCCAGTGTAAATAACAGCTTAATGCTGCTGAGTTTCTTGTGGTAAGTGTAGAGAACCGGAGACGCTTTTTTCTGGAAACGAAGCATTATATCTTAGCCTTCAGGGGAACCGCGTGTCTGCATTTTGATTCTTTATTTAAAATATATTGAAATGTTGTTATTTACCATCATGTGTATTGTGTGCTCGTTTGTCACCCTTTCTCTATTAAAACAATGTATTGAGAAGCACTTTATGCCGTTGGTTAGTGAGACAGTAACATCTACGGCAAACGCTCAACCTCTCAGCTACCGCGGCTGTAAACAATGTAAACACTTGGTTATAATATAATAATATATTAAATAATAAATAATACAATAAAAATATTGATCAATTAACCTTGGTCCTGTATAGGACCATCAAGTTCAAGATTTGACCTTCAGCGGCAACATATTACTCGCAATAAATTCGTAATAAACGCGACACGAGATAGCGTCACATTTTAAATATAAGTTCTGGACTTAATGATCGGGGCACTTGGCTATTGTGTAGTGAGATTAAATCCTATATAGGGTCAACTTTGTGCAAAAATACTTTATTTATTTCTGGTAAAGCTCAAGGTCGCTCAGCGAGATATGGAGAGGGCTTTGCTTGGATTTTCTTTGCGTGATAGGCTTGGAAATAAGGGTATTCGTAGTAGAACCAGAGTAACCGTAGCCCAAAGTATCAGAAAATTGAAGTGGAAATGAGCCGGCCGGAAATATTTTTTTACAGAAGAGGTGGCAAACGATTACGTGGCTCATGTGGTAAGTGATCACCCACGCCTGTAAATAACTGCCACACCAGGGTAATTCAGGTGCACTATCGGCCTTTCAGAAAGGAGTAAGCTCTTTTCATGAAAGTCCATAAGTCGAATCGATCCGGAAAAATCACCAGTTGTAAACGATTCCACAAAGAGGTCGTACGATACACGGTCTACCTGATGGTATGTGGATGCTGTAACCCATGGACATCTACGTTAATCGTCGATTAAGAATGAAAGTGCAGACGCGTTGTGACCCCTGAAGATGGAATCCATAAAACTTAATTACATAATATATAATCTAATTCAAAACAAACTTCTATACGCGTTGCTGGGGCCAGTATCTGGGTCCATCATCAGACCAGTTTGATAGTACCAATTATTACTGTATTGTCATCAAAGATACTATAAGTACTTATGTTAAATTTCAGCACAATCGGAGGTCAGAAAATGATTTAATAATGACGGTCAGGCGCATAACATAATCAATATTTACATTTAAAATACGTCGATCGGCGACGGATGAAAAGGTTTATCGAAATTTAAAGATCCATTTTTGTGGTATCGAAGCATCCATCTTGATTCCCAGGGGTGATTTTGATTCCTAATAAAAGATAGATGTACATATCTACGGGCTTCTATATACTTACGATTAGGTAAGTTTGTCATATTTTACCAAACTTTGATAAAGAAATCGTTGTTATGCTAATCGATATATGAGAATGCTTAGTCCCCTTTTGAAGTTATTTTCATTGAATTTCACATTTCCATCCGTCTACAAAATAAATACTCATGTTTGTTTTGTTCGACGTAAAGTAATGAACAAATATTAGTGGAAACTCTTCAAGGACACAAATTTAATAAAACATTAGAGTATTAAAAGTAAATATTTATTTTATGTCTAAACGAAATGTTTCATATTTATTTATGTATATGTACTAGCGACCCGCCTGAGCCACGCATGGATTAGATAAATTATTTTATCAATTTTTGTTTTCAAAAAAATCCTTACAAATATTCTGTTATAATATAGTCCAGGCACATCCTGGTACATGCTCTCTATCTTTTCGTAAAGTTTCATTACAATCTGTTTAACCATTCTGAAGATCATTCCGGCCAAACTTTTAAAAATTGTTATTTATGTTTTAATAACCTACTAAGCTAAATAGAAGTCAGTTAAATTAACATCACAGAATATACACTTTAGTTATGTTTGTATGTACAAATTAGTAGTGCTGGCGTAAGACAATCTGCTGCCCTATACGTCCCGCGGGAGTCGTTAGAGGCGATAGAAGGAAACAAAACAAAATACGAGCAGCAGTACCTTCAAAATAACAATTCAAAATAATAATAAATTAGTAGTGCTGGCGTAAGACAATCTACTGCCCCATACGTCCCACGGGAGTCGTTAGAGGCGATAGATGGAAACAAAACAAAATACGAGCAGCAGTACCTTCATGATAACAACTCAAAATAATAATAAATTAATAGTGCTTGCGTAAGACAATCTACTGCCCTATACGTCCCGCGGGAGTCGTTAGATGCGATAGAAGGAAACAAAACAAAATACGAGCAGCAGTACCTTCATGATAACAACTCAAAATAATAATAAATTAGTAGTGCTGGCGTAAGACAATCTACTGCCCCATACGTCCCACGGGAGTCGTTAGAGGCGATAGAAGGAAACAAAAAAAATACGAGCAGCAGTATCTTCATGATAACAACTCAAAATAATAATAAATTAGTAGTGCTTGCGTAAGACAATCTACTGCCCTATACGTCCCGCGGGAGTCGTTAGATGCGATAGAAGGAAACAAAACAAAATACGAGCAGCAGTACCTTCATGATAACAATTCAAAATAATAATAAATTAGTAGTGCTGGCATAAGACAATCTGCCGCCCCATACGTCCCGCGGGAGTCGTTAGAGGCGATAGAAGGAAACAAAACAAAATACGAGCAGCAGTACCTTCATGATAACAATTCAAAATAATAATAAATTGGTAGTGCTGGCGTAAGACAATCTGCTGTCCTATACGTCCCGCGGGAGTCGTTAGAGGCGATAGAAGGAAACAAAACAAAATACGAGCAGCAGTACCTTCATGATAACAACTCAAAATAATAATAAATTAGTAGTGCTTGCGTAAGACAATCTACTGCCCTATACGTCCCGCGGGAGTCGTTAGATGCGATAGAAGGAAACAAAACAAAATACGAGCAGCAGTACCTTCATGATAGCAACTCAAAATAATAATAAATTAGTAGTGCTGGCGTAAGACAATCTACTGCCCCATACGTCCCACGGGAGTCGTTAGAGGCGATAGAAGGAAACAAAACAAAATACGAGCAGCAGTACCTTCATGATAACAATTCAAAATAATAATGCTTTAGTAGTGCTGTCGTAAGACAATCTGCTGCCCTATACGTCCCGCGGGAGTCGTTAGAGGCGATAGAAGGAAACATAACAAAAAACGAGCAGCAGTACCTTCATGATAACAATTCAAAATAATAATAAATTAGTAGTGCTGGCGTAAGACAAACTGATTTTGATTGGTTTTTTGATTTCAATAGCTTCTCGAATCATCCTTGGAAGAAGTAGCTGTTCTTTAGCGAGAATTTGTGGTCTATCAAATCTAATATAGCGACGGGGGCGATCTTGTACGAGTTCCAAGACTGTAGACTTCAAATTAATAATTTTAACCTTGCCTTGCCTTAATTCTAGCCTTGGTTAACTATGACATTGGGACATCGAACACCTCAGTCCCTCTGGGTGCTGTAAACTACTTGAAAGGTCGGGAATACAAAATAAGTTAATATACGCCATATAATCCGTAAAACCCAGTTTTATTTAATCATTAGCAATAAACAGTAGACAAATGATATTTTTTAATCAAGTAAAAGTGTGTTTTAAGAATATCCACTACCCTGTATCATCACGTGAGTACCATAAGTGGTGACAAACAAAAACAAATCAGGAGATGGGCAACAGCGTCTTCCTAATAACGTCTAAAATTAAAAAAAAACTGCAGTTGTGAATCAGCTTACCAATCGCGGCAACTATCGCAAATGTCTTCCCTCTGAGGCAATCTATGGGAGAGGCCTAGGTCCAGCAGTGTTCTTTAATAGCCTGTAACTGTAGCGGTAACGTTAATCAAGTTGTAAAAGTAACGACTAAACTTAGTAATTACTAATTATGGACTCTTTGATAGCAGCAACATTATAGTAAAAACGAGGACGGGTCGGGTCGATAGTACTTAACAGGGAATGTCTTGAACACTGTATAAGTTGATTTTAAATATCTTTATTTTTATTAATCGCCTTTTCAAGTACACTGCTAAACCTAAATTTCCTCGAAAGTACTGTTACAAAACACAGTCCTGATCCACCTGCATCCATCGACTTCCTAAATGTTTTACTAGGTATCTTGTGGAAAGCCGCACTACACTTTGCTTTCCTGTACAATGCTGCCAATCGAGATTTTTCTTCACGATCGACAGCTTTTTAAGATAAATGGAAGGCTCCTTGCCAATTAAATTTACAGACCAGACAGATTTGTAGATTACTTTTTTTTTTTTTTATAGAAGAGGGGGCAAACGAGCATGCGGCTCACCTGATGTTAAGTGACTACCGCCGCCCATGATCAACCGCAACACCAGGAGAATTGCGGGTGCGTTGCCGGCCCTTTAGAAAGGAGTAAGCTCTTTTCTTGAAGGTCCCTAGGTCGTATCGGTCCGGAAAAATCGCCGGTGATAAACTATTCCACAGAGAGGTTGTACGTGGAAGAAAACTCCTTGTGAAACGTACAGTGGTGGACCGCCAAGCATCCAGATGGTGTGGATGGTATCGGGACGTTTGCCGTGTCGTGCGTTCACGAAATTAGGCGGCTGGGATTAATCCGAACAATTCCTCAGAGCACTCCCCGTGATAGATGCGATAAAATACGCAAAGAGATGCAACATCTCTTCGCAACGCCAGTGAATCGAGCCGATCAGAAAGTACTCGGTCGTCGACGATTCGAGCCGCTCTGCGCTGGATGCGGTCAAGTGGAAGGAGCTGGTACTGGGGAGCCCCAGCCCAGAGATGGGAACAGTATTCCATGTGCGGCCGAACCTGCGCCTTGTAAAGTTGCAGGCGGTGTGCCGGCATGAAACACTGTCCCGCTCTGCTGAGCACGCCAAGCTTTTTAGAGGCCAATTTGGCCTTCCCTTCCAAGTGACCACGAAACTGCACGTCACTCGATATGTCGACGCCGAGGATTCCGATACTGGCTGAGGCAACAAGGGGAGTGCCTTGAAACTGAGGGGATTCGACAAAGGGGTTCTATTTAGCGGTTAACGCGCAAACTTGTGTCTTCTGGGGGTTAAACTGGACTAGATTTAGTCGTCCCCAATCCGAGACTCTGTTCAGCAAAGACTCGACTTCAGACACAAGTTTGTCCCGGCACTCGGAGACGTTTTCCCGAGAAATATTGGCTCGGCCGGTGTAAAGAGCATCACCAGTGCTGTCATCTGCATAGCAATGAATGTTACGGGTATGCAACATATCATTGATATGCAGAAGAAACAGCGTTGGCGATAGCACGCAGCCCTGTGGAACACCAGCATTAATAGGCTTGCAATCGGATACTCTAGTTCTACATCGCAAAATCATAACTTTGCAATAACTTTTTCTATTAGCATTGTATGTAGCACATATTAAGTAACGTTCAATATCATGGGTGCTGTTGTCAGTTGTAGCGGACGTGACGTCACACGACAGTCGCCACTTGCGAGTGACGTGAGCTAATGTGCGTTGATGCTACTGAATTTGCGGTTGGAGGCGGACAATGCTTTTGTATCGTCCTTAATTGCTATAAAATTATCTTCTGATTTTGTTATATCAATCAATTTTATTATATTATTGTATATATTTTAACATACGCGGCGCGGGATTTTTATTTGAATAACCTTAAAAATCTACTTTTGTTCAAATACGCAATTATTTTTATATTAGTTTCCATGTTGGTCTAAGAGGTCTCATTTTTATGTAGGACTGTTTCAACTTTAAATATTTTTTTTAATTTTATTATTTCTTTTGGCTAATTTATTTTAAAACAAAGTGTAATTTCATTTAGTAATATAATTTATACAAGTAACACATTATTTTCATTTTTACGCAATATTTACGCATCTAATCCAACACCGAAAAATTGTCAAAAAGTAACTAATGGGATATTTCAGATTGTGTGGGCCATTATGTTTTTAAAGTTTTTCAAATTATACGCAGTAGAGCTATGTTACAGCTATATATAAATAGCATAGTTGTAACACGAATGGGTCAACTTGACCAACCACACAATACTGACAGACTACCACACAGAATACCAGCTTAATGCTGCTTTATTTCGTATGGTGAATGTTGAGAGCCAGAGATCCTTTTTACTGGAAAAGAGGCAATCCATCTTAATCGTCACAGCTGACAACGCATCTGCATTTAGACTCGCAAACGGGATAGATGTAGATGTCTACAGGTCTAAGCAATCACTTACCATCAGGTAGACGGTGCATTTAAGTACCTAATGATGTTTGTGGCGTGTTGCAATAAATATTTCTTTCTTTCTTTCTCTCTTCCTTTAAATACAGCAGTAAATTATTGCACCGGAATTTGGTATCAGGGGGGATAATAGACAAGAATTAGTTTAAATAATATATTTAACAATGACGATACCAGTTACGTTACTGTGTCATGGCTTACAGATCAAGCTACGGCTTAGTTTTTAAAATCCTCTTAGCACCGTTTTTGTGTTGCAGTCCTCTTTGAAGCTACCGCCTGTTACTGAAGTTTTTTACTCATGGACGTTTAAACGCTGAAAGCGCTTTGTTTGTTACCGATTGTTCGTGACACTGTTATGTAAAAACTACTTTATTAATAAAATTGGCTATATTTTTTACGAGGAAGATGCCGATAATAATGAATAAATAGATAAATATCAAATACAAAATTATTCAATCTCTCCTACGGCAAACGTCTTGGAACAATAGTCGAGTTCTCTAACTTAAATCACTAAACAAAGATAAGATCATGTCTTTATAGTTAATACAACTACTAATACGTTTGTTTCAAGATTATTCACGTAGGTACGTATTCGAATTCTCATAATCTAGGGAAATAAATTTAACATTTGAACAAAGAACAGCTAAACAAAGCAATAGAATATGCCGTGTTCAATTTAAAACTGCACATTAGTTTTTATATTTTTAAATTTAAATATGTCACCCTTGGGGACTAATATAGAATGTTTTGTTTTCAATAAAAAGAATCTCAGGGTTTCTACACTCACCATACAAAACACAGCATTAAGCTGCTGTTTTACTTCGGTATTCTGTGAGAGCGTGGATTCTTTTCTTGGTTAGCCCTCCCCGGTCGAGCCAAAATTGGTATTAGTGGATTTGCTAGACAATTTTGAGCTTCAGAATTTTACGTCTAGTTATATATCATGAAAAATTTTCAATATTTCAATTCGCAATGGTTGTAATAAATATATTTGCAGTCAGAGTATCTTGATTTGAAAGCGGAAGCAGACGAAAAAATTCTTTGAAACAAAGCGTTGATTTGTTTTTAAGAACTCTTTTATATAAAAATAAAGTGGCAAACGTACTGACAGTCCACCTGATGGTAAGCAGCCACCACAGTCCATGGACATCTGCAGCCAACTTTATTCAAAAAAGTCACCACTGAGACTGTGTAAATGAAAATGTGAAATGCCTCACAGCCTGTCATTATACTGGTTCTCCCTCCCCTGTATACCGGCACACAGCTATCCGAGCGCTGCTATTTGTTGGCAGAACCAACCCAGGCAGGAGGAGTCCAACTATCTAGTTCATTCATTTCATTTATTGTATTCTATTATCGACTGTGTAGTGGTGGTGTAAGAATATAAATCGCGGCACGTAACTCTAGCGATGAACGAAACGTGGAGAGGATAGCTGTGAATACCGTAGCAGTACGGGGGACAGAATGCGATTGGAGAGCCAATCAGTGTATGCGAACGATATGGACAGTCAATCGTACGCAATAATACGCAATACGGCCAGTTATGCGCAATAACGGTATTATAAAATTGCATGTTTGGTTTGTCTATCTTTATCTAATCTCAGTGACGGTATTGTTTTCGCAACTTGTCTAAGTGACACAGATATATGTTTAATTAAAGTGTTTAGTAATTTCAAAGCTACGTCGTCGTGGTTGGATAGTGGTTACATTTTTTCGACGCGTGGTAATGTGGTTTGCTCCTCTAGTTTTGTATAACTCAATGCCCGTGGCTATCGTAAAAGGCACAGATACACTGCTTTGTTTCCTTCTGTTGCCACAGAAGGTAACAAAGCAGGAGATGGACATCAATGTCTGCCTAATAACTAGTAGAAAATATAACAGCAGTGACCAATCTTGCTGATTGTGGCAAGTATTACCATGACGAGTCAATATTAGAGGATGCCTCCTTTCAGCTGTGGACTTTTGTAGGCTATCATCGATTATGAATCAAAATGCAGATGCGTTGTCACCCGTGAGGACTAAGATGTAATGCCTCGTTTCCAGTAAAAGGGGTCTCCGGTTCTCTACACTCACCATACGAAACAGCAGCATTAAAGCTACTATTTTACGCTCGTATTCTGTGAAAGCGTGGACCTTCCCCGATCGAGGCCACCCATTCATGCCACAACTATACTACTAATATAACTGCAGGATGGCTCCATCACGTAAAGGTTCCACTTTGTTTACAATGTCTTCCCTCCGACACATTTCATCATCATTACAGCCCTTCACAAGTCCACTGCTGAACATAGGCCTCCCCCAAGTAATGCCACAAAGCACGGTCCTGAGCCACCTGGATCCATCGACTTCCTGCATGTCTTTCGTTCACCAGTTCGTCACTCCATCTAGTGGGGGGTCGCCCTACACTTCGTCTACCGGTACGAGGCTGCCACTCGAGAACCTTTCTTCTCCCTCGGTTATCGGTTCTTCGAGCTATATGGCCGGCCCTTTGCCACTTCAGCTTACTAATCCGTTGGGCTATGTCGGTCACTCTGGTTTTACTGCGGATATCCTCATTTCTGAGTCTATCACGCACAGAAACTCTGAGCATAGCCCTCTCCATAGCTCGTTGAGCCACCTTGAGCGTCCTCATACGGCCAGCAGTGAAGGACCACGTCTCAGATCCGTAAGTCATCACTGGCAACACGCACTGGTTGTACACTTTAGTTTTCAGATATTGAGGTATACCTGACGAGAAGATGTGTCGTAATTTCCCGAACGCTGCCCAGCCGAGTTGAATCCGTCGATTGACCTCTCGGTCGAAGTTGGACTTACTTAGTCGGACTATTTGTCCCAGGTAAACGTACTCGTCAACAACTTCGAGCATAGTGCTCCCAACAACTACCGGCATAGGTGTGACATGGACATTAAACATGATCTTTGTTTTGTCCATGTTCATCTTAAGACCTATCCGTTGGTAGACACCATTGAGGTCATTGAGCATAGTGCTGAGGTCCTCCAGCGATTCTGCCCTAAGGACTATATCATCGGCAAATCAGAGGTGAGTGATGTACTCGCCATTGATGTTAATAACGTATCCTTTCCAGTCCAGTAGCTTGAATTTGACTCTTCAGATTGTACTCTTCGGTCTTACATACATACCCTGCGACACATTTATCAACTATTAATTAAATATCAAGTAAATCTATAAATATATACAATAATTTCAGAATTAAATAGACTTAGGCTTGCTTAGATTTCAAGCTATAATTAACTGGCGTCAGTTTACACATACATCAGTTACGAATCTATTAATCATGGTTTTGATTACTGGTTGAAGATTACATACAGACGACGTATTTGCTAATATTGGGTTCAATGGCATAGCAAATATAAGGGATAATAGTAAGAGAGACAATTCATAACATTTTCTATAGTAAAGATTTGTTTGACCAACTCAAATACCTGGGAGAGTGTATAAGATAATATTTGTATTATGCCGTCTTCTGATTGGTTTGGGTTTATATTATTTAGCAGGTATTCCGTTTGTATGCGACGTAACACGCGCCATGTTTGTCTTGCATTGACATTTTTCATTTGATATCTACAAAAATATGCTCTTTTTGTAACAAATAGTCGTCTATAATGATTTTTTTATGTATTATGACTATTGCTGTCCGTCAAATATCCACAGGTGAATACAGGCATCTTTCAAGTAACACCACTAAGCACGGTCCTGAGCCTTCTGTACGTCTTCCCAGGTAGCAATTTCATCTAGTGGTGGCCGTGATTCACTACGCTTATCCTAGATGAGGTTGCCATTCTAGAACCCTTCTTCGCCAACCGTTGTCAGTTCTCGAGCTACAAGTATATGCTCGGCCCATTGCTATTCCGGTTCACTGATCGTAGCACAACTCTGATATTACTGCAAATATTTATGTATGTATAGATGCTTACAGAATCACTCTCTTTTTTCGTAATCGCAAGTGGAGTAAAAAGAATATAGCCCTTCTCTACTTACTTATGAAAAAATTATGTCATGCTGTTTTAAATAACGTCAATGTATGAAGAGATATTTTTTACATTGCATAATTTTGATGTGGAGTTTAAAATCGCCAGCGGTTTTCCGGACTGATACGATTTAAGGTTCATCAAGAAAAGAACTAGTAACATAGTGGTAAAAATTTCATTGGCGACAGTGAACACTTACCACCAGGTGATAGGGCTTACCTGCTCGTTTGCCACCGCCTCCGTAAAGAAATATACGCGATGACAACATCAACATCGGTGAGACCTGGATAATGCAGGTGTTGCATCACTGTCGTACTGATCAATATAAATATGCCTTAGACGCTGATCGATTCCAGATTACTGCACTGTCGTATTTAAAAAAAATGCACTGCCATCTATTGGAGCCTATGGACTTTCCCAAAGTTGCCTCATAAGAAATATGGTGAGAAGTAAATAGATAGAGAAAAGGTGTTTTTAATTTTATTTTATTTTATGAAACTAAAGTAACAAACCGGCTTACAGTCCACCCGATGGTAAGTGGCAGCAGCTCATAGATACCTGCAGTCATCTTGAAACAAAGGAGGGAACAATCAGGTTATCTACTACTTTTTTAGCCACCAGGGTGGTGTCACTCAGGCGACGAGGTAAAATATTTGATAAATTAAATGGCAGAGGCGTAATTTTTTTATGAAATTTTAATGTTTAATGTTTTTTTATAATATTAGTTATATGGTATACAAAATATGTTGATTAAAAATTAATAAATGAAACTAGAGTAATTCCTAAAAAGAGAAAAAATATATGCGAAAAACATTAAGGAACAGACCACTGATGAATTGCTTTGCGTATTCATCTAATTCTCTAGAAGGCGATAAAATTTCATTTCAAATGCAACTTTTCAATTATATGACACTGTGTAACGAAATCCTGTGTGTCACCTGTGTGTTCTCCCATGTCGCTACTGCACGACCTAGTTAATTATTTAACAAGTGAAAAAAATTTTGGCGGTGGAGGGAAAATGGTAGATCTCCTGCCGGGCAAGGTGTTCAGCCCGGGAAGCGGACAATGCTCCAAGTGGTGGTTCGGAGCTATTTATACGTATGGTGCTTTACTTTGGAACTTTGATAACGTGATTTAGACAAAGTCAATAAAAAGTGACTTTCTTTTCTGATGGCTTCGTGGTGCAGTGGCTTTGCAATTACTTTTTACTTACTATAAGCCAGTGCTTGAACACAAACCCAACTTGTGGTAAGTGGTCATGAAGTCATAGATGGTTAGTCGCACTGTCTTAGCGTAACAAAAGCCTATTCTTTCTTGCCTTGAAAATGTCCTTGAAATTGTATTCGGACGGATAGACAGACGACGGCAAATTATTCCACTCTGCTGTTCGCATTACGAAAGTCGAAGAAAGCTGTTAGGGAGTTGACCAACAAATTGCAGCGCTAATTGACCTGGGTTCGAATCCCGCACAGAAATAGTATTTGCATTACGTACAAATATTATTGCCGTGGCTTTATGTCTGTCCTTGTGAAATTTATATATGTAAATTACCCCCATGATACAGGAGAAAATCCAAGTGTGGACGTAATTTTTCTTACAAAAAATTTTTAAAATCTTCTTCTTCATCAGTCTATCAAAGTGCACTGCTGGTCATGGTCGTCTCCCGCTATAGGCAGAACTTGCTTCAATCTTCAAGTTTAACGCGTGGATTGACGAGCGCAGTACCAGCCGCTGCATCTTAGACTTTTGTGAAGCAAATCGCCTAACTGAATGTGTATATATCAGCCAGGTGATATTCCTTCCTTATTCTTTAACATATAAATATATATTATAGAATAAGGATCACAGACGAGCACACAGTCCACCCGATGGTAAGTGGATGCTATGGCCCAAAAACATTTTGATCTATCCTTAATTAATAATCAAAATGCAAATGAGTTGTCCATGAGGATTAAGGTGCAATACAAAACAGCATTAGCTGCTATTTTACGCTGGTATTCTGTGAGAGCTTCGACATTCTTCGGTTGAGCTAACCCATAAGTGCTACAACCATATAGCTACCGCGTGGCTCTGCCACGTAAATTATATATAAGAGGGGGCAAACGAGCATGCGACCCTCCTGATGGTGTGTGACTACCGACGTACGTGAACAGCTGCAACATCAAATGAATTGCAGGTGCATTGCAAGCCTTTTAAAAAAGAATTGGCTCTTTTCTTGAAGATAAATAAGTCGTATTGGTCTGGAAACATCGCTGGTGGTTGCCGAATTTGTAGCCGAAGTTGTGCGAGGAAGAATATTTTTGATCAATCGGAGAAATTTACGTCTCAAATAAACGAGGTGGTTGTACCGAAATCTCTCTGATTTTCGAGAATTTTCTGAAGATGCCTCATATAACACCCACGGGATGAAATGAGAAGATATTATAATAGATTTTCTTCTAACGCCATCACACGGCAAAAAGTATATCAACATAAAATAACGATTAAAACTTTTCAACAATTCCCTTGCAGCTAATATGAAATAGTAAAATCATCAAATCATTTCAGTGGCCTTCTTTACAAAGTTCAGATTAATAACGATATACGAGATTGAAAGACAGAACGTAACGCCGAAACCGAGCTCAACGCACACCAAATAAAACCATTTGCAACTGACAGATTTAGATACGTACATGATCGGTAAAGTTAGTTTGACGGAAAAAGGTTTTTTTAAATGATACACTGGCCAGTCATATTATTTTTTAAATATAAATATGAATGTTAGAATTTTAAAATTTTCTACGTTTTTTTACTAGCTGAATATCTCATAAGAATTAATCAACAACGAAATTTTTTCAGGATGTATCGTTTGATAGCTTAGAGTCTTTCAAACGGCATTTAATGGTAAAGATTCTTTAAAGGCTATTGTGTATAGCTGGTAAGAATGAATTTTAGCATCATCAATGTAGTCGAAGTCAATTAAATACGCACTCTTGTGGATAACTCAAAAAATACTAGCCAGATCTTTAAATCAGATTTAAGTCCCATGGAACCATACGAGAAGCTCGAGCTTTTAAATAAAAAAATATCTTCAAAATCGGTTCACTTAGATAAAAGTTATGAGGCAACACATTAAAATATAAAGTGGAATTCAAAACCTCCTCCTTTTTAAAGTCGGTAAAAGGTAAAACAACACGAATTTTTTTGTCTGCCTGTTCTTTCTGGATAATCTCCGAAACGTCTACATCGACTTTGCCGGAACTTTCACTGGCATATAGCTGATGTTATAAGGAGTAACTTAGTCTACTTTTATTTAAGAAAAAAAATAGCGTACTGAGCAAAAATATCAAAACTCATGAAATCCAACCGTAATAAATTCCACGCGAAGAAAGTCGCGGGGAACAGCTAGTAACACCTAAAAATTAAAAAACTTCATTTGCCACTCGCCTGGCATCCGTGGCAAGTATGATAATAATCCCCCCCCCCCCCCTATGAGGCAATCTATGGGGGAGGGTTATGTTCATCAGTGGACCGTAATAAATAAATGAATGAATGGTGAAGAGTTCTATGAACATATTTATTAATAAAAAATTTAGCCTTAGAACTTATCGTTTAGTTTCGCTAAGCTTCCCGAGTGGTTGGTTCAGTGCGTGAGTGTCGTGTGTCATGTTCATACAACGACATCTAGTGATCTTCCGCTCACTAGATGTCGCTAGTTGGAACTGGAGTGAAGCTATTTGATACACAACGGTATAAAGTTGACAATTTGGTTTCAAACAAAAGCTTATCAGTTCTAGTGTGTAAAATACAAAAAAAATGCCGGTGGTTTGCTCTTTATTTCATTTTCTATTATTTTTTTGATTTCCTACTTTTGGGAATATCTATAGTTTGGTTTACCTGCCTATTTTTAATCGGATTAATATAAAAAATAATTAAAATTTCAGAGAGAAACATCAACTCTTACTTTTCCGAAAAAATTCACTTCCCCTGCCATGAAATCTGTCAAATATTTTATTAATTGGGTTAGTTAAATCTAATGACTCTAAAGCTCAACTAATGTTGGATATGGTTTCCACGTCACTTGTCATGTAAGAAATGTACTATCTTTATTTGTTGGTCCGAATTCACATTAGACTTTTTAAAGTGGTTTTCATTTATTTTGAGTCACCAGCTTTTTATTCATTCAATAACGCAGACACCTGAGTATTGCAAAGTGCCGCGTACAGCGCCGTCGGAACAAAAGGTACGGGATCAGTTTGTTTGCCGAATGCAATGCAGCGTGCTGCATGGGCCGGAATACTGATAGAGAATATTTACCGGTAGGATTTATACGGAGATATTGGACATATAATGCATGTAATATATGAAATGCAAACATGCATTATTTTGAGATGGCTACAAAAAAGGAGGTTTTCAGTTCTATATTATGTTTTCTTGTGTGTATGTTGTATCTTAACGAATTCTGAATCGATTTCGTGATTTGATTATAATTACTATAATTTTAATTTATAACTACGTCGTGGTTGACCTATACACAGTTGGAGAAAAATTTCACCCTTAATTATAATGTTAAAAATAATATAATTAAAAATAAAGAAGTCAGATATTAAAGATTTCGTACATACATATATATAAAAACACTCATGCCTGTCACCCAGAGGGGTAGGCTGAGACTACAGACTTCCATTTAGCGCGATCCTGACAAAACTCTCTCGCTTCCTTTACATCGATGTACCTACCGCATAATATATCACCGATTTAGTTGGTGAACTTTCCGATTTTGTATGTTTTAAAAATAAAATATTTATTTTTTAACAATATTATCATCTTAAAATATATGTGGGAGAGCCACGCTAAAATTATATTATGGTTTTAGCATGTATCAGGATAATCTAGGATAAAAACAATATTTAGAAGATAAGTGAAGTTCGACAACACACATTTGGGCACCGCGGCGGACACTTTTTTACTACACTCTACTGAATTAGTTATCCATTTATGGGGCAATGTATACGCTTTTACAACAAAATCCCAGAAAATGTAATGGAAGATAACAATTATGTTTTCTTGCCATAACACATAATTGTAACAATACATTTTACCACTTTAAAAAATCAAATATAATAATGTCAAAACATAAGTTTAAATGTTTTATTAAAGAAAAATCTTTTAAATAGGGTTATTATAATATCAAAAAATACATAAATGAAAGTAATCCCTGGAAATGACTTAATCGCCACCGTGCTGATTCTATAAAAATTCATTCAAAACTTGTACAAAATAAGTTATTGTAAAATGAAATATGTTTAAAAAAAAGTCGCGCTGGGTTTCTTGCTAGTTCTTCCCAGGACAGAGGTTTTTTTACCAAACCAGTGATAAATGAGAAAATGACTTTCAATAAGTATTATAATCAATATTGAATATAAATCATTCATTTTATTTCATTTCACTTACTTGCCTTAATGGCCTATGTTCATCAGTAGACTTGTGAAGGGCTGTAATGATGATGATACTTGCCTTAATACACTTTCAGAAATTGGGAGAGGCATGTGCCCAGCAGCGGGACGTATATAGACTGTAACTTTACTTTTAGCTTTAAGCGCGACAAACGAACAAATATTCCATCTGATAGTACGGTCCATAGGATGCTCTGGTCCATAGACATCTACATCTACATCTATCCTCGATCAAGAACCAAACGTAGAAGCGTTTTCCCCCTTGGGGACTAATATGGAATGCCACGTTACAGTAAAAAAGGGGCTCCGGTACTCTATACTCATCATACGAAACTCAGCAGCATTAAGCTGCTATTTCACACCTATATTTTGTGAGAGCGTGGTCATTCCCTGGTCAAGCCAAACCATTCGTGCAACAAACATAATATAGCGGCAGCATGGTTCTACCATATACCAAAACATATGGTGGAACCATGCTGCTACATAGAACAAACTAAAATATCAAAACCCGCATTAGGAACATACAGCTGATGTGAAAAATCGACGCTCCGGGAAGTCTGCAGTCTGTGAACACGTACAGTTTCACCCCCGTCACTACGTCAGATTTGATAGACCACAAATTCTCGCTAAAGAACACCGATTCCTTCCAAGGATAATTACCACAATGAATAAAAATTAAATCCCAACCCAAGCGTACAACTACAAGACTTCAAGATACTATATAGTTCAAGATATATATCATACAGTCATACTGCATAGATCGAAACAAAAATTATTAATTTTATCGATGGTACCTAACCGCTATGACATCCGGACGTTGAACGTCTCAGTCCCCCCGTGACCATGGGTGCTGTAAAGTGCTCGATACATCGGGTATATAAAAAAATTAATATACGTGATATAATCCGTAAGAAACTAGTATTATTTAAATATGTAGTGTTCGCGTAAATATAAGAAACCAAACCGACCGAACCGAGTCAACCAAATCCGAGAAACACATTTTGACAGCTGTCAGACTTATGGCACCAAGCGTGCCAACCAAAAAATGGGAACGTACAATATTCGATTCTTATAAAAATCGATATCTATTATTTAGAGTTGGTAATTATAGTTTAGTTTGAATAATACCAGAATAAATTAAATAACGGATAATTTAAAACACAAGACTTATCAGTTTCTTCGTATTTGTTGTAATTTCTTATTTCTAGAGGAACAATACTAGATTACAAATAAATTTATTCAATCACTTTCAGTACAACTACTAGAGATGTCGTTGTTCAGATTAATTATTATTTGATTTTCAATAATGCAACCAAAATTAATGTTTCTCAAAGTCATACATAATCATTTTTTTCGTTTTTTTCTACCACTTTTGCCCAATGATCGTTTTTGACATGGGCACATGATTCAACGAATATAGAAGAAACAGTCCAAAAAGTTAAAGTCATAAAATAAGAGGACAAACACAAAATCACAAATTTACGCACAGTAAGCTCCCGAAATGGCGGGATATTGAAATTACGTACCTAGTGGTTTTTGCAGCGCGGCCTTGTATATGAGCTTTTTTTGCCTACACAAAGGACAATGGCGAAATAATAGGTGATGGAATTATTAAGTGTCTACTTACTACTATTATCTAATCAAGCTTATGGGCTATAGAGAAAATAATCATACACAGTTCAAATTTTATTGATAGTTGTTGTAGTTGTTTACGATCCGTCAGTTAAGACAGACAAAGATCCTTTAACATACAGCCGAGTTTGACTTGTATTTTATTCTGAACACTCTGCTTTAAATACTAATGCGTTCTTTAAAGATTCCCTCTATAGTAGTAACTACCCTATATAAACATATATGAGAATTATATTGACTAGTTGTTGTTGTAACGATTTGCCAGTTAAGGCGTTTTATGCAATAGGTACAGCCTAGTCTGATGTGTATTTTGTTAAACCGGAATATCTCTAATTTCTGACTTCGTATAGTAGTATGACCGAAATAGTATGACCGAAGAAAAAATTGTTCAGGATTTTAAACTATATTTTTTACATATTTTGCATTTGTAGGCGCAAGAAAAAAGTCAACTAAAATTTATTTGAGAGTTCGCCATGATTTATGTTATTTAAGGAATTTTAAAAATAGAAATTTAATTAAACAAATAATACACTAAAAATTAACGATTCGATTATTTGAATATTTTTAACGATTATTTGAATCTTTTTGCCGATTATTCTCATATCTATGAATTTTAATCATCCAAACACTACGGTAAGGCACATAGCGACATATCATTGAAACGACGTCTAGTAAAAAAGTTGATACTGGTTATTTTTTTTTAATATTTCGCTTTGTTTGAAAGATTCGAATTTAAATTAGCGATTAAAAACTAAACACGTTGTAATTAAATATAGATAACTTTATAATTATTCGGATTTAGGTAAAAGGTTATTGTGAATCGTGCGAGTACGCCTGTGCAAAGTTATTGCGGAATGATTAATGTGAAACGTCAAAAGGTATTTCTTAGATTTGGTTGACTATAAGTAAACATAATATACCTATATAACTGTTATTTAATAATTGATATTTTATCAGTAAACTTGAAATAGCAAGTTGCACCTATCCGTTAAAATGTAAAAGTATAACTTCCTTTCACGTTGGTTTGTCAGGTAAAAATAGCTTAAAGCAGTTGTAACAATCTAAAGTTTAAATGCAAAAAGGAGTTACTTATTTATCTGCAACCAAGCACACATCACCACCTAATGGTATGTGAATCTGTGGCCCATAGACAACCACTCGTACATTTGTACTCGATTAAGATTCAAATTGTAGATGCGATGTTATACTTTGTCCTTTATCTTCGTAGAATAAAATATTTATAGTCAACTAAGAATCTAAGAAATACCTTTTAACGTTTCACGTTAATTATTCTGCAATAACTTCGCACAAGCGTACTCACACGATTTAAAATAACATTTTACGCAAATCCGAAGAATTATGAAGTTGTCTATATTTCATTACAACGTGTATAGTTTTCTATTACTAATTTAAATTTGAATTTTTCAAACAAATCGAAAATTAAAAAATAACCAGTATTTACTTTTTTTACTTCACGTCGTTTCAATGATATGTCGCTATATATATTACCATAGTTTTTGGGTGATTAAAATTCATTGTTATGCGAATAATCAGCAAAATATTCAAATAATCGTTAAAAATATTCTAATAATCGAATCATTAATTAATTTATTTTTTTTCTATTTATTTGATAATAATTTTACAATATTTAGATTGGTATTTGACAGTATAAACGTAAGCTATACAGCTCTACCGTATACCGATGCCATCAACATACATAGCATAATAATTATTATGCCTAATAATTATGTATAATTGTGATGCAAGCATTGAATCTCCTCCCCGTACATTCAACAAAACCGGCTTGCTCTCGGTGGCGTTATTTGCCTACATGGCTTGACGTGTCGAGTTCGCATGGACAGGCTGTTCATATAATTTGATACTTATTAATGATAATAAGGATAAACTTATTTTATATTATTAATAATTATTGTATATTATGTAACATTCGTTTTTAGAAAATTAGTGTTTAACTTTTAATATATTATTTTTATTTTACAATATTTATTATAAGTTACATATGAAGTAATTCTTTAACATATTTTTGATGTTGCGTTGATTAATTTATGTTTTTAGTTGTGATGGAAGTTTGTTTATGATATCGGGAATCATGTATTCTAATGTTCGTTTTCCATATAGATTTACGTATTTTGGTAATGCTAAATTCAAAATTCCTTAAATTATATGAATCATGAATAAAACAAGTTTATTTTTTTTACTTTGTCGAAGTAAATTTTTGTAGGCAAAAAACTCATATATTCATATAAGGCCGTGGTAAAATAACCACTACATAATTTCAATATCCCGCTATATCGGTAACAGTTGCTCGACTCCAAAGATCAGTAATTCATTATTGAGGCGATGTACCTATACGCGATTACAACAATATGCCAGAAAACATACAAAATTTGACGTAAGTACTCAAAGTTCAAAAACTTTATTAAACTAAGTTTGTAGAAAAAGGGTTACTTTAATATTTAAGGAATTTATGGGACATAATAACCTCTGGGAAGGGTGATCGCTAACAAGCTATTTCTAACTTGTTTTGTGTTGTTAATTGTAACACGCATGATTGTAAGCTCTCATTAAAAAAAAAAACTAGTCCCGTTGGGTTTCTTGCTGGTTCTTCCTAGGACAGAGGTTTTTTTTTTTGAGTATTATTCATAACCTATATCGAATAAAAAAGTTTCTGTTTCTGTTTTGAGAGCTTACTGTGCGCAATTTTGTGATTTTGTGTTTGTCTTCTTATATTGTGACTCGGCTTAACTTTTTGGACTGTTTCTTCTATAATAACTTTTTGTATGTGGTAGGGCCACGCTACATCTATATTATAGTTGTAGCACGAATGGGTCTGCTCAACGAGGACAGGACCACACTCTCACAGAATACCAGCGTAAAATAGCACCGTAATGCTGTTGTGTAATTCCATCTTAGTCCTCAGGGGTGACAACACATTTGCATTTTGATTCTTAATTGAGGATAAATGTGTATGTCTATGGGCCATAGCATCCACTTACCATCAGGTGGACTGTGTGCTCGTTTGTCACCCACTGCTATAAAAAAATATTCGTTGAAGCATATGCCCATGTCACAAAGGATGATTGGGCAAAAGTGGTAGAAAACACAAAAAAATTGATTATGGATGACTTTGAAAGAGACATTAATTTTGACTGCATTATTGAAATAATAATTAATATAAAAAACGACATCCCTACTAGTTGTACTGAAAGTGATTGAATAAATTTATTTTAAATTTAGTTTCAGTGTAAAATTTTTATAACTGTGCCTCTAGAAATAAGCAGGTATATCAAATACAAAGAAACTGATAAATCTTCTGTTTTAAATTTTCCGTTTTTAATTTATTCTTTTATTATTCAAACCAAACTGTAAATGATTACCAACTCTAAATAATCGATATCGATTTTTTTAAGAATCGAATATTGTACGTTCCCATTTCTTGGTTGGCATGCTTGGTGCAATAAGTCTGACAGCTGTCAAAATGTATTTCTTAGATTTGGTTGACTATAGATATATTTAAAAGTACTCCAGTGCCTAGTTTATTTTATAGAGGAATTGAGAGGAGAGAGGCATGCGGCTTACTTGATGATAAGTGACCACGGCCGCCTATATACCCGCATCACCATAGGTAATGTAGTTACATCTAGGATATGATATTGGTCACCAGGGGTAACAACACGTCTGCAAAGGATATATATGTAGATGTCTATGGGCTACAGCGTCTATATAGACTAACCTTCAGATAGTCTGCTTGCTTGTCATTTTTATTCTATAAAAAAACAGATATTGATTTATTGAACTCTACGTAAGCTGAGCTAACGTGGTTTTTAACGTAGTAGAGCCACGCTGCAGCTATATTATGGTTGTAGCACGAATGGGTCGGCTCGACCGGGGAAGGATCACGCTCTCACAGAATACTAGCGTAAAATAGCAGCTTAATACTGCTGTGTTTCGTATGGTGAGTGGAGAGATCCGAAAACCCTTTTTTACTGGAAACGGGGCATTCCATCTTAGCCCTCAGGAGTGACAACGCATCTGCGTTTTGGTTCTTAACCGAGGATAAATGTAGATGTCTATGGACCACAGCATCTACTTACCATCAGGTGGACTGCGTGCTCGTTTGTTACCATTATTCAATAAAAAAGCTAAGCGTAAGGCATGATGTGCCTATATGGGTAGGTATATATCTGTGATAGTTACAATACAATACATCCCATGTTGTTCAGCCTACACGCTAGATGAAGTGACGAATCACAGTATGCAAACACATATTATTATTACTTAAGAAACTTCGTGATAAAATGTTTTGAAGTAACTGATAATTCTTTCTATAGAAGCTTTGGTAACTGAAACAATGACTCACCGTTAAAGCAACTACAGTGATTAAACGTACAAACTAACCCGATGATTATAATTACAATATTTTAACCCTGAGTGAGAGAGTGAGAGCCAAGCTGCAGTTATATTAGTAGTATAGTTGTAGCACGAATGGACCACGATCTCACAGAATACCAGCGTAAAATAGTAGCTTAATGCTGCAGTGTTTCGTATGGTGAGTGTAGAGAACCGGAGACGCTTTTTTACTAGAAACGAAGCATTCCATCTTAGTCCTCACGGGTGACAACGCATCTGCATTTTGATTCGTAATCGAGGATAGATTTAGATGTCTATGGGCCACAGCAACCACTTATCATTAGGTGGACTGTGTGCTCGCTTGTCACCCTATCCTATAAAAAATACATAGTAGTTTTTAACACTAAGCTCAACTAATTTCTCTTCTCCAACTTTACTGGTTCTATATTTGTTATCCACTGTTCTTTATACTGATTTTTCACACTTCAAATTTATTTGCATGTATGTATGAGTGAGCAGAGTCTTTTAGGTCCACGCGTTTACTAACGGTTTCGTTACAAACACCTGTGCAGTCAGACATATTATGTACGTGTAAGTAAGGCGATTGATCTCGATTTAGTTACCGAAGTACTGTTGTATGTACAATGTGAAGGTCACATACTCTGAACGAACAAAGGTCTATGAAACAAAAGCAATTATAAAGGAGGTATCTTCGAATAAGGCTTAGGTTTGAGTTGAAAGTATGTATCGGGGCGGGGCGTTTGGCGTGGAGTTTTGACTTGAACACGTCTTTAAATTTGCTAATAAAGTGGGAGGCAATTCAAAACAGTGTTGATATTAAAATCTGTGGATACAATTTAGTGTTGCAGTATCTATCATCTACTTCCAACATTTAATAACGTCACTCGGTAGCTAAAGGATCAAAGAATTCGTCATGTTTTTTATAAGATAGGAAAGCGGTAAACGAACATACGGCTCACATGATGATAAGTGACTGCCGCCGCCTTTGGACAAATGAAACAACAGGGAATTGCAGGTGGGTTGGCGGCCTTTCAGAAAGGAGTAAGCTCTTTTCTTGAAGGTCCCTAACTCGTGTCGTTCCGAAAAAATCGCCGATGGTAGATTATTCCACAGAGAGATTATATGGGGAAGAAAAATCCTAGTAAAACTTACAGCGTTAGACCGCCAAGCCTCTAGTTGGTGTCGATGGTATCGGCAGTTTAGTCGCGATGTGCGGTCGCAAAATGTTGAGTGAGGACTTTTCGTTACTTACACGTATTCATGTAAAACGCGGAGAGGACACCCGTGTCTTGGTTAGAAAGATAAGCATGTCCGGCTTCGCCGTTTTCAGATGGTCGTGGACGGCATTAAGATTTGAATGAAGTCCTCTGATTTTGCAGAAATTCATGGATAGGGAGGTGGCGCCTTTGTCTTATTGCTCTTTTAGCCCCTAGCAGTTAGTCTCGTACGTAATTTCGCCCCCCCCCCCCCCAGAATAAGCGAGGCAACCTAAGTACCCAAACTGAGTAAGAGTAGGGTAGCTCAGCCAGGGATTCTTCGTCACCAGGGGTGCTGGTATCCTCCTGGGGTAGTATTCTATTTAACTCTGCTACCATGTTAAGGGAGGGGGGATTGGGTCTCCGGCCACTTGACGAAGTGCAATAGCAAAGCTTCTACTTCACGCTGGTCTTCTGTTAGGTCGTTTTACCACCCCGGTTCGAGCTGGCCCATACTTGTAACAGCAAACGCTGCCGCGTGGCTCTACCACTGTTACCGTGTCCATGACACAGCCACATTCTGATTTTTACAGAGGTTTGGCTGCGGTAAGAAAGGGAAGATCTCCAGCCGGGCAACGTGCTCAGAGCTCGTTTCAGAGCTCTTCTATACATAGCGTTGTAGTTTCGGAAATTTGATAGCGCGATTTAGGCTTCGATGCGTTTCGCTTGTGGCGCAAAGACAGCGCCGCCACATCACTCCCCTGCTCAGACCGCAGGCCGATGTTGCAGTCTAGTTGTCGAAGAATGTACAAAGTAGCAGCATTGGCTTGTAGTCTGCGCTGAGTCAAGAAGGATGTTAGTAATCTGCGAGAGGCCGTGAAGCAGAGGCGAGCAGTAAGGCTCAGTGATGTGGCGGCGCGGCCACTGAGGTAAGGTTGAGAAACGAGCACAGGTTCCATCTGATGCCAAGTAAATGTAGTGGTTCTATAGATCTCTTTAGGTGTACATCTACTGTCGTATCTGAGGTGCCTATCTCTGATATTCTCGAATTAAGAAACAAAATTCAGTTGCGTTGTCAAACCTAGGGACAGGGATAGAATGCCTATTTACCAGTTTTAAAAGTGTCTTCAGTTATCTACACTCACCATATGTAAGAATTAAGCTGCTATTTTACGAGAGCGTAGTCCTTCCACCATTCGTGTTGCAGTCATTAATATAACGGCTGAGTGGCTCCACTTTACTAATGTGCGTGAAAATGCAAGATGTTGTAATATTGTGTACTATCGAATGTAAAAGAAATGTGCCACCATACCGCACGACTCACGACACCTTCGTTTCGGAGGCGTAACATTTAGAGATAAGTAAAGTAAAAAGTAAAATTACAGCCTATATACGTCCCACTGCTGGGCTTAGGCCTCCCCTCATTTCTGAGAGGGTTTAGGGCAAGGAAATGTCCACCGCGCTGCCCAAATGCGTGTTGACAAACTTCACATGTCTTCGAAATATTTTTTTTCTTATTCCTCAGACATGCAGGTTTCCTCACGATGTTTTCCTTCACCGCCGGGCACGTGGTAAATCAGCACTTAAAATTGCAATCAACAATTTCATTGGTGCCGGCGGGGATCGAACCCGGGTTACTCGCGTTCTGTTATATTTACAGCGAGCGTTAACCACTGAGCTACCACGGCTCTTCATAGAGGAGATCTTGATATAATTGCCACGTCTGGCAGACGGGTTGGCAGCCGCAGCTTTTAACTATTTTGAGTTATTATCAAGACGATGCGCCACGCATCTCATGTTTTAGTTTTCACTGTCACCTCTTACTCACACTGGATGTTATAATGGGGTAGTGGATATTCTTAAGCTGCCACTTCACAAATTATTATTATTACTAATTGTGCACAAATAATAATTAGCGTAGAAGCTCGTTTAAAAATTGATACTGCGTAAACTATTAAAGTTTAAATCCCATTGTCACTACATATTAAATGCGATAAAGAAAAAATTGTGAGGAAACTTTTATGAATAAAGAAAGAACATTCGTAGAATGACATCATGGGAATTAGCCTGTTTCAACTTTAGTAAGTTACGATATATCTTGATAGAGAAGTATTCAAAGTTACAATCTTTTGCAGTGCAAAAACTACAAACTGAAGACTTCAGCTAATCCGCTTAAGCTGTAGCGAGTGAATCAGTGGCGACTTCGATATTATAGTAAACTTGTAAAGCTGCTTTATAAAGCCAAAGCAAACGCCGAACGCAGATTCTGTTTTCTTTCGCAGCATGAAACGTTTTCATTCGGACCACTGTAGTCGACGTGGAATGCGTTTACACCGTAGATAAACTAAAATATTTATATATACATATACAGGTAACAGAAAAAAAAATAATGGGAAATTTGTGATTAATTATTTTATAGAATTTGTGATTAAATATTTTCGGATGGTTATTTTAAATGCTTACATTACCCTCTTTATTTTTTGTTTTTTAATAGACTTCTGTCTAATCATAAAATATCGCTCTTGACGCTACGCTATCGTCGGTCTTGGTGCTTTCCTTTTTTTTAAATGGTCACCTGCTCGTAAGTGGGTGCTGTAAAAGTCAGAATCTACATGTGTCTTCGATTGATAATTAAATTGTATCGTTAATCCTGAGGACTAAAATGGAATGCTCCGTTTGCAGTAAAAATGGTCTCCGTTTCTTTACACCTACTATACGAATCACATCAGCATTAATCTGCTTTTTAATGCTAGTATTCTAGGAGGCTGTGGTTCTTCACCGGTTGAACCGAACTATTTGTGCCGCAGCCATGAAGTAGAAACAATACACGGTACATCTGACTCATATACGATATAGTTCATTATACGATATAATCCATGCATATTATTTAGAGGGTTCCTTCAACATCTAAGGATCGAGATAACAATGGATTTTATTATACTACTATCAAACCAAAACATTTACAAATAGCTTTTAACTTATTTATTCACACACACGAGACACTTGATTTACACTCTGGTAATTATAATAAAAATTGTGGACAATTTACGGTAATAATATTGCGCTTCGGTATAGGCAGCCAAGTAGCCGCTTTATTTGCAAAAGTCCTCACTTGAATGTAGTTCTTTCGGCTTTCCCTTTGAAACAGCCGCCTGTTACAGTAACTTTTCTACTATTGACTTTTACCGCAACATATGAGCCTTGTAGTTGCGTGTTGTTTCGTGAAACCGTAATAATGATGGCGGCAAAACATGTTCTGTAAATTAGCTGCTCACATAATATTTCAGTATGTTTATACTACATTACAAGTTTTTCTTGGAGTTTTCTTGCTTTGCTTTAGGAGATTGAATACAATAATTTAATTTAACTTAGGCTCAGGCCAACTCAGAAGATAGACGGAGCGCTGAGTACATTTAAAGTGACGCCATAACCATGCTCCAATGTTCGTCATGCACACGCACTTCTTTTTGTCTTTAACTGCCCGGAAAGTTCACAGCTGGCAGCTCACTATCAGATATGCACTTGAAACTATATTGTTGGTTGCAAATAATTTCAGACGCATAATTATGTGTGCGTGATTACGTGTTCTGACAATAACTTGAGCACAGTTTTGGTTTGGTTTCAGCATCACTTGAAACGTTCGCAGCGTTGCGTCTGTATTTGTTTATTTGATAATAAAGATTATAAAATAATACATTGACACTTGAAGTCAATGTTTTACTATAACGACTAGTGCAGAAGAAAACCTCTGTCTTAGGAAGGACCAACAAGAAACCCAACGGGATTTTATTTAATAAAATATTTTACAATAATATTTGATGTATAATTAATTATGAAAATATTCTGACACAGCGGTCACCTCGTTTCTCGGTCCTTTGTAGTGTAACAACCCTTATTAAACAATTTGCTTGATAACAAAATCTACACTTTTTGATAGAAAGGTCCCGCATATTTTCTGGGACTTTGTTGTAATTTGGTAATAAATTGAATTTTAAAAATAAAATTCATGAAATTCCAAAACGTTTTTTCTACTTTATTAATTTATATTTTTCTCAGTTATAAAAAAAAAACAACATTTTTTAAACATTTACTTTTTAGTAATAAACATATTAAAATTATCCGTTCAATCCAAATAACTATTTCAATGGATTGTATATTGGCTCGCACTCGCACCTACAGTTACCCCATTACACTTTTGTTTGGCCAGGTGTTGGAAAACTGTCTGACTACTGAAGAAACATCTAATAGTTACCCAAAATAACATTATAAAATTCAGCTTTTATACTATAACGTAAGTACGTAAAGTAAGTACGCTTTACTTACTCGTACTTTAACGAATTTAAGTTCATATTTTATACAACTTAGCTACATGTTACCTACCTATGTTGGAAGCATGCGCTTAGCATCTTTCAGCTTTCATAAAATAAGGAAGGTCTGATATTCACTCGCTCTTAGTCTTATAGTACTACAAATAAAAATAATTCCATTCTTACTTTAGATTTCTCAGTCTGAATATAAAAGCAAATATGCTAATAACTATTACCACATTTCACGGGAAACGCTTATGAAGCTCCGATATTACAGATTTAGATTCAACCGACGTCTTTAGATGGTGGAATAGTTAAAATTTAAATATTCCGCAGTTTTCTTGAAGCCGCCATATTGAAATCACGAATTCGTCAAATAGAATTTCAAATATTCTGATAGTTATGAGAGCCGAATGCGATTTGGTTCAAATCAACCTGTCTTTAAAAAGGCTTATGGAAAATTCCGTAGTTCGAAGCAAGATTTTGCTAATTTGTAAATTTTATAGCATCTAGTAATGAAAGTATTTTTTTAAATTATGCATGAAAGAGGTAAGCTAGCATACAGTCTACTTGATGGTAACTGATCAATGCCATCTATGAATATCTGCGACACTGAAGGAATAATTAAAGGCCTTTTGAGTAAAGAGTAGGTTTCAAGTCTACTTAGTTAACCTCGTTGTTTATATTATATTATTGGTCATTTCTTTTTCTCAACCTTTTCAACTTTACTTGACGTTACGGTTAAGTTTAGTTTAGTTTTAAGTGCTCTTGCTCCTGTTTACTATAGTTCAATGGTGGATTAGAACCAATGACGTATTATATATAGACACGTCATGAACGAACATCGCGGCGCTTAAAAACGGCGAAAATACTAGAACTCCTTATACGCGTGAAGAAAGAGAAAGAAAATATGACACCGTACGGCGGGATGCCTGTTGTTTGACTACTAGCTGCATGCGCCGGCCGCCATTAGACGGAGTCATCGAATAAAATGAAATGAAAATAGGTAGTTTTGTAAACTTACGCATGAAATGACACATTTTTGTCTTTAACTTTTGGGGTATAATTTGTACATCGTCTGAAAATACACGACGGCATGTTTTCTTTATGTTTTGCACAGGTTTACACACACGAATCGCGATATAGGTAATAAATTAAAAACAAACGTAGCGTCGCGCGATAGGTTGGTGCGTGACTAAGCGCGATGTGGCTTATTCACTTCATTTCATGTTGCCATTTTAGAGTGCGGACAACATATCTATAAGTTTATACATCATTGATTAGAACACAGGAAATTTTAGTTGCGCAGTTCGTACCTTAACCGTCGAGCAATAGTGGCCTGACATAGAGCCTATTTATTTTGATAACAAAAACTTTTTTTAAATTCCTTAGTGAATATATTCTGACATGTATACAGCGCCACTGGGAGCAATAGCGGCGACTGCCAGTTCATTGTTATATTCCATGCACTCTCGAACGCCGGTGCACCCTGTTGGAATGCTGATGCACTCTCCTGTCTGACACAATTCATATCGACATTTTATTTTCAAATTTGGAGCTTAAGAAGACATTTGGGCGACGTTTTGTAAATACAGATATCTCTCCTCTGTTTTTCCTTGAATTATACTATAAGATTAAATATTTTACGATACGACGCTTAGTAAATGCAAACATATTCCTCTGTTTTCTCCTTGAATAATGTCATTAGATCAAATATTTTACATTCATTCAGATATGTCAAGATATAAAAATTCAATAAAATAGCTTACTTTTTTCTAAAAGGCCGGCAACGCACCTGCCATTCCCCTGGTGCTGCGATTTCTCATGGGCGGTGGTAGTCACTTACCATCAGGTGAGCTGCATGCTCTTTTGCCCTTCCTTCTATAAAAAAGATATTTAATCTTAGTCCTTGGGGGAGACAAGGTATTGATTCTAAATTGAGGATAAGTGTAGATGTCTATGGGTCACACCATCCACTTACCATCAGGTTGGCTGTGTGCTCGTTTGTCACCGTTATTAAAAAAGGTACAATCAGTATATAATACTACCATGTTTCTAAGTTTTTTATTTCATAATTTAGTTACTTTGAAATACTAGGGCGCTATTGGCACGATTATTTGTTTTATTTTCTCTATAAATTATTTATTTTAAAAACTTGAACACTTTTAAACTTACTAAAACTATTATAGTAGTTATAAGTACAGCCGTTATTAGACATCCAGTAAACAAAAACGAAAGTAAAAATAAAAGAAAGATATACGGAGCCACACACTTTATTTATTAATCTTTACAGTGAATAAAAAAAACTGTCCCGTTTTGTAGCTGGAAACAAGAGAATATGCGATAACAATTTTGCCATGTTGTCATAGGTACATGTAATCAATTCTAGATGCAGTTGTAACTCTATTGTATAGCTCGATTCGGCCTCATCGGAACAGCAATATGCTATTAAAATTCTATCGTGATTTTTATTAAAATTTTGTTATATTTACATTTGTAGAGGCAAAGGTAATTTATTATTATAGACGGCTCCGTGGCGCAGTTGCTTAGCATTAAGTTATGTTGCTGAGAGCCGCGAGTTCAAATGCCGCACGGAGCAGGTATTTGTATGGCCTACAAATAATTGTTCCGAGTCTGAATGATAGTCCTTGAACAACTTGCTTACGTAAACTACCGTCAAAATATAGGAGAAAATCTATTTTCGGAAATTTTTTAAATAAAAAAAGAGGTTGATATGTCGTGTGGTGGTGGGGCAAGAGAATCCACTACCTTTCAATCATCGCTCAAGTGTTGTCGAGTTGACAGAGTCAATTAAAACAGGAGATGTGTACAGAATATTCCTGATAATTATTAAGAAATTGTGGTTACCAGACTACCTGCGAAGGTGGCAACCTTAGCCAATGTGGAAATAATCTATAGCGAGGCCTATGTTCAGCTGTGGGATTTAATAGGCTGTTATGAACGAATGATATAAGCATATCCGTCTAACTTTTTTGTCGGTTAGAGCGTGTTTTATTATTATTTGAATTGTAGGAATACCCATCACTTCGTTAGTTTTATTTATACTTTTCTAATTTGATATAAATTATTTTAAATAATTAATATTTAAGAAAGAAACATTCATCTTTAGACTTTTCTAACGCATTAACTTCCCTCGCTATGAAATCTGTCAAATAAACCAAGATGGCGCCGCCCTGGTATCAGAAAAATTAGTGGAAAAATTCATTAAAGAATTTAATCTTCTTCTTCTTTTTTCTCAGCCAATAAAAATTGATCGCAAACGTTAGTTAAGAGGATATTAATACCTAACCGCCATCGATCGGAAGATCTTTCAAGCATTCCATGATCGCTCACAAGATGAAACGAAGTGATGGGTATTCCTCCAATTCAAACAATAATAAAACACGCTCTAACCAACAAAAAAGTTAGACGGAGATATTAGAAGGGATGCCAAAACCATGGTCAACTTTTCTACACGCACTCACACATCTTTCTTCTTTAATTAAATGTGAAAATTATTATACAAAATCACGCTTCCGTCAAACTTTAAAACTTTATTAAACAAAGATTGTATACGAAGGGTTATTAAATACATTAAAGAGTTTATGGGTCAAAATTACTACTGGGAACGAGGTAATCGCTACCAAGCTATTTCTAATTTGTATAGTGTTGCTAATTATTGCGTACCCTTAACGATTGTAAACTGTAGGTACTTTCTTTTCCAAAAAGAGCCTGGATGGATGATTCAAGTAAACTGCGTTGTCTTTAATAGATGATTACGTACCAGTGTTTTAAAAGCAAACTTATTGGAAGCTTTTCCGATGTCATCGGGCAAGGAGTTCCCAAGGCGTGTAGCCTGTGTTTTTAAAGTTGTTTTTTCGTTTTTTCGTTTATTCTTTTATATAAATAAAGATATCCCAGTGTCTATGGAGTGTATTTAAAAATTCATAAAGAAGAAGAAAATACGCACTTTTAAGTCCTTCGCAACATTTAAATATTCTTCCTTTAACATCCTTAGTAGGTTGTCTTGTCTTCTGAACATTGGGTGGACTCCCAAGACACGATTTATTCTATCAGTTTGCATCATACGAAACTGCAAAAAATGATAAGGTAAGTATAATGTACTCCCGACCGAATTTTTGCCACGGCGGCCAGTCTCAATGGAGACGTATATTTTGCATCAAACAATTCCATTCCACTTCTAAAGAACCGTGGTAGATTTTTGAGACTCACTGCAGGTGTATCATGGCTACAATAAAACACAGGTGAGCCACCTTGATCGAAGGGAACACGCCATCACAAAATCATCACCGTTATTGAGTCCATGACAAGTTCATATTTTTAGATGGCCTTTGTTAACCTATACACTTACATCTATCCTCGATGATGAATCAAAATACAGATGCGTTGTCACCCCTGAGCACTAAGATGGAATGCCACATTTCCCACGAAAAGGGTCTCTGGTTGTCTACACTCACCATACGACACCTTTCGTATGGTAAGTGCAAAGAATCGAAGTCCAGAGAATGCATTATACTGCTGTTTCAAGCTCGCGCAATTTTTATGAATTTAATACAGTTGCTTTATTGATTAAAACTACTTTTACGGATTTTATCGCGTTTTATTTTAATTTTAATTATTTTAATTTTTAATTCGTGACTTTTCGGGTGCTTTCCAGCACACATGGTCACGGGGGACTGAGGTGACTGACGTCGCGATGTCATTGTTAAACCCGTACCTTCAGCTTTTTTATTTATTATTTATTGTCCGATCTATGCAAAATGAACTGACTATGTTTTGAGGTCTTGCAGTGGTATGCTTGGGTTTAGTTTTAATTTTATTGATTATAGGATCCCAAGCAGGTGGTAGTACCCAGCCTCCTTCTCTATTGAAATTAGGATATTTTTTAATTTCAATAGCCTCACGTATCATCCTTGGTAGGAATCGGTGTTCTTTCGCGAGGATTTGTGGTCTATCAAATCGGATGTAATGGTTGGGGCCGTCTAGGATATGATCACAAACTGCAGACTTCCCAGAACGTTGATGCTTCACATCAGCTATATGTTCTTTTACGCCGGTTCTAATTGATTATTTTGTTTGTCCTATATAAGAGAGACCACATTCACAATCAAGCTTGTACACTCCTGCATCTTGTAGAGGAATACGACACTTGACGGATGGTAGGAACTGACTAATCTTCTTCGGCGGCTTGTAGAATGTTCTAATAGATGCTCGCTTCAAGATGTAGCCAATCTTGTCTGTAACACTCTGATAAATGGTTGTACAGCAGGCACACGCTCAACTGTGGCCAGCTTCACTCGGTCACTGTCACGTAGGTGCGGGACCCGAAGCTTGTTGTCGTGCAGAACTTGTTTGACGTGCTGAAGCTCCGCGGCCAGGTGTTTGCTGTCACAGATCCCTCGTGCTCTATGTAACAAAGATTTGCCCGCGGTAGCTAACTGTTAAGGTTAACTGTTAAATATCGGATTGTATGAGTCTTTTTTCTACACACAGTGTGACCTATGGTGTTGTTAGGATTTCGGATGACTAACACATCTAGGAAAGGTAAGGAATTATTTGCCTCTAACTCCATAGTAAATTGATTTTTAGAGTTTATGGAATGAAGATGTTCTATAAATGCATTTATTTTGTCTGATGGTAAAATTATGAAAGTATCGCTTACGTACCGCTTGTACTACACTTGATCCTTGGTGTAACAGGCGCAGTAAGGACTTCTCATCAAAGTCTTCCATGAATATATCGGCGACAATGGGACATACAGGTGAGCCCATCGCAATACCATCTACTTGCTTGTAAAACTCTTCCTTCCACAATAAGGCACTGTCTGAGTAGTACTGCATATTCTGCTGGCATGTTATTTTCCTCTAGTTTCCTAGTTATAATTGAGATGCAGTCTTCAACAGGTAGGCATGTAAACAGAGATTGAACATCCAAACTGACCATGGTTTCATTGTCAGTAAGACGCAGGTCTTTTATCTCACTAACAAAATGCCCCTGCCCTGTCCCCTGAGTGGTGATAATATTTTAGCTAAGTGTTGAGCCAATCTGTAAGTTGGCGAATCAATCTGACTCATTATTGGACGTAATGGAGCGATCGGTTTGTGTATTTCTATTTCTACAAGCATACCACTGCAAGACCTCAAGACATAGTCAGTTCATTTTGCATAGATCGGACCATAAACAATAAATAAAAAAGCTGAAGGTACTCCGGGTTAAACAATGACATGGGGACGTCAGACATCTCAGTCCCCCGTGACCATGGGTGCTGGAAAGCACCCGTAACATCGGGAATAAAAAATAAATTTTTTTTAAAGTAAAATTAAACGCGATAAAATCCGTAAAAGTAGTTTTAATCAATGTGTAGTGTTCCCGTCAATATAAGAAATTTTATCTTTCAATTAGTAGTAAATAAAAGAATAATTAATTTAAAGTATATGTAATTTTTATTAACAATTCCATTTTAATGTAAAATAGTTAAATTTTTGAATTAAAAAACGACTTGTGATAGGTTATGACGTCATTACATCCGTTGAGGCTATGAGCCAATCGCAAGCTATACTTTTGTATTTTTATAATATTCGGATCACCACGTGTCGTAAGTCATAAAAACATATTATATAACATGCACTATACAATGAATTTTTTTTTAATTTTATAACGTGAATATGAGTATTTACTTTACCAAATTAGTGATAATTTAGCGCTATCCATTTGAGCCGTGGTAGCGACGTTTACCCGTAGGACCACACTCTCTTACCTAATTCTGTCGCGAAATAGCGGTGCTTGCACTGCTATGTTTCGCTATAAAGGGTGTAGAGAGCGCGTATAGCCACAGGTTGCAAGGTATTCCATCTTAGTCCCCAGAGGTGGCAACGTGTCTTTCCTTATAGTTTGCTGCAGACGTCCATGTATTGCATAAGCCACTTATCATCAGGCAGACAGTAAGTTCAACTGTAAGTTTATCAGCTTTTTTACAAAAAAGTAGGAACGTAATCAAGCTTTTTCTTTTGTTTTGTTGTTTAAAATTGTTACTCCTATACTAGAAATTTCTCCTGTATTGTGGAGGCAGTTAACCTACACAAGTTGCTGAAGGACCAACATCCATACCCAGAATGATTATTATTTCCAGGCCATACAAATACTTGTTCCGAGCGGGAATCAAACCTGCGGCTCTCGGTGCCGTAACTCAATAATTAGCCACTACGCCTCGAAGCCGTCAGTCAAGTTCTGGTCAACAATAGGTAAAAAAATTAAGTGAAACGAAGCCTTGTTATAAAATATCACAATTATTATAATGAAATGCACTTACCGAGTCACGTATAACGTATAATAATTATTTAAATTGCAAATGTGACGTAGGAAAATGTTTTATGTAGAGTTCAACGTGCATTTTGTAATTACTGTTCGTGTTTGTACGGGCGATGATTAACTGGTGTAAATAACGTTTGCGTGAGGCTTGAATTCATTACAACATAAAAAATAATTTAGGTGTAAGGGTGTTGTTGTACCACGTAAGCCGTGGGTGGATTCACTTCTTAAGGGTTGGCTCGCATAAATTTATTTCTTTCAAGCAATTGCACCGACATTAGAATAAATATTACTACAATACAGTGTTGACTACGTTCTCGTTCATAAAGTGGTATAGCTTCGCTGCAGCTACATTATAGTTGTAGCTCAATGGGTACGCTTGACCGGGGAAAGACCAGGCTCTTATAGAACACCAGTGTAAATAAAAGCCTAATGCTGACAGATGATGGTGCAAAACCAAAAGCAGTTAGTAAGTATATTCCTATTAAATGGACTTACCGGTACAGGTAAATCCGGATATTACATTTAGATCAGTGATAGAAAGAGGAAATGCTTCTCTAACAATCCCACGAATGTGATGGAAGGTCATGAACAGTGACCATCAATCACATTCATGCCGACCATCATTCGACCATTATGATCATCCATCCAATTTTCTGTCGCAGTGTTTATCATATTTCGAATTGTGCAAATACTGCTCTATCCAAAGGCAGAAGTTTGTGCGTGCAACGAGGTGGCAACAACAGCAGTGCTATTGCATTTTTTTTACAAAAATTTTGAGCTTGGATAGATATATGTCATACATGGCGGTCGAATAGTAACAAGAATGTTGGATCAATGAAAAAAGGCTTGACTTGTTTTTTGAAATGTTCTAGTAGTAGTAGTAGTTCTAAACAGTGAAAATTTTGCTTCCTGCATTCATCCACTGACATTGCCAGCTCCGGCAAAACCAGCAGGACCGTCAACTATTCCTTACCCCCCATTTGAGTATCGTGCTACTTTTCAGGAAATGTTTTTACATTTTTAACGCCAAATCCTATGCCAGTTGACTTATTTCAGATGGAGATAACCTAAAATAAACCGGCCAGCCGGTTTTCCATGTCAGTAGTTCGTCGTGCGGTGGTTCTTATGCGTAGCGGCGGCATTCTGTTCAAATAAATACACAAATTACTATATTAAGTGAATAAATCAATACCGAGACAAAAATATCATGTTCCTTTTATAGCCATAGGGCTATGTTAATCTTGTACCCGACCACATTTTTGTTAAAACATGAAAGATGACCTTAAAACGGAACGTGTTAGACAAAAACAAATTAAAACACTGAGTTATCAAGCTAATCAGGAATTAATGTGCAAATATTCAGATTGTTATAACCACAAAAACATTAAATAAGAAAACGTCAAAAAATATCAAGTAAATCTATAATCATGAAAAATAATTTTATAATTAATTGGAATTCGGCTTGTTTAGATTTCAAGCTACAATTAACTAGCGTCGGTTTACACACAGATCAGTTACGAATCTATTCATCATGGTTTTGATTACTGGTTGAAGATTACATACAGACGACGTATTTGCTAATATTGGGTCCAGTGGCTTAGCAAATATAAGGGATAATAGTAAGAGAGACAATTCATAATTTTCAATAGTAAAGATTTGTTTGGCCAACTCAAATACATAGGAGAGTATATAAGAAAATGTTTGTATTATGTAGTCTTCGGATTGGTTCGAGTTCATATCAATTAGCAGGGATTCCGTTTGTATGTGACGTGACACGCGACATGTTTGTCTTGCATTGACATTTTTCATTTGATCTCTATAAAATATGCTCTTTCAGTAACAAACAGTCGTCTACGTGGTGTGTTCAAAAAGTAAGGTGACTTTTTGAATTTCGCGGGCAACGCACATTCGATTTTCGATTTTTGTATTTTGTTGCGTTGGTACACATGTCCTGAGCATATGTTTCAAGTTTGAAGTGTATAGCATGTTTAGTTTATTTTTGACAGTTACAAAGGTCAGACGTACTTTGGTGTGCTCGGCGATTTTCTTCTATCAAAAAAAAAATGGATCAAAGAATTTGCATCAAATTTTGTGTAAAAAATGGAATTACGTGCTCCAAAACACTTGAAATGTTGACAATGGCATACGGTGAGTCTACTCTTAGTAAAAAAAACGTTTATAAGTGGTATAAGCTCTTTCAAGATGGCCGAGAAGATGCCAATGACGAACCTCGCTCTGGACGCCCCAGCACGTCAACAACCGATGAAAACGTTGAAATAGTGAAGAAAATTGTTTTGGAAAATCGTCGAATCACTCACTATCAGAGAAGTTGCGGAGGATGTTGGCATATCGGTTGGCTCTTGCCATGAAATTTTTTCGGATATTTTGGGCATGAAACGCTTGTGAGCGAAATTTGTTCCAAAATTGCTCAATTTCGACCAAAAGAACCGTCGCATGACAATCGCTCAAGAGCTATTGGAAAATGTCAACAACGACCCAGATTTGCTCAAAAGGGTCATAACAGGTGACGAAACATGGGTATACGGTTATGACGTCGAAACTAAGACTCAATCGTCCCAGTGGAAGCACACTGAATCACCAAGACCAAAAAAAGCACGCCAAGTTCGATCAAATGTGAAGATTTTGCTTACAGTTTTCTTCGACTGTAGGGGTGTGGTGCATCATGAGTTCTTGCCACAAGGTCGTACGGTCAATAAGGAGTATTACCTTGAAGTTATGCGCCATTTGCGAGAAGCAATACGTAAGAAACGTCCTGAATTGTGGGTAAACAATTCATGGTTTTTGCATCACGATAATGCACCTGCTCACTCATCGTTGCTTGTGAGAGGTTTTTTGACCAAAAACAACACTACAATCATGCCTCAGCCACCATATTCACCGGATTTGGCCTCATGTGACTTTTTCCTCTTCCCAAAACTGAAGAGACCTATGAAAGGACGAAGATTTGCAACGATTGAAGAGATAAAAACTGCATCGCTGAAAGAGCTGAAGGCTATACCAGAAAGTGATTATCAGAAATGCTTTGACGATTGGAAAAAGCGTTGGCACAAGTGTATTATATCTGAGGGGGATTACTTTGAAGGGGACAACATAAATATTGATGAATAAATAAATAGTTTTTCATAAAAATATAAAGTCACCTTACTTTTTGAACACACCTCGTATAATGATTTTTTTCTATGTATCATCACTATTGCTGTCCATCACATGTCCACAGGTGAATACAGGCCTCTTTCAAGTAATGCCACAAAGCCCGGTTCCGAGCCTGATGCGTGTCTTCCCAGGTAGTAATTTCATCCAGTTGTTGCCGTAATACACTCCGCCTATCCTATACGAGGCTACCAATCTAGAACCTTTCTTCGCCAACCGTTGCCAGTTGTCGAGCTACAAGTATATGCTCAGCCCATTACCATTCCATTTCACTGATCGTAGCACAACCCTGATTTTACTGCAAATGTTTATGTATGTATAGATGCTTACAGAATCACTGTCTTTTTTCGTAATTGCAAGTAGAGTAAAAAGAATATAGCCCTTCTTTACTTTACCACAATCATCGATCACTAATAAAAACCGTTAGTGATCGATGACCACAATAAATGAAAAATTATGGCATGCTGTTTTAAATAACGTCAATATATGAAGAGATATTATTTACATTGCGTTATTTTAATTTGGAGTTTAAAATCACGGACTAATACAATTTAAGGTTCATCAAGAAAAGAACTTTCTAAAAGGCCGGCAATGTACCTGCAATTGCCCTAGTGGTAAAAATTTTATGGGCGACGGTGAACAATTACCACCAGGTGATAAGGCTTACCTGCTCGTTTGTCACCTCTTCCGTAAAGAAATATACTACGCGATGATGACATCGGTGAGACCTCGAAAATGCAGATGCATCACTGTCATACTGATAAATAGAAATATGCCTTAGACGCTGATTGGTTTCAGATTGCTGCACTGCCATATTTTAAAAAAAATACACCGCCATCTATTGGAGCCTATGGACTTTCCTAAAGTTACCTCATAAGAAACATGGTGAGAAGTAAAGGGGTAGAGAAAAGGTATTTTTAATTTTATTTTATTAATTTTATTTTATTTTATGAACTAAAGTAACAAATGAGGTTACAGTCCACCCGATGGTAAGTGGCAGCAGCCCATAGATACCTGCAGTCATCTATAAGTAAAAGAGGGAACAATCAGTTTATTTACGAAAAAAATACGGTAAAATATTTGACAAATAAAATGGCACCGAAGTATTTTTTTATGAAAATCTGATGGTAGATGTTTCTTTTCATAATATTAGTTATATTGTATACCAACGTATGTGGATTAAAAATTAATAAATTAAACTACAGTAATTCCTTAAAACAGAAAAAATTATAAAAGCGAGAAAATGTGAAAAATATTAAGGAATAGACCTCTGAGTCTTCTAAATATTTTGCTCATAACTTTTTCGTACAAGAAAAAGTAGCGCATCTGGCAGAATACAAACGTCATATCAAAACACGACGTAACCACGGTCGGATTTCGTAGTACAATTATCCTAATTGTGTCATTATTTCGTAGTTTGTAGTATATAGTATCGTAATAATAAAGCGAAAATACCATAATTTTATCTAAATGTCGACTTGTATTATTATTGGGTCCTTTTAAATTTTAATATTAACCCTACGATATCGAGAATTTTTGTATTGTACATGAGTACCACGTTTTTTTAATAAAATTAGAATTAGCTCCCTTTCTGGTCAACCGATGCTCGATCAATGCATTTATGTTGCATCCTTGATACAACTATGAGGGGCTTCCAAGATAAAAACTCTATGCTCCAGAAGCAATCGGTTCGAAAACAAAATATTTTATGAATCAGATTTTCAGATTCAATTAAGCAGATATGGTTTTTTTTGTACTCTTTTCGTTTTACCCTAATTGAATATAAAATATATTAGGTACCAATATTCAAAATATAACCTACACTAAGTTCTTTAGAAAAATTAAACAGAAATAAAAATAAAACCATCAAAAAATGAAACGTATGGATAAACTAGACGCGTAACGCCAATATCCCGGCACACGGGAAAAAAGAAACATGAAACGTCAAACGTGATATATTTTTTTTTAAATAATACAATTTAAATTTCCATGTACAATATTTTTCATGGGTCTGAATCCAGCTCTGGCTTAATATTAGTAACGTAACTAAAGTAACTGTAAAATAAAACTTTAAACATGCGTTTATATAATAATAATTGTAACAAAATTAATAAAAGTGATAATAGTGATAGTGTAATGAAAAATTAAAAAAAAACGTGATGATACGATATCCCACGTTATTTTTTTAAATCTTTGTTTCGTAATTTTTGCATTCTTTTACCAAACAACTAGACATATAAATTATGACAGGCAAATCTGTCCTGCGCGCGCACTACTGTCGACCAATTCGCGTTGGCCCTAAACTGTAATTTTAGGGCACTGGTCCGTTTTAGAAGTTCGGTCGGCCCGGTCCTTACGCTAGTAATATATAAGTCAATGATGCAAACTGAAACACAACACAACATAATGAAACAGCAGCGTAAGCTGCTATTTTACGCTGGTATCCTGTGAGAGCTTGGACTTTCTTCGGTAAATTATATATAAGAAGGGGCAAACGAGCATGCGGCCCTCCTGTTGGTGAGCGACTACCGACGCACATGAACAGCTGCAACACCAAATGAATTGCAGGTGCAATGCAAGCCTTTTAAAAAAGAATTGGCTCTTTTCTTGAAGGTAAATAAGTCGTGGTCGAAGGTAAAAAATCGCTAGTGTTTGCTGATTTTGTAGCCGAAGTAGTGCGAGGAAGAATACTTTTGATCAATCGGAGTAATTAAAGTCTGAAATAAACGACGTGATTATACTGAAATCTTTCTGATCATTGAGCATTTTCTAAAGATGCGTCTTATAACACCCACGGGATGAAATGAGGAGATATTAGATTCTCATCCAACGCCATCACACGGTAAAAAGTATAACGATTAAAACTTATCACAATCAACAGTTCCCTTGTAGCCATAAAAAGCCATTAAATAGTAAAACCATCAAATCATTTCAGTGGCCTTTTTTACAAAGTTCAGATTAATAAAGATACTCGAGATTGATAGACAAAACGTAACGCCGAAACCGAGCTCAACGCACACCAAATAAAAACCATTTGCAACTGACAGATTTAGATTCATACATGATCGGTAAAGAAAGTTTGATGGAAAAGAGCTTTTTTAAATGATACACTGGCCAGTTATAATATTTTTAATGTAAATATGAATGTTAGCATTTTAAAATTTTCTACATTTTTTACTAGCTGAATATCACATAAAAATTGATCAACCGTAGTTTTTTTCAGGGTGGATCGTTTGATAGCTTGGAATCTTTCAAATGGCATTTAAGAATAAAAACTCTTGTGTACCACTGGTATGAATAAATTTTAGCAAAAGAGATATCGCACACTTATTGAGCACAATATGTGTTGAATCTCTTCGTAGCAGATTGGATCGGGAATCTTCATAAGATTTTACACTTTCTATGAGGAGGATAATGTAACATTGGTTGCCGCGCAATCTCGATGAGCAGCAGCATCTTCCTGATCTATACAAATAAACAAGTAGTTAAATTAAATTACTTGTACAACCAACTTTAATATAAATAAAATGAGAACATCATCAATGTAGTCATAATTAAATACGCACTATTAAGGATAACTCAAAAAATACTAGCCAGATCTTGATATGAGACCAATGGGACCATATGAGAAGCTCCATCTTTTAAATAAATAAAGAATCTTCAAAATCGGTTCCCTTGGATAAAAGTTATGAGGTAACACACATAAAAAATACAGTGGAATTGAAAACCTCCTCCTTTTTAAAGTCGGTTAATAAAATTGCAGTGTCTGTTTTTCATGTCAAAATAGCATATTTTTACTAAAGGCATAATATGAAACAATATACGGTACTTATAACAAAAAACCAATTTAAAATGTTTTTGTCTGTTTGTTCTGTGTTTTTTCTGGATAATCTCCGAAACAGCTAAACCGACTTTGCCGGGACTTTCTTCGGCATATAGCTGATATTATAAGGATTAATTTAGTTTAAGAAAAAAAATTGCGTACTGAGAAAAATATCAAAACTTATGAAATCCAACCGTAATAAATTCCACGCGAAGAAAGTCGCGAGGAACAGCTAGTAACACCTAAAAATTAAAAAACTTCAGTTGCCGCTCGCCTGGCATTCTTGGCAAGTATGATAAATATCCCCAATATGAGACAATCTATGGGGGAGAACTATGTTCGTCAGTGGCCCGTAACGTAATAAATTAATGAATGAATGGCGAAGAGTACTATGAACATATTTATTAATAAAAAAATTAGCCATAGAACTTATCTTTTTGTTTCGCTAAGCTTCCTGAGCGGTTCAGTGCGTGAGTGCGTGTTCATACAATGAGGTCTAGTGATCTCCCGCTCACTAGATGTCGCTGGAACTGGAGTGAAGTCATTTGATACACAACGGTAAGACCGAAGAGTACAATCTGCCACTTTGCCTGGCGTATGTGGACTATGAGAAAGGCTTTGATTCCGTCGAAATTTGGGCGGTGCTATACAGTCCCTTAAGCGGTGCCAAGTTGACTGTCGGTATATCGAAGTGCTGAAGTATTTGTACAGTAGTACAGTAGTAGTCCGAGTACAGAACCGGAGTTCGAGGCCTATCCAACTGCAGAGAGGTGTAAGACAGGGTGACGTTATATCCCCGAAACTCTTCACCGCTGCGTTGGAAGACGTTTTCAAGCTACTGGACTGGAAAGGATACGGAATTAACATCAATGGCGAGTACACCACTCACCTTCGATTTGCCGACGATATAGTCCTTATGGCAGAATCGCTAGAGGACCTTAGCACTATGCTCAATGACCTCAATGGTGTCTCCCAACGGATAGGTCTTAAGATGAACATGGACAAAACAAAGATCATGTTTAATGTTCATGTCACACCTATGGCGATAGTTGTTGGGAGCACTATGCTCGAAGTTGTTGACGAGTATGTTTACCTGGGACAAATAGTCCGACTAAGTAAGTCCAACTTCGACCGAGAGGTCAATCGACGGATTCAACTCGGCTGGGCAGCGTTCGGGAAATTACGGCACATCTTCTCGTCAGGTATACCTCAATCTCTTAAAACTAAAGTGTACAACCAGTGCGTGTTGCCAGTGATGACTTACGGATCTGAGACGTGTTCCTTCACTGCTGGCCGTATAAGAACGCTCATGGTCGCTCAGCGAGCTATGGAGAGGGCTATGCTCGAAGTTTCTCTGCGTGATAGACTTATTAATGAGGATATCCGCAGTAAAACCAGATTGACCGACACAGCCCAACGGATTAGTAAGCTGAAGTGGCAATGGGCCGGCCATATAGCTCGAAGAACCGATAACCGATGGGGAAGAAAGGTTCTCGAGTGGCAGCCTCGTACCGGTAGGCGTAGTGTAGGGTGACCCCCCACTAGATGGAGTGACGACCTGGTAAGACATGCAGGAAGCCGATGGATGCAGGTGGCTCAGGATCGTGCTTTGTGCCATTACTTGGTGGAGGCCTATATTCAGCAGTGGACTTGCGAAAGGCTGTAATGATGATGATGATGACCTACACAGACTTGCTCGTCGGTTGAGGGTATTCTTAATCTGGCCCATTTTTAATATAACTCCGATTTGGTCGATAAGCTTTCAGTTTTTGTATGATTAAAAATAAAATCTTTATTTAGTTAACAACATTATCATATTAAAATGTATGTGAATGTGATAGTACCACGCTGCAGCTATAGTATGGTTAGAGTACGAATAATAATAATCTAGGATAAAAAAAAATATTTCCAAGACATGTGAAGTTCGTCAACACGCATTTGTGCAGTGCGGCGTACACTACTCGATCAAGAAGTAAACGTAGAAGCGTTTTCCCCCTTGGGGACTAATATGGAATGCCACGTTACAGTAAAAAAGGGGCTCCAGTACTCTATACTCACCATACGAAACTCAGCAGCATTAAGCTGCTATTTCACATTTATATTTTGTGAGAGCGTGGTCCTTCCCTGGTCGAGCCAACTCATTAGTATCCAACAAACATAGTATAGCAGCAGCGTGGTTCAACCAAATATCAAAACCTATTGATAGGACCTCTTTAACAAAAATTCCTTACATAGTTTTTAAATTTTATGTAAGTTCATTCTTTTATTTTATGAAAATAATAAAATGGAATCGTCAGCTACCAAACAAACAATTTTATAATAAAACTTATATATAATAAACCTTTTTAAAACAAATGTCAGCGCAGATATGCTGCTACACAGGTATTGCGGCGATACTTACACTTCTAAAAATTTCAATGTCTTTTCTAACATCACGATATATCTGACGTTTTTTCATTGATACACTATTATTAATTCCATATTGTTCACATATTTTTATAAATTTTATTTAACAATTAGTATTAATTCCGTAAATTCAAAATTTTACGTTACAAATATCCGTTAAAATATAAAATTACAATTTGATTTGTAATTTTATATTTTAACGGATATTTGTTACTATTACTACTGTGTTGTACTATTGGTCACACTGTGTATAGGAAAAAGACCCATACCAACCGATATCTAAATGGTGAATCTCACCATCATCCTTCACAGTTAGCTACCGTGGGTAAATCTTTGTTTCAGAGAGCACGAGGGATCTGTGACAGAAAACATCTGGCTGCGGAGCTTCAGCATGTCAAGCAAGTATTGCAAGACAACAAGCTTCGGGTCCCGTGCCTACGTCACAGTGAACGAGTGAAGCCGGCCACAGTCGAGCGCGCGCCTGCTCTACTACCATATGTTAGAGGAGTCACGGACAAGATTGGCTACATCTTGAAGCGAGCGTCCATTAAGACATACTACAAGCCGCTGAAGAAGATTAGTCAATTTTTACCATCCATCAAATGTAATATTCCTCTACAAGATGCAGGTGTGTACAAGCTAGATTGTGAATGTGGTCTCTCTTACATAGGTCAAACAAAGAGATCTATAAAAACCCGCGTGAAGGAACATATAGCTGATGTGAAGCACCGACGCTCCGGGAAGTCTGCAGTCTGCGAACATGTTCAAGATCGTCCCCACCATTACATTACCACAAATTCTCGCAAAAGAACACCGATTCCTACCATGGATGATACGCGAGGCTATTGAAATTAAAAAACATCCAAATTTCAATAGAGAAGATGGTTGGGTGCTACCATCTGCTTGGGATCCTATAATTAACAAAATTAAACCCAAACCCAAGCATACCACTGCAAGACTTCATGATACTATAAGCTCGTTTTGCGTAAATCGGACCAAAAATTAATATTAAAAAACTGAAGGTAGCCGGACTAACTATGACATTGGGACGTCAAACATCTCAGTCCCCCCCGTGACCATGGGCGCTGTAAAGCACCCGAAACGTCGGGATAATAATAACAATAAATTAATGTAATTAAACGCGATAAAATCCGTAAATAATAGTTTTATTCAATGTGTAGTGTTCGCGTAAATTTAAGAAATCATTATTCAAATTGTAGATTCGATGTTATATTTTGTTCTTTTTTCTCGTAAAGTAGAAGATTCAACTTAGCTTTCAAAAGTACTACAGTGCGCAGTTAATTTGATGAAGGAAATAATATGAGAAGGGGTATGTGACACTTGAGTGACCATGGACGCTTATATAGTGTTGTTGTAGGTACATGTTATTATTATTAAAAACCTTCGTGGTAAAAAGTTTAGAACTAACTGATAATTCTTTTTTTTCGAGCTTCGGTAACTGGAACAATGACTCGCCGTTAAAGCAACTACAGTGGTTAAACGTACAAACTAACCAGATGATTATAATTACAATATTCTAACCCTAACGACGTTTTCGTTTACAAGATAATTTCGCAGCGGATTTCTCTTGAGGGCGCCTCGCTTGCCGAAACACATTTCCACTGTTAATTGGAGTTCAACTATTTCTGAATAAAATTACATTTGAGTCGCACAACAACTACGGGGCTTCATTTTACTGATTGGACTAGAAATATACGACATGTTGCGTTATTTAAGTAAGTTTCAAATTAATAAACGTTTGTTGAAATATCAGTTTTTTTTAATGGAATATGGGTGACAGACGAGCACGTAGTCCACCTGATGGTAAGTCGATACCGTGGCACATACACATCTACATTTATCCTCGATTAGGATTCGAAATGCAGATGCGTTGTCACGCTTGAGTACTAAGATGGAATGCCTCGTATCCATCAAAAAGCATACGGTTCTCTAAACTCACAACACAAAACACATCATAATTAATACGCTGTATATTATAAAATATTCTGTGAGAGAGTGATCTTTTCCCGGTCAAGTCAATCCGTTCGTGCCTAAAAAACCTTAATATAGCTGCAGCATAGCTCTAACACGTATTATTTATTTCATTTCTTTTTCAAATGCGATGATTTTTATCTGTTCGTAAAAATGAGACAGCCAAACAAACCTTTTTTATTTTTTTAATTAATTTATTATCTTTTACAAAAACATTACATAATATTATAACTTCGCCAAACAGTAGAGACAGTTTGTAGGCGGATAAATGCAATGTTATTTATATCCTATTACACAATGACATATTTACAAGACCCATTTAATATTGCAACCAAATGGAAATTCTAAATATAAATGCTATTATTTCTATAATCCCTAAATTCTAAATATCGCAATCAAGTCTACTTTGCCTTATCCCGTCTATTTCATTAAAAAACATTAGTATTAAATATTTTGTAAATATTTTACCATAGTAGTTTTTAACACTAGGCTCAACTAATTTCCCTATTTAATACAGTACTTGAAGTACATACTACTTTTACTTTTTTGACGGCTCTGTGGCGTAGTGGCTTAGCAATGAGTGGCTGCGCTGGAGGTCGCGGGTTCGAATCCCTCACGGAACAGTTATTTGTATGGCCTACAAATAATTGTTCTGCGTCTGGATGGTTGTCCTTGTGCAATTTATGTTTGTAAACTGCCCCCACGATACAGGAAAAAAATCCTAGTGTAGGGGTAACGTTTTATAACAGAAAAATAAAATAATGAAGTCCCCTAATGTTATATAAATTCACATAGATTATGGCACTTGACGAAGTGTAGAAGCAGAGCTTCTACTTAACTCTAATCTTCTGTGAGGTCGTGGTAGTATCCTGGTTCGAGCTGGCCCATATGTGCAATAGCAAAAGTTGCCACGTGGCTTTACCACCGTTATCGTGTCCATGACACAGCGACATCCTGATTTTAATAGAGATTTGGCCGCGGCAAAAAAGAGAAGATCTCCAGCCGGGTAAAGTGTTAAAACCAGGGAGCGGCCAATGCTCCATGTGTTATTTTAGAGCTGTTCTTTTCATTGCGCAGGGCTACGTAACTTCGGGACTTTAATAGCGCGATTTAGGCTTCGATGCGTTTCGCTTGTGGTGCCTGTGCCAGTCAGTGCCACCACATCACTCCCCTGCTCAGACCGGAGGTCGATTGTGCAGTCTAGTTATCGACAAATGTGCAAAGTGGCAGGGATTGGCTTGTAGTCTGCTGTGAGTCAAAAAGGCAAGTAATCTGCGAGAGGCCGTGAATCAGATGCGACGAGTAAGGCTCAGTGATGTGGCGGCAGTTTCCGCGCCACAGAGGTAAGAGTGAGAAACGAGCACGCGGTCCACCAGATGGCAAGTGAATGTATTGGTGTCTGTACTCTGTAGGTGTATATTTACTGTGGTACCTGTGGTGACTATCGCTGATATTCTCGATTAAGATTCAAAATGAAGATGTAATGTCAACACTAAGGACCAAGATATAATGCCTATTTATCAGTTTCAAAAGTATCTACAGTTCTCTACACTCACCATACGAAAACATTAAGCTGCTATTTTACTCTAGTGTTCTATAAGAGTGTGGACCTTCTATGACAGAGCCGAGCATCGCCTTTGACGTATAGGTAGCCATTTAAACTTCAAACTTATGTTAACCGAAAATAAACCTTATGGAATAATTCCAAGAAGGCGCTCCAACTTTTTTTAGAAGATTTAATAACCGCATGAAATTCGAGTTACTTCATTTTGAATACGTATCAAATTCATCTCACGTTGTGATTCTATGAATATTATTTTAAAGCAAAACTTCTTTAATAACGTAAAGGAGAAATTAAAAAAAATAGTACGGTATTATAAACAAAAACGTCACGTTTTATTGTAACGTTAAAACGCCCGGGCTACATGAATATGCTATTATATAACCTACTTATTAAGGTATAGAATAAAAGAATGATATCGTACAGAAGATTCACTTCGTACGTGGGAGCACATTTTTTATACAAGCTAGTTTCTTATGTAGTGCCAATGGGGCTCGAATCTGCATTGCTCATATACTTTACTTATATATTTTAAAGAAACTACTGGCTGCCGAAATACTACTTCAAAAAAAGTTCATTCCCAATACGATGAAAAATGAATAAAGAAAAAAAATCATTCGTATCATCGTAATTTATTTAACCGTTCAATCAGTTTTAATCAAGCTCAAACCTTAATAGCTATGTGTCCTCAACGTCCGATCCCACCGAGATTCGTTCACCTACATGTCATTATTTATAACGGCTATGCGGGTAGATACAAATGTAAAACATCTAGAATGTCAAGGATTATAAGCCAGACAAATAAATGAAAAGTACATTTTTATATCTACTGTATTTTTATTACTCTATCTATCTCACTACCACTGGTTGTTATAATGGAGTATTCTTAAGCTGCCACTTCACACATTATTAGATACTAATTGTGCACAAATAATAATTTGCGCATAAGCTTGTTTAAAAATTGATACTACGTAAACTATTAAAGTTTAAATCCCATTGTGACTACATATTAAATGCGATAAAGAATAAAGAAAATTGTGAGGAAACTTTTGTGAATAAAGAAAGAACATTCGTAGAATGACATCATGGGAATTAGCCTGTTTCAACTTTAGTAAGTTACGATATATCTTGATAGAGAAGTATTCAAAGTTACAATCTTTTGCAGTGCAAAAACTACAAACTGAGAACTTCAGCTAATCCGCTTAAGCTGTAGCGAGTGAATCAGTGGCGACTTCGATGTTATAATAAACTTGTAAAGCTACTTTATAAAGCCAAAGCGAACGCCGTTTTAAGAACGCAGATCCCGTATTCATTCGCTGCATGAAACGTTTTCATTCGGACCGTTTTATTCGACGTGGAATGCATTTACACCGTAGATAAACTATCAATAGGAAAAAAAAATATTTTATCGGAATTTTGCCATTTAATTATCTTAAGCCACTATATTACCTTTTTATTTTTTGTTTATTTATAGAATTCTGACTAATTATATAAAATCACTCTTGACACTACGCTCCGGTCGGTCCGGGTCTTTTACATTCTTTTATTATATGTATAAGGTCACCTGCTGGTAAGTAAATGCTGTGGCCGTTTTTTACACTGAGAATTAAAATGCGTCGTCACTCCTGCGGACTAAGATAGTACGCTCCGTTTCCAGTAAAAAAGGTCTCCGTTTCTTTACACCTATTATATGAAACACGGCAGTATTAAGCTGCAATTTTATGCTGGTATTCTGTGAGGGCGTGGTCCTTTTCCAGCCGAGCCGACCTATTCGTGCCGCAGCCACAAAAATAGAAACTATACGTAGTACATCTGCCTCATATATGAGATAGTTTATTATACGACATAGTCCATGCATTTTATTTAGTGGGTTCATTAACATCTACGGATCGAGATAGTGATAGATTTAGACTATACTCTCAAACTAAAACACTGACAAATAGCTTTTAATTTGTTAATTCACTCGCACGAGACACTTGATTTACACTCTGTAAATTAAAATTGTGTACAATTTACGGTAATAATACTTACGCTGCGGTGTGATAGGCAGCCGAGTAGCCGCTTTGTTCACAAAAGTCCTCACTTGAATGTTGTTCCGTCGGCGTTCTCTTTGAAGCAAAAGCAGTCGCCTGTTACAGTAACTTTTCTACTATTGACTTTTTGCCGCAACAGGCTCATATGCCTTGTAGTTGTGTGTTGTTTCGTGAAACAGCAATAATGATGGCGGCAAAAATGTTCTGTAAGTTAGCTGCTCACATAATATTTCAGTGTGATTATACTACGTTACAAGTTTTTCTTGGAGTTTTTTTGCTTTGATTTAGAAGATTTAATACAATTATTTTATTTAACTTAGCCTCAGGCCAACCTAGAAGATAGACGCAGCGCTTAGTATATTTAAAGTGACGCCATAACCATGCTCCAGTGTTCGTCATGCACTCGCACTTCTTTTTAACTGCCCGGAAAGTCCACAGCTGGACTCACAGATATGCACTTAAAACCATGTTGTTGGTTGCAAATGATTTTAGACGCATAATTATGTGTGTGTGACGTGTAGGTATTTACAATTAGTTGAGCATAGTTTTGGCTTGGTTTCAGCATCACTTGAAACGTTCGCAGCGTTCCGTCTATCTTTGTTTGTTTGAGAATAAAGATTACAAAATAATACACTTGCTGAATGACACTGTTTTACTATAATGACTGGGTCGAAAGAAAAACTGTCTTACGAAGGACCAGCAAGAAACCCAGCGGGATTTCATTTAAAAAATATTTGACAAATAATTATGGAAATATTCTGAAACAACCGTCACCTCGTTTCCAGGGGCTATTATCAATCATGTACCCTTTTGTAGTTTAATAACCCTTACTAAACAATTTGTTTGATAACAAATTCTAAACTTTTTGATAGAAAGGTACTGCATATTTTCTGGGACTTTATTGTAATTTGCTAATAAATTGAATTTTAAAAATAAAGTTCATGAAATTCCAAAACATTTTTTTTAGTTCATTACGTTTATATTTTTCTCAATTATCTAAATTAAATTAAAACAATAATTTTTAGACATTTAATTTTTAGTAATAAACATATCAAAATTATCCGATCAATCCAAATAACTATTTCAATGGAATGTATATTAGCTCGCACACGTACCAACAGTTACCCCACTACACTTTTGTTTGGCCAGGTGTTGGAACTGTCAAAACTGGCTGGCTACTGAGGAAATATCTATTAGTTACCCAAAAAACTTAATATAAAATTGTACTTTTAAACTATAACGTAAGTACAGTTATAATTTACTAAATTTTTAGGGGTGTCTGGCAAGGATTTACCACGATACTGTCAGGCAACGGATGACGTGATTTCTAATGTTATTACGAAGAAAATATGAGAAAATTACGCTTTACTTATACTCTAATCAATTTAAGTTCCTATTTTATACATCTTAGCTACATGTTACCTGCCAAAACCACGAAGATCCAAACTTCATAGTAGCCCATGGTTCCTACCTATGTTGGAAGCATGCGCTTAGCATCTTTCAGCTTTCTTAAAATAAGGAAGGTCTGATATTCACTGGCTCTTAGTCTTATAGTGCTACAAATAAAAATAATTCCATTCTTACTTTAGATTTTTTAGTCTGAATATAAAAGCGAATATGTTAATAACTATTACCACATTTCATGGGAAACGCTTATTAAACTCCGATATTACAGATTTAGATTCGGCAATTCGGCAATAAACTTTCTTGGTGCCGCCATATTGAAGTCACTGATTTGTCAAATAGAATTTCAAATATTCCGATAGTTATGAGAGCCGAATGCGATAAGGTTCGAATCAACCTGTCTTTAAAAAGGCTTATGGAAAATTCCATAATTCGAGGCAAGATTTTGCTAATTTGTAAATTTTATAACATTTAGTATGAAAGTATTTTTTTAAATTATGCATGGAAGAGGCAAGCGAGCACGCAGTCCAATTGATGGTAACTGATCAATGCCGTCTATGAATATCTTCCACACTGAAGGAATAATTAAAGGCCTTTTGAGTAAAGAGTAGGTTTCTGAGCCTTCTTAGTTTTCCTCGTTGTTCATATTACATTATTGAAGTCATTTCTTTTTCTTAACCTTTTCAACTTTACTTGACGTTACGGTTAATTTTAACTTTAACAGAAGTGCTCTTGCTCCTGCTTAATATAGTTCCGTTGTGGATTAGAACACAGGAAATTTTAATTGCGCAGTTCGTACCTTAACCGTTAGGCAATAGTGGCCTAACATAGAGCCTATTTATTTTTATAACGAAAACTTTTTTGAATTCCTGAGTTATATTCTAATTGGCACGTACAGCGCCACTGGGAGCGATAGCGGCGACTCCCAATTCATTGTTATATTCCATGCACTCTCGAACGCCGGTGCACCCTGTTGGAATGCTGATGCACACCTGTCTGACACAATTCATATCGACATTTTATCTTCTTATTTTTAAGAAGATATTTGGGCGACGTTTAATAAATACAGACGTCTCTCCTCTGTTTTTTCTTGAATTATGCCATTAGATTAAATATTTTACGTTACGACGCTTAGTAAATGCAAACGTATTCCTCTGATTTTTCCTTGAACAATGTAATTAGATCAAATATTTTACATTCATTCAGGAATGTCAAGAAATGAAAATTCAATAAAAGAGCTTACTTTTTTTAAAAGGCCGGCAAAGCACCTGCAATTCCCCTGGTGCAGCGGTTTTTCATGGACGATGGTAGTCACTTACCATCAGGTGAGCTGTATGCTCGTTTGCCCTACATACAAATATACATAAACACTCACGCCTGTCACCCAAAGACTACGGACTTCCATTTGACACGATCCTGACATATCACTTTCGCCTCCTTTATATCCACATATCTATGCGTACATGCTCGTCGGTCAAGGGTACTTTTAACGTGGCCCATTTTCAAAATATCGCCAATTTGGTCGACAAACTTTTTCTAGGGCGTCCCTTCCCGACTCTGCCGTTCACATCTGCCTTATAAATTTGCTGTGTCACTCTTTCCTCATTCATTCTTTCTACGTGACCAAACCACCGAAGCGTTCCTTTCTTAATCCTGGTCACAACATCATCTTGCATACCACATTTATCTCTTATCATGCAATTTCTCACCCCGTCATTCAGATTCAACCCTAGCATACTCCTTAAAGACCGCATTTTTACAGCATTTATTCCACTTTTGTGCTTCTTCTGCCACACCCAGCTTTCACTACCATACATTAAAGTAGGGACTAACACAGCATAATGAATTACCATACGTGTAAAAGTAACCCTAAACTAACCCAACTAAAGTAACCCTTATAGTTTAGCCATGTCTATCTGTCCGTCTGTCCGTCCTAGCTTAATCTCTGTGACCGTTAGCACTATAAAGCAGAAATTTGGTACCAATATGTGTATCAATCACGCCGACAAAGTGTTAAAATAAAAATTGGAAAAGAATGTTTTATTAGGGTAGCCCCCCTATATGTAGAGTGGGAAGTGATTTTTTTTAATTTCAACCCTAATGTGTGATATATTGTTGAAAAGGTATTTAAAAATGAATATGGGTTTACTAAAATCATTTTTTGATAATGTCACTAATTTCGGAAATAATCGCTCCAAAATTAAAAAACAATGTGGGGTGCGAAGAATCTCCGGGAGAAAAACCGGCTTATCTCCCGGAGATTCTTCGCACCCCTGCCCCATTAAAGGTGCGCCGGGAACTCGGGGCCATTTCTTTTATCTCCTGACTCATGGTGCGAACAAGGGGTGGTGGTAGGTTTTACGCCACCACCACACGGCGGGAAGCCAAGTCTATTTTTCCGGCTTTGTCGCTCGTTTAGCACCACCCGGGGGACATGTGTAGGGTGGGCCTAAGGTTTGGTGGTCGCATCCTACGGACGCGAGCGACTCATCCCCCTCGTCTGTAAAAAAACTCGACTGGTTTGCCCTCTCTTCTGTAAAAAAAGATGTTTAATCTTAGTCCTCAGTAGAGACAAGGTATTGATTCTAAATTGATGATAAGTGTAGATGTTTATGAGTCACACCATCCACTTATCATTAGGTGGGCTGTGGGCTCGTTTGTCACCGTTATTAAAAAAAGGTACAATCAGTATTTTCTTTTATAGGTTTTTTTAATAATTTAGTTACTTTGAAATTCTAGGGCGTTATTCCTACGAATATTTGTTTTATTTTTTCTTATATATTTGTTTAACTATTATAGTAGTTATAAATACAGCCGTTATTAGACATCTAGTAAACGAAAACGAAAGTAAAAATAAAAGAAAAATATTCGGAGCCACACACTTTATTTATTAATCTTTACAATAAATAAAAAGCTGTCCTGTTTTGTAGCTGGAAACACGAGAATATGCGATGATAATTTCGTCATGTTTTCATAGGTACATATACATATAATCAATTCTAGATGCAGTTGTTATTCTCTATTGCATATCTCGATCCGGGCTCATCGGAACAGCAATATGCTATTAAAATTCTGTCGTGATTTCTATTAAAATTTTGTTATATTTACATTTGTAGAGGCAAAGGTAATTTAATATAAATATAATATATTTAATATAATAATAAATAGACGGCTCCGTGGCGCAGTTGCTTAGCGTTAAGTTATGTTGCTGAGAGCCGCGGGTTCAAATCCCGCACGTAGCAAGTATTTGTATGGCCTACAAATAATTCTTCCCAGTCTGAATAATAGTCCTTGAACAACTTGTGTACGTAAACTACTTCACAATACAGGAAAAAATTCTAGTTTGTGAACGTTTTTAAATAAAAAAGAGGTTGACTTGTCGTGTAGTGTTATGGCATGAGAATCCACTACCTCAAATCATCGCTCAAGTGTTGTCGAGTTGACAGAGTCAATTAAAGCAGGAGATGTGCACAGAATATTCCCGATAATTATTTAGAAATTGTGGTTACCAGACTACCTGCTAAGGTCGCAACCTTAGCCAATGTGGAAATAATCTATGGGGTGGCCTATGTACAACAGTGGGCTTTAATTGGCTGTTATGAATGAAAGAATAAAATGTTATACTACATATCTTGTTGGTTGCCATAAATATAATAAAAACTAAAACATATTTTCATTTCACTGAAAACGTACGTACGTATATTGTATTTATTAAAAACGTAATATGATTTGTTTGCGGTTTGTTATGTTTTGATTCATGCATCGCAAGCTGTCGTGTTGGATGTCACGAACACGGACGTGCCTTAAATTTCGGTACAAACTGAAATACGACACGCGCTATTTCAGAATAAATTATAGACAATGCATAGACACTAGGATATTTTTATTTATGTAAAAAAATAAATGAAAAACCAAGTTTAAAATCACATACAAAAAAAAAGATATAGAAATAGAACCGTGAAATGTGACACCTTTGCTTACCAAGGTATCTTTGTCCAAATAGCAATTTATAAACAAATCCGTTATTGAGGGAAAATTATTTCATATTCACGGCAAGATTGATTAGTTCAGTGGAAAGTCATTTTTATTTGTGGCAGTTCTAATCATTGCATTTTTGTCTGATTTTAATCAGTAACTTACCAGAACTTGTTGATTGTGGTGGGGGTTTTCGTGGGTAAAATTACTGTAGTAAAGTGTTAGTGAGTTGTACTTCATGGTGAAAACGCAGGGTAGTTTTTTTATTATATTTTATAAAATAACAACGGTAGCACACTTAAATCATAGTTTCAGTATTAAAGGGTTTATTAAAAAAACTTGCGATGGTGGGCGAAGTTACCCAACAATGTTCAGACCCAAAAATGTTAAAATTGCCCGCCATCATAAAATACCGAGGGTTGTCAGTTGTTTTATTTTTTTAGATTTTTTTTTTCAGATTTTGATTGAAAATGTGTCCGGATCTCTACATTCGCCATACGAAGTATAAAACTACTATTTTACGCTAATATTCTGTGAGACCGTGGTCCTTCCCCGATCGAGCCGACCCATTCGTGCCACAATGTATGTTTTCCTTTTACATTTATTTTCGTTAAATTTGTATTCTGTATGTCTTATAACGGCTGTACTTATCAGAGTTATAAATACATCCGTTATAAGACAGTTGTACTACGCACTAGAAATGCACAAAATATGAACTTGTCATGGACTCAATAACGGTGATGAATTTGTGATGGCGTGTTCACTTCGATCAAGGTGGCTCACCTGTGTTTTATTGTAGCCATGATACACCTGCAGTGAGTCTCAAAAATCTACCATGGTTCTTTAGAAGTGGAATGGAATTGTTTGATGCAAAATATACGTCTCCATTGAGACTGGCCGCCGTGGCAAAAATTCGGTCGGGAGTATATTATACTTACCTTATCATTTTTTGTAGTTTTGCATGATGCAAACTGATAGAAGAAATCGTGTCTTAGGAGTCCACCCAATGTTCAGAAGACAAGACAACCTACTAAGGACGTTAAAGGAAGAATATTTAAATGTTGCGAAGGACTTAAAAGTGTGTATTTTCTTCTCCTTTATGAACTTTTAAAGACACTCCATAGACACTGGGATATCTTTATTTATATAAAAAAATAAACGAAAAAACGAAAAAACAACTTTAAAAACACAGGCTACACGCCTTTGGAACTCCTTGCCCGATGATATCGGAAAAGCTACTAATAAGTAATGTTTTAAAAAATTGGTAATCATCTACTAAAGACAACGCAGTTTACTTGAATCATCCATGTCATTTATACTGTTATCAGGCGTATATATTCATATTTATATGTACTATTTATATATTTTGTATATTGTTATATGTATGTATGTATATGTTTGTATGTATGTATATTTTTGTATATATTGCGTAGTTTATTATCGTTTTTATTTTGTTTTTTATTCTGTATTGCTACGCCTACGTCTAATTCTCACTACACCATGGGTTGACTGGTAGAGAATGCCTCAATTCATTAAGTCCTAGTAAGTAAGTAAGAATTTGTATTCTTGAATATTATGGAATGCAATAAAAAATAAAACAATTAAAATAATACTAAAATAGAAATGTAATTAGAACTAATCTTTTTATTAAATATATAATTTAAATAATCTTGGGATGAACTAGCAAAAAACCCAGGAGGGCTTTTTTGAAAAAGAAAGTACCTACAGTTTACAATCGTTAAGGGTACGCAATAATTAGCAACACTAAACAAATATGTAAATATAAATATAGAAATAGCTTGGTAGCGATTACCTCGTTCCCAGGGGTAATTTTGATCCATAAACTCTTTAATGTATTTAATAACCCTTCGTATACAATCTTTGTTTGACGGAAGTGTGATTTTGTATAATAATTTTCACATTTAATTAAAGAAGAAAGATGTGTGAGTGCGTGTAGAAAAGTTGACCATGGTTTTGGCATCCCTTCTTGTTGGCGACGCGCCTATAAGAATGTTTCAGTTTATTAAGTCAACCGACGACAAATAACTTTTCTTGTCCAATAGGGATGTTCTGATAAGAAAATGCTTAGTTAAATCTTAAAGAAATGTCGAATTAATGATATGAAGGTCTTGGGTTCGACTCCCAGGCCGGACTAGTTTACTGTTTTCTAAGTAATATCTTTCAATAAATTCATATAGGGAATTTTATGTTATAAATTATGTTACCGGATTTGTTCCCCGGTTGAAATCGTCTTTCCAATGATGTAAATTCAAAGGAATATTAAAGTGAAGTTAGAGATCGGATTGGTTCCCCGGTCGAGATGATCACTCTGTGCACAAACAGAAATAACGGAAATTAATTGCATAAGTATTGTCGTGTATAAGTTTGATATGTTTGTACGAAAACAAATGCCTATTTGTTATGATTGATTAATGAAAACATTCACTTGTATTGTTATCTGATATGAAGCATGATAACGAATAAGAGTCTTATCAGAAATAGTTTCCTACTGTTTGAAAATTATGTAGAAGCACTCGTTTATTTAATATTGTTAAAATTAAGTGTATTTCAGACTTTCATTTTTCTGATAGTCGAGAGCCGTGCAAAGTTAGTTGTTCAAATAGTGTGAGTTCACGGAAGCACGCTGGCCACGCCCTTAGGAGGCCGAATATGTAAAAATTTAAAATGTTTGTAATTTCAGCAATTTATGTAAAAATGACTTGTAAAACATTTCAGGTTGATTGTACGTGCTAAAAAGGTGAATTCTGTGTTATTTTTATGTGAAAATTCCTGTGCATAAGTGAAATAATGATAGTTTTGTATAAGATATTTAAAAGTGTTTTAAATAGTGAAATAAATAGAGAAAATGTAAATTAAACTATTGTATTAGTTAACATATGTATAAATTCAAGTGGGAAACATTGTTTTAACTTTCTGTGTTAAATATTTAAGAAGTTTGGATTTTGGATTTGTGAGTAAAGTAGGCATATTTTGTTTTATAAATTAAAGGATTTTTGTAATACGGAAAAATAATGTATATCATGGTGTAGATATTGTTTTGTGCTATCTAAATAGATAACTTGTGTTTATGTGTGATTTATGTGAATAAAGAAATTAAGTGAAACGTGAGAGAGTAATAGTACAAATTCATGTTGTTAAGTTGCGCAGGCACGCGAATGGCGCGGCTCACTTTCGCGTATAGCTCTGGGGGTAGCTTAGTGAACGGGTTTTATTGCAATTCGTAACAACCCAGAGGCGGCGACTGCAGGCCCAGCAGAATCTGACATTAAGGACGATTGTCGGAGCAGGTCGTTACGTCCGGAACGACGTAATAGCAGCCGACTTAAAAGTCGAGAGCATCACCGATTTCGTGGCCCGGATGGCGCGCGGCTTGTTCGACCGTGCTGACAACGGGCCACACGAACATCTCAACGGCTTTGCGCCGTTGCACACTCGGCCACCGGACGGGCGACCTCTTCCAAGAGAACTCCTCTCTATATGTGATTAGAGAGTCGAGTAACAACCCACAATGCCGCTGAAAGGCCAACTTTGACTTTCAACCGGATAACCTCTCTTTTTCCGTAGTAGGTTTATAACTACGGAATAATTATTACTATCGGATAGACAACCTCCTAATTTTCCATAGTCGGGTAAACGACTATGGAAAAATATTTTCCACTACGGATATTCCGGATATGAAAGACGCCACCTACAATAATAGGTGAAGAAAAGGACTGCCCCATAGTAATGGGGCATGAGGATCGTCCGGGCAATGGGGTTTACCCCGAGGTCCGATACCTGTATTGCACCTCGGTGCAATCAGACGACAAACTGGTTGCAATTCGTTCGGGGTAATAGTTCGGAAAAACAAGAAAATCCTTCGGGAAAAGTGAAGACCAGCAGTCAAGAAGAAAAAGTGTAGGGAAGTGATAGGGAAAAGTGATTACTCTCTCACGGAACGGTTTGAAGATAATTGCTGTTTCATTCCCAAGATCCCTTAAGTTATACAGTCCACATCGAAGAATTAAGGCGTCGGGACCGGGACGACTTCGGAAGACCCGTAATCCCCGTCTGAACCTACTTGCTGAAAAGGAACGAGGTTATCGCCCTAGTGTGTTACTCCGTTGCGGAGATCACATACGTTGTTCCCGAACCCAACGTAGGCGTTGCAGGAGGCCGGATCGAGAGAAGCCTCGATTCCTCCCTTCTGTTTCTTAGTTTCCGTCCGTTGTGTCCTTTGCAATTGGTCCTTGCGAGCCGAATTCCTTTTCAATTGGTCCTTCGCAGCCGGATCAAGAGGACCTTCCAAACCTGTTTCCTTTTCAATTGGTCCTTCGAGCAGGATTAAAGACCACCCGAACCCCGCCAGCTGGATCAAGGAACCAGCTGTGGACTGCTGGTTGTGGAAAAAAGAAGACCTTCGGAGCCGAGTGAAGATCAGCAACCGAAGGAAGCCGGAGGTTTGAGCTGAAGCAATAGGACCAAAGGCCAGAAGACCGGGACGTCAGCGCTGAAGGACGGGACCTGGAACTACCGGAAGAAAGAAAACCGGGATTGCGGCCGGGGGCGTGTGCTCGCATGGGGCACGTATCGCAGCCGGGCGCAGGTGTCTTGTGAAGGCACTCATCGTGGCCAAGCAGGGCTTGGCATTTTTCCTGTCGGGCAAGCGTGCTCGGCATTTCCTGTCGGACGACCGTGTCCGGCATTTTCCTGTCAGGTCATCACAGGGTGCAGGAAGAAGCATCCACCGCTGCTGCTGCCAGGCGAGGGTGCGCGTGGGCACCTGACTGCATCGCGGCCGGAGGAGGGCGCTCGGACGAGGCGTCACCGGCAACTGGGCGGCGAGCACAGCATACATCCCGACCACCTAACGGTGCCAAACGGTTGGGCTCTGGCACAACACCTTCGGGTGGAGCAGTTCTCTCGAGCGAGACTGCGCTTGCACTACCGCTCGACTGTTTCGTCATATTCCTTGGCGGGACAGTTCCTAAACCTTTCCTCCATTCCATTCCTGCACGACTCCATCCCTGGACGGCTCACCTCGGTAGGCCCCGTCCAGGATTGATAGGGCTGATAGGGCTATTAGGGTGGTAGTAGGGTTGTAGGTTGGGAGATAAAGGGGGGGGAGGGGTAGTGGTGTTAGGTTGGGGTGTAGAAGGGTTGTAGGTAAGGGGTTGTAGGGACCGTAGGGATAGTTAGGGACCGTAGGCCAACAATCACCTTCCTGCAAGATGAAGAAGGCACAAGACCAGACAGGGAGAAGCGAAGGGAGCAGGACAAGGACAGGGCTCTCAAGAAAAGCTAAAGAAGCGGAACCATCTGGAGCGACCACAGCTACTGCGTCAAATGGAGCAACTCCTTCAAGTGGAGCCACCACCGACACGTCCACATGCACGTGGGACACAGGGACGTCCGTGGCAACGACAAGCAACAGGACGGACACCAGTGGTACGCAGGCCAGTACCGCACAACAATCCGTTATATCCAGGAGTGAAACGGTGGTCGAAAAAGTAGGTCAAAGGACCGAAGAAGCGGCATCGTCAAGGACAGTAATCGGGCACACTAGTGATAAAGGGTCACAAAGAGGTAGTAGGTCATCGCGATCGGCGAGGCTGAAAGCCGAATTAGAGGCGCGGATTAAATTCGAACGCTCAGAGCTCGAACGAGCACAGGCAGCTGCTGCCTTGGCCAAGTCTCAATTGGAGTTGGCACGACTCAACCGAGAAGAGGATATCGACTCGAGTGAGGATGATGAAGAGCGGAATACTCAGGTGGAACCTTTCGTAAGGAGTTGGGTTCAGCAGACCATAATGAGCGCGCCGGTTAGTGTAGCACAACCCGATGTTACTGATAAGGAAGCGTGTAAAGGATCACGCCGCAAAGGGGCGGAGATCGAGCGCAACCAAGGAAATGCACAGAAAACACACGCGAGTGAGGTGTCAGAAGAGGTGTCAGCGATTGTGAGTGCAATAAAAATAGCTGGTAAAGATAAGTCTTCCCAGCATCATTTCCTCCAGGAATTACCGGTGTTCGATGGAGACCCGGGTGAATGGATAATTTTCAAAACGGTGTTTGAAGACACGAGAAGCCAATTTTCAGGGGTGCAAAATGTCGCACGCCTTAGGAGGGCATTAAAGGGCACCGCTAAGGAAGCGGTTAAGTCGTTGTTGTTTACTTTGTGTGAACCGGAAGAAATAATGAACGCTCTCGAAAGAAGATTCGGTAGGGTTGAGATGCTCATTCTAGCCGAAATCGAGAATGTAAAGCGTATGCCAAGATTGGCAGAAGATTGCCGGAATATAGGATCTTTTGCAAGTCGTATTACGAACGTGGTTGCCACGATACAAGCGTTGAATCAACCACAGTATTTGTACTCAACGGAGTTAGTGAGCCGCATAGTGGAGAAGCTCGGAACTATGATTAAATTTAAATGGTTTGAATATCGAGCTCAGTATCCTTTGGAGCCAGAGTTACAGAAGATGGCCAAGTTTTTAAATTTATTGAGTGAACAATTTGGAGCGTCCTTAAACAATGAAAATGCGCCTGAAAAAAGGAAGCGTCCTGAATTCAGGAAGCAAACTGTACACACTGCAAAGGGAGGTGTACGCAGATGTGCCGTGAGCGAGCGCTATATGCGCCGAAGTAAGTCGAGCGAGCGTCTAGAACGCCGAAATAGTAAAGGGCACAACCGACAGGTGGTTATGACAACCCAGGATAAGCCTGTAAGTCGGGTAACACATAAGTGTGTTATGTGCAACAAGGAACACTCTATAGTGAGTTGTTACAAGTTTAAGGACATGAATATTCACGAGAAATGGGAAGCGGTCAAAAAGGCGAAAGTATGTTTCCAATGTTTGTCACCTAACCATAGGAGGTTAGAGTGCAAAGCGAAAAAATGTGGTGTAGAGGGATGTAGAATGTCACATCATCGAATGCTACACCGATACCCCAAAGAAAAAACCTCGCCACAAGGGGACGAGGGGGGTAAGGATGCTCAGATTACAACTGTTAGTACAGTGAATGCACTGGCATGTGCATACTTAAGGATTATACCGGTCGAGTTGTATGGACCTAGAGGAAAGGTCAAGACAACAGCTCTTCTGGATGAGGGATCGACCATGACACTCATAGAGGAGTGTATGGCTCAGAAATTAGCGCCTCGCGGACGTAAAGAGGGATTACGTATGCCGAAGCCGTGGGAGGTAAGCGAATTAACGACGACAGTTCGTATCGCTTAAACATTAAGATAAAAGGCATTTACTCGAGCGACTTAGAAGAGATAAGTGTACAAACAATTAAGTCACTTAACCTTTCTCCGCAGTCGGTAAGCCGAGAATTATTGCAACGGTGTTCTCATTTGACACCGATTAAGGATGAGTTGATGTATGAGAGGTCCAAACCTACCATATTAATTGGTCAGGACAATTGGCATCTCATAGTTACTCGTGAATTAATTTCAGAAGGTAAGAACCTACCTGTAGCATCGCTCACCAAACTTGGATGGGTTTTACATGGTCACATATCGGGTGGTATTAAACCGATCAAGATCGTTAACCACATTTCCACCAAGAAGGAGGAAGATATGGATAAATTGATCAAGGATTATTTTAGTTTGGAATCTCTGGGAGTGTCGGCTAGAAAGCCCGTGAACGACCCAGAAGAACGAGCTTTAAGTATTTTGAACAAAACGGTACGTCGTATACCTAATAATAGGTACGAGACTGCTTTGTTATGGCGCACAGACAATGAGTGCATGCCGTCGAATAGAGCGCAGGTTGAAAGTCGCCTGTTGAATATTGAAAAAAAGCTCGACAAAAATAGCGAGTTGAAAAAGGAATATGAGAAGCAAATTGAAAATCTCATCGTTAAAGGCGTAAATGCGTTAAGAAAGCAAGAACCGTTAAGTCTACCCGACTACGGACGATTTAGCAGCTTTAAGAAATTCCTTGGGGCAACTGCACGCACCTTGCAAGCGGTAGAAAAATTCAAGAGTTTAAGAAAGTCGGTTAAAGGACCCGACGACGCAGCCGAAAAGTCGGTTATGTGTTCCAACAAAGTTTTAGCAAAGTCGGTTAAAGGACCCGATGGCGCGTTGGACATAGCGCTCTTGAAAAAAGCGGAATTATTAATTTGGAAGTTCGTTCAAGACGAGTGTTTTTATTCGGAAATAAAGTGCTTGAAAGCAGGCAAAAGTGTTGAAAGAAGTTCACGCTTAAGTAAATTATCTATGGAAATAGGAGAGGATAACTTACTCCGTTTAAATGGACGTTTACCTTTCAAGTCTAATTTGACCGAGGAAAGTAGAAAACCTGTCATATTGGACGGTAAACACGAAATCGTTAAAATGATGATTAGAGAAGTTCATCATTATTTTGGACATGCCAATCACCAGACGGTGATGAATGAGGTGAACCAGAAATTTTATGTCTTGAACTTACGTAATGTAGTACGTAGTGTGTCACATCATTGCCAGTGGTGCAGGACATACAGATCCAAACCGCAGAACGTGCCACAAGGAAATATTCCTCTGGAGAGAATAGCTCATCATGAACCACCTTTTACATGCTCAGCTGTGGATTATTTCGGTCCTATGAGTGTAACTATAGGAAGGCGACACGAAAAACGTTGGGGTGTTTTATTCACGTGTCTGACTACCAGAGCAGTACATCTGGAATTAGCAGCCTCATTGACACCAGCGTCAATGATAATGGCGTTGAGGCGATTTATCGCCAGAAGAGGAAAACCGGCCGTTATATACAGCGATAACGGGACAAATTTCAAAGCTGCGAATAAAGAATTATTGAAAGCATGCGAAGAATGCCATGAGGGCATGAAAAATGAGTCATTTAAGAAATATATTAAATGGAAATTTATACCTCCGGGAGCACCGCACATGGGTGGCGCCTGGGAGAGGTTAGTAAGGTCGATTAAAATTGCGTTGACCGCTACGCTCAGAGAAAAGAGCCCACGAGAGGAGGTTCTACATACGTTACTTTTAGAAGCAGAGCACACAGTGAATTCCAGGCCTCTGGTAACATTCAGTATGGATAGTCCTGAAGAGGGTTTGACACCCAATCATTTTCTTCTGGGACGCTCATGTGGTGATCGACCACCTGGATTATTTCTAGAACGGCATCTGACGGGTCAACTCAATTGGAAAGCTGCACAGAGGTTAGCCGACCATTTTTGGACAAGGTGGCTGAAGGAATACATGCCTACCTTAATACCGCGAACAGGTAATAACGGAAAGTTCATGGAACCTAAAGAAGGCGATATTGTTTTGATAATAGATCATTCGTTGCCACGAAATACGTGGCCGAAAGGCAAAATTAGTAGAACGTTACCGGGACCAGACGGTCACACCAGAGTGGTTGACGTAATTACTAGCACAGGTATCTTGAGGAGACCTACATCCAGAATAATAGTCCTAGTACCCGCGACGCCTCCCAAATGATGGTGCTAACGCACGGGGGGGAGATTGTTGGCGACGCGCCTATAAGAATGTTTCAGTTTATTAAGTCAACCGACGACAAATAACTTTTCTTGTCCAATAGGGATGTTCTGATAAGAAAATGCTTAGTTAAATCTTAAAGAAATGTCGAATTAATGATATGAAGGTCTTGGGTTCGACTCCCAGGCCGGACTAGTTTACTGTTTTCTAAGTAATATCTTTCAATAAATTCATATAGGGAATTTTATGTTATAAATTATGTTACCGGATTTGTTCCCCGGTTGAAATCGTCTTTCCAATGATGTAAATTCAAAGGAATATTAAAGTGAAGTTAGAGATCGGATTGGTTCCCCGGTCGAGATGATCACTCTGTGCACAAACAGAAATAACGGAAATTAATTGCATAAGTATTGTCGTGTATAAGTTTGATATGTTTGTACGAAAACAAATGCCTATTTGTTATGATTGATTAATGAAAACATTCACTTGTATTGTTATCTGATAAGAAGCATGATAACGAATAAGAGTCTTATCAGAAATAGTTTCCTACTGTTTGAAAATTATGTAGAAGCACTCGTTTATTTAATATTGTTAAAATTAAGTGTATTTCAGACTTTCATTTTTCTGATAGTCGAGAGCCGTGCAAAGTTAGTTGTTCAAATAGTGTGAGTTCACGGAAGCACGCTGGCCACGCCCTTAGGAGGCCGAATATGTAAAAATTTAAAATGTTTGTAATTTCAGCAATTTATGTAAAAATGACTTGTAAAACATTTCAGGTTGATTGTACGTGCTAAAAAGGTGAATTCTGTGTTATTTTTATGTGAAAATTCCTGTGCATAAGTGAAATAATGATAGTTTTGTATAAGAAATTTAAAAGTGTTTTAAATAGTGAAATAAATAGAGAAAATGTAAATTAAACTATTGTATTAGTTAACATATGTATAAATTCAAGTGGGAAACATTGTTTTAACTTTCTGTGTTAAATATTTAAGAAGTTTGGATTTTGGATTTGTGAGTAAAGTAGGCATATTTTGTTTTATAAATTAAAGGATTTTTGTAATACGGAAAAATAATGTATATCATGGTGTAGATATTGTTTTGTGCTATCTAAATAGATAACTTGTGTTTATGTGTGATTTATGTGAATAAAGAAATTAAGTGAAACGTGAGAGAGTAATAGTACAAATTCATGTTGTTAAGTTGCGCAGGCACGCGAATGGCGCGGCTCACTTTCGCGTATAGCTCTGGGGGTAGCTTAGTGAACGGGTTTTATTGCAATTCGTAACAACCCAGAGGCGGCGACTGCAGGCCCAGCAGAATCTGACATTAAGGACGATTGTCTGAGCAGGTCGTTACGTCCGGAACGACGTAATAGCAGCCGACTTAAAAGTCGAGAGCATCACCGATTTCGTGGCCCGGATGGCGCGCGGCTTGTTCGACCGTGCTGACAACGGGCCACACGAACATCTCAACGGCTTTGCGCCGTTGCACACTCGGCCACCGGACGGGCGACCTCTTCCAAGAGAATTCCTCTCTATATGTGATTAGAGAGTCGAGTAACAACCCACAATGCCGCTGAAAGGCCAACTTTGACTTTCAACCGGATAACCTCTCTTTTTCCGTAGTAGGTTTATAACTACGGAATAATTATTACTATCGGATAGACAACCTCCTAATTTTCCATAGTCGGGTAAACGACTATGGAAAAATATTTTCCACTACGGATATTCCGGATATGAAAGAAGCCACCTACAATAATAGGTGAAGAAAAGGACTGCCCCATAGTAATGGGGCATGAGGATCGTCCGGGCAATGGGGTTTACCCCGAGGTCCGATACCTGTATTGCACCTCGGTGCAATCAGACGACAAACTGGTTGCAATTCGTTCGGGGTAATAGTTCGGAAAAACAAGAAAATCCTTCGGGAAAAGTGAAGACCAGCAGTCAAGAAGAAAAAGTGTAGGGAAGTGATAGGGAAAAGTGATTACTCTCTCACGGAACGGTTTGAAGATAATTGCTGTTTCATTCCCAAGATCCCTTAAGTTATACAGTCCACATCGAAGAATTAAGGCGTCGGGACCGGGACGACTTCGGAAGACCCGTAATCCCCGTCTGAACCTACTTGCTGAAAAGGAACGAGGTTATCGCCCTAGTGTGTTACTCCGTTGCGGAGATCACATACGTTGTTCCCGAACCCAACGTAGGCGTTGCAGGAGGCCGGATCGAGAGAAGCCTCGATTCCTCCCTTCTGTTTCTTAGTTTCCGTCCGTTGTGTCCTTTGCAATTGGTCCTTGCGAGCCGAATTCCTTTTCAATTGGTCCTTCGCAGCCGGATCAAGAGGACCTTCCAAACCTGTTTCCTTTTCAATTGGTCCTTCGAGCAGGATTAAAGACCACCCGAACCCCGCCAGCTGGATCAAGGAACCAGCTGTGGACTGCTGGTTGTGGAAAAAAGAAGACCTTCGGAGCCGAGTGAAGATCAGCAACCGAAGGAAACCGGAGGTTTGAGCTGAAGCAATAGGACCAAAGGCCAGAAGACCAGGACGTCAGCGCTGAAGGACGGGACCTGGAACTACCGGAAGAAAGAAAACCGGGATTGCGGCCGGGGGCGTGTGCTCGCATGGGGCACGTATCGCAGCCGGGCGCAGGTGTCTTGTGAAGGCACTCATCGTGGCCAAGCAGGGCTTGGCATTTTTCCTGTCGGGCAAGCGTGCTCGGCATTTCCTGTCGGACGACCGTGTCCGGCATTTTCCTGTCAGGTCATCACAGGGTGCAGGAAGAAGCATCCACCGCTGCTGCTGCCAGGCGAGGGTGCGCGTGGGCACCTGACTGCATCGCGGCCGGAGGAGGGCGCTCGGACGAGGCGTCACCGGCAACTGGGCGGCGAGCACAGCATACATCCCGACCACCTAACGGTGCCAAACGGTTGGGCTCTGGCACAACACCTTCGGGTGGAGCAGTTCTCTCGAGCGAGACTGCGCTTGCACTACCGCTCGACTGTTTCGTCATATTCCTTGGCGGGACAGTTCCTAAACCTTTCCTCCATTCCATTCCTGCACGACTCCATTCCTGGACGGCTCACCTCGGTAGGCCCCGTCCAGGATTGATAGGGCTGATAGGGCTGTTAGGGTGGTAGTAGGGTTGTAGGTTGGGAGATAAAGGGGGGGGAGGGGTAGTGGTGTTAGGTTGGGGTGTAGAAGGGTTGTAGGTAAGGGGTTGTAGGGACCGTAGGGATAGTTAGGGACCGTAGGCCAACAATCACCTTCCTGCAAGATGAAGAAGGCACAAGACCAGACAGGGAGAAGCGAAGGGAGCAGGACAAGGACAGGGCTCTCAAGAAAAGCTAAAGAAGCGGAACCATCTGGAGCGACCACAGCTACTGCGTCAAATGGAGCAACTCCTTCAAGTGGAGCCACCACCGACACGTCCACATGCACGTGGGACACAGGGACGTCCGTGGCAACGACAAGCAACAGGACGGACACCAGTGGTACGCAGGCCAGTACCGCACAACAATCCGTTATATCCAGGAGTGAAACGGTGGTCGAAAAAGTAGGTCAAAGGACCGAAGAAGCGGCATCGTCAAGGACAGTAATCGGGCACACTAGTGATAAAGGGTCACAAAGAGGTAGTAGGTCATCGCGATCGGCGAGGCTGAAAGCCGAATTAGAGGCGCGGATTAAATTCGAACGCTCAGAGCTCGAACGAGCACAGGCAGCTGCTGCCTTGGCCAAGTCTCAATTGGAGTTGGCACGACTCAACCGAGAAGAGGATATCGACTCGAGTGAGGATGATGAAGAGCGGAATACTCAGGTGGAACCTTTCGTAAGGAGTTGGGTTCAGCAGACCATAATGAGCGCGCCGGTTAGTGTAGCACAACCCGATGTTACTGATAAGGAAGCGTGTAAAGGATCACGCCGCAAAGGGGCGGAGATCGAGCGCAACCAAGGAAATGCACAGAAAACACACGCGAGTGAGGTGTCAGAATTGACCGAAGCGATTGTGAGTGCAATAAAAATAGCTGGTAAAGATAAGTCTTCCCAGCTTCATTTCCTCCAGGAATTACCGGTGTTCGATGGAGACCCGGGTGAATGGATAATTTTCAAAACGGTGTTTGAAGACACGAGAAGCCAATTTTCAGGGGTGCAAAATGTCGCACGCCTTAGGAGGGCATTAAAGGGCACCGCTAAGGAAGCGGTTAAGTCGTTGTTGTTTACTTTGTGTGAACCGGAAGAAATAATGAACGCTCTCGAAAGAAGATTCGGTAGGGTTGAGATGCTCATTCTAGCCGAAATCGAGAATGTAAAGCGTATGCCAAGATTGGCAGAAGATTGCCGGAATATAGGATCTTTTGCAAGTCGTATTACGAACGTGGTTGCCACGATACAAGCGTTGAATCAACCACAGTATTTGTACTCACCGGAGTTAGTGAGCCGCATAGTGGAGAAGCTCGGAACTATGATTAAATTTAAATGGTTTGAATATCGAGCTCAGTATCCTTTGGAGCCAGAGTTACAGAAGATGGCCAAGTTTTTAAATTTATTGAGTGAACAATTTGGAGCGTCCTTAAATAATGAAAATGCGCCTGAAAAAAGGAAGCGTCCTGAATTCAGGAAGCAAACTGTACACACTGCAAAGGGAGGTGTACGCAGATGTGCCGTGAGCGAGCGCTATATGCGCCGAAGTAAGTCGAGCGAGCGTCTAGAACGCCGAAATAGTAAAGGGCACAACCGACAGGTGGTTATGACAACCCAGGATAAGCCTGTAAGTCGGGTAACACATAAGTGTGTTATATGCAACAAGGAACACTCTATAGTGAGTTGTTACAAGTTTAAGGACATGAATATTCACGAGAAATGGGAAGCGGTCAAAAAGGCGAAAGTATGTTTCCAATGTTTGTCACCTAACCATAGGAGGTTAGAGTGCAAAGCGAAAAAATGTGGTGTAGAGGGATGTAGAATGTCACATCATCGAATGCTACACCGATACCCCAAAGAAAAAACCTCGCCACAAGGGGACGAGGGGGGTAAGGATGCTCAGATTACAACTGTTAGTACAGTGAATGCACTGGCATGTGCATACTTAAAGATTATACCGGTCGAGTTGTATGGACCTAGAGGAAAGGTCAAGACAACAGCTCTTCTGGATGAGGGATCGACCATGACACTCATAGAGGAGTGTATGGCTCAGAAATTAGCGCCTCGCGGACGTAAAGAGGGATTACGTATGCCGAAGCCGTGGGAGGTAAGCGAATTAACGACGACAGTTCGTATCGCTTAAACATTAAGATAAAAGGCATTTACTCGAGCGACTTAGAAGAGATAAGTGTACAAACAATTAAGTCACTTAACCTTTCTCCGCAGTCGGTAAGCCGAGAATTATTGCAACGGTGTTCTCATTTGACACCGATTAAGGATGAGTTGATGTATGAGAGGTCCAAACCTACCATATTAATTGGTCAGGACAATTGGCATCTCATAGTTACTCGTGAATTAATTTCAGAAGGTAAGAACCTACCTGTAGCATCGCTCACCAAACTTGGATGGGTTTTACATGGTCACATATCGGGTGGTATTAAACCGATCAAGATCGTTAACCACATTTCCACCAAGAAGGAGGAAGATATGGATAAATTGATCAAGGATTATTTTAGTTTGGAATCTCTGGGAGTGTCGGCTAGAAAGCCCGTGAACGACCCAGAAGAACGAGCTTTAAGTATTTTGAACAAAACGGTACGTCGTATACCTAATAATAGGTACGAGACTGCTTTGTTATGGCGCACAGACAATGAGTGCATGCCGTCGAATAGAGCGCAGGTTGAAAGTCGCCTGTTGAATATTGAAAAAAAGCTCGACAAAAATAGCGAGTTGAAAAAGGAATATGAGAAGCAAATTGAAAATCTCATCGTTAAAGGCGTAAATGCGTTAAGAAAGCAAGAACCGTTAAGTCTACCCGACTACGGACGATTTAGCAGCTTTAAGAAATTCCTTGGGGCAACTGCACGCACCTTGCAAGCGGTAGAAAAATTCAAGAGTTTAAGAAAGTCGGTTAAAGGACCCGACGACGCAGCCGAAAAGTCGGTTATGTGTTCCAACAAAGTTTTAGCAAAGTCGGTTAAAGGACCCGATGGCGCGTTGGACATAGCGCTCTTGAAAAAAGCGGAATTATTAATTTGGAAGTTCGTTCAAGACGAGTGTTTTTATTCGGAAATAAAGTGCTTGAAAGCAGGCAAAAGTGTTGAAAGAAGTTCACGCTTAAGTAAATTATCTATGGAAATAGGAGAGGATAACTTACTCCGTTTAAATGGACGTTTACCTTTCAAGTCTAATTTGACCGAGGAAAGTAGAAAACCTGTCATATTGGACGGTAAACACGAAATCGTTAAAATGATGATTAGAGAAGTTCATCATTATTTTGGACATGCCAATCACCAGACGGTGATGAATGAGGTGAACCAGAAATTTTATGTCTTGAACTTACGTAATGTAGTACGTAGTGTGTCACATCATTGCCAGTGGTGCAGGACATACAGATCCAAACCGCAGAACGTGCCACAAGGAAATATTCCTCTGGAGAGAATAGCTCATCATGAACCACCTTTTACATGCTCAGCTGTGGATTATTTCGGTCCTATGAGTGTAACTATAGGAAGGCGACACGAAAAACGTTGGGGTGTTTTATTCACGTGTCTGACTACCAGAGCAGTACATCTGGAATTAGCAGCCTCATTGACACCAGCGTCAATGATAATGGCGTTGAGGCGATTTATCGCCAGAAGAGGAAAACCGGCCGTTATATACAGCGATAACGGGACAAATTTCAAAGCTGCGAATAAAGAATTATTGAAAGCATGCGAAGAATGCCATGAGGGCATGAAAAATGAGTCATTTAAGAAATATATTAAATGGAAATTTATACCTCCGGGAGCACCGCACATGGGTGGCGCCTGGGAGAGGTTAGTAAGGTCGATTAAAATTGCGTTGACCGCTACGCTCAGAGAAAAGAGCCCACGAGAGGAGGTTCTACATACGTTACTTTTAGAAGCAGAGCACACAGTGAATTCCAGGCCTCTGGTAACATTCAGTATGGATAGTCCTGAAGAGGGTTTGACACCCAATCATTTTCTTCTGGGACGCTCATGTGGTGATCGACCACCTGGATTATTTCTAGAACGGCATCTGACGGGTCAACTCAATTGGAAAGCTGCACAGAGGTTAGCCGACCATTTTTGGACAAGGTGGCTGAAGGAATACATGCCTACCTTAATACCGCGAACAGGTAATAACGGAAAGTTCATGGAACCTAAAGAAGGCGATATTGTTTTGATAATAGATCATTCGTTGCCACGAAATACGTGGCCGAAAGGCAAAATTAGTAGAACGTTACCGGGACCAGACGGTCACACCAGAGTGGTTGACGTAATTACTAGCACAGGTATCTTGAGGAGACCTACATCCAGAATAATAGTCCTAGTACCCGCGACGCCTCCCAAATGATGGTGCTAACGCACGGGGGGGAGATTGTTGGCGACGCGCCTATAAGAATGTTTCAGTTTATTAAGTCAACCGACGACAAATAACTTTTCTTGTCCAATAGGGATGTTCTGATAAGAAAATGCTTAGTTAAATCTTAAAGAAATGTCGAATTAATGATATGAAGGTCTTGGGTTCGACTCCCAGGCCGGACTAGTTTACTGTTTTCTAAGTAATATCTTTCAATAAATTCATATAGGGAATTTTATGTTATAAATTATGTTACCGGATTTGTTCCCCGGTTGAAATCGTCTTTCCAATGATGTAAATTCAAAGGAATATTAAAGTGAAGTTAGAGATCGGATTGGTTCCCCGGTCGAGATGATCACTCTGTGCACAAACAGAAATAACGGAAATTAATTGCATAAGTATTGTCGTGTATAAGTTTGATATGTTTGTACGAAAACAAATGCCTATTTGTTATGATTGATTAATGAAAACATTCACTTGTATTGTTATCTGATAAGAAGCATGATAACGAATAAGAGTCTTATCAGAAATAGTTTCCTACTGTTTGAAAATTATGTAGAAGCACTCGTTTATTTAATATTGTTAAAATTAAGTGTATTTCAGACTTTCATTTTTCTGATAGTCGAGAGCCGTGCAAAGTTAGTTGTTCAAATAGTGTGAGTTCACGGAAGCACGCTGGCCACGCCCTTAGGAGGCCGAATATGTAAAAATTTAAAATGTTTGTAATTTCAGCAATTTATGTAAAAATGACTTGTAAAACATTTCAGGTTGATTGTACGTGCTAAAAAGGTGAATTCTGTGTTATTTTTATGTGAAAATTCCTGTGCATAAGTGAAATAATGATAGTTTTGTATAAGAAATTTAAAAGTGTTTTAAATAGTGAAATAAATAGAGAAAATGTAAATTAAACTATTGTATTAGTTAACATATGTATAAATTCAAGTGGGAAACATTGTTTTAACTTTCTGTGTTAAATATTTAAGAAGTTTGGATTTTGGATTTGTGAGTAAAGTAGGCATATTTTGTTTTATAAATTAAAGGATTTTTGTAATACGGAAAAATAATGTATATCATGGTGTAGATATTGTTTTGTGCTATCTAAATAGATAACTTGTGTTTATGTGTGATTTATGTGAATAAAGAAATTAAGTGAAACGTGAGAGAGTAATAGTACAAATTCATGTTGTTAAGTTGCGCAGGCACGCGAATGGCGCGGCTCACTTTCGCGTATAGCTCTGGGGGTAGCTTAGTGAACGGGTTTTATTGCAATTCGTTCGGGGTAATAGTTCGGAAAAACAAGAAAATCCTTCGGGAAAAGTGAAGACCAGCAGTCAAGAAGAAAAAGTGTAGGGAAGTGATAGGGAAAAGTGATTACTCTCTCACGGAACGGTTTGAAGATAATTGCTGTTTCATTCCCAAGATCCCTTAAGTTATACAGTCCACATCGAAGAATTAAGGCGTCGGGACCGGGACGACTTCGGAAGACCCGTAATCCCCGTCTGAACCTACTTGCTGAAAAGGAACGAGGTTATCGCCCTAGTGTGTTACTCCGTTGCGGAGATCACATACGTTGTTCCCGAACCCAACGTAGGCGTTGCAGGAGGCCGGATCGAGAGAAGCCTCGATTCCTCCCTTCTGTTTCTTAGTTTCCGTCCGTTGTGTCCTTTGCAATTGGTCCTTGCGAGCCGAATTCCTTTTCAATTGGTCCTTCGCAGCCGGATCAAGAGGACCTTCCAAACCTGTTTCCTTTTCACTTCTAATATCTCCGTCTAACTTTTTTGTTGGTTAGAGCGTGTTATATTATTGTTTGAATTGTAGGAATACACATCACTTCGTTTCATCTTGTGAGCGTTCATGGAATGCTTGAAAGATCTTCCGATCGATGGCGGTTAGGTATTAATATCCTCTTAACTAACGTTTGCGATCAATTTTTATTGGCTGAGAAAAAAGAAGAAGATTAAATTCTTTAATGAATTTTTCCAGTAATTTTTCAGACACCAGGGCGGCGCCATCTTGATATATTTGACAGATTTCATAGCGAGGGGAGTTAATGCGTTAGAAAAGTGTAAATATGAATGTTTCTTTCTTAGAAATTATTTATTTATAATAATTTATATTATAAAATAAAATTAAAAATAAAACTACAAATATTCATAAAGTAGAAAAAGGAGTTGAAAATGTCCTGAAAAATAAAGGGCACACTACTGAGACATTGTTTTGTGTATAGGTATACTTGTAATGTATGTACACTATGAACAGAAAATATTTTTATTAAAGTGCAGCTTTTCAATGATGATGACTGTGCGACAAGTAAGTTCAGGTTAGCCCAAGTTGGCGACACCTGGTGAGCGTAAGAACGTTAGCCCTCATTACCGGTCGAGTATTTCTGAGAGTAAGAGTAATAGTAGTTACGTATAATATTGATTTGGTTCGACCTATGTAAAGAACGTGTTACCTACGTTCTTAAAACGGATTACTCATTTCCGCCTTATGAAATGGTAATTATTTAGGACCTTTCTTAAAATATGAAAAAAAAAGAAAGAACATGTTTATTCCTCGCTATAATTATGTAAAATAAAAATAAAAGAAACTAGTAACAAAATAATAACTTTAGAAAAACAAAGTTCATACGCGCATGCATCATCAAAAAGGTCAACAACTCACTATAACGTTTCAGTTACTGCAGATGCAGCGTTAAATATCTGGTGGAACCACATAAGACAACGCATTTTTCATGATTTTGGGTAAGGAAATCTAAAAAATAACAGTAAATTACATCATCACCATCGTACAAACACTGCTACAGATCCACTGCTGAACGTAGGCCTCCCCTTAGGAATGTCACAAAACACGGTTCAAGGTTCAGCAACCTGCATCCATCGACCTGGTAAGAAATGGTAAAACATGAAAAAGTTAAGCTTTTTTCTAAAATATTTTAATAATAAATTGTAAACTTACTATATTGTACACTCTGACCCTTTAAAAAATATCGACGGATTTCTTGGTGGCTCGTTTCAAGATTTTTATGAATTTATAGTTAAAGTAAAAAAATGATAAAGCATTATATGTTTATTACTGTTAGTTAGTTTAGTTCTATTGTTATTCCTCGTTTAATTAATATTTTACAAAAATTTTTATAAGGGTTATAATACCACTAAAGTGTACATAATTGGTAATAAAATGTGATGATTATATGTCAGCCAGGTATTAAGTATTTTTTTATTATTATATTGTAAATTAATGTAAACCCAGCGGAACTTTTTATACAAAAATCCTTTCCAGGGCAGAGGTTTTTTTCCGAACCAATTGTAAAAGTATAAGCACTTTCAATAAGTATTCTTGTATTTAAAAGAATAAAAAACATTTTTATATAGAAATCCAATAATCAGTTATTGGGATTTTTTGTCAGAAATGTTTCGTAGCAGCTCGAAACAGGAAGTTAGCGTTCGTTCACTCCCGTACCTTGGAAAGTACGTAAAGCCAGTCCAGTTCAGTTGTGTAAAGTTCAGTCAAGTTGGTCCAATCGTGTCTGCTCACCGTCCCATCGGACTAGGAGAGTGAGGTAACACAGAGTACGCCTGTGCCTGCGCTTACACTCGTGCACTATAATCCTGACATGAGCAGATGGCTGGTCTCCGTTGAGAATGGCTTATTATTGGATAAAAATAATTTAACGTTATTATTGGATAAAAATAATTTGACATTATTATTGGATAAAAATAGTTTTTTCCATTCTATTCACTCTTATAGGCTGTAAATGTAAAATATTCCTGAAAAAATAACTGGCGAACTTTGTTCCATTAGTATTACTTAACAAATGATCTGTGGAACAGTAGTAAGCTTATGAAACAAACTCCCACAGTAAACTTCCAAAAACTTAAAATTTTGTTCGTGTAATTGAGTTCCACGGATAAAAGTTCGTGGTGCTTCTTAATAAAACTAGAAATGAATGAAATGAAAGATTATACGTGGTATTGCCACGCTGTAGCTATACTATAGTTGTAGTAGGTATGGGTCGACTCGACCACTTACTGTCCACAAGACTTTATTTTGACAGATGGCTGAGCTGACAGATGTGTGCAAAATTTGTTGCACCATGACACATTTTCGAGTTAACGCAATGAGCCGGTGCATTAAACTGCGCCGGAGTTACTGAGTTAGCGAAAGGAATTTTGCTGATTTTGCCATGTCTATGATTAAAAAATAAGAAGTGAAAATAAACGCGATAAAATCCGTAAAAGTAGTTTTAATCATGTGTAGTGTTCGCGTAAATATAAGAAATCATTATTTTGCCATGTCTAGTTAAAATTTAGGGTAAATCTCCATTAAGCTTTACCCTAATGGCCGCCACAGACGGTCAGTTGAACTGACGTACATCCAAAAACTAACCATAAGTGTGAAATCTCTAGTTGAAATTTTTAATTGACGGCAACCCACGGATTTTTCAGGGCGCACGGTAACTTAAACTGATCAATTGAACTGAGGTACATTCAAAAATTGACCACGGGTGTTAAGTCTTAAGTAGAAATTTTTAGCTGACGGAAACCCACGGATTTTTCATTGATCATTCAATTGATCAATTTAACTGACTGTCGGTCATTAAGGTAAGACCAATAGTGAAAAGTATTTTCCCTAGTAAAAGTACCTAATGCGTTAATTTGGAGCCGCGGTTTATTGCTGTGCTTCATTTTATTCAAACTAGTACTTGCTTTATGCATGAGTTAAATTAAAATATTTTCATTCAAAATTGATTAAACTAAAGCCATTTTTGATTTCTTAAATTTACGCGAACACTACACATTGAATAAAACTATTATTTACGGATTTTATCGCGTTTAATTACTTTTAATTTATTTTTATTATTATCCCGACGTTTCGGGTGCTTTACAGCGCCCATGGTCACGGGGGGACTGAGATGTTTGACGTTGATTAGATTTGATAAACCACAAATTCTCGCAAAAGAACACCGATTCCTACCAAGGATGATACGCGAGGCTATTGAAATTAAAAAACATCCAAATTTCAATAGAGAAGATGGTTGGGTGCTACCATCTGCTTGGGATCCTATAATTAACAAAATTAAACCCAAACCCAAGCATACCACTGCAAGACTTCATGATACTATAAGCTCGTTTTGCGTAAATCGGACCAAAAATTAATATTAAAAAAACTGAAGGTAGCCGGACTAACTATGACATTGGGACGTCAAACATCTCAGTCCCCCCGTGACCATGGGCGCTGTAAAGCACCCGAAACGTCGGGATAATAATAAAAATAAATTAAAAGTAATTAAACGCGATAAAATCCGTAAATAATAGTTTTATTCAATGTGTAGTGTTCGCGTAAATTTAAGAAATCATTATGTGAACCAGTACGGACTGGTAATAGCAAATAAAATTCGCCGATTAGAAGATCTTAAAACCAAGCGCGCAAGATATATAACATCTTTAAATTTCTTGAAGAGATGCAGAGACCATAATCTCATTCCTACGTGTGTCAAAATATCAACAAAGAAGGACATTCGAGGAAGCGCTAAGATCTTAAATCAGGCAAGTAAAAAGTTGTTACGGACGGTGATTCAGCAGAAACGGTTCGATTTACATTTCGTAAACAACACCATAGACAATTTGTCCAGTGAACTAAAGACAATTTTAACGACATTTGATTTTAATAATTGCATCGAAACTTTAAACAAACGAGAAACATCAAAATACAATGAATGCAAAAATAAACAAATAGAAAAATATCAAAAATTAACGATCAAATCAAATGCCAAACATCCAAGTCAACGCCAGAACAATAAACAACCGTTGACCATAGACACAAACTATAAACAACGCACTGTCTATAACTTGTCAAAACATACACTGGACGAACCGACAATGAAAGTATTAGCGAAGGGAATGAACTTCGCATTAACTCCGCGAAAAATCCCGTACGAAGAAATTATCTGCAGTGTTGAGGATTGTCTGTTTAAGAATAATATCGGTAAGGAAGATTTGGAGGCCATACGTCAAGATATTTCGTCCTTGTTACGTCGTAGTTCAGTGCCGAAACCAAACCTTCCTAAAGACGAATTTACAGCGCTAAATAACTTACGGAACAGACCAGAACTCACGATTCTCCGCGCGGATAAAGGAAATGCTACGGTAGTAATGGACGCGTCGGAATATAATTTTAAAATACAACAACTTTTATCGGACGAAAGTACATATAAAAAGGTCAAAACAGACCCTACAACCAACACGCTTAAAACAACTAGCGATTTAATAAAGAAATACTCCGAAAAATTAAATCTCGACGTGAATTCGCTAATACCATCATGTGTCAAACCACCGAGGTTGTATGGGTTACCGAAGATACACAAACCAAACGCTCCACTACGTCCCATAGTGAGCCAGATCGATTCACCAACTTATAAACTGGCACAATACTTAGCAAAAATACTATCACCACTAAGAGGACATACCAGAGCACACACAAAGGATTCATACCATTTTGTGAGTGAGATAAAAGACCTACATCTCGCTAACAATGAAACTATGGTCAGTTTTGATGTTCAGTCACTATTTACATGCCTACCTATTGTGGACTGCATCTCAATTGTAACTAGGAAGCTAGAAGAAAATAACATGCCTCAAGAATATGCAATACTACTTGAACATTGCCTCACATCTGGCTATCTATTGTGGAAGGAGGAGTTCTACAAGCAAGTAGATGGTGTGGCGATGGGCTCACCTGTGTCTCCCATAGTCGCCGACATATTCATGGAGGACTTTGAGGAGAAAGCCCTTCTTACTGCTCCTGTAAATCCAAGGTTCTACAAGCGGTACGTAGACGACACCTTCACAATTTTACCATCTGACAAAGTAACTGCATTTTTAGACCACCTTAACTCCATAAACTCTAAAATACAATTCACAATGGAGTTAGAGGCAAATAATTCTTTAGCTTTCCTAGATGTTTTAGTCATCCGAAATCCTGATAACACTATTGGTCACACTGTGTATAGGAAAAAGACCCATACCAACCGATATCTAAATGGTGAATCTCACCATCATCCTTCACAGTTAGCTACCGTGGGTAAATCTTTGTTTCAGAGAGCACGAGGGATCTGTGACAGAAAACATCTGGCTGCGGAGCTTCAGCACGTCAAGCAAGTATTGCAAGACAACAAGCTTCGGGTCCCGCGCCTACGTCACAGTGAACGAGTGAAGCCGGCCACAGTCGAGCGCGCGCCTGCTCTACTACCATATGTTAGAGGAGTCACGGACAAGATTGGCTACATCTTGAAGCGAGCGTCCATTAAGACATACTACAAGCCGCTGAAGAAGATTAGTCAATTTTTACCATCCATCAAATGTAATATTCCTCTACAAGATGCAGGTGTGTATAAGCTAGATTGTGAATGTGGTCTCTCTTACATAGGTCAAACAAAGAGATCTATAAAAACCCGCGTGAAGGAACATATAGCTGATGTGAAGCACCGACGCTCTGGGAAGTCTGCAGTCTGCGAACATGTTCAAGATCGTCCCCACCATTACATTAGATTTGATAAACCACAAATTCTCGCAAAAGAACACCGATTCCTACCAAGGATGATACGCGAGGCTATTGAAATTAAAAAACATCCAAATTTCAATAGAGAAGATGGTTGGGTGCTACCATCTGCTTGGGATCCTATAATTAACAAAATTAAACCCAAACCCAAGCATACCACTGCAAGACTTCATGATACTATAAGCTCGTTTTGCGTAAATCGGACCAAAAATTAATATTAAAAAAACTGAAGGTAGCCGGACTAACTATGACATTGGGACGTCAAACATCTCAGTCCCCCCGTGACCATGGGCGCTGTAAAGCACCCGAAACGTCGGGATAATAATAAAAATAAATTAAAAGTAATTAAACGCGATAAAATCCGTAAATAATAGTTTTATTCAATAAAGCCATTTTTTTTCATTTTTAAATAAGTATTTTAACTCTCTCTTAACATATGCTTTGTTTTGGTAACCATGAGTCAAACATGTTTAATATGGGCCACAGGTAAACAAATAAAAAAATTTTAAGGCTGAAAATAATTACGAATAAAGATAGCTTCAAAATTAGGTGCTTTCTCTGCATTTTAAGATAAATATATTTTGCTATATATTGTATTTGTATTTCAAAAGTGATTCTGCTAATGAATATCCTTTTAGACGAAAAGTTTTCTTATTTTGTTGGAGGTCTATATTAACCATAGGACAGTCAAAAGTGTTGTAGAGTAAGTACCCCATACACTTCACTACACTTGACGCAATACCTGTTTATAATTAATTATCGTCTATTAAGAAAAAAAACAGCTTTTATTTCGGAAGTGGAAAAAGGACAATTATTAATTTAATGAAAAATAAACAAAAAATTAACTAAATTTGAAGGAATTTTACGAGTTACACACAGCCTTGGTATGAATTCCGTAAATTTTATTCTTAAATAAAAGAAAACTTTCGTGGGCCCCAGACAGTTGAAAACTCCTAAAATAATTTAATATTTAGCCGCAGGGTATCATTCTACTTCGGCGTATTATGTTAAAATAATATTTAATTTTGGTGATCCCGCTAATTTAAACTTTGAATAAAGTAAAACCTTATTCCTGTCGAGTTTTTGTCCATTTTGATTTAATTTTGTTTCAGATTTTTAATAATATTTTGGCTGATTTTAATTTACAAGCTTTTCTTCAATTGGATGGTAAATGTGTGCCTGAGCCCATGAACACCTGCAGTTACCTTAAAACAGAGAAGTCTACAGCTGTGTTGTCAGCGCTGAAGACTTAGATTAATTGCCTCTCTTCCTGTAATTATATTTCTTGCACTCTAATCCTTTTGTTGAGTCATACGCGTCAACATAGTCATGCGTATCAACGTGACGTGTTGTGTAGGCGCGTATGGACGCTGCTCAAAGTAGCCGGTTTAAAAATCTACGATGACGAAACATCTATAGGATTTAGCCTGCGAGAGTATGAGATAGAATACAGTATACAGTGTTTCCTATTAAGTATTGAGAAAGAGCCGTGGTAGCTCAAATGGTTAACGCTCGCTGTAAATATAACAGAACGCGAGTAACCCGGGTTCGATCCCCGCCGGCACCAATGAAATTGTTAACTGCAATTTTGGGTGCTGATTAGGGACGTGCTCTGCGATGAAGGACAATATCGTGAGGAAACTTCAGACATAGGAATAAGAAAAAAATATATTTCGAAAACAAGTGAAGTTCGCCAACACGCATTGGGCAGCGCGGCAGTTCCTTGCCCTAAAAACCCTCTCAAAAATGAGGGGAGGCCTGTGCCCAGCAGTGGGATGTATATAAGCTGTAACTTTACTTTTTATGAAGTTAGTTAGTTAGTTGCACATGATCTATAAGCAGTAAGGAAATTTGTTGATTAGTAAATATTTAAATACCTATGATGATGAAATTGAAAATTAATAATATTATGAAGAATGAAATGTGAAATAACTTTTAAACTCTGTAACAATATCAAATGAACCCTACAATGATCCTACTCCTGATACTCTGCATTCGTTTCGTCTTCTCGAAGTTTAGTTTTCTGAGGGTTTCACTTCTAACGCAACGTGTAAACTGCACACATGTTTTTATTGTATTGGGGAGATAAACTGGCACACAGACCACCTGATGGTAAGTGGACGCTGTGGTCCAATAGTTATAGAAGAAAAAAAAGAGAAAAAAAAAGAGTCATTTTTTTACCTATCCTCGATTACGAATCAAATTGCATGTCTTATCACCCCAGAGGGCTAAGATAGACACCTCGTTTACAGTAAAAACACTCTCTACTCACTATACCAAATATAGCCGCATTGACCTGCTATTTTACGCTATTATTCTGTGAGAGAGTGGTTTTTCCCCGATCCAGACGACCCGTTTCTGCTACTGCCATCATATAGCTTCGGTGTGGCTCTACCACGTAGATATAGAGAGGCTAACCATTCACTTCGTAAACAAGCTTTTTCGATTTATCACTGTTTTTTAATAGTAATTACGTGGCGTTTTGGCTCGGTTGCAATTGTTTTTAATAATATTTATGCTAGTTACTTGGACGGTAATTTAAACTTGCATATATAGACATAGTCAGTTTATCTGCGTATCGAATTTCACAGTCGATTCTTCTTCAGAACGCATCGTGTATGCTCGTCATACATTTCTTGTGTTAATTGTTGTTAAACTAGTTTTGAACAACTTTACACGAGGGTATCTCATCCCAGAGCAGCAATATGTGTTTTTGTAGCTTGATTGACACTTAAGATAATCCATAAATATATACATAAATCACGTCACCCACAGGTGCGTTACCCAGAGGCATATTAAAAACAGAATAGTAGGCTATGTTCTAAGAAATGTACCGAACGCCGCTAATATTTGTGCGTGCCTGGCATGTGACAGTACGGTAAAGTTGTTCAGAACGACTATAAATCAATAGCACGCTACAGATTATACCTAAACTATAAATTTCTAGCGCGCTATTAAATACGCTATGTTATAGCGCGCTATTTATAAGAAAGCGTGTAGGAGGCCGGTAAGCGCGTTAAGTTTTACAGCACGTTATATCTCTTAGCACGTTACATTACATGTCGTTCTATATAATAACATAATTTCGTAATAAGTCGCATTTTAGACTAAAATAAAATAAAGCGGTAAAGAAAAACCAATGCACGCGTTTTCATACTTTTCAGACTTACTACTTTCTATAATCCTAAAAATATTTTTAAGTTATGTACTATTTAAAATAGAATTAATTTTATTTTTAGAATCGAAATAAAATTAATTATTTTTTATTATAATTGATGTAAACGTTATTTTAACCTTAATATAAAATTATAAATCAAATAAAGGTGTATTTAAAAGTTTATTTATTATATTTATAAAAATCAATTATTTACATACACTATTATATACACTTTTGTATCTATATTTTATTTACATTTAAAAACATTACTTCTTTTATCACAACTGTGTCCTTTGATCATTTATAATTATACAGTATACACTAACTAAACAACGTCTAACATTTTAATGGAGGAGCCACAGCACGCACATAACGACACTTGCTAACGCCGCGCTCCGAAACCACTTTTGTTTGAGACTTTGTTACTTACTAAATGCTAGCAGTCTTTTTTCGCTTTATTTTCTCTTTTTTGTAAAATAAATTATTATATGCGTTTGTTTACGTAAATTAGCTTATTATTAAAAGGTTATATCACTATACTATAATTACATAGATACATAGCTCATAAGTACATTAATTATCATTCCAAATCAGATCCAATTAATTTTAAACATTAAACCTGAGCTGACACCATATGTTCATTTGGCATCTGTTGTAATGTAAAGCTGGATTTTTTTAGACAAACATTGATTCTTTGAGAGTAAACTAAAGAAAAGACTAACAAATATGATGTATAGGTACGTATCCGTATGTATTATGTTTGCAAATATTATAACTACTTATAAAACTAAATGAGTCAAAGAAAATAGTGACAGCCCTGCAACAGTAGACATTTAAGTCTCGCACGGTGCGGGCGTAATTCTACTATTCTATTTTTACTATGAGAGGTGTGTCTGTTACATTACAGTCCGGGAAAGAGGTATATCATGATCGTACGTAAAGACTCATGACACACGTCTTCGCTTCATTCCTATCTATCTATATATATATATATATATATATGCATTAGCAGCATCGCTCTACCACGTATAAATTGATAATAAATAATAATAATAAACATTTATTTCACCCACTTTTTACATAGTTGCATTTGTTTCGTAAATAGTTTAAGAGTTTTGAGTAGCTGTGGGAGACAGGAGCCCAAACTAGGTTAACCTGTGCTATGGGTCTCCTGGCTCCCCCTCTTGGCTTTATTACATACTTTTCGATGATATAAGTATAAATTGATGGATTGGTAATTGGAAGTTCTTTGATTCAAATCCGCCAATCGACTAATGTGGTGGATTACTCCTAACACTTACTTGGTGTTGTTAATTATTAAGGAAGTATTGTTAATGTAAAAAACATCGAATATTATAAAGATGCTGTATCCCGTTGTATTTTCTAGGGCATTTACTACGGAGAGTGTGCACTGAGGAATTTTTCGAATTAATTCCAGCCGTTGAATTTCTCCAACGTTCTTCGCGACAAAACTTACGATGCCATCCATACCATCTGGATTCTTGGCGGTCTACTACTGTCCTGTGATACGATTTAGGGCCCTTAAAAAACGAGTTATTTCCTCTTCTTAGCAATTCTCCTGGATTGCAGTTGTTCATGAACGGCGATCGACACTTACGATAAGGCAAACCGTATGTTTTCGCCCCCTCTTCTATAAAACAGAGTACGCTTTTGTTAATAGGTAAGAAATCTTGGGAATCGTTATAAATTATACTATTGTAGTCTTTCTAGCCACTTCCCATCTGGTGAACTGCTCATCCATCCACTACAGCCTATAAATTCGAGGCAGAGACGAGCAGTAAGGCTCAGAGCCGTGCCGAGCACTGTATAGCGCAGAGAGTAGCTTGAAGGAACAGGAAGCATTATTATTTCAGTGCTGCGATGAACCTTGTGAAGCTGGCTGGCTTGCAGGATATAAAGACTGCAGACGATATCTGCTCTGGAGCGAATGCGTGGGGTATTCTATGACGATGAAGAAGTTTCCGAAGAATGTTGGTTGCGTGTTCAGATCACGTCGGGGTCACCACTGTGGCCGTGGAAGGAAAATGGGAGATCTCCCGCCGGGCAAGGTGTTCTGCCCGGGGAGCGGCCAGCACTCCATGTGATAGTTCGGAGATGTTCTATATATGCTGTTTATGATTCGGAATGTTGATAGCGTGATTTAGGCTTCGGTGTGTTTCGCTTGCGGCGCGATGACAGCGCCGCCACAGCACAATTTCTCGGGAAGCCCATAGGAAGGGAGCTTCGAAAGAAGTGCTTGTGCCAAACCCGATCGAAGGCCTTCGCAATGTCCAAACTAACGGCCAATGCCTCCCCCTTGGACTCTACTGCCTCCGCCTATCTATGAGTTAGGTAGACCAGAAGAACACCAGCTGACCGACCACGGCGAAAACCGTATTGGCGGTCACTAATCAGCTGGTGATCCTCAAGGTACCTCATGAGCTGGCAGTTTACAGTGAACTCCATTGTTTTGGAGAACAAGGAGGTGATGGCGATAGGCCGGTAGTTGGACGGGTCTGAGCGGTCGCCTTTTTTAGGGATCGGGTGGACGAAAGCTGTCTTCCAAATATTTTGGGACTATGCCTAGGGAGTAGGAGTACCGGAAAAGACGCGTTAAAACCGGTGCCAACTCTGGAGCACACGTCCTCAACACAATTGGGGGGATTCCCTCAGGCCCACTCAACTTGTGGATGTCCAGGGAGAGGAGTGCTTTGCGAACCGAGCGCTATGTGAACTGCACTTCCAGCATGGAGCACTCACACCGCGGGATTGTCGGCGGCGTACTTCCCCCGTCATCGAGAGTCGAGTTGGACGCAAAGAAAGAGCCTAGAAGATCGGCTTTCTCCTTTGCGGTATAGGCCAGTGAATCGTCCTCCCTGTGCAGAGATGGAAGAGATGGCTGACAGAAATAAAATAAATTTAGAGGCCAAAGTTAATATATTAATTTCTTTAAATTTTTGTCTGAATGACTCTTCAGGTTTTAAATCATAGATTGCTCTATTGGCCCTCTTCTTTTAAACCAATATGATTTTAATGTCAGTTGCGAATCCCCATAGCAAAATACCATACGAATTATTCTCTCCTTTCAACCATCCGACGACCAGGCGGTCGGCGGGTCTTCACCCCTTTGTTATCGATATTCCACGCATTAGAACCAAACGGTTCACTTCGACTTTTTAATGCGTACAGCAAAGGAGTGGAATAATTTGCCGGCGTCTATCTTTCCGTCCGAATACAATCTGAGCGTCTTCAAGGCAAGAGTGAATAGGCACTTGCTACGCGCAGACAGTGCGAGTTACCATCTAAGGCTGCATCACCACTTACCACCAGGTGGGACTGTGGTCAAGCACATTCTTATAAATAGTAAAAAAAATTTTAACCAATAATACATAAAATTTGAATGTTGTAACTATTTAAGAACAATTCAAATTCTAGCTCTTTGCCTATAATGCCTTGTATAATATTTTGATGCACAAGTTGTAAACAATTTTTATTATCAATTTGTGGAGTCATACAATTACAGTTATTAATGATTTGTAAGCTACATTCTAAATTATTTAAATTATTATAACTGCTACAGATTACCTCTATTGCCACATTTTCTGACTTAAATTACTTGGAACTGATTCCAAATTGCATGTCAGGTCATTATGCTGCTTAACAAAAGCTGATGTCTGGGTTGCCTAGTCCTTGTTGAGTTAATGTACAAATAATAAGATAGCACATTTGCTATCTGTCTTAAGTTATAATTGGATAGTTAATACCTATCTGTAGTCAAAAATCTCGTAATTAAATTATTTATCTTTATTTAATTATTTATTTTTATTTTATTTTCCTGACACCAAACCTGTATGTAAGGCAATATAGACAAGATAATTTTATGTAGATTTAAAGTATTTAGGTAATGAATATATTTTAATAATTGATTTTGTTTACATTGCCTCTTCTCCCAACAATAATTATTAACGTTCTATTAGTACAAAATACACTCACTATAACTTTGTTCATTACTTGACTAAATGATGCTCAAGGTATGCAATAATTACTATTCAGTTGTCGTTTTAAATGGTTATTTAACATAATGCCCAAATTTTTGCCCATGTCATCACAATACATAATAACTTTATGTGTTTTAATATTTAAATTACGTTTTAAGTTTATATTCACTGGCACTGTCACAGAGTGAAGGTAAAAATAAGGAGTCATTGCTATTTATATTATTATTAACACATGTTGTCCCTGATGAACTTAGTATGGAGCGCTGATACTCACTCTGATGTTTTATTAAGGAGTCAAAGCGCTCCTCATTATATTTACATGACTTCATCAGATAATTCATGGTCAATATTTGTTCTTTTATCTAATCCTGAGCCTATGCATATTTATTTCATATAATTTATAGGGTTAAGTGATAAAACTTATCATTGAGACACTCCATTTCAGTGTCCTAACAGTTTTTGGTATTTACTATCTCAATTGAATATAATTTAAGTTTATTAAATGATTCTTGCTTTTCCTCACATACATTTATATAATTTTTATATTAGTTTTAGTTTTAATTAACTTTTGCACTACCATAACATATTTATTAGTTTTTATGTATTTATTTTTATTTTCTTCTACTGCAAGTAACCATTCTGCTGTTATTTATATGACAAAATCATCATCAGTCAAATCGATTGTTAAGGAGGGTTGCAATGTTTTAGAAGATTCACATTCTACGAGCTCATTGAACAGACTTTGAGTTTGGGACACTTTCAATTCATCTAAGTATTGTTTTAATTGTTACTTCAGTTATTTCCATAGCATTATGTCGTATGGTATTTTGCTATGGGGACACGCGACTGACACTGAAATTATATTTATTTTACAGAAGAGGGCCATTAGAGCAACATATAATTTAAAACCAAAAGAGTCACTGAGACTAAAATTTAAGGAAATTAATATATTAACTCTGGCCTCTCATTACATTTATGAAAATGTAATGTACGTACACAAAAATAAAAGTAGTTTTGCGAAAATAAGTGATATTCATTCTGTAAATACTAGGAACAGACACGAGCTAGTAGTACCAGTTACTCGACTCCACCGAGTCAGTAACTCAATCTTGGGGCGATGTATACGCTTTTACAACAAAATCCCAGAAAATATACAAAGTTTGTCATACACAAAGTTCAAAAATATTATTAAACTAAGTTTGTATAAAAAGGGTTATTATAATATTAAGGAATTTATGGATAATTATAACCCCTGGGAAAGGTGATCGCTACCAAGCTATTCTAATTTATCTTGTGTTGTTGATTGTAAACATGATTGTAAGCTATTATTGGAAAAAAATAGTTCCGCTGGGTTTCTTGCGCTGGTTCTTCCCAGGACAGAGGTTTTTTTTGCGAACCAGTGGTAAATGAAAAAAGTGACTTTCAATAAGTATTGTTATAATCTACATTGAATAAAAAAGTTTCTGTTTCTGTTTCTATTGCACAATCTGCTCATTAGCCTCACTTAAATGTGGCTGCAATGCAGCAATTAATCTGAGGGATTCCCCATATTCCTTGCTGCATCGGTCAAACTCATTGACTGTTCTCTAAAGCTGATCTCTTTCTTTTAAGACATTGGTATATTGTATATGCAACTTAAACATATCAAATTTTAGCTTAGGATATTTGGCAATTATATTCCTTTCTTTAAGCAACAGCTCGCACGTTTCTATAATGCCTTAAGTTCATGAAGCGTATTGAACTTATTTTTGAAGTTGGTTCTATTTGGCGCGTTTTGGCGTTGTTTATATGTATATAAATAACATCTTGGGTCTATTTACAGATCTCATATTAAAATATTATTAACTCAAAATGAAATCCGAAACAACACTTTCTTAAAAGGTAAATCTTAAAATATTAAAGGAATAACAAGAGTTACACTTACAGAAAATTTAAACAAGCCTGTATACATATAGACCTGTATATATATTATATTCGTTTGATATATATATATATATATGTACTTTCTTCCTATCCCAACGTGCTTAAAGTTTTCACTCCAAAAATCTGAGTATTTTTTTTATAGGGTAGGGTGACACCAGCACACAGTCCACCTGATGGTAAGTGGTTACTGTGGCCCATAAACATCTACATCTAACCTAGATTACAAATCAAAATGCAGATGCGTTGTCACCCGTGAGGACTAAGATGGAATGCCTCGTTTCCAGTGGATAGGGTCTCCGGTTCTCTACACTCACCATACGAAACACAGCAGCATTAAGCTACTATTTGACGCTGGTATTCTGTGGGAGCGTGGTCCTTCCCCGGTCGAGCCGACCCAATCGTGCTACAACTATACTACTAATATAACTGCAGCATGGCTCTACTACGTAAAAAGTGTCCATTCGTCTATAATTTTGTACAATTGTGTAACAATTAAAAATATTGCTTTTGGTTATTTATAAAATATATATTTAATCATTTTCTTTGACCGCATATTTATTTAAACACAAAGTTTTGACTCATATTTTAAAAATACTGATTAAGCAAAGGTAGAATTTATTCTTTTCAAACTTGTTGCAGCAACTACTAAGTCCGGGATTGCTAGCATTTAATCACCGAGATGTAGATTACTCGTCAAGAAAACTATTAAAGTTGTCTCGCACAAACAGAAAATGCAAGCAATTAATATGAATTGAACGAGTTGGCCTCACGTTCAACAACAGGGAACTTTTGCACGTTACTTGGTTTACAGTGTTGCTAATTGTTTCTGGTACGACATTGCTGCTGGGTTCATTGCTAGTTTTATTAAGAAGCGCCACGAACTTTTGTCTGTGGAACTTTGTCACACGAACGAAATTTTACGTTTGTTAAAGTTTACTATGAGTGTTTGTTTCAGACGCTTACGACTGTTCCACAGATTATTTGTTAAGTGATACTAATGAAACAAAGTTCATCATTCCATTTCTTCCTGAATGTTTTATTAATATCTTCAATATTTACAGCATTTAAAAGATTATAGAATAGATTAGAAATTATATTCAATATATATTACAAGAATAGTTATTGAAAGTTATTTATTCTTTTACTGCTGGTTTTGAAAAAACCTCTGTCCTGGGAAGAACTAGCAAGAAACCTAGGTGAACTTTTTTACACATTAATTTATAATAAAATACGTTATACGATTTAATACGAAATCATTTGGTAACTGCTGGTATATATCGCCTCAGTCCAATATATAATTATCAATCATGTACTTTCTAGTAGTATATTAATCCTTAATGAACAATTCTGGAAAAATATTTATAAAACATGGTTATAAATAAAACTTATTAATTGTTATTTTTACATTTGTTAAAGGTTCTAAAGAGCTTGGAGTGAACCAGCATGAAATGCAATAAAAGGTGACAGTGCACGATATTATAAATTTTACCATCATTATAGATTTTTAAAGAAGTTTTGACAGCGATCACTTAATCCCCTGACGTTATATTCAACAATATTATATAATTATTCTAATAATTATTTTTACATATGCGTCTACCCTCGATTAAGAATCAAACTACAGATGCGTTGTCATACCCGAAGGCTAATGACATACCTCTTTTCTAGTAAAAAGGATTTCCGGTTTTCTACACTCACCATACGAAACACAGCAGCATTAAGTTGCTATTACACGCTGGTATTCTGTGAGAGCGTGCTCCTACCCCGGTCTGTGGCTCTATCACTTTTACAGTTTATAGATAGGTAGAATATGTTGGGATTGTTCTTATATGTTTTTTAATACTAACTCTATCTCATTAGAATATATTATTGTTGTACTAACATATCTATGAACTATGTCTGAATAAAAATATTATCATTATATTTCTCACATTTTCCTTTTTAATAATAACTGAACGAGTTTTGTTACATATATCTATTATGAATGTTCTCTTGTCTAAGTAAGAACAAATATCCGTTAGAAAATATTAAAAGCTTCGCTACAGCACTTTATTGAAAATAATAGAAAACATTAGGTTTAAGTTTCGTAGCAAATATTGTGTGACTTGTAGGTTATTTTTACCTATTTTAAGTACTTTATTACTACTTTGATAAATGATGTTGTAGCCGTAGACCTAAAAGCCTAGCTTAAATAATTAAACGTTATAAGTTAAAGTTACCGCCCATGTATTTCCCACAACTGGGTACAGCCCACTTCTTGTTTCTGAGAGAGTTTAAGAGCAAGGAAATGTTCGCCTCGCTATACGTGTTTTCGGATTTACATGTCCATGAATGTTTTTTTTAATCTCTCAGACATGTGAAGGCGCTATGTTTTCATTCACAGACGAGCACACGGTAAGATAACAATTTAAATAATTCAAAGTGCTGTTAATTTACGAAAAGCGCTTAGCACTTGAGTAACTGCGGCCCATAATTATACAAGAGCTTGTTACTCTTGAAGTCACCCACGCTCTATTCGGATAAAAACGAAAATTCAAAAAAGAACCGTGCTGTGATAGGCAACAGGCTTTTCTCCCGTTTTTTTAATACGAGGGAGCAAACGAGCAATATGGGAAGAAGTATTCAATGTTACTACTTAGACATTAAAGATTTTGTACATACATGCATACATAAACACTCACGCCTGTCACCCAGAGGGGTAGGCAGAAACTACAGACTTCCATTTATCACGATCCTGACACACCTCTCTCACCACCTTTTCACCCGTGTACCTACGCATAATGTCCTCCAGACCAAATTTCGGCCACGGCGGCCTGCCTCAACGGAGGCTAGCCATCGGCGCAAGACAGGATTACAGTTCCCAAGTACATGTGCAAGCACAGGTGCACTCTCTATTCCCTCACTCTCATAATGCGATGGGACGGTAAACCGACAACCGACCTACGCATACTTGCTCGTCGGTTCAGGATAATATTATCCTGGCCTATTTTTAATATGTAGCCAACTTCCGAGCCGAAAAACTTTTTGTTTTTGTATGTTTTAAAAATAATTTTTTTATTTCGTTAACAACATTATCATCTTTATCATTATCGTCTAATGGTAGAGCCACGCTGCAGTTATATTATGGTCGTGGTACGAATCGGGATAATCTAGGATAAAAAAATATTTCGAAGACATGTGAAGTTCGCCAACACGCATTGGGGTAGCGCGGTTGACACCTATTTGCCCTAAACCTCTCTCAGAAATAACTGGAGGCCTGTGCCCAGCAGTGGGACGTATATAGACTGAACATTTACTTTTAAATTTAAGCGTGGCAAACGAGCACACAGTCCATCTGATAGTAAGTAGTTGCTGTGGTCCATAGACATCTACATCTAATACACAGTTAAGTATCGGTGAGCTGTATTCTAAGCTATTTAAATTATCTTTGCTAGAGATTACTTCTGTTGTCTTAATATCTAATTTAAAATACTTGGAACTGATTCAAAATTATTTTGCTGCTTAGTAGATGCAGGTGCACGGTAGCCAACAATTTGGTTGAGTAAAAATATAAATAACGGGATAGCGTATTTGCTACCAGTCTTAAACTATACTTTGATAGGTAATACCTACCCTTTATCGAAAACTTCTTAGTTAAATTATTTATATCAATTAAATGAAGTTTATCATTATAATTGTTAAAATAAAATGTCAAATATTTTATTATTACTACATTTCTTACTTACTTACTTACTGCCGGCAAAAGTATTCGAAGCCGCTATTTATAAGATAATATTCCATCAGGTGAGCGCACAACTCTCGGACGCACAACACGGGTTTCGGCCAGGAAGGAGTACAACCAGTAACCTTCTCTGTCAGATGGCACATCTGACACCGAGTGAAGACAAAGGGGTGCAAACGGATGCGGCATTTTTTGACTTCAAAAAAGCATTTGATTTGGTAGATCATAACGTATTACTTAAAAAGCTAGCAGGTGTGGGTTTTACCCCACATTTACTGCACTTTTTTGCTAGTCATATGTCTGATAGGCAGCAATATGTAGAATATGCGGGACATCAGTCAGAGCCATATTTCACATGGTCCGGGGTAAGTCAGGGCAGTAACCTTGGCCCTTTGGAGTTCTTGCTGATGATAAACGACCTACCAGAAGTGGTGAAGGACGCTAAGTGTTTATTGTTTGCTGACGACCTCAAATTGTCTCTTGCGGTGAAAAATGGGGATGACTGTGCCAGACTAAAAAGGGACATAGACAGGGTTGTGAGTTGGAGCAAAGACAATCTCTTGCAATTTAACAGCTCTAAGTGTGTGTTAATTACTTTCTCTCGCGCACACACTCCTATTTTACATAATTATCACCTTGACGGGCTGCTGATGACGAGGGTCAGAGAAGTTAAGGATTTAGGAGTAACTTTTAATACAAAGCTTACTTTCTATGATCACATCATGAGCATCTGTAAAAAAGCTTATAGAAATCTAGGATTTATGCTTCGTACAGTGAGAGGATTCACAAACATAAAAGCAATTATCGCCTTATATAATGCATTGGTAAGGAGTCAACTTGAGTGTAATGCAGTCATCTGGGCTCCGCATGAAACTAAGTATAGTCTCATGCTAGAGCGAGTACAAAATAAATTCATTAGATATTTATATATGCGTTATTATGGTGTCTACCCAATTTACCCTTTAATGTATCCAACTTTATTTATATTAGGTATGGTAGGATATAATGAACTGAGGGTTAGGAGGGAACTCGCGCTCACCTCGTATATTTTTAAAATACTGCGAGGAAGATTGTTTAATGCTGAGATATTAGGGCAGCTTAATCTGTATGTTCCTGAGAGGTATGTTTGGCGCCGACGGCAACCGCGACTGTTGGTGGAGCCGCGAGGTCGCACCAACCTCCTGAGTGAGGCACCTCTGACGCGCGCACTCCGCACGCTCAACGTAATAGCTTGTGAGACGGACCTATTTTGTTGTACTCTGAGTGAATTCACAAAGACAGCATTGTTTGTAATTTGTTACAAAAATTAAATTTAACACTTAAATCTACACAAATCAGTTAGACAGCTACACTATCGCATTAGGTAATTCTGCAATGATAGTTGTTAGTAAATTTCAGAAATAAATAAATAAATAAAAAATAAATAAATACTTATCGTCACGCACAATCCCTAACGGGGTAGCCAGAGAGAACAGATCGCCAAGTGTCACGATCCTTACATACCTCTTTCGCTTCTTTCAGGTTCATTAACTTCTTCATACATGCACGTCTAGGTATCCGAGTACTCTTGACCCTCTCCTCTTCGAGCAATTTGCTCACATGGTCTTCGAAAGTTAGCCTCGGTCTACCTCGACACCTTTTAATATTTACTTTCGCTCTATATATTTTCTTCACCATTCGGTCTTCACTCATTCGTTCAACGTGCCCAAACCATTAGAGTACGCCCCTATCAATTTTTGTGATAAGGTCATCTTTCAATCCTGCCATATTGCGAATCTCTTCGTTTCGCTTTCGGTCGGCTATGGTAACGCCACACATTTTACGAAGAGATCGCATCTCCACTGCATTCAACTTGCTTTTATGCTTTTTCTGGCATACCCAGGTTTCGCTGCCATATAACAAAGTCGGTACCAACACTGCGTTGTGTATTGCAAGGCGTGCACTCTTCACCACGCCTTGCCTTTTTACTAATGCATTCAGGGCACCATTGACTTTGTTTCCGGCAGCGACACGCCTATCCACATCTAAATCACATCTTCCATCCCGGCTGAAAGCACTCCCCAAGTATACAATTTCATTTACCTGTTCTAGACATTCCTGATTTACCCATATTTCACATTTCGTTCTCTCTTCGTCCTTTTCAAATATCAGAACCTTAGTTTTATTATCATTCAAACGGAGACCTTTAATTTCACATTCCTCTTTCATACACGTGACTAATGCCTGCAGTTCTGCTTCTGATGGTGCAATAAGCACTGCATCATCAGCATACAGCAGACAATTAACTTTTATGTCACCCAATTTCACACCCAAACAGCTATCTTTCAGCTTCTGTAAACAGCTGTCGAGATACAGTATGAACAGCCAGGAAGACATGACACAACCCTGTTTTACGCCCGCTTGGACGCTAAACATGGGTGACAGGTCATGCCCTACCCGCACACAGACTTTACAGTCATGGTAAAGTGACTGCACAGCCCTTAACAATCGACCATCCACACCATATCCCGGCAACAGTTCCCATATTTTCTTCCTTACAACCTTATCAAATGCTTTCTCCAGATCCACAAAAGCACAGAAAATCCTCTGGTTAACACTCAGAAGCTTCTCCGTGATCATGCGGAGAGAAAACATTTGATCCGTGCATCCTCTTCCAGGTCTAAATCCGCATTGTGCCTCCCATAGGAATCTTTCCGATTTCTCTTGCATCCTGCGTGTCAAAACCTTCGAGTAAACTTTACTTGCTAAACTGGTCAAGCTGATCGCCCGATAGCACCCGCAGTCAAAATGTGAACCTTTACCTTTATATAAAGGCACAATGACCGCGGATCGCCAATCATCCGGGACATCTCCCGTCCGCCAGCACAAATTGCACAGCAGATGAAAGCTGTCCCAGACGCGAGGCCCACCGTACTTGACCATTTCAGCAGTAACTCTGTCTAGTCCCGCAGCCTTACCACATTTCAAACTTCGAATCGCACGTTCAATCTCTTTCATACTGATGACCTCAGTGTCATCGAGGTCCGTGTCTGGTGTGCCAGTCACGGCGTCACCCCCGGATCCTTCATTAAGATCATGACACGCATACATTTCTCTATAAAATTCACTCCATCGCTGCATGACGTCCGATTTTTCTGAGAGGACGTCATTGGTTCTCGAAAGCACTTTGTTCATTCTTAAAGCTGTCGCACCACTCCGGGACCTTCCAACCTCTTTCCAGAAGAGTTTGGAGTTTTCCCTAAAGTTGTGCGACAACCTCTCGTCTGCTTCTATTCTACACCTTTCACGTACTTCCTCAATCAATGTTTTCGCATGAACTTTCTGCAACTTATATCTTTCTTTCATCTTCTCTCTCATATGCTCATCGTTACTAGAGGCCAAGTAGTCTAACCACGCTTTTTTCTTCTTTTTTACAGCTTCTTTCACTTCATCATTCCACCATGCATCTCTTCTTTTACTACTACCTCTTTTTGTCGTTCCACATACTTCTTCCGCTGCACTTACCATTCCATCCCTAAGGTTCTGCCATGTTCTCTCCACACATTCTCTCCTGCCATCGATGGTGTCAAGCTTTTCGGCTACCCTCGTGTGATATTTGTCCCTAGTGTCCGCTTCCTGAAGCTTCCAGCTTCGGATGCGACAGACCGACTGTGGTTCTGTTATTGCCGTCCGGTAGCGCCAACCCGCGAACAAACCCCTAAATCTAGTAATTACTAGATAGTGATCCGTTCCCAGGTCAGCACCCCTGAACACTCGTGTATCCATCACCTGTTTTCGCAGTCGGTCATCCACCAGTAACAAATCAATCATACTTCTCTCATTCTTTCTTTCTCTAGTGTACATATGGATTTTCCTGTGATTAAACATAGTGTTTGTCACAAGAAGACCCTTTTCCTTGCATACAGCCAGTATAAGCTTGCCAGCATCATTAACTCTTTTATCGCCAAACTTTCCAAGCACCGACTCGTATCCTGGTCGAGCGATACCTACCCATCCATTCAAATCACCACATACAACAGTTCTTTCGTTTCCCTTAACCAAATCTAGAACTTCTCTTACATTCTCCCAAAACTCCTCCAGCTCAGCCCTGGACGACGAAGCTACCGGCGCATAAACAGCCAAAAGGAATAACTTCGTCAGTCCCATTTTGAAGCGAACCCAGAGAAGTCTTGAGTTCACAACCTTGTATTCAGTCATAAGATCGACCAACCGGGACGACAACAGCACTCCCACTCCCTGGCAGGCGTTCTCGCTTTCCGGGACTCCGGACCATATAGCTAATGTCCCGCCAGGGAGCTCTTCAATACCACTGCCTTTCCGTTTGGTCTCCGACATACACACGACATCTAATTCTCTTTCTTTCATTATTTCGATCAACTCATTCGTCTTATCTCTCATGCCCCCTCTAACATTACACGTGCCAACTCTGCACTCCGTCCTCCACCTTCCGCCATGTCGGGCTGTGCGTGACGGGTGGCGGTCCCCATCGCCGCTTTGCGCGCTGCATTCCACACCAACGGGGAGCTGGTGTGCGTCGCCTTGGGGGGACGCCCTAACCCTCGTTTGCATGGGTGCGCAGCTGTGTAGAATTGCAGCCCTGAAAAGGGCTGGCAGGGGTCGCGACGAGCACGCTTCTACAATGACCCCCCTACATTTCTGATTATTTCATTATCAAATTTAAACTGTATCTTAGTTTATTTTCCCGTGGCCACCTCTGTATATAAGGCAATGTAAATAAGATAACTTTATGCACATTTAGGTTATTAAAATATTCAATATATTTTAATAATTAATTCTTGTTCAAATTGCCTCTTCTCCTAACAAAAATGATTAATATACTGTTACGAGCTTGAAGTTCGTGACAGTAAAAACTGCCAATTGAATTATTAAAATTTACACTTTTATTACCGAACATCAATTAAAACTTAAAAGACACTAATAATTAATCGCACTGATTCACCTTATTTCGCTCCGAAGCTTCGCTTGTCTTGCCAAATTCAATACTGCCCCGATCGTGGGGTGCAGCGGCTTTAAATACACCTTTTACACCGAAACAACGACAAAAACAACAACACGAAACAGAATATTCCAGTAAATACGGACGCCGACTGACCAGAGGCAGAAAGTTCGAGTGTAGGGCTTCTAAAAAGCTTAATTCTTCTGTTCGATACTAGATGGCGCTGTTGGTCGAAAGTTCAAGATTGACATTTTCTAAGAAGCCCTCCTCGCTCTGGTCCCCGACACTAGATAGCGCTAGTGCAAGATACCTGACGTCAACTTAGGCGCGCAACAATACTATAAGGGCAAAATTTACTAGTAAAATTTTTATTCATTATAAACTCGTAGCTGAATGATGCTCCAGGCATGCTGTAAATATGTTGCCCTTTTAAACATATTCCTGAGTTTTACCTATGTCATCACTATACTATACACTATAACGTTATTGTTTATATTATACAAATTACTTTTTAAAGTTTATCTGCCTTATTATGGTACTGTCATAGAGTTTGACAAATTGTCCCTAAAGAACCTGGCACTGAGCGCTGACATTAATTATGATAATTTTTTTATATAATAAGGGTGACAAACGATCAAACAGTCCTCCTGATGGTAAGTGTAAATAACCCTGTGGCTCATAGATATTTACATTTAACCTCGATTAAGAATCAAAACGCAGATGCGTTGCCACACTTGAGGACTAAGGTGGAATGCCTCGATTCCTGTCTGTCTTAACTTTACGAACAGATAGAAAATAATGCATCTGAAAAAAAATGTGGTAGGGCCTTGCTGCAGCTATATTAAAGTTATAGCACGAATGGATCGACTCGACCTGGGAAGGACCACTCTCTCACGGAATATTTTATATTATACAGCGTATAAATGCTGCTGTGTTTTGTATGGTGAGTTTAGAGAACCGTTGGCCTTTTTACTGGACACGTGGCATTCCAACTTATTACTCAAGGGTGACAATTAATCTGTAATTTGAATTTTAATCGAAATCATAAAAGTAAATGTGTATGGGCCTCAGCCTCCACTTACCGTTAGATGAACTGTGTGCTCGTTTTTCCCTCACTTTCTATAAAAAATGAAATTTCAACAAACGTTTATTAATTTGAAACTTACTTAAATAACACAGCATGTAGTACATTTCTAGTTCAATCAGTAAAGTGAAGCCCCGTAGTGGTTGTGCGACTCACGTGTAATTTTATTCCAAAATAGTTGAACTCCAATTAAGACAGGAAATGTGTTTCGGCAACGAGGCAGAGCAATCGGCTGCGAAACTATCTTGTAAACGAAAACGTCGTTAGGGTTAGGATATTGTAATTATAATCATCCTGTTAGTTTGTACGTTTAACCACTGTAGTTGCTTTAACGGTGAGTCATTGTTCCAGTTAACAAAGCCTTTAAAGAGAAAATGATCAGTTAGTTCAAAACTTTTGTGTATCACTTTCTCTATCGCGAAAACTGAACTACATGTTTACAATACATTACAATATCACGCTTAAAATTAAAAGTAAAAGTACTGTCTATATACGTCCCACCGCTGGGCACAGGCCTCCCCTTATTTTTGAGAGTTTTAGGGCAAATAAGTATCCGCCGCGCTACCCCAAGGCGTGTTGGCGAACTTCACATGTCTTCGAAATAATTTTTTTTTATCTTAGATTATCCCGATTCGTACCACGACCATAATATAACTGCAGCACGGCTCTACCGCAAGATGATAATGTTGTCAACGAAGTAAAAAATTGATTTTTAACACATACGAAAACTGAAAGTTGATCGTCGAAATTGGCTATATATTAAAAATGGGCCAGGATAATAGTACCCTGAACCGACGAGCAAGTATGCGTAGGTACACGGGTGAAAAGGTGGTGAGAGAGGATCGTGATAAATGGAAGTCTGTAGTCTCTGCCTACCCCTCTGGGTGACAGACGTAAATGTTGAAGTTTGTTATGTATGTACAATATACTTCTTCCCATATTTTTCCTATTAAGAGTGCAATTTTCAAATTTATAATCAAATCATCAAAGTAGGTTCACAATTAATTAAGACATAACGTGACATACATACAAGAAAACATACTGTAGAACTGAAAACCTTTTATGTAGCTATCTCAAAATAATGCATTACTTGTTCAATATCTCCGTATAAATCCTACCGGTAAATATTCTCAATCAGTATTCTGGCCCATGCAGCACGCTGCATTACATTCGGCAAACAAACTGATCCCGTACCTTTGTTCCGACGGCGCTGTACGCGGCGCTTTGCATTACTCTGGTGTCTGCGATATTGAATGAATAAAAAGCTGGTGACTCAAAATAAATGGAAACCACTTTAAACAGTCTAATGTGAATTCAGACCAACAAATAAAGATAGACGGTACATCTCTTACATGACGAGTGACGTGAAACCATATTCAACATTAGTTAAGCATTAGAGTCATTAGATTTAAGACGACACATCGAAAAGGCTATCGCCGTACTGATCCGAGTGAATGAATAATTTCTATAAAAACTTAAAAAAACGCCGTCATAAGGTCTAAAATAGCGTAGCGCCCGCGACGATTAAAAGCGCTTAGAAATTCTCAGAAACTTTAAAATATTTTTTTTTAAATTATTGATTTAAGTAATCAAAATAATGAGCAAGTAAATTATGAATATTGATGTTATGAATATATTTGAGTGATTTACAAGCATATAGATTAAGTAATTTCGTTGTAATTTCAACTATAGTGATTTTTAGAGGTGTTTTCGCAAATAATTATGATCGAGTCAAAATTATACAATCGTGTTTTTGAACAATCAAATTCAAGATAAAGACATGAATTTACCTATATGAAAATTTCACTTTCCTTAGTGGTGTCATAGTCTTTAGATCAGATTTCAGAGCGGGGGAAGTTAATTTGTTCAGAAAATGTAAGAGTTGATGTTTTTTTTGTAATACTGAGCATTATGAGAGCGTCAGGGAATAGCATCTCACAGTCTAACAGTAGTTTAGCTTACAATCCTTATAGAGTTTAAAGAAAGAAAAACTTAGCGCGATGCAAGTCTTAATTCATTTCATACTGAACATCATAAGTTTTAAACCTTTAATATTAAAACTATAGTAAAATATTATATCGCTTGGAGTTCAATGTTATTTGATTTTCCAAAATAAAGTATTTGCATTCAATATTAATAGAAACCAATATAAAAAACATCGTAGCTTATTTCTATAGCGTAAATCTCATCTTTCTAGAATTTGGTCTCAAATGGTGCGACGTCAAGACGCCGCCATGTAATTGAAACCCTTACTGTCAACATTAGGTAGGTATACGTACTGAAGTTGAAAAATTAAACATCAAATAAAATAAATAGGTTCTACGTACTATAATCATAAAGTCTATGCAGCCTATTATAACAATTATTGAAATTTAACTTAAAATCCATGCGCGCATATGTAAGCAAAGATTTATAATTTGGGTGTATTATTTACTCACTGTCAACATTAGGTAGCATACGTACTAAAGTTGAAAAATTAAACATCAAATAAAATTAATAGGCTCTATGTTACAGATTGGCTCAATACTTAGCTAAAATATTATCACCACTCAGAGGACACACAAGAGCACACACTAAGGATTCATACCATTTTGTCAATGAGATAAAAGACCTACATCTTACTGACAATGAAACCATGGTCAGTTTTGATGTTCAGTCTCTATTTACATCCCTACCTGTTGAAGACTGCATCTCAATTATAACTAGGAAACTAGAGGAAAATAACATGCCAGCAGAATATGTGTACATTGCCTTACATCTGGCTATCTATTGTGGAAGGAAAAGTTTTACAAGCAAGTAGATGGTGTGGCGATGGGCTCACCTGTATCTCCCATTGTTGCCGATATATTCATGGAAGACTTTGAGGAGAAAGCCCTCCTTACTGCACCTGTTACACCAAGGATCTACAAGCGGTACGTAGACGATACTTTCACAATTTTACCATCAGACAAAGTAACTGCATTTATAGAACATCTTAATTCCATAAACTCTAAAATTCAATTTACTATGGAGTTAGAGGCAAATAATTCCTTACCTTTCCTAGATGTGTTAGTCATCAGAAATCCTAATAACACCATTGGTCACACTGTGTATAGGAAAAAGACCCATACAAACCGATATTTAAACGGTGAATCTCACCACCATCCTTCACAGTTAGCTACCGTGGGCAAATCTTTGTTACAGAGAGCACGAGGGATCTGTGACAGCAAACACCTGGCCGCCGAGCTTCAGCACGTCAAGCAAGTTCTGCACGACAACAAGCTTCGGGTCCCGCGCCTACGTCACAGTGACCGAGTGAAGCCAGCCACAGTCGAGCGTGTGCCTGCTGTACTACCATATGTCAGAGGTGTCACAGACAAGATTGGCTATATCTTGAAGCGAGCTTCTATTAGAACATTCTACAAGCCGCCGAAGAAGATTAGTCAGTTCCTACCATCCGTCAAGTGTCATATTCCTCTACAAGATGCAGGAGTGTACAAGCTTGATTGTGAATGTGGTCTCTCTTATATAGGACAAACCAAAAGATCAATTAGGACCCGCGTAAAAGAACATATAGCTGATGTGAAGCATCAACGTTCCGGGAAGTCTGCAGTTTGTGATCATATCCTAGACGGCCCCAACCATTACATCAGATTTGATAGACCACAAATCCTCGCGAAAGAACACCGATTCCTACCAAGGATGATACGTGAGGCTATTGAAATTAAAAAACATCCTAATTTCAATAGAGAAGGAGGCTGGGTACTACCACCTGCTTGGGATCCTATAATCGATAAAATTAAAACTAAACCCAAGCATACCACTGCAAGACCTCAAGACAGAGTTAGTTCATTTTGCATAGATCGGACCATAAACAATAATTAAAAAAGCTGAACGTACTCCGGGTTTAACAATGACATCGGGACGTCAGTCATCTCAGTCCCCCGTGACCATGGGTGCTGGAAAGCGCCCGAAACGTCGGGAATAAAAAATAAAAAGTAAAAATAAACGCGATAAAATCCGTAAAAGTAGTTTTAATCATATTTTCCCCAAGTTTTTGTTACTATTATTTTATCATGTTTTTATGATGTTTGAGACGACTATGTTAAGGTTCGATTTTCGGTTGATAAAACACGATTAACCATTGTATTAACTTTTTGTTCATTGTAGTAACTTTTGATAAAAATGTCACGTATCTCAGTTTTGCTGCTTTATGTCTTTAGCCTTTTCTTAATTTATTAATATATTATTTATTCTATTTAATTTACTATTCATTAGGTAGGTATATGACTCAAAAGGAATCGAAGGCCCGCCAGGCAAAACCTCGGAAAAAGGTAGTTGTTTTAAACCCATTTTTCATTTATTACATACTTAATGATTTCTTATATTTACGTTGACGGGGGATGGAGATCTGAGATGACTGACGTCCCGATGTCAATGTTAACCCCACAGAATTTCGTTATATTAGGTGTTCTGTGGTTAACCCGGAGTACCTTCAGCTTTTTAATTATTGTTTATGGTCCGAGCTATGCAGAAAGAACTAAGTAAGTTCATTCTTCATTCATATAAGACATCGGGACATCAATCACCTCAATCCCCGTGACCATGGGTGCTGGAAAGCACCCGAAACGTCGGGAATTAAAGATCATTTAAAATTAAACGCGATATAATCCGTAAAAGTAGTTTTAATCAATATTACATACTTTATTTATGAATACTTATATTTGTTTTAAAATTTTAATTCGGTAATCATAAATATCATAAAACTAAAACGCTAGTACTGCATTATTATTATTGATTATTTATTATGAGTATTCATGCAAAATATTAATTGTGCATCTTTGTTTCAGAAAATCTGAAAGCTAAAATACTAAAATTGAAAAGCTAAAACTTTAAAACGTAGTCACAAATATTTTTACACTAATAAACGTTAGCACTTGCTAAAATAAAACTAGATCTTATATCACATATTGAAATTTATTAAAAGTTAGAAAAAGGTACCAGGGCAGGCCTTGTTCAGTGCGGACTAGGATATGCCAAGGCTAACAATAAATATCTGCAAGATTACAATGATATAAAAAGCTTACTAGTTTTCTAGCTTACTTAGACTGTGTTAACTTATATGGTTATGCCATAATGCAAAAGCAAGCTACAGGAAATTTCAGATTTTAAGGTAGTGATTAAAATATTAAATTTTGATATTAGCGGTTTGTCTGTTAATTCTGATACCAGATGTATTCTTAAAGCAGATCTTCATTATCCATCCGACATTCATGACGTGCACTCTGATTTTTTATTTTTGGTCTACTAAAGTGCAGCTTAAGGATAAGTTTAAGTATATTTGGATACAGAATGGTAAAATATTATTACGAAAAAATGAGCAAGAGAAAAAAGTTGAAAGTGTAGGATGTGAGAGTGATATAAATACAATTATTAAGAACTTGGAGAGTCAAAACACTGAGTAAGTCTTTAATTATTACACATTTACATTGGATTAATGGACTTTCAAGATATTGAATATAAGACATTTGTTAACTTACAACTATGGCAAAGCTACTTAGTAAAAAATAATAATTCAATAAATTTCATACATATAAATATTCGTTCGTTAAGAAAAAACTTCAACGAACTTTCTATTCTTATAAATAATTGCTTGACATACCTAGATGTAATTTGTCTCACAGAAATAAATATCAAAAAGGATGAGGTATATCAATTTGAGATGAAAGGTTATCACTGTTACTCTTACACTTGAGAAGAAAAACGAGGAGGTGGAATTATTATATATGTGAAAAATAGCATGCACTTTGAAATCCTTCAAAACAATACCCGAACATTGTATAGTGAAATTATAAAAGGGCAGTTGAAAATTGAAGACCGCGAAATATACATGTTCAAATAAAAACTCTTTTATTAACGAAATAGAATCCATAATACTCACGATACCATCTCGTAAGGAGATTGTCTTTATGGGAGATTGTAATATCAATATATTGGAGGATGCAATGGATAACTCGTCAAGTCTTTACTTAAATACCCTTAGTGACTTAGGCCTACAGTGTGGAATTCGAGATGTAACACGCGAGGTGGTGGTTGCGGAGCGGCGGGTAACGTCATGCATCGACCATGTCTTTGTGCGTACTGCTAGCCCGAATAGCCTAGTTGCGTATGTATTATTGTGCATGTCTCTGATCACTACTTAACGGGACTTACTATGGTGGGAGGGAGACGGGACAAAGTTTCATTACCTCCTGAAGTATTGGACAATAATGCTATAAAATGCAAACTACGTACTGTGGATTGGAATGATATCGCTAAAATCAATAATCCTACTGAGCAATATTACAAACTCTGTGAAATTTTTAGCAACATTTACGCGACCTCTAGAAAAGTAATACGTAGCACGTCCCGTGAAACAAATGCCTGGGCGAGTACTAAACTAGTTCCAATGATGGAACACAAAGATAAATTATTTAAAAAATGGAAATCTAACCCAAAATCTTCAACATTGCGCTTAGAGTACACTACATATCGGAATAAAGTTTGTCGGATGATTAATGTTGCTAAAAATCACAAAAACGAGAAAGTATTAGCGATTGTAATGGTGACATGCGTAAGGTGTAGAGCTGCGTAAATAATTGGTTGGGTAGGTCAATGTCAACTCCAGATCATGTTATAGAAAAATACTTTTTAAAAGATAAGGTAACGATGGAACACATCTGTAATAACTTTTGCTTAACTTTTACACAAGAAATTGAACAATTAAAATCGAATCATTTATGTCATAGATATTTCTTTGATAGAACTAGTTATGTAAAACATTGCAATGTAAGTTTTTATTTTAGAAAAGTCGAGGGGAAGGATGTATGTAAAGTTATTGACTCCATGGACTGCAACAAGTCACCAGGTATTGACGGTATTCGGGTACGGGACTTAAAATTAGTAAAGGAGTATATCAGTCCTATTTTAGCTTCATTAATAAATAATTGCATTTGCAAAGGTATTTATCCTGATCATTTGAAAACTGCAATCATCCGACCTAATTACAAACATGGATCACACAAAGAATATACGAACTACAGACCAATTGCAATATTAAGTATCGTAAATAAAATATTTGAAAAAGTATTGATCAAACAAATCGGCATGTTTCTTGAAAAAAATAAAATTTTAACAGAATTTCAATTTGGGTTTAGATTAAACGAAAGTACAACAACGGCCTTGACAGCATTTTCAGATGATGTAAACAACTCGTTAAATAATAAAAATATCGTAGTAGCTCTATTTATAGATTTCAAAAAGGCGTTCGATACATTGGAACATTGAGTGCGTGTTGCAGGCCATGGATGAATGTGGAATAAGAGGTCCAGTGAAAGCTTGGTTTAAAAAATATCTAGAAAATAGAAATATTGTTGTTCGTGTAAATCGAGTGGATAGTGGGATAGGAAAAGTAAAATTTGGTGTACCGACTGGCTCTGTGTTTGGCCCAATCGGATATATAATGCACGTCAACAGCATGATAAATGTCATCAAGAATTGTAGAACATACATGTATGCTGACGATACCTGCCTTGTGTATAGTGGAAAAAATAGTAGCCAGATACAGTTAAAAGTGCAGCAGGATTTAAACAATTTATTAAAGTGGTTCCACGACAATGGCATTATTATGAACTTGATTAAAACCAAATTTATGATAATATCATCACCCAATAACCGTTATAGAAAAACAGTAGACATAGCTCTTATGGGTCACACTTACGATTGCCTGCGCACTGACCAGTCAAGCTCTGTCTGCCGTTGCGAAAAGCTACAGTGTGTAACGAACTATAAATACTTAGGGTTGGTTATAGATAATCGTTTTTCATGGGATTTACATGTTGAATTAGTGTGTTGTAGTGTGTTGGCTTAGGGCAGTACTAGATAAACTGAATCATATAAAATATGTTGTGAATCGAGGAATCATGTATATGCTGTATTATGTCCTAGCAGACGCAACGATCGGATATGGCTTAGGTGCATATGGACTTACATTCCCAACATATCTTAACAAAATAAAGACTATACAGATAAGGTTTTTAAAGATATTAGTTGATACTAAAACGAAAATTGCTATAGATAAAAATTATGAAATGTTATTTAAAATTTGCAAAATTATTCCCATAGACATGAAAGTAAAATCCATTATCATATTAGAACAGCATGGTATGGTAACATTTAGGACACCTAGGACATGTATAATGCCGAAGCGCCAAATTACTCAAAGGAGGAAATATCTCATACCTAGGGCTGAAAATTACTTTAGACGCATTGAGTTACAATACCTATAGAGTCACAAACAGACAAATAAAATGTCCGCGCCAAAACTCGGCGCACGCTGCGAAGTGCGCAGAGTTTTTGTTTAGTTGTAAGGCGACCACAATCCTCGTACAACGTCCGCGATGCCAAAGTGTTCGGTGATTTCCTGCCCAAATAACAGCAGACACGTTCGAAAAAAGGATGGTGTTTCATATTTTAGGTAAGTATCATACCAAATTTACGTATTTATGTATCCACAGTGCATGTTTTCATTTAAATTTCAATAATTTTCATTTTATTAGCAAACTAAATCACTCACCGCCGACCGCGCGGCGCCGCGATAACGTGCCCTTGAGTGAATGATGATGACATTGCATACGAGCGACTTTGAACATTGTACAAGCAGGTTAACGTCTAAATTCGAGCAAATGTCATTTTGAACTATATAATATCAAAATATATAGGTATATGGAACGGCGCTCGGACATTTTTTGAGTATTGTCAGTCAGAGATTGTGACTCTATAGGTATTGTAACTCAATGTTTAGACGGCGTACAAGGCAATGGATAACTCCAAATTTGTATAATGAGGTAGCGGATATATATGACGAAAGCATAATAAAGGTGCAGCAAATTATCTGTCGTTGTGTCCAGAGTGGTGAATGTTTCTTTAATTATTTTGTGTTAATTTAAATAGCCATAAGTACCAGATATTGTTATGAAGGAGTGTGAAACGATGAACTGTTGTGTTGCCGACAAACTGGCTTACAGTTTGGCAAAATTTAAAATACAAATAATGTACACTTTTTATAAAAATAAATTAAAAAAAATTACCATTTTCCCCTAAAAAAGTTGTTCCTTTTGGTAGTAAGGCTGCTCAATTAACTGCCATTCTTTCTGATAAATAAAGGTATGTTGTACATTATATTATTTTTCTTCCTTGCACAACTTCCTTATGGAATCGGCTACCACCAACGAGTTTTCTGAAATCATACGACTGAATTACCTTCAAGAAAAGAGCCTATACTTTTTTAAACTCCCGCAACGCACCTGCGACCCTGGTGTTGCAGTTGTTAATGTGCGGCGGTAGTCACTTACCATCAGTGGGGCCGTACGCTCGTTTGCCCCCTCTTATTATGTAATTTACGTGGTGGAGCCATGTTGTTTCGTATAGTGAGTTTGGACAACCAGAAATATAGTATATATGTGTGTGTGTATGTGTGTGTGTGTGTGTGTGTGTGTGTGTGTGTGTGTGTGTGTGTGTATGTGTTACATACATGATATTATATTATTATTTATATTTTTCTGTGACACTTAACACACACTAACTAAATGTCCAACGTTTTTAAACTTATCACCCAAGGAGCGCTATTCGGTTATTTGTGATAAAAACGTTGGCTTTAATAGTTTGCATGTTGGACACGAGACACGACGTTAAGCAATGCAGATCAAATTTTCTGTGTCGAACGTGCAACAAAGATCACCATACGGTAATTAATTTCGATAATCAATCTTATGTAGGTGCTACCGAGACAGCTGATCCGCATGACAGCTCCGCTTCACTCCCTCCCACAGCGTACGAGCCCGCTACGTCGAACGGTTCTCAGCTGGTTATGACGTCGGTAAATCACAATACTCGCGACGCTAGCGAGCAATCTAGTTCTGCGCTCGTGCGCCGTCGCTACGAACGAGTACAGTGCTACTGTCTCACAAACTAAATAGATATACTGTCAACAGCGCTCATCGATGTTTACGTAAATAATCACAAGCGATCGACCGTGGGTTGTCTCACAGATTCGGGAAGCCATCTGTTTTATTAGTGAAGCATGCATACAGCGTTGGGGTTTAACGAGAAAACATGGCAATATTTCTCCTGTTCACGGTATTAATGAAAACAAACCGGTCTATCCAAAAGGCTTAGTTTCGTGCTATATTACACCTAAAAATAAAACACAACCTTCGGTACAAATCAATGCCTTAATCTTACCGAAGCTTATTACTACACAAATGCCTTCTTGTAAATTACCTTATAAGGAATGGTCACACATTAATTAACCAGTAGAAATGTTGCTTGGAGCGGACATACTTCCCCAACTTCTATTACATAACAGGTGATCGAGCCGCTGGTACACCCATAGCAATAAATAGTATTTTAGGATATTTGCTGTTAGGCAAGCTAGATTTTAATATTCAGTCCAAAGTTTCATTCCCTGTTCAAGTGTTACACAGCTCTGTTAACGATGAATTTGATCTCAAGCGGTTTTGGGAAATAGGATCAATTACAGAACAAAGGTTACAAAAGTCACTCCCGATGAAGTTTTATGCGAAACAATTTTTGAAAACACGCATACGCGTAATGATTCAGGAAGATATGTAGTCGCTCTGCCTTTTAAACCTAACGCTTTGCCTCTTGGTGAGTCGCGTGATATTGCTATCGCCAGATTTCGCAGATTAGAATATAAGCTTGAGCGCAATCCACCACTGAAATACAGCTATCATGCATGCCTACTGGAGTACTTGCATCTAAATTACATGGAGCCTTGTGATGGCCCTTCACCAAAATCTGGTGGCTCGTATTATATTCCACACCACTGCGTGGTGAAGGAATCTAGCGAAACAACAAAGATGCGAGTGGTCTACTATACAGGTTGTAAGACTACCAACGGGAGCTCCCTGAACGACGTTTTATTTACAGGACCCAAACTTCATCTGGATATAATCGACTATTATATTGAATTACTAACTATATATTGAAGTTTCGAATTCATTCTATTGCCTTCATAACTGACATTAAACAGATGTACTGCAACATTTTAGTCCGTGATACAGACAGAGATTTTCAGCGTTTCGTATGGCGTACTTCTCCTGACGAACCTATACACGATTGTCGTCTTCGTACTGTAACTTTCGGAGTAAGTTCCTCGCCTTACCTTACACTTCGTACAATGTGACAGCTTGCGCTTGATGAAGCCCCGCGCTTTCCACGTGCTTCTCATGTCATAAAAAATGACATATTCGTGGATGACATAGTGTCATGTGACAATACGGAGGCAGAAGTTCTGGCTCTACAACAGGAGTTAATAAACATATGTCAGGCTGCCGGCTTCACTCTTCACAAGTGGCACAGTAACTCGCCGGCATTACTCGCTGCGGTTCAGCCCACAAGTTCTCATGGTGAGCGGCACCATAACGTACCTTTTGCGGAGATGGAAAATGTGGAGTGGAATCCCCATTCAGATTCATTTACTTTCAGTGTCCAAATTGCCTCTAACAAATGTACTAAGCGATCGATTCTATCAGAAATTGCTAGAATTTATGACCCACTTGGCCTTGTATCGCCAGTCACCGTTTTTGCTAAACATTTAATCCAGTTGTTATGGATAGCACGTGTAGGTTGGGATGTACATCCACCCCAAGATATAATAAATTCATGGGCCAATTTTACTAATGAGCTCCCACTCTTATCAAAAGTAATTTTTCCGCGTCGTCTATCTTCGCGTGCACGGAGACATGGGTGCAGTGCACACTTATCTTCTTCTAGCTGAAACACGTGTAGCGCCTACTAAACGTATGTCCATACCACGTCTAGAGCTCATGGCGGCTCTATTATTATCTCGATTAATGAAATTTGCTTTAAACATTTATGGGAATCGCATACCTCGCGATCAGATATACGCGTGGTCGGATTCATCTGTGGTACTAGCGTGGTTGCGTTCTTCTCCACACGAGTGGAAAACCTTTGTTTCCAATCGCATAACAGAAATTATAAGTAATATTCCGTATTGTCGTTGACGGCATGTTCTGTCTGCAGATAATCCGGCAGACGCAGCTTCACGTGGAATGCTTCCCGCCAATTGTTTTAAATCACATCATATGGTTCCGCGGTCCTCACTTTTTACAAGAGGACAAGACTACTTGGCCTGTTTCCGAAGTTACCCGGACACAAGAAGAAAAACAGAACATTGCAATTGTTTCCAATCCGTGTACTTCTTCTTCCACTAACGAAGACGTAGAAATTATATCACGTTATTCATCCCTGGGTAAACTGGTTCGTATCACTGCTATGTTATTCCGTTTCTATAATAAATGTAAAAAGGTCCAAACTCCTCTTTCTAAACACATTTCCGTAACCGAGTTCAATTTTACTTCAAATCGACTTATATTCCTTATTCAACATTCAATATTTCGTGATGACATTTATAACCTTTCTAAGGGAAAAGTCCCATCGAATTAAATAAGACGTTTAAATCCCTTTATTGACTCAACCAATTTTCTTCGCGTAGGTGGGAGGATACATAAGTCCCTCTTACCATTTGATTCAAAACATCAATTAATTTTACCTAAAAAACACCCGTTAACGATTCAAATTATTAATTACACTCATGAATCTCACTTACATGCCGGTGCGCAGAGTACCCAATACATACTTCTACAAAAATATTGGATCTTATCCGGTCGTGACGTCATACGGCAATGTATTCATCGCTGCGTCCGTTGTTTCCGAGCACGTCCCGTGCGGCGTGCGCCCGCAGTCCAGCATGGGTCCATTGCCTGCCGCACGCTTGCGACCTGAACGTCCCTTCCTTAAAACCGCCGTAGATTTCGCTGGTCCTTTCTACGTCCGAGCTAACAAAGTAAAAAATGCAAAAATAGTAAAATGTTACGTGTGTGTATTTGTATGCATGTGCGTCAAGGCCATACACCTCGGAATAGTTACGGAACTTACAACAGAGGGTTTCTTAGCGGCATTACGACGCTTCACATCACGCCGAGGTCTATGTAAGGATATTTACTCCGACTGCGCTAAGAATTTCATCGGCTGTGACGGATATCTAAAGGACTTGTATGCCTTCCTTCGGAATGACTTGTACAGTATAAGGCGCGCTCCAGAACAAGACTCTGGAGGAAGGAATAACATGGCATTTTCAGCCACCGTATGCAAGTCATTTTGGTGGACTTTTTGAAGCGGGCGTCCGAGGTCCTCGTATTCTAACCTATGACGAGATGCACACCCTATTGTGTCAAATAAAGGCAGTGCTAAATTCGCGTCCGCTCTGCGTGTTGAGCTCCGATGCCCAAGATCCCCTCCCTTTAACTCCGTCTCACTTTTTGATAGGTGAACCGCTAACAGCAATCCCCGACATTTCGCATGTGGATGAAAATCCGAGTAGATAAGTCAGGTGGCATTTAGTACAACAATCGGTTCAACGTTTCTGGAAAAAATGGAGCTTCGAGTATTTGCATGAAGTTCAGCAACGTTGACGGACTTGACGGACTTGACGGAACTTGACGGACCCAAACATTACATCATATTTGATAGACCACAAATCCTCGCGAAAGAACACCGATTCCTATCAAGGATGATACGTGAGGCTATTGAAATTATAAAACGTCCTAATTTCAATAGAGAAGGAGGCTGGGTACTACCACCTGCTTGGGATCCTATAATCGATAAAATTAAAACTAAACCCAAGCATACCACTGCAAGATCTCAGGACATAGTCAGTTCATTTTGCATAGATCGGACCATAAACAATAGTTAAAAAAAGCTGAAGGTACTCCGGGTTTAACAATGACATTGGGACGTCAGTCATCTCAGTCCCCCGTGACCATGGGTGCTGGAAAGCGCTCGAAACGTCGGGAATTAAAAATAATAGTAAAATAAACGCGATAAAATCCGTAAAAGTAGTTTTAATTAAATATTTCCTATTGAAAATGTTATGAATTGTCTCTCGTAATATTATCCCTTATGTTTGCTAAACCACTGAACCCAATATTAGCAAATACGTCGTCTATATGTAATCTTAAACCAGTAATCAAAACCATGATGAATAGATTCGTAGCTGATCTATGTGTAAACTGATACTAGTTAATGGTAGCTTGACATCTAAACAAGCCTAATTCTAGTTAATTCTCGGACTACAAAATATATTTATTACAGCCATTGTTAATTGAATCATTAAAACTGTTCCATGATATATAACCAGACGTCAACATTTTTGAGCCCAGAATTGTGTGGCCAACCCACTAATACTAATTCCAATTATAGCTCGACCGGGGATGGCTAATCGGGAAAAGAACCCACGCTCTCACAGAACACCGACGTAGAAAAGCAAAAATATAAATACCTATGTGCAGTTTCAACTCCCTGTCTTCCACTACTTGGTTTAGCCGTTCTTTGTTCAAATGTTAAATTTATTTCCCTAGATTGTTAGCATCCGAATAGATACTATGTGAATAATCTTGAAACAAACTTATTTGTATTAACTATAAAGATGTGATCTTATCTTTGTTTAGTTATTTAAGTAAGAGAACTTGACTATTGCTCTCAGACGTTTGCCGTAGGAGAAGTTGAATAAATTAATATTTCATATTTTTCTATTTATTCATTATTATCGACATTTTCCTCGTAAAAGAGAAAATAGCTAATTTAAGTAATAAAGTAGTTTTTACATAACAGTGTCACGAACTATCGGTAAAAATAAAGCGCTTTCAGCGCTTAAACGTCCATGAGTGAAAAACTTCAGTAACAGGCGGCAGCTTCAAAGGGAACTGCAACACAAAAACGGTGCTAAGAGGATTTTAAAAACTAAGCCGTAACTTGATCTGTCAGCTGTGACTCAGTAACGTAGCTCGTAGCGTCATTGTACAATATACTAATATTTTTTATATTATTTAAGCCAATACTTGTCTATTATCCCATCTGATACCAAATTTTGTTACATAAGCCCGGTGCATAAATTTACTGCTGTGTGGAAAGAGGTGAGAGGAATAAAGAAAGAAAGAAAATTTTTTTGCAACACGCCACAAACATCTTTAGGTACTTAAATTGAAAGCTATTTATGTTTTGTGTTCATAACAACATAAATATCTTTTAAATAATACTAGTTTTTACGGATTTTATCGGGTATATTTAACTTTTTAAATACCCGACGTTTCGAGCACTTTACAGCACCCATGGTCACGGGGGAAACTGAGATGTTCAACATTTAGATGTCATAGTTAACCGCGGTCACCATAGATTAAAATTATTAATTTTTGTTCTATGCAGTACGAACTTATAGTATCTCGAAGTCGATTTTAATTTTATTAATTAAAAATTAGGCAGCCCTTATTGCAGTAACCCGGTTGGTGGACTCTACAGAATTAATAATTCATTTATAGGGTAATGTTGGCGTCGCGCCTATAAGAATATTTCAATTTATTAGTTAACCGATTACGAATAGCTTCTAAAAAGCAAATTATCAAGCAACAATGTTCCGATAAGAAAATGCTTAGTTGAATCTTAAAGAAATATCGAATAAATGATATGAAGGTCTTGGGTTCGACTCCCAGGCCGGAATAGTTTATCGTTTTCTTAGTAATATCTTTTAATAAATTCATATAGGGAATCCTTAAGATATAAATTATGTTACCGGATTTGTTCCCCGGTTGAAATCATCTTTCCAATGACGTTAATTTAAAGAAATATTAAAATAAAATTATGTTACCGTATTTGTTCCCCGGTCGAGATGATCGCTGTGCATAAGTAGAATTAATGGAAATTAATTGCATAAGTATTGTCTTATATGAGTTTGATATGTTTTGTATGAAAACAAATGCCTATTTTCAACGTTTGATTGATTCATGAAATATTTTGTCTATGTTATCTGATAAGAAACATGATAACTGATAAGATTCTGATGAGAAATAGTTTTCAACGTTTGAGAATTGTGTAGAAGCATTTATTCACCTAGTATTGTTGATATTAGACTTTCCATTTTTACTGATAGTCGATAGCCGTGCAAAAGTTGGTTGTTCAAATAGTGTGAGATCATAGACGCACGCTAGCCACGTACTTAGGAGGCCAAATATGTAGAAATCTAAATATTTGCAATTACAGCAATTTATGTAAAAATGACTTGTAAAACATTTCAGATTGATTGTACGTGCAAAAGAGGTGAATTCTGTGTTATTTTTATGTGAAAATTCTTGTGAATAAGTGAAATAACGATAGTTTTGTATAAGAAATTTAAAAGTATTTTAATAGTGAAATGTATAGAGAAAATGTAAATTAAACTATTGTTTTAGTTAAGATATGTATAATTTCAAGTGGAAAACATTGTTTTGACTTTCTATGTTAAATATTTAAGAAATTTCAACTTTGAACATATGGGTAAAATAGGCATATTTTGTTAAATAAATAAAAGGTTTTTTGTGATATGAAAATGTAATGTATATCGTAGTATAGATATTTTTTGTGCTATCTTTATAAGTAAATTGTATAAATTTATGTCTTATACAAATAAAGTTATTGAGAAAACCGTGAGAGAGTGATAGAACAAATTGATGTAATTGAGTTGCGCAAGCGCACGAATGGCGCAGCTCACTTTCGCGTATAGCTCTGGGGTAGCTCAGTAAACGAGTTTTCTTGCAATTCGTTCGGGAAAGTTCGGGAAAAAGTGCAAGACCAGCAGTCAATAAGAAGAAAGAAAAAGTGTAGGGAAGTGATAGGGAAAAGTAATTACTTTCTCACGGAACGGTTTGAAGATAATTGCTGTTTTATTCCCAAGAAATTCGTCCCTCAAAATTATATAGACCACATCGAAGAATTAAGGCGTTGGGACCGGGACGACTTCTGAAGACCCGTAATCCCCGCCTGAACCTATTTTCTGAAAAGGAAGAGGTTATCGCCCTTGTGTGTTACTCCGTTGCGGAGATCACATACGTTGTTCCCGAACCCAACGTAGGCGTTATAGGAGGCCGGATCGAGAGAAGCCTCGATTCCTCCCTTCTGTTTCTTAGTTTAACGTTTACGGCACGCCCTGGTCCCTTTTCAAGTGGTCCTTCGAAGCAGGATCAAGGAACCAGCGGTGGACTGCCCGATTCCTTTTCAATTGGTCCTTCGCAGCCAGGATTAAGGAACCAGCATTGGACTGCTGGTTATGGAAAAAGAAGACCTTCGGAGCCGAGTGAAGATCAGCAACCGAAAGAAGCCGGAGGTTTGAGCTGAAGCAACATGATCAAAGGCCAGAAGACCAGGTCAGCGCAGTAGGACTGGACCTGGAACTACCGGAAGAAGGAAAACCGGGATTGCGGCTTGGGGCGTGTGCTCGCATGGGGCACGTATCGTAGCCAGGCGCAGGTGCCTTGTGAAGGCACTCATCGTGGCCAAGCAGGGCTTGGCATTTTTCCTGTCGGGCAAGCGTGTCCGGCATTTCCTGTCGGATGACCGTGTCCGGCATTTCCTGTCGGGTCATCAGAGGGTGCAATAAGAAGAAGCATCCACCGCTGCTGCTGCCAGGCGAGGGTGCTCGTGGGCACGTGACTGCATCGTAGCCGGAGGAGGGCGCTTGGACGACGCGTCACCGGCGACTGGGCGACGAAGCGCAGCATACATCCCGACCACCTAACGGTGCCAAACGGTCGGGCTCTGGCACAACACCTTCGGGTGGAGCAGTTCTCTCGAGCGAGACTGCGCTTGCACTACCGCTCGACTGTTTCGTCATATTCCTTGGCGGGACAGTTCCTAAACCTTTCCTCCATTCCATTCCTGCACGACTCCATCCCTGGACGGCTCACCTCGGTAGGCCCCGTTCAGGATTGATTGGGCTGATAGGGCTGTCAGGGTGGTAGTAAGGTTGAAGGGTTGGGAGATAAAGGGGGGGAGGGGTAGTGGGGTTAGGTTGGGGTGTAGAAGGGTTATAGGTAAGGGGTTGTAGGGACCGTAGGGACAGTTAGGGACCGTAGGCCAACAATCACCTTCCTGCAAGATGAAGAAGGCACAAGACCAGACAGATAGAAGCGAAGGAAGCAGGACAAGAACAGGGCTCTCAAGAAAGGCTAAAGAGGTGGAATCATCTGGAGCGACCACAGCTACTGCTTCGAGTGGGGCAACTCCTTCAAGTGGAGCCACCAGCGATACGTCCACATGCTCGTGGGACTCAGGGACGTCCATGGCAACAACGAGCAACAGGACGGACACCAGTGGTACGCAGGCCAGCACCGCACAACAATCCGTTATATCCAGGAGTGAAACGGTAGCCGAAAAGGTAGGTCAAAGGACCGAAGAAGCGGCATCGTCAAGGACAGTAATCGGGCACACTAGTGACAAAGGGTCACAGAGAGGTAGTAGGTCATCGCGATCGGTGAGGCTGAAAGCCGAATTAGAGGCGCGGATTAAATTCGAACGCTCAGAGCTCGAACGAGCACAGGCAGCTGCTGCCTTAGCCAAGTCTCAATTGGAGTTGGCACGACTCAACCGAGAAGAGGAGATCGACTCGAGTGAGGATGATGAAGAGCGGAATACTCAGGTGGAACCTTCCGTAAGGAGTTGGGTTCAGCAGACCATAATGAGCGCGCCGGTTAGTGTAACGCAACCCGACATTACTGATAAGGAAGCGTGTAAAGGATCACGCCGCAAAGGGGCGGAGACCGAGTGCAACCAAGGAAATGCACAGAAAACACACGCGAGTGAGGTGTCAGAATTGACCGAAGCGATTGTGAGTGCAATAAAGATAGCGGGAAAAGATAAGTCTTCCCAGCTTCATTTCCTCCAGGAATTACCGGTGTTCGATGGAGACCCGGGTGAATGGATAAATTTCAAAACGGTGTTTGAAGACACAAGAAGCCAATTTTCAGGGGTGCAGAATGTCGCACGCCTTAGGAGGGCATTAAAGGGCACCGCTAAGGAAGCGGTTAAGTCGTTGTTGTTTACTTTGTGTGAACCTGAAGAAATAATGAACGCTCTCGAAAGAAGATTCGGTAGGGTTGAGATGCTCATTCTAGCCGAAATCGCGAATGTAAGACGTATGCCAAGATTGGCAGAAGATTGCCGGAATATAGGATCCTTTGCAAGTCGTATTACGAACGTGGTTGTCACAATACAAGCGTTGAATCAACCACAGTATTTATACTCACCGGAGTTAGTAAACCGCATAGTAGAGAAACTTGGAACTACGATTAAATTTAAATGGTTTGAATATCGAGCTCAGCATCCTTTGGAGCCAGAGTTACAGAAGATGGCCAAGTTTTTAAATTTATTGCGTGAACAATTCGGAACGTCCTAAAGCAATGAAAATGTGCCTGAAAAACGGAAGCGTCCTGAATTCAGGAAGCAAACTGTACACACCGCAAGGGGGTCTGTACGCAACCGTTTCAAGAGCGAGCGCTATGAGCACCGAAGTAATACGAGCGAGCGTCTAGAACGCCGGAATAATAAAGGGCACAACCGACAAGTGGTTATGATAACCCAGGATAAGCCGGTAAGTCGGGTAACACATAAGTGTGTTATATGTAACAAGGAGCACTCTATAGTGAGTTGTTACAAGTTCAAGGACATGAATAATCGCGAGAAATGGGACGTGGTTAAAAAAGCTAAAGTATGTTTTCGATGTTTGTCACCTAACCATAGGAGGTTAGAGTGCAGAGAGAAAAAATGTGGTGTAGAGGGATGTAGAATGTCACATCATCGAATGCTACACCGATACCCCAATAAAAATACCTCGCCGCAAGGGGACGAGGGGGGTAAAGAGGCTCAAATTACAACTGTTAGTACAGTGAATGCACTGGCATGTGCATACTTAAAGATTATACCGGTCGAGTTGTATGGACCTAGAGGAAAGGTCAAGACAACAGCTCTTCTGGATGAGGGATCGACCATGACACTCATAGAGGAGTGGATGGCTAAGAAGTTAGCGCCTCGCGGACGTAAAGGGGAATTACATATTGAAGCCGTGGGAGGTAAGCGAAATAACGACGACAGTTCGTATCGCTTAAACGTTAAGATAAAAAGCATTTTCTCGAACGACTTAGAAGAGATAAGTGTACAAACAATTAAGTCACTTAACCTTTCTCCGCAGTCAGTAAGCCGAGAATTATTGCAACGGTGTTCTCATTTGACACCCATTAAGGACGAGTTGATGTATGAGAGGTCCAGACCTACCATACTAATTGGCCAGGACAATTGGCATCTCAAAGTTACTCGTGAATTAATTTCAGGAGGTAAGAACCTACCTGTAGCATCGCTCACTAAACTTGGATGGGTTTTACATGGTCACATATCGGGTGGTATTAAACCAATCAAGATTGTTAACCACATTTCCACCAAGAAGGAGGAGGACATGGATAAGTTGATCAAAGATTATTTTAGTTTGGAATCTCTGGGAGTGTCTGCGAGAAAGCCCGCGAACGACCCAGAAGAACGAGCTTTGAATATTTTGAGCAAAACGGTACGTCGTATACCTAATAATAGGTACGAGACTGCTTTGTTATGGCGCACAGACAATGAGTGCATGCCGTCGAATAGAGCGCAGGTTGAAAGTCGCCTGTTTAATATCGAAAAGAAGCTCGGCAAAAATAGCGAGTTGGAAAAGGAATATGAGAAGCAAATTGAAAATCTCATCGTTAACGGTTACGCAGAGAAAGCGAACCATATTTCCATTTCCCCACGCACGTGGTATCTTCCTCACTTCGCAGTGACTCACCCACAAAAAAAGAAAATAAGAATAGTTTTCGACGCCGCCGCTAGGACGGGCGGACGTTGTCTTAATGTTGCATTGTTAACCGGACCGGACTTATTGAAGTCGTTGTTTTGAGTTCTACCACGTTTCAGAGAAGGAAGCGTGGCAGTAATGGCAGACATTAAAGAAATGTTCCTGCAAGTGAAAATCCGGGAAGAAGACAGGGATAGCCTTCGATTCTTATGGCGGCACAATCGTGACGCGCCACCGGAAGAGTATAGAATGACGTCACTCATATTTGGAGCGGCATCATCACCATGCATCGCTATGTATGTGAAGAATAGAAATGCGCAGGACAACGCACATATCTATCCAGAAGCAGCTTCCGCTACGGAAAGCAATTTTTATATGGATGACTATCTACAGGCATTTCCCGACGTGACGACGGCCGAAAGGATAGTAAACGATATGTATGAATTACATAAACGTGCTTCTTTCCAACTGAGGGGATGGGCTAGCAACCGAACCGAAGTTTTATGTAAAATGGAAAATAAATATAAGAGCGACAGTGCTTCGCTGGGAGATAAAGAGCACACAGAGCGCTCTTAAGGTTTGATTTGGAATATCAAACGGGATATAATAAGTTTCTCCATAAGTCTTCGTAACACACCGGAAGAGGTGATGGAAGGTTTACGACCGCCTACGAAGAGGGAGATAACTAGCGCTGTGATGTCAGTCTTCGATCCTTTGGGACTCGCATCACCAATAACGATTCAAGGGAAGTCGCTGATCCAGCAAGTATGGAGGACAGGCATCTCTTGGGATGAAGAAGTCTCACACGAATTACACGTGTTATTTTGTAAATGGATATCGGAAGTGAAGAAATTAGGTCATTTAGAAGTACCTAGACCCGTTGCTGAAGGCGTCGGCAAGGGAGAGTTACACACCTTCACGGATGCTAGTGAAAAAGCATACGCTGCCGCGGTGTATTACGTCACCACGGACGAGCTAGGAGAGAGGCGGATTACGCTGATCGCCGCAAAGGCAAGAGTAGCGCCGCTGTAACCAATTTCGATTCCAAGGCTTGAATTGCAAGCAGCTCTTATGGCCAGCAGACTAGCTGCATCAGTTATTGAAGAGAGCAAGTACGAGATATCCGAGAGAGTATTTTGGACGGACTTACGTACAGTGTTAGCGTGGATTAAGTCAGATCCTCGCGCTTTTAAACCATTCGTTGCTCATCGATTGGCTGAGATCGAAGATCACAGTAAGCCATGTGAATGGCGATGGGTTCCAACGTCACAAAACGTGGTAGACGACGCCACTAGAAATTTTCCTTCCACCTTCGATGTAAGTCATCGCTGGTTTCAAGGACTTGAATTCCTCAGGAAAAGTCCTGATTTATGGCCCAAACAAGTGGACACCATAAATAGCTTAGAAACGGGTAAAGAAAAATCGCCAAAAGGCGTAAATGCGCTGAGAAAGCAAGAACCGTTAAGTCTACCCGACTACGGACGATTTAGCAGCTTTAAGAAATTCCTTGGGGCAACTACACGCACCTTACAAGCGGTAGAAAAATTCAAGAGTTTAAGAAAGTCGGTTAAAGGACCCGACAACGCAGCCGAAAAGTCGGTTATGTGTTCCAACGAAGTTTTAGCAAAGTCGGTTAAAGGACCCGATAGCGCGTTGGACATAGCGCTCTTGAAAAAAGCTGAATTATTAATTTGGAAGTTCGTTTAAGACGAGTGTTTTCATTTGGAAATAAAATGCTTGAAAGCAGGCAAAAGCGTTGAAAGAAGTTCACGCTTGAGTAAATTATCTATGGAAATAGGAGAAGATAACTTACTCCATTTAAATGGGCGTTTACCTTTTAAGTCTAATTTGACCGAGGAAAGTAGAAAACCTGTCGTATTAGACGGTAAACACGAAATCGTTAAAATGATGATTAGAGAAGTTCATCATCATTTTGGACATGCCAATCACCAGACGGTGATGAATGAGGTGAACCAAAAATTTGAACCTGAACCTGCGTAATGTAGTACGAAGTGTGTCACATCACTGTCAGTGGTGCAGGACATACAGGTCAAAGCCGCAGAACGTGCCACAAGGAAATATCCTCTGGAGAGAATAACTCACAATGAACCTTCACCTTTAAAGTTCATGGAACCTAAAGAAGGTGATATTGTCTTGATAATAGATCATTCGTTGCCACGAAATACGTGGCCCAAAGGCAAGATTAGTAGAACGCTACTGGGACCAGACGGTCACACTAGACTGGTTGACGTCATTACTAGCACAGGTATCTTGAGGAGACCTACATCCAGAATAATAGTCCTGGTACCCGCGACGCCTCCCGAATGATGGTGCTGATGCACGGGGGGAGAATAAGATATAATAAGATAGAAATAAGAATATTTCAATTTATTTGTTAACCGATTACGAATAGCTTCTAAAAAGCAAATTATAAAGCAACAATGTTCCGATAACAAAACGCTTAGTTGAATCTTAAAGAAATATCGAATAAATGATATGAAGGTCTTGGGTTTAACTCCCAGGCCGGAATAGTTGATCGTTTTCTTAGTAATATCTTTTAATAAATTCATATAGGAAATTCTTAAGATATGAATTATGTTACCGGATTTGCTCCCCGGTTGAAATCATCTTTCCAATGACGTTAATTTAAAGAAATATTAAAATAAAATTATGTTACCGGATTTGTTCCCCGGTCGAGATGATCGCTGTGCATAAGTAGAATTAATGGAAATTAATTGCATAAGTATTGTCTTATATGAGTTTGATATGTTTTGTATGAAAACAAATGCCTATTTTCAATGTATTGATAGTGTGAGATCATAGACGCACACTAGCCACGTACTTAGGAGGCCAAATATGTAGAAATCTAAATATTTGCAATTACAGCAATTTATGTAAAAATGACTTGTAAAACATTTCAGATTGATTGTACGTGCAAAAGAGGTGAATTCTGTGTTATTTTTATGTGAAAATTCTTGTGAATAAGTGAAATAACGATAGTTTTGTATAAGAAATTTAAAAGTATTTTAATAGTGAAATGTATAGAGAAAATGTAAATTAAACTATTGTTTTAGTTAAGATATGTATAATTTCAAGTGGAAAACATTGTTTTGACTTTCTATGTTAAATATTTAAGAAATTTCAACTTTGAACATATGGGTAAAATAGGCATATTTTGTTAAATAAATAAAAGGTTTTTTGTGATATGAAAATGTAATGTATATCGTAGTATAGATATTTTTTGTGCTATCTTTATAAGTAAATTGTATAAATTTATGTCTTATACAAATAAAGTTATTGAGAAAACCGTGAGAGAGTGATAGAACAAATTGATGTAATTGAGTTGCGCAAGCGCACGAATGGCGCAGCTCACATTCGCGTATAGCTCTGGGGTAGCTCAGTAAACGAGTTTTCTTGCAATTCGTTCGGGAAAGTTCGGGGAAGTTCAGGAAAAAGTGCAAGACCAGCAGTCAATAAGAAGAAAGAAAAAGTGTAGGGAAGTGATAGGGAAAAGTAATTACTTTCTCACGGAACGGTTTGAAGATAATTGCTGTTTTATTCCCAAGAAATTCGTCCCTCAAAATTATACAGACCACATCGAAGAATTAGAAGACCTGTAATCCCCGCCTGAACCTATTTTCTGAAAAGGAAGAGGTTATCGCCCTTATGTGTTACTCCGTTGCGGAGATCACATACGTTGTTCCCGAACCCAACGTAGGCGTTATAGGAGGCCGGATCGAGAGAAGCCTCGATTCCTCCCTTCTGTTTCTTAGTTTAACGTTTACGGCACGCCCTGGTTCCTTTTCAAGTGGTCCTTCGAAGCAGGATCAAGGAACCAGCGGTGGACTGCCCGGTTCCTTTTCAGGTAATGTATACGCTTTTACAACTTAATCCCAGAAAATGTACAAATTTGTCATTAAACAAGTTCAAATATTTTATTAAGGAAAAGTGTACAAAAAGGGTTATTATAATATCAAAGAATACATAAAAGAAAATAACCCCTGGGAATGAGGTGTCACCGCCATGCTGGTTCTATTAAAATTCATTTAAAAATTTTACAACCAAAATTATTTTAAAGTGTAAATATGTTTAAAGAAAGTCCCGCTGGGTTTCCTGCTGGTTCTTCTGAGGACAGAGGTATTTTCCGAACTAATAGTAAATAAAAAAATGTTTTTCAATAAGTATTATGTAGTAATCTATATTGAATAAAAATTATCCTATTCTATTCATTGCGAGTGCTGAAAATCGAGAGGCCAGAACAGTCTTCTTTAATAACCTGTATCAATCCACTACATCATATAAGGCTATGCGTCAACTGAGCTGCATAATATTGTGTTTAAAGTGAATGTAGAAAACCGGAGATCCTTTCAGAAGGTAACCATGGGTGCTATAGAGCACCCGAAAAGTCGGAAATTAAAATAAGTTAATTAAACGCGATAAAATCCGTATAAGTAGTTTTATTCAAATTGTAAAGAGAACTACAAATAGCTTATTACAGCAACTGGGCCTAACCATAATTTTTTATAATCGGATTTCATATTAATTCAAAGTTGTAAATAAATCTTATCAATAGCTTTAGAAATATATGAATACCCCGTTAGTACTCGTCCATAATACACATGACGATAGTAAATAGTAATAAAAATTAAATAAAGAAACTAAAACAAAAAAAACTGCAATATTCGCGTTGAAGCAAATACGAGTTATGGAAGCTCCTGCTCGACGAGTAAAAAATTCGGCCTACCTTCTTCCAAACATATCCCCATCCCTGCTGTCTCGCGCGCTGTGCGAAACAACTGGCTACTTGTTTTAGTCAGTCGTTAGTTTATAAAGATTTTGTAGGGCGCTGACTTAAGGCCTAGAACTTCGGTTGTGAGAGACCAGCGGACGTGCGCAGCGAACAGTTCCCTTTCCTCCAAGTGAATACAAAGCTTGGTAACACATGACAGAACCAAGTGTATTGAATTCTCCCCACTATCCTCTGGAATGGCACATAAGTCGACCGCGTTTGCAGACAACTCCTGGTCCGTATCATTTAAGTCGACTTGCAGCTGATTGACGGTCAACTCGAGTGTCAGGATTTTAATTTTGAATCTTCGAGAGCCATATTGCTTTTGTGAGTGCTCTTGTGAGCAATATGGCTCTCGAATGCTCCACCTCCAATGCTCTACCGGCTGGTAGAGCATTGGAGGTGGGCGGTGTTAGAATATTTACAACCCCATATCATACCGTGGGTACTGTTAGAGGCAGAGGTTCTTGACTTCTTCCTTAAGAAAATCTTTATCACCTCTTTCCATACTTACTTTCCATACATACTTTGAGACAGACAAAGGCTCGTAGAATAATTTTACGATTAATCGCCACATTTCAGCACCATATTTGTACCGAACATAAAACCATGGCGAGTACAGTCGAGACCCACTTGGCGATGCCTTCCGTCTTCAGGCTTTGTGGTAAAGGTAACGAGAAGACCTAATTCCCGAATGCTGCCAAGCCGACTGAATACTTATTAGCTTATTTTTCAAAGTTGTTTCTACCTGACTTCACTATATGCCTACGTTAGACATATTTTGAACACATCCAAGAATATCTACCGTTTACGATAACCGGATATGTGATGGATGTAGTTAGCGCGATGTATATTTATGTAATAAAATTGTTTGTTTGTTACGCTAAAACGGTGCTATTTACCATCTAAAGCTCGTCATCACTTACCATCAGGTGGGTTCATGATAAAGCGCTGTCTTGTAGTAAATAAAAAAGAATGGTGAGTATATACGAAGCACAGCAGCATTAGTCTGCTATGTCACGCTAGTATTCTGTGAAAGCGTGGCTCTTCCTCGGCCGATCTGATCCAGTCGTGCCACAAATAATTGTCACATGTCCATGTTTGTCCTTGTTCAATTTCTGTATGTAAATTTTAAAAACTACAATATTTTATACATAAACACCTCAAAATAAAATCCCTAACAGTGTTTCGGACATTTGAGATGACTTTAACCTAACAATGCATAAAACATTTTTCTATTTCATGTTGTGACTGACATCGCACTACTTTATATCAAATTCCCTTTTAATCATTGTTAATACATCTTCGCTCAATAACATCATATTATAATATAGATATACAATACACCTATATACCGTATATAAGTATAATATTGGTAAACTAGCTGCTGCCCGCGACTTTGTACGCGGATGATGTTGCTTACGCCAGCAACAACGGGGTCGTCGAAATCTAAGATCTAAAACGTCTGTTTTCGAATTCTAAGAGCCCGGGGACGGGAAAACAACGTGATGTGCGAGACGATTCGAGACGTTCCAGATCTTTCATTTTTGTAAGTCAACACGAAATGCTCATCAGATTAAACAACTTTTGCTAAGGCGTCATTCCTATATATGTTATAATGTCGCTGGGTTTTGGAGTTCCACAACAGGTGTTCGAGATCTTCAAATAACTATAGCTGTACCCGTGGCTTTGCCCACGTTCTCGGTTACGCGCAAGTCGTATCTCACGCTCCTGACTGCTCTCAAGTGATCGAGCAGTCTCAGAGCGGATATTCTTAAAACTCAACCTCTAATCCCTCTGTGTAACCGTTTCAGATGCGCGAGACAAAAAATGATGATCCCGATCGATAGCTAAAAGCATTTCTCGTTGTGCCATACTTTCCTGAGATCGAGAAGCAGTAGTGCGGACTCGTTTAAATTCTAGTCGTAATTGGCGCTGCGTGCTAGTTTCTGCGGACAAACTTAGTACATTACGCTCACCGTTAGCACCTAGCCGTTGTTAAAGCTCTGCGTGGGTTCGAGAGAAACTACTGCTACTACTAACTAACCTGCGCATCTTAAAAACCCTTGAGTTTCGAGACAGATTTGATATTGTTATAAAAGGCATAGCTAGATTCCTTCTTAATCCGATACTAACGATATTCAAAATAATAAAAAGTTATCGAATAAGTACGTAATAGTAGAAAAAATAATAATTATTCGTAGGAAAATTAAACACATCAACCAACACAGACAACAAAGGTAACCCTCGTTTCTATAGGATGATAACTTAGAACCAAAAGTTTGACTTGACTTCATGATAGTGTAACCTGTTGTACCACCAATCAATCTGTTTAGTAATATTGGTGTGAAACTCTCCATACAATCAGATAAGACATGTAAAGTTCCCGGATTTCCTAATGCACATAAAAAGTGCAAAAATTAAACAAAAATTACCATTTTTCAAAACAATGTTATGGGATTTAAACTTGCACCATTTAATGCGGTAAACATTTTTGACGGTCGACATATTGTTAAACAGCTGTACCATTGCAATTTATAATATTACTGCCCCGCTCCTTTATAAAAATAGCGTGATTATTATGTTCTCAGAGTTAAATTTTTATATTCACTTTAACTAATAACATATCATTTTGTGCATTCAATTATTTTGTGCATTCAATTACAGAGAAAAACCTTTTAAAATCAATACTGCTTACCCCCTATAACATACGGCGTGATAATATGTAGCCTAAAGCCTTCCTTGGTTTACAAAGAACATTTTTGCTGAGTTTCAAATTAATCTATTCAGTAGTTTTGGCGTGAAGCCGTACCATACACACAGACAAACAGACAAACAGACAAAAATTCTAAAAAGTCACTTTTTGTCATCAGTTACGTTTTTCTAACAAAAGCCACTTATTTTTTCTCGAAAATACTCAATGTACAGTTTTTTTTTTTCGTTACTGTTTTATTATATGTATAGATTAATTTTCGTAACAATTACGCAACAGTGTAAGATCGTTAATTATCAAAGCATTGCCTTTCAAATAAAAACGTTACGGACGTATCCAGGATTTTCGAAATGATAGTGACACTAATTTAATTACAAAACGGCGCTTTTAAATGTTGTTATACACTATTTCCAATTAATAATGAATTATTTGTTAATTTGAAAATTCGGAACTATTTGATGAAATTACAGCCATAGATTACTGTGTATATATGCACTTAACTGACGTGCAGAGAACCAACATTTATTAACCAGCTTGGTCGACTGGCTTCCCTCGAGGCTGCTGACCCCGAATCAGAGTCAAGGTTAATAAGATCCTAAATCAGAGTTTAGGTTGAATTCTTTTTGCGTAATTACATCTAATTCTTTAAAACTGGGGTCTACATTATTTATACAAGTAAAGGTTATATAGGCGCACACAGGCCACCTACTCATAATCGGATAACATATAGGTTATAGACATATACTACCATTCCCTATTAAAAATAAATAAATTCTGAAGTTGGTAATTAATTTTATATCAGGTATGCCTTATCGTATTTTATGAGGGCGTGGTCCTTACCCAGTTGAGCCGCAGTCAGTGTGACTGCAACGTGCGTCTTATTGTGAAAGTTACTCTCTCTGATTCACTCCAATATCAAAAAAGGTACCTATAAAAAGCAAGCCGCGATATTCCAGTGTGAGCTGAAGAAATTTAGATATACTCAAGGTTTTTTTTTCAGAAGAAGGATTTTTCACGATGTTACATTTACCAATAATTGAAAAAATAAAACAAAGAGTCAGTATTTTTAATAAATAGAGGACTGTGTCCACGGCGACACGTAATAAGCTATTTTAATTGCAAATGCGAAGAGGAAAAATAACGTGCGCTATAATGCTCACCTTGCGTTTTGTTATTATTCATTGTTATGTTATCGCACATAATATAATATAAAAACTTATTCTATTGTGGAAAGTCAGAATGTGTCACAAACAGCACGTATGACAATTCACAATGCTGTGTTAGTCTCTACCTTAATGTACAGTAGTGAAAGTTAGGTGTGGCATAAAAGCATAAAAATAAACTTAATGCTGGGTGTTGTTGGAGCTTACTCTGAATCATATGATGCGAAATTGTGTGATAAGAGAAAAGTGTGTTTTACAAGAAATTGTGTCTAGGATTGAGAAAGGAATGCTTGGACAGATGCTTAAATGGTTTTGGACACGTAGAAAGAATGATGGCGGAAATAATGACAACGCAGACTAAAAAGGGACGTCCCAGACGATAGTTTAAGCAAATCTTTATTTTTTATCTGAGTACTGACGGCGCAGGAAAATCCATCATCCTATTTCGTACTGTGACTGTCATAAGAAGCAACTATGGAATATGCCAGAAAGTATAGAACTCCCGCTAGAAGGCAGTGTAGCCATTTCGTTTACGTCAAAAATGAAATACAAAAACCGGTGACTGTCACGGAAAAATATCTGATACTGCTAATAATAAGCTAAACGTATAAGCTTAAGCACACAAAAATAACAAGTCATCGTATTTTTAAGGAGGCAAACGAGCATGCGGCTCACCTGATGTCAAGTGACTACCGCCGCCCATGATCAACCGCAACACCAGGGGAATTGCGGGTGCGATGCCGGTTCTTTAGAAAGGAGTAAGCTCTTTTCTTAAAGGTCCCTCGGTCGTATCGGTCCGGAAAAATCGCCGATGAACCGGTGAAACTATTCCACAAATAGGTTGTATTCGGAAGAAAACTCGTAGTAAAACGTACAGCGGTGAACGGCCAAGCATCCAGATGTTGTGGATGGTATCGGGAGGTTTGCTGCGTAGTGCATTCATGAAATTTGGCGACTGGGATTAATCCGAACAATTTCTCAGGTTACAATGAAGTTACTTCTATTCCCACGCCAATGGAGCGGAAGGCAAAAGCTGGTATAGTTAAAGTCACAGGCTGAATATGTGAGTATTAGAATATATATGATTAAGATCAAATATTACATTAGAAACTTACCGATGGATTACTTTAAAAAGAAGTCGGTAACGAAATATTCAAACCTATATACACTCACATCTTCTTGTCTTTCTTTTCGGTCTTTCTGTACTTATTATCATGTCCATCTTTCTTTTTAATACTTAATTTCCGGCATATTCGATTATTTCACATTCGATATTAAACGTGGTAGAGCAATGCTGCAGCTATATTAATTTTATAGTTTTAGCACGAATTGGTGGTCCCGACCGGGGAAGGAGCACCATCTCACAGAATACCAGCGTAAAATAGCAGCTTAATTCTGCTGTGTTTCGTATGGTGTGTGTAGAGAACCGGAGACCCTTTTTACTGGAAAAGAGGCATTCCATCTTAGTCCTCACGGGTGACAACGCATCTGCATTTTAATTCGCAAACGAGGATAGATGTAGATGTCTATGGGCCACAGCAACCACTAACCATCAGGTGTGCTCGTTTGTTATCCTTTTACTATAAAAAATAAATATTCTATATATTGTAATGTCAGTCACCCTATCCTACTTGTATCAAAAAAACACTATTACTACAACATACAAAGTGTCAAACCTCTAATCCCATAAAGGGCAGGCAATTTCCAAAGAGCAGCGAGCTACTCTGATCACGTTTGGCTAAAGAAGACTATATATATTTTGAAATTTTGCATAGGATGAGTGTGAGAAGCGAGCAGACAGCCCACCTGATGTTAAATGGTTGCTGTGGCCCAAAGACATCTACATCTACCCGTTTGCGGATCAAAACACACACGCGCTGTCAGCCATGAGGAATAAGACGGAATGCCTCTTTTTAAAGAGTCAGTAAAGAGGTCCTTCGGTTCTCTACATTCACCATACGAGACATAGCAGCATTAATCTGCTATTTTACGCCGGTATTCTGTGAGAGCGTGGTCCTTCCCAGGTCGAGCTGACCCATTCGTGTTACAACTATACTTATAATATAGCTGCTGTACATGGCGCTACCATGTGTGAAATTTGAAAATTTTTCTTTTTATCTGAAATATCCCATTAATTACCTTTTATGACATGTTTTCAGTGTTCGATCAGATGCGCAAATACAGCGTAAAAATGAAAATAATATGTAACTTGCATAAACTGTAGTACTAAATGAAATACCACTATATTTTAGAACTAATTCAACAAAAGGAATAATATAAATAAAAAAATTAATTACAATTGAAACATTATTGACGTTCTTCATGAACATGAGACCTCTCAGACCAACATGGGAACTAATACAAAAACATTTGTATATTTGAACGAATGTATGGATTAAGTATTCAAATAAATATCACGCGGCGCTGAAATCAGGTGTTTTAAATAAAATCGATTGAAATTATAAAATCAGATGAATATTATATAGCAATTAGGGACGACACAAAAGCGTCGTCCGCCTCCAACCGCAAATTCAGTAGTTAGCATCAAACGCACATTAGCTCACGTCACTCGCAAGTGGCGACTGTCGTGTGACGTCACGTCCGCTACAACTGACAACAGCAGCCATGATATTGAACGTTACTTACTATGTACTACATACAATGCTCATAGAAAAAGTTATTGCAGTTATGATTTTGCGATGTTGAACTAAAGTAACCTACAAACGCGGAAGGATCTGTAAATTGAAGTGACAAGGGAAGAAAAGTTCTCAATTGGCAGCCTCGTACAGGAAAACAAAGTGTAGTGCGGCTTTCCACAACATAGAATGTAGACCTAGAAAAATATTTAGGAATTAAATGGATGCAGTTGGATCAGGGCCGCGTTTTGTTTTGTGGCAGTACTTTCGTGGAAATTTAGGTTTATCAGTATACTTGTAAAGGCGATTAATAAAAATAAAGATATTTAAATTGAACTTATACAGAGTGTTCAAGACATTCCCTGTTAAATTCGCACTTGCAGATTTTTTTTAATTTAAGACGTTATTAGGAAGACGCTACTCCTCATCTGATTTATTTCCTTCCGTCGCCTGTTGCGGTACTCAATGGATCATACGGGGTAGTGGATATTCTTACAACGCCACTACATGTTATTACTTGTTTATAAAACGTAATTTGTCCACTGTTTGTAGCAAACGGTTAAATAAAACTAGTTTTTACGGATTATATCCCGTATATTAACTTATTTTATATGTTTCAAGTACTTTATTGCACCCATGGTCACGGGGGGTGAGGGGGAAGACTGAGGTGTTCGATGTCCTAGTGCCATAGTTGACCACGGCTATTTCCAGATTAAAATTATTAATTTGAAGTCTGCAGTCCATGAACACGTACAAGATCGCCCCGTCACTGCATCAAATTAGATAGACCACAAATCCTCGCCATACAACACCGATTCCTTTCAATGTTGATTCCTGGGAACCAATGAGATAATGCCTGGGTTCTACTATCTGCTTGGGATCCTATAATTAATAAAATTAAATCCCAACCCAAGCACACAACTGCAAGACTTCAAGATACTATAAGATTATATTGCGTAGATCGAATTAAAAATTAATAATTTTAATCTGGTGGTAGCCGTGTTAAACTATGACATTGGGACGTTAAACACCTCAAACTTCCTCGTGACCATGGGTGCAATAAAGTACTTCAAACGTCTGGAAAATAAAATAAGTTAATATACGCGATATAATTTATAAAAAACTAGTTTTCTTTAAACGTGTAGTGTCCGCGCAAACATAAGAAATTATTATATAGTTAACGAATTGGCAGCTTAATAACGCAGTAGTTAAACGTTTGATAGCAAAACTTTAATCCGTGGGTTTCTATTCTCGTACAAAATAAGCAAATACTTACGTGCGGACGTACGTGCAGAATAAAAACAGACATAAAAACTCAATTCTAAAAAAAAAAACAAAAATTATTGATAAGTCCAATATTTTTCCAAGTCAAGGTGTTGGTATAATGTGTGTAAACTTCAGGACATAAAACACCAACACAACACTTTTTTATAGCGGTGGGTGACAAACGAGCACATAGTCCACCTGATGATAAGTGGATGCTATGGTCCATAGACATCCACATTTATGCTCGATTCAGAATCAAAATGCAAATACGTTTTCAACCCTGGGCACTACGATGGAATGCCTCGTTTCCAGTAAAAAGTCTTCGATTTTCTTCATTAAGCTACTGTCGTATGGTACTCAGGTTGAGCCAACCCATTCGTGCTACAACCATAATATAGCTACAGCGTGGTTCTACCACGTATACTCACAGTATTTTATTCTTTATCTGCATTATCCCAAAGTAGACCAGTAGAAAATTACATATACATTAAGTCAACCTTTATACTATATAACATAACCGTGCAGTTTACAGAAATATGACTATGACATCACTGCAGTTTAATAAAATCCCCTGTAGAACATAGACCTACATACATACATACATACATAAACACTCACGCCTGTCACCCAGAGAGGTAGGCAGAGACTACAGACTTCCATTTGGCACGATCCTGACACACCTCTCTCGCCTCCTTCACATCCATACACCTACGCAAACATAAACATAACAACATAGACCTCTCCCATAAATTGTCGCATTGAGGGCACACTTGCTACGCTTGGTAAGCGGTTTTATCAACAACCGCTACCGTAAAAGCATTTTATTATTATATGGAGTTGTTATAATGAAGGTACTGCTGCTCGTATTTTGTTTCGTTTCCTTCTATCACCTCAAATGACTCCCGCGGGAGGTATAGGGCAGCAGATTGTCTTACGCCAGTACTACTAATGTGTACATACAAATATAACTAACGTGTATGGTCTGTGATGTTGAGATAGCTGACTTCTATTTAGCTCAGTGGACTATTAAAACATAAGTAACGATTTTTAAAAGTTTGGCGGTCTGTGTACCGGTATCCGGACTGATCTTCAGAATGGTTAAACCGATCGTAATGAAACTTTACGAATAGATAGAGTGTACGCAGCAGGAGGTGTCTAGACTATTTTGTAACCAAAAACTGAAGTTTTATCCTTAAAAGACGAAAAATTGATAAAGTAATGTATCTAATCCGGGTGAAGTTGCGTCGGGCGCCAGTACATAAACAAGAAACATTTGTTTAGACACAAAATAAATATTTACTTTCAATACTCTAACGTTTTAATTTAATTTTTGTCCTCGAAGAGTTTCCACTAATATTTGTTCATTACTTTACAAACAGAACAACTCTAACAAAACAAACATGAGTATTTATTTTGTAGACTGATGGGCATGTAATATTTAATGAAAATAACTTCAAAAGGGGATTAAGCTATGTCATATATCGATTAGAATAACGACGATTTATTTATGAAAGTTTAGTAAAGTATGACAAAATTACCTGATCATAAGTAGATAAAAGCCCGTTGAAATCTACATTTCTCTTTAATCAGGAATCAAAATCAATCCCTGAGAATCAAGATGCATCCTTCGGTACCACAAAAATGGGTCCTTAATTTTCGAAAAAACGTTGCCGTCGTCTATCTACTTTTTTAAAATATTAACATTGATGATATACTCCAGACCGGTTTTGACCAACTTCTATCGAATATTTTCTAAAGATATTTTTCCCCATTTTCTACAAGCTTTAGCAACAACTTACTCTCTTTCTATCTTTCTGCTTCAAAAGATTTAATCAATTTTCAAAGCGTTTTCTGACCTTTGATTGTGCTGAAATTTAACATACATAATTAACTTCAATGACAACACAATAATGCTGCAAGCAAGCTGTTATGGGGATCAACCCAGATGCTAGCTCTAGCAACGCCAATAAGAGCTTGTTTTGAAATAGTTTATATTTGTAATAAGGTTTTATTATTGTTTAGAGCTGTCAAAACATCTAAACCTTCAGAGTCACAACGCATCTCTATTTTGATCTTAATCGAGAATAAACTTAGATGTCCAAGGGTCACAGTATCCACATACCATCAGGTGGACTATGTGCCACAAGGACTATCACAATACATTTTCATACATTTATCATTCATTCATTCATTACAGCTCTTGACAAGTCCACTGCTGAACATAGGCCTCCCCTAAGGAATGTCACAAAGCGCATTTACCAGAGGAATTGTTCAGATTAATTCCAAATTTTACGAACGCACATCGCTACAAAACTGACGATACCATCCACATCATCTATATGATTGAGGGTCCACTACTGTGCGTTTTACTAGGAGCTTTTTCGCGTAAGAGTACGAGTTTTCCGGACCGATACAACTTTGAGACCTTCATGAAAAGACCTCCATTCTAAAAAGACGGCAACGCACCTTCTTTTTAGAATACAAAATTGCAATTCCCTGATGTGACAGTTGTTTATGGGCGGTGATAGCCACTTACCATGAGGTGAACCGCATAATCGTTTGCCTCCTCTTCTAAATAAAAAATAATTTGGCAGCCCATTTCCACCTTAGCTTTCTACGGGCTACGGTGACTCTGGTTTTGCTAAAAATATCCTCATTTCTAAGTTTATCACGTAGAGAAACTCCACGCATAGCCCTCTTCATATCTCGCTGAGCGACCTAGAAGCTTTACCTGTAATAAATAAAATATTTTTGTACAAAGTTGACCCTGGATAGGATTTAATCTCACTACACAATAGCCAAGTGTCCCTGATCGTTAAGTCCAGAGCCCTTATATCTAAAGTGTGAAGCTATCTCGTGTCGCGTTTGCTACAAATTTATTGCAATTAATATGTAGCCACTGAAGGTCAAATCTTGAACTTGATGGTCCTATATATCAGGACCAAGGTTAATTGATCAATATTTAATCAAGTGTTTATATTGTTAACAGCCGCGGTGGCTGAGAGGCTGAGCGTTTGCCGTAAATATCACTGTCTCACTGACCAACGGCATAAAGTGCTATTCGATACATTTTTAATAGAAAAAGGATGACAAACGAGCACATAAAGCGTGTATGCGTACAATACACTTGATGATAAATTACGACATTTAAATGTATTTTAAATTAGGAATTAAAATGCAGTTTCGGTCTATATATATACGGTCACCCCTGAAGACTAAGATGGCATGCTTCGTTTCCAAAAAAAAAACAAGGGTCTCCAGTTCCCTACACTTACCATACGAAACAAAACAGCAAAGCTTTTATTTACACTGATGCTCTGTGAGAGCTTGGTTCTTCCCCGGTCAAGCAGACCCATTTGTGCTACAACTATAATACAGCTGCAGCGAAGCTGTACCACTTTATGAACGAAAACGTAGTCAGCACTTAATTACGGTCATATTTATTCTAATGTCGGTAAAAATTGCGACTGCTTGAAAGAAATAAATTTATGCGAGCCAACCCTTAAGAAATGAATCATCCACGGCTTACGTGGTAAAACAACACCCTTACACCTAAATTATTTTTGATGATGTAATGAATTCAAGCCTCACGCAAACGTTATTTACACCAGTTAATCATCGTCCGTACGAACACGAACTGTAATTACAAAGTGCACGTTGAACCCTACGGAAAACATTTTCTTACGTCACATTTGCAATTCAAATAATTGTTACACGTTATACGTGACTCGGTAAGTGCATTTCATTATAATAACTGTGATATTTTACAACAAGGCTTCGTTTCACTTAATTTTTTTACGTATTTTTCATTAGAGCTTGACTGACGGCTTCGAGGCGTAGTGGCTAATCATTGAGTTACGGCACCGAGAGCCGCAGGTTTGAATCCCGCCCGGAACAAGTATTTGTATGGTATGGAAATAATAATTGTTCTGGGTTTGGATGTTGGTCCTTCAGCAACTTGTGTAGGTTAACTGCCTCCACAATACAGGAGAAATTTCTAGTGCAAGGGTAACATTTTAAACAACAAAACAAAAGACAAAGCTTGATTACGTTTTTTTTTTTTGTAAAAGAAAGTGATAAACTTACAGTTGGACTTACTGTCTACCTGATGGTAAGTGGCTTCTGCAATACATGGACACCTGTAGCAAACTTTAAGGAATGATGCGTTGTCACCTCTGAGGACTAAGATGGAATACTTCACAGCCTGGAACTATACGCGCTCTCTATACCCTCTATAGCGAAACATAGCAGTGCAAGCACTGCTATTTCGCGACAGAATTAGGTAAGAGGGTGTAGCCCTAGGCAGTAAAAGTGTTCTAATACGCGGGCAAACCATCTGAGCTACCACGGCTTAAATGGTTAGCGCTCAATTATCACTAATTTTGACAAAGTAAACACTCGTGTTTACGTTATAAAATTTAAAAAAAAATGTCATTGCATAGTGCAGGTTATATATGTTTTGAAATAATACTAGTTTTTACGGAATTTATCGCGTATATTTAACTTTTTAAATACCCGACGTTTCGAGAGCTTTACAGCACCCATGGTCACGGGACGGACTGAGATGTTCAACGTCAAGATGTCATAGTTAACCGCGGTAACCATAGATTAAAATTTAACTTTTGTTCCGATCTACACAGTATGAACTTATGGTATCATGAAGTCTTGCAGTTGTATGCTTGGGTTAGGGTTTAATTTTATTTATTATAGGATCCCAAGCCCATCCCAAGCCAAGGATGTTTTTTGATTTCAATAGCTTCGCGAATCATCCCTGGAAGGAATCGGTGTTCTTTAGCGAGGATTTGTGGTCTATCAAATCTGAGAGCCGTGGTAGCTCAGATGGTTAGCGCTCGCTATAAATGTCAAAACACGCGAGCAAACCGGGTTCGATCCCCACCGGCACCAACGAAATTGTTAATTGCAATTTTAAGTGCTGATTTACCACGTGCTCGGCGGTGAAGGAAAACATCGTGAGGAAACCTGCATGTCTAAGGAATAAGATAAAAAATATTTCGAAGACATGTGAAGTTCGCCAACACGCATTGGGGCAGCGCGGCGGACTATTACAGGGCTATTACTATTAGACTGTACAGGGATGAAATCTATGTCATTTGAAAGTACAAATATATATATATATATATATATATATATATATATATATATATATATATATATATATATATATATATATATATATATATATATATATAGGTAGATAAAGAATTAGAAAAGTGCATGTATGGTACCCGGCGATAAATATTGCACATCGACCTTTGGAAAGAGACAATCAGTTAAATTCGGTTTCGTAGAGCGTTATCTCTGTCGCACGAAATACAAACAGTCCGGTATCTGTTAGGTCGAACGTCAAAATGTCACATACGAAAAAAAAATATCGAGGGCGGCACTGAAAATTTCGGGAATCAAGGAAGTGACACAACATTACTATTTAAAAATGTATTTATTGCTTTTCGAAGTATTCTCCGCGAAATCTGACACATTTTTCCATATGATGGAACCAATCATTGAAGCAACCATTCCATTCGGAAGTTGGGGTCTCCAAAATGGCCGTTTTGTAGGCGTCCACAGCTTCTTCTGGTGATTAAAATCTCTGTCCACGCAATTTATTCTTTATTTTATTGAAAGTATAGAAATCATTAGGGCTTAGGTCGGGGCCGTACGGCGGATGGTCTAATAATTCTATGTTTTCTTGCTCTAAAAACTCTTTTGTTCTGTGTGAGAACTCGCATTGTCGTGATGGAGGATGATGCGGCGGTTGCAGTTCTCTTTACGGAGTTCAGAAACGACCTGTGGCAAACAAATGCAGAATGAAGACTATTGCTCTTGAGGAATAGTCGTAACACGGCCGGTTTTGAAGACAAACGTGGCCACAATTTTTTTTGCAACACCCCGTGAACGAACAATTTTTGTTGGCTTTAACTCATTTTCGAACACCCAAACTCGTGACTGGTTTTTTGTTTCGGGTTCGTACGCGTATATCCAGGATTCGTCACCTGATACGATGTTGTATACAGCATTTGGGGATCCTGCGTGGAAGCTTTCGAGAGTTTTGACGCACCAAGTAACGCGAGCCGCTTTTTGCTCTTCACAGAGCGAATGCGGTATCCATCGGGAAAACAACTTTTTTACACCTAATTGTTCATACAAGATTATTTGTATTTGACTCATGCCAATGTCCAAAGTTGCCTCAATTTTGCGGTATGTCACAACATGTCGATCTTCCTCAATCAACTTACGCACAGCATCAACGTTTTCTTGGGTGACTGCAGTTTTTGGACGACCTTGACGGGGATCATCACTGAGTTTGACACGTCTACGTTGAAATTCAGCAAACCAGCGAAAAATCCATAAAGGCCGAAGCCAAGTCTTATTTTCTTTAATTCTTCATATTTTCAAAAACCACAAAGGCTAAATCCAAGTTTGGCTATCCTTGGCTAAAGCCAAGGCTTCTTTATATTATAATCTTTATAAGTTTCAAGCGACAAAACGGGAGCAACAGTCCGTCGTCGGCCAAGTTCCCTCCAAAACTCCTCTGACATTGACACTTTGACTGTTTCGATTCTTGACGGGCGGATTCAGTGTTGCAAGTACTAAAGTAAGATAACCCTATCCTATAATGTAACACTACATGTTTAAGCTGTTGCTGTATTAAACAAATAAATAAAATCCTATCCTTTAATGTATTTTGATTATTTTGATGTATTAATTAATTAATTGAAGGCTTGTTTTTATACAAAATATATCATAAATAAAGTATTTTTATGAGTTCAGCTATTGTTTTTTCCCTACTCTGATCTTTCTAAGTATTATATGGCCACATTAAAGGTGCTATAGAGTGACTTCAAACAGAAGAAATCACTTCAAATACTTTTAAACTTAGTTATTTTTAACAGCTGCTATGACATTTTAATAGTTATTCAAAATTCTTTCTTTATTTTATTTAAATGAATAGCAATAGTCTTATTATTGTACAGCTTGGGGCACATTTTGGCCATCTCAGTGGAAAAAAATTAATGCAACTTCTCTATAACAATGTCCTTCAGACCGAGCTGCGCAACACAGAATTATACTTTTAATATCCGAGTGTATGCTCAAGCACAGGTGCACTCTGTTTTGTCTTATTTTCATATTCCGATGGGACGATAATCCTACACGATCGGAGAGAGATCAGACCCAGGACTGACGTTATTACGTGCTTTCCGAGTACAGGAACAACTTCCTATCTCCGGCCTGCTACTGAAAATTTCTTGTTGGATAAACCCAATAACTGATGTTGACCCCATCCAGGATTCGAAACCGAGATCTGAAGACCATCAGTCGCTTCAACAAATAAAACTAAATCGACTCGGGTGTTTCACCGCTGACAGTTTCTGTTTTTACGAATAAATCAACTGCACTGCAACTGATGCAACATCTCGTCGCGGTGCTAATGAGTCAAGCCGATCGGAAAGAGCTCAATCGTCGAAGATTCGAACGACTCTTCGAGTTGCAAGCGGTTTACCGGCATGAAATACTATTCCGCTATGCTGAGTACGCCAAGCTTTTTGGAGGCCAATTTGGCCTTCTCTTCCAGGTGGCAACGAAACTGCACGTCACTCGATATGTAGGCGCCGAGGATTCCGATACTAGCTAAGGCAACATGGGGGCGCCTTGAAACTGAGGAGATATGACTAAGGAGTTCTTTTAGCGTTAAACGCGCAAACTTGTGTCTTTTGGGGGTTGAACTTGACTCTTAGACCATTTAACTTGTATTTTGGTGGAATGGTCTAAAAATGGTTGGTTTTCCCGAGAAATATTAGTACGGCCGGTGTATAAAATATATAGTACTGTCATCCGCATAGCAATGAATGTTACCGGTTTGCAACATATCATTTATATGCAGAAGAATCAGCGTTGGCGAAAGTACGAAGCCTTGTGGATGCTGGTGCGTTAATTAGCTTGTAGTAATCGAAGCATGAATCTACTATAACCTTGATGCTCCGATATGCAAGAAAACTGGTGATCTAATCACACAGTTTAACGGGGTGCCCATAGGAAGGAAACTTCGTGTAAATAAAATAATTTAGTATTACTGGTTTAAAAATATCTTAAATAGTAGCTTTTTTGAAGAATAGTTATTTTAATATACATTTTTTTCAGTTCTAATTTATTTGGAATGCTTCTATGGCGACAGAAAGGGAGACACGCATATACTTACATAATATACACGGCTCTACCTAATTTAACTTCTTATTATTCTAGTTCAATTAATTATAAATAATAGGAAGTCTCAAGTCACCTACAAGTCTCCTACTGAACATAGGCATCCTCCAAGAAATGCCACAAAGCATTCCTAAGCCATCTGCGTCTATTGGCTCCCTGCATGTCTTACTAGATCGTCACTTCATCTAGTGGGGCAGCTCTACACCTTACTTCCCTTTCTTCTCCGTAAGTAGACTTATATTTGTCTAAAGTAAATGAATACTTTCACTCGTAAATCCTAATACAGTGCCTATGTTATTATTTATGAACCTCACTATTGGATTTGAATACCAAATCAACAAGAGCTACATACATCCTGGATTTTACGATACAATGCAAGATTTCCGAAGCGGCAACGAAATAAAAACCATTTTATTTGCTCTCTACATGAAACAGAAACAATGGTAAGTCGGCACTATAAATATTAGATAGACTCTGACGTTCGATGAGAAACAAAATCGCGTTGGTTCAGACAAAGCACCTTAAATATTGATATAAAAATTTACATTGTTATTACAGACATTTTTGTTACAAATCATGGACGTTAGTGCATCGAACGAGCAAACAAACGATGTAGAAGTTATGAGGAAAATGGAAGACGAACATTTGCATCTTCAGAGACAAGTAAGTAATTATTTCACTTTTTGTAGAGCTTTGCTTCCCTATATCAAAACTCAGTAAGTGATATTAGTAGTAATTGTACCGCAGAAAGATAAAACAACTGTATTCATAAAAATTGCACGAGCTTGAAACAGCAGTATAATGCATTCTCTGGCCTTCGATTCTTTGCACTTACCATACGAAAGGTGTCGTATGGTGAGTGTAAACAACCAGAAACCCTTTTCACTGGAAATGAGGCGTTCCATCTTAGTCATCAGGGGTGACAACGCATCTGCATTTTGATTCATTATCGAGGATAGATGTAAATGTATAGGATAAGAAAGGCCATCCAAAAATATACTGGTGATCAAGTGGTCTCGCGTTCGAATACCTGTCAAAAAGTGGAAGGAATTGTGAACAATGAACACTGTTTCATCCGAACACCTCGGAAAGCACCTTGAGCGAATGGTCCTATTGTCGGGTCAGATCGCTGTCCTATTGGACTTTGAGAGTGAGGGAATAGAGACTGCACCTGTGCTTGCGCATATACTCAACCACTTTTACCTTTCTTGCGTAGGTATATGATGTCTCCGTCGAGACTATCCACCGTGGTAATCATTCAGTCGGGAGGACACTATGTTTACCATTTGGTTTTTTTTGCAGTTTCGCATGATGCAAACTGACAGAACAAATCGTGTCTTGGGAGTCCACCCAATGTTCAGAAGACAAGACAACCTACTAAGGACGTTAAAGGGAGAATATTTAAATGTTGCGAAGGACTTAAAAGTGCGTATTTTCTTCTTATTTATGGACTTTTGTCTAAAATATAGTTTTATTATTATTATTATCTATTATTTGTGTTGTTTACAGTTCTCTGTTGGACATGTGCATCCGTTTCGTCAGTAATGCATTCATGGAGCAATGTATACGATATTACAACGTAGAAATTTTGTACCTGGTATAGCCAGCCACTGCAGCTATATTATAGTTGTAGTACAAAAGGGTTGGCTTGACCGGGGAAGGAACATGCTCTCACAGAATACTAGCGTGAAATAGCAGCTTGATTCTGCTGTGTTGCGTATAGTGAGTGTAGAGAACGAACGAGAAGAGTTTTACTGGAATTGAAGCATTTCATCTTAGTCCTCAGGGGTGACAACACATTAGCATTTTGATTCTTAATCGAGGTTAAATGTCTGTGGGTCACAGGATCCACTTACCATCAGATGGACTGTGTCAAGCACACATACATTTGTCGCCCTAATTCTATAAAAAAATAAGTAACCCGAAAATATTCAAGGTATCTCTATTACCAAGTTTAAATATTTTATTAAACGAACACGGTTTAATAGGGCTTATTATAAAATAAACAAATACAAGGTTTATAACAACCCCAGGAATGAGAGGGTCGTTTTCAAGCTGTTTCTTATATATGTTATATTATATATCTTGTATAAGTTTTGTAAGTAATTTGTATAACCTTTAATACATTCTAAAATTTTACTTTAAAAATAAAAATTCGGGTCTATTTCTTGTTGATTCTTCCCAGGACAGAAGTTTTTTCCGAACTAGTGGTACCTACCTATATGTGAAAAAATTACTTTCAATAAAAATTCATTGTAACTTATATTGAATAAAAATTACTCTTTTCCATTCTCAGAATTTGTTGTAATCGCTGCCCTTGGCAGGTAAACTGGCGATCGAATCACACTATATCGCAATTTTGACGCTGTTCTTTGCTGGTCTAGATCTTTACAGCATGCATTTTTATAGGATATGGTGCCAATCTAGAACACCTTCCACCTGATGGTAAGGTAATTAGTTTCTGTGGTCCATAGACATCTACATCTGTCCTCTTTGTCGTGGTCTTTTTGGTCCCCCCCTCCCCTCCATAGTCGACTGTCACAACACCAGTGGGATGTTGCACCGTGTAGTGGCGGAGTAAGAATATTCAGTACCTCATATTGTTTTCCTTCCTTGACAAAAACTGAAAAAAAGCAAAAAAAAAAGTCGAGCCGTGGTAGCTCAGATAGATGCGTTTGCTGTAATTTTCCCAGCACGCGAGCAAACCGAGTTCGATCCCCGCCGGGACCAAGGAAATTGTTATTTGCAATTTTAAGTGCCGATTTACCACGTGCTCGGCGGTGAATGAAAACATCGTGAGGAAACCTGCATGACTGAGAAATAAGAAAAAAAAATATTTCGAAGACATGTGAAGTTCGCCAACACGCATTGGGGCAGCGCGGCGGACACTTCCTTGCCCTAAAACCTTCTCAGAAATAAACGGAGGCTTGTGCCCAGCAGTGGGACTTATATAGGCTGTAACTTTTACAAAAGTCCGGTTGCCAACCCTTTTGTGAAGCATAGCAACTATGGCAAATAACCCCCCTACGAAGCAATCTTTAGGGGAGGCTTATGTTCAGCAGTGGACTTTAATACGCTGTAACTGTAATAACATTTGAGGACTTAGTTTTTGGTACTGATGGTAAGTGGCTACTGAAGTTCATGGACACCTGCAGCCAAGTTCAAACAAAGAAAGCTTCAGAAAGACCTTTGACAACTGAGAACTAAGAATGTCCCACAGCTTATCATACTGGTTGTAGAACCAGAGAACAAATGTGATCTCTGACGTATACGCAAACCCCAGAAGAGAAATCAATCTGTTGTTCTTCAAGAGATCGCTGTCACTTATCTCAAAGAACAAGACCACCGCACTTCTTTTCTACGTCTTCGGAGTAGTGCCACCATGAAGGACGGAATCAAAGAGCTTCTGAAGGACTTTCACCCTTCTTTCTTTCACTTTCAGGTTTTTCCACCCGCTTGTCGTTCAATACAATACTATACTTAATTACTAAAACTAAAAACTTAAATTATCACATATATTTCTACTCCTCACGGTATTTTGCCAAGAACGCTAGACTCCGTTTCCTCGCTGAATGGCTATACTTAGCCTTTGAGCGAGAAAAGAAAAAGCCCTCTCATCACTGACGGCATGTTAGTATACGCGTAAATGCAATAAATCATGATATTCATTTAATTATACCACAGGTGGCAAGATCAGGGACAAATAAAAAGAGGGAAAAAAGAACGAAAAAAGAAGTGTTACAAGCAATTTTGTTCCGTGAGAAGACAGATACGCAATGTGAAGGTTAGAAGTAAACGTACTTTGGCTAGTACGAAAGAGTTATAGTAGGAATATTATCAAATTTTGACTGCCTCAGTAATCTAGTGGTCGTTTACGCGATTCTTGATCATGATATCCCTGTTCTCTTCCCGGGATTCGGATTCCGAGTCGGACCAAAAATCAACTACTGGTTTGTTCTACCTAGAACTTCTCAGTAGCAGTCCGGAGTCCGGAAGTTGGTGGTCTTTCACCCCTGAGCATCAAAAACACATAAACCCAATGGTCCCGCGCCTGGTCTCCCTCCAGTCGTATCGAATTATCGTCTCATTGAACTATGAGAGTAGGGGAATAGAAAGACACTATAATCCTATCCTGCGTAGATGGATAATCTACGTTGAGATGGGCCACCGTGACCGAAATTCGATCTGGAAGACATTATTATCAAATTGACGAATACTTGGACCATAAGGAAGTGTGGAAATAAAAGAAGTTCGGGGCTAATGATCGGCAGGTACAATAAATGAAAACCAACTTCAAAGACTAAATAGAATAAAATAATTACCTTCTTATGCTATTATGTGGAAATTATTTTATTATTTTTAAATCTTGAATTTGATTTTTATTTTTTTAATGTTGTCAGTAGACTAAAAAAGTTATATTTTATACGTAAGAAATATATAGATACAGTCCACTTGGTAAATGGATGCTATGGCCTATAGACATCTACAACTATTTTGCAGTTTCATTTTCTCTATTGTTACAAAAGATATTGTTTATATAGAATAAGGTTGACAAGCGAGCACACAGCCTACCTGATGATAAGTGGGTGCTGTGGCCAATTGGATAATAAATAGGATTAATGTATCCTTGTTAAGAATCCACGTGCATTTTCACCCCTGAGGCCTAATATATAATGACTCGTTTCCATTAAAAATGGTCTCCAATTCTCTACACCCTTTATACGAAACATCAATACAACTAAAAATGTCAGTATTATATAATGCTGTTATTTTACGCTGGTATAGCATGAGAGCGTGGTCTTTACCGGTCTTCGATGGCTCTCTACACATTCGTGCTACAACTATAACATAGCTGCAGCATGACTCTACCACATTAAAAACCTAATGTGATAATTCTTACTTTAATGTAACGACTATTTCAGATGGACTCATTTTAATGGATCAGCTGGATGAACTATTACAAAGGAATCACAAACAAACATTGCAACTCAAGAATCTCGTCAATGCTTCTATGGGAAAAGTAAAAATTATCAGCAAAATTACTAGTTTAGATCGGCAAGAATGGTTTCTTTGTTGTTAGATCGGCTTTTGGAGTAGCTTGCAGAGTTGCAGAAAGAAATTGGCAAACACAGTGAAGATATTCACATATTTCAGACATATTTATGCATCCTGTATATTCGCAGGAACAGTGACTTCATCATTTTTTTAATACAAAACGTAACCTCCACATTAGGATTTTCTCCTGTATTGTGGAGGCAGTTTACAAACATAAATTGCACAATGACAAATATCCAGACCCGGAACAATTATTTATATATCATACAAATACCTGTTCCGCGCAGGATTCGAACCCGCGTTACTCTGCGCCGCAACTTCATTGCTAAGCTACTGCACCACGGATCCGTCATGCTGCTGTTTCCTCTCTTCCTCTTCGCCTAGACCTCTGAAGAGTTATTAGAGTTATTGCGCGGGAAATTGTGGATTAAAATAGGAGTGCATATAAAGGAAACAGCTGCTTCTAATTCACCTCTGTATTCTCACATCTATTATGTAGAAATCAATTTATTCTTTTTAATTTTTTAAGTCGATTTTTATTTTATTTGTTTTTTTTTTATTTACCTTTTAAGAAGAACAAAAAGATTTAGTTATATTATACACGTAATAAGTATGTAGCAGTCCAGGTAATAGTAAACGGATACTGCGGCCTACAGACCTCTACACCTGTTACAGCTCTATACTAGCTCCATATTAGCTCCATAAGAGCCACGTTACGTCTATGACCTACACAAATTATTTACACATAGTATGACGTAAAAGGTAAGGACAAGTCGCTGAACTTACCTGGGTTCAGAACAGTGTTCTGTAGTAATATCTAGTGGAGAACTTCTACGTTCACCCTTAGTCTCATGGTGAGTTGTAATGAGTCTATGAGTACACAGTCCACCTGTTGATGTCCACCAGTTTATGGCAAGTGAATGTTGCGGCCCATAAACATCTACATGTATCTTCAATTAATAATCAAAATGCAGATGGGTTGTCACCTTTGAGAACTAAGATGGAATGCCTCGTTTCCTGTGATAAGGGTCTCCGATTCTCTATACTCACCATAAGAAACACGTTTGCTGTGTTTCTTTTTATTAGCTGGTATTTTACTCTGGTATTCTGTGAGAACGTAGTCCTTCCTACTCCGGTTGAGTCGACCCATTCCTGCTACAACTATTTAGCTGTAGCGTGGCTCTGCCACGTAAACTATATGAGCTTACGTAGATTTTATGAGCTCAATATTATCTCGACATGTCAGATTAAATTATATAAGAGCAATAGTTGCGTCCGCGGGTTTATTACAACAAGTAACCAGGGTTCGATCCCCAAGACACCAATGAAATTGTTAACTGTAATTTAAAAAATTTATTAACCTGTAAACAATAACATTGTGAGGAAAGATGCATGTTTAAAAAATGAATTAAAATATTTTGAAGACGTGAAGCCTGCCAACATGCCTTTGGGAAACTCGGAGAACACATCCCCGCCCTAAAACCCTGTCAGAATTGAGAGGAGGTTGCATTATGAGATGTGACGAATAGGGACTTTTCCTTTTACCAAATGAAATAAGTTATTTTATTCCAAAGTAATTTGGTGGCTCGATAGTGCAGTGAATAGAATTTAACTTCGACAAAGAGTAGTGAAGAGAGTTTGACTGCGACGATCAGGTTCCATTCTTCCTCGGTATAAGTATTTCCACCATCGAACATTCCTATCGTATTGTGAGGATCATCACATTCGGCGGAAGGATTGACAATGCAGCACCAGACGTTCCGCACCTTTCACACTGTTGGTCGGGGCCTAGATATTTCACACTTGAACGAGATTGTATACAACCATCTATCGGAAGTCGTCATACATCTCTTTCGGCACCCATGAAATTAAAAGACATGATAGAACTCTTACCACGCGGCGAGTTATTTGCTCTGCCCATAATCCCGAAGATATATTTTTAGCAGACTTCAAAAAAGAGGTTCACTATTTCACTGTATATATTTTTGTCTGTATGTTACGCGATATCATCTCCGATTACGGACTGATTTTGATTTTTTTATATGATAGGGTGATAAACGAGCACACAGTCTACCTGATGGTAAGTGGTTGCTGTGCAACTGCAACTGTGTGTAAATCAAAATGCAGATGCGTTGTCAGCCTTAAGGGCTAAGATGGAATGCCTCTTTTCCAATAAAAAGGGTCTCCGGTTCTCTACACTCACCATACGAAACACAGCAGCATAAAGCTGCTATTTGACGCTGGTATTCTGTGATAGCGTGGTCCTTCCCCGGTCGAGCCGACCCATTCGTGCTACAACTATATCACTAATATAACTGCAGCATGGTTCTATCACGTAGAAATGATTCTTTTTCTGTAATATATATATATATATATATATATATATATATATATATATATATATATATAGAGAGAGAGAGAGAGAGAGAGAGAGAGAGAGAGAGAGAAAGTAGTAGAAATGCGGTCGCTAAGGAGTATGTTAGGGCTGAATCTGAGTGACAGGGTGAGAAACTGTGTGATAAAAGAAGAGTGTGGTTTGCAAGATGATGCGGTAACCAGGATTAAGAAAGGAATGCTTCGGTGGTTTGGTCATGTAGAAAGAATGAATGCGGAAAGACTGACAAAGCAAATATATGTTTCAGTAGTGAATGGAAGAGTCGGAAAGGGACGTCCTAGGCGGAAGGTTGTCGACCAAATTGGCGATATACTAAAAATGGGCCAAATTAAAAGTACCCTTAACCGACGAGCATGTATGCGTAGGTATATGGATGTGGAAGAGGCGAGAAAGGTATGTTAGGATCGTGCTAAGTGGAAGTCTGTAGTCTGTGCCTACCCCTCTGGGTGGCAGGCGTGAGTGTTAATGTATATATATATATATATATATATATATATATATATATATATATATATATATATAAGGGCTATGCTCGGGGTTTTTCTGCGTAATAAACTTAGAATAATAATAATAATAATATCATTTATTCGCTTAAACATAGTACATCAGAGGTGACAAATATTGCATATTGTATACAACATTAAAAATTACCATTTGATGTCAAAAAATTACAATTATTATACAACATAACTAAAGATGCTATATTATCATTTATCTAATGTTTTAATATTCAAATAAGGAATATTTGCCACTTGTAAAATATATACTCTACTAAATTTACTTAATCTATGAAGCACCAAGCTTAAATCTTTTAATAGTTTGATTGGGTTAGAATCATTCTCACTCGTCACAATCACAATCTTGTCGTCATGGTTTAGGTTATATGATTAGAGTAGTCCAAAGAATCTGCACAGCGATTGTGGTTTTATAAATGGCATATTTTTGTAGTTATTATCAGCCCTAATTTGTCGATCCATGAGTAGTTTAGTCACAAGTCCTGTCGCTTGTTCAGCACCCAGTATACAATTTTTTTTTGCTCTAAATTAGCATGTATTGATTAAGTTTCAATTTTCTGTTCTTTGAGTTGTTTTACCGACTGTTTACTTTCCCGTGTTTCTGTAGTTCCATCTAGCGGATATTTGTGGAAACTCAATTGAGAATCAGTTTGCCCATCTAACAATTTTGATTTTGTCGTAATCAATATGTCCTGCTCATTTTCTTTGCTTGAATCAATACTTAATATAGAACTTCTCCTATTTTTCTTTTTCTGTACCGAACTGACCGATTTTTGAGACCCTTAAAAAAGATTATTCCATGTATCCCTTAGTCGAGAAATCGTCTTTTCATATTCCTATAGCCTCATCTACATTCAGCCACTGCCACTGCTTCTCGCGCTGCCGGCAATACTTCGCTAAATACTGCCGTAGCAGGGTCGCGGGAAGTGTGTATTCACACTCTGCCCTACCACTCACATCGCTTTCGGCTTTCGCCTATGGCAGACGTCGAAATAATTACAGCGTCCGCTCTGTGTCTTCTTGCAATACAAAATTATGTTAATAATATAAAAATATATCAAGTTCAAAAGAAGATAGATAGATAGATAGAAAATTTATGAAATGAAACATGGTACATAAGATCATCAATGACGTGGAACTGACATGTTTTGCCATAATTGGCATGCAAAAATGATATGAAATACAGCTAATTACACAAACTCAATGTTACATTTTAAAATTATTGCATTGCTTAAAAGTTAGGTACAAACATTCTTTTTGAATTCAAATATTAAGTAAAATTAAATACCTACACAGATCCACTCTATTTGAATTAATATAAGTACAGTAAATTGTCCATACATTATTAATTGAATTATTACATTATAGTTACATAAATAATATTAAATATTATATGAGATTAGTTAAGCTATTATTATTTTTATAATTACACTACAGTATATGTAATGTATAAGTAATGTCTAGAACAGGTAAATGAAATTGTATACTTGGGGAGTGCTTTCAGCCGGGATGGAAGATGTGATTTAGATGTGGACAGGCGTGTCGCTGCCAGAAACAAAGTCAATGGTGCCCTGAATGCATTAGTAAAAAGGCAAGGCGTGGTGAAGAGTGCACGCCTTGCAATACATAACGCAGTGTTGGTACCGACTTTGTTATATGGCAGCGAAACCTGGGTATGCCAGAAGAAGCATAAAAGCAAGTTGAATGCAGTGGAGATGCGATCTTTTCGTAAAATGTGTCGCGTTAGCATAGCCGACCGAAAGCGAAACGAAGAGATTCGCAATATGGCAGGATTGAAAGATGACCTTATCACAAAAATTGATAGGGGCGTACTCCAATGGTTTGGGCACGTTGAAGGAATGAGTGAAGACCGAATGGTGAAGAAAATATATAGAACGAAAGTAAATATTAAAAGGTGTCGAGGTAGACCGAGACTAACTTTCGAAGACCATGTGAGCAAATTGCTCGAAGAGGGGAGGGTCAAGAGTACTCGGATACCTAGACGTGCATGTATGAAGAAGTTAATGAACCTGAAAGAAGCGAAAGAGGTATGTAAGGATCGTGACACTTGGCGATCTGTTCTCTCTGGCTACCCCGTTAGGGATTGTGCGTGAAGATAAGTAAGTAAGTAAGTACACTACATTATAAATTAATTCATAATTTTAATTACAATAAAATTATAATTTAAAAATCTCAGGCTATTATGCAAATATTACCATTTAACTTATTTTACATTTTAATAAATAAATAATCAATATGAGTTACTAATCGTTTTTAGAAATAAAATGTCAACCGTGGTGTGTGTGACAACATGTGACCGTTCAAGTGTAGCCACTCATTTTATCGCGCAATAATTGTTGCGTTTATGGGCATTGACGTTGCTCGTTAGTGTAGCCGCAGCATTAGAAATAAAATGTCAATGTTCATTAATTCCTTAAACTAAATTTTATATTAATATAATAAATTTGACGAATTTATAATTAATTATGTACATAGGTAGGTACTATGTTATCTTAAAAAGAAAATTCGTATTCGTAGAAGATGATGAATTGTGGTTTTTATCGTTGAAATCCCATATAGTTTTTTCTGATTCCAGCAGTTCTAAAAACTTTATTGTATTTTCATTATTCCACTCGAAAGGCATTTTGGTAGATACTTACTTATTTAATAACAAGACGGCACGCACGCACGTCCGTTCATCCAGGCGCTTGGCGCGAAGTGAGCGATGGAGCCGAATGTGAACACTCACTGTCGCCCGCGCTGCCCGTCCTTTCTTCCGCACGCAGGGTTGGATTTTGTACGATAATTATCGTATTTGTACGATAATTTGTCAATAAGTACGATATACTATCCTAATTTTACGATCGTACGCAAAAATACGATTATTTCTAGGTTGAAAAACTATTTTAAAAAATTACCTGAAAAAATCTTTTCTTGTATAGTAACATTGAACTCCGTATCAAATTCATAGATATTGATCCTAGTATGCTTTATGCTCGGGACTTTCCCGAAATGTGTAGCGGTTTACACACTATCCCAAATGAATGAATGTAATGTACATTTCTAAGCTCAAGTTCACTCACTTTAGTACTAATTTTTTTGACTTGTGAACCTGAAGAGCAATCTTAATGACGAGTGAAAGTGACACTGATAAAGCTTCGGCTTCCACTCCAAAAAAGCAGCGCCTAGTAAGAGGTGATTTGGTGAAAAAAGAGAAGCACCGATTACAAAATTATAACCAAGACACCATTTAAATAATGAACAACCATATCTTGGAATTGCTGTTGCATCAAAAATTAACACTTCTGAAATAAAAGCGGGTAAAAACAGCGCACAGAGTTCCTGCATAGGTGTAATGATTTTCTGATTGAAGCTGCCTTACAAATAAAGAAAAGATGGGATTTCGACAATGCACCACTGATAAAAATATCATTTGTTGGGTCCGAAGAATGCGCCGAGCAAAGAAATAAGAAAAGATAACCCTTCAATCCTACCCACTGCGTAAGCATTTCCTAGGGTCGTCGACGTAGATGATATAAATGTTTTGCAAATTCTGGATGATCAATGGCGCAAGCTACCCTTTGCAAAAATACCAGAAGAAATAAAAACTGAAAAGAAAGTAGATGTATTTTGGGATAAACTTTACAAATAATATTTTTTGATCTTAGCGACATAATAGAAAAAACTGAACTGGTTATTTGAATAAAAAAGTCATGAGTGCAATTAGTTTAATTTAAATTTTCGTGTTTTTAAAAAATACTAAAAAAAGGGCTCGAAAAAATATATTTTCTCAAAAAAGAAAGGAACATGAAAAAAAAATTAAAAAAGTCGGTCGGTCGGTCTGGGCTCGAACCATAGTATTACGACTTTGTGACCACCCAATATACCAAATTAAGCTATTTGTAATCATTAATAAACTGTCAAAATTTACCTTCTTATTCTAACGATATTGTAGCAGTTTTTCATTGCCTAAAACACGGACAAAAAGACATTTTATAAAAATAAATCCTAGCTAGATCGATTTATTGCCCCCGAAGCTCCCTGCACACCAAATTTTATGAAAATCGTTGGAGCCGTTTCCGAGATTCCGATTATATATATATTTATATACAAGAATTGCTCGTTTAAAGGTATAGGATTAAGTTGTATACTTTCTTATTTTCTTTATTTATTATTCTTCTCAAGTGTTATAAACAAAAATATTATCGTGTTATATTTTATTTCTCAGATGTACGATCTTTTTTTTAATAAATACTGTCTTTTTGAACGATACGTACTATATTTTTTTACCTGTCCGATTCCAACCGCACGAAAAACCGACATTTGACCGACAGTGTCAGCGCGAGTAGCGAGTGTTTACATACTGCCCTGCCCACTGCCCTGCTCACTTCCCTGCCCAACAGGGCTGAATGTAAATGGGACAATATTCTTTTTTTAAGTAAACGATTCTCAAGCAATAGATTCTCTATTTACAAATTAGCGCTAGCGAGTACGCTTTTAGTTCTTTCGAATTCTTCCTTTATGATTTCCAGTTCGAAATTGAATGGGGTTGAAATATCAGGCAAACTCTTTATGTCATATTCCAAATCAGATGAAGTCAATGAGGTATTCATATGTGAGCTAGTACATGTTTGATGTAAATTTATTTAGATCTTATTGTCACATTTTTTTTCATATTTGTACTCATCAGTATTTTTCTCGGTAGTTACTTGTACTGTTATTTTGTTTTTCGTGAACACAATTAATACATCTCCATTTATGTTTTCTCTCCTTAGAAATAATGCTAAATCTTTTAAAGGAGACATTGGTACAGTCGAGCTCATACAATTTGTTACATATATTACATTTTAAATAATTATTCACACCTTTAATTTTTTTTATTGCTTTGAAACAATATTTCTTTTTAGATGCAGTTAGTTTTAATTTTTACAACGCCCTCTAATGTTGCCGTCACTAAAACTGTATAAACCATAAATATTATGTTATGAGAGTCAATAGCAGTAACTTACTTTGTCAATAGATGTCGCTATTGCAATAAATGATAGCAATTTTAGCACCCTAATCAATTTGAAATATTCAACCGCCACTTTTAAAAGTTTTTTCTGTTTCTTTTCACTTATTTATTAATTTATTTAAGATTTGAATGTTACTTGTTTGAAACACTAGTCACACAATGTTTTTGCACATTTTTATTGAGCTTTTATACTATAATTTTAAAAATTTATCATAAAATCACCGTCGGTACACTTATTGCATTCATTATTATGATAATTAAGTCTCGTACTATTGAGATAATACTTGCAGTTGTAGTCACATACACACAAAGAACACAAACATAAAAAAATACTATTTTTTAATATAATATTTTTACGGAATTTATAAACACAAAGACGATGTTTTCATAGGCCGTGCAGCGCCCTCTCGCGAAATGATAGAAATGAGGATACCCCACTGACCTCTATATATACAAGTATATATATATAGAGGACACACAAAATTTCATTAAAATCCGGTCGTTTAGGAGTTCAATGACATATTATACACGTACAGAATAATAATAATATAATATGAACGAAGTAGATATGCGCATTTTGTAGTAATCATTCGTATTACAGCTGGAAGAAAGACGCAATGCGAGTGAATATCGTCTTATGGCAACCGAGAACAAGCTGGAGACAGCTGTACTCAGATTCAATGCCATACAATGCGAGAACAAGAAGATCCGAGAAGAAATTGAGCATATGCTTAAGGATAGGTTAAGCATTTATTTAATTATTTCTGACACAAGTACGGGGTAACAAACGAGCACATTTTCCACTTGATGGTAAATGGACAGCGTGGTTCACGGTCAATGCAAATGCATTGTCATCCCTGATAATTAAGTTGGAATCACGTCACCTCTCACGTTGCCTCGTTAGTCTTTCGGTTGTAGTAGTGCGACTGCTGATCATGAGGTCTAGCGTTCGAATCCCGGGTTGGATCAAAAAAATCAGTTATTGAGTTTTTCCGTTAAGAAATTATCAGTAGCTGCCGGGAGTTAGAAAATTGGCGGTATCTCACCCCCGTGCCTCGGAAGGCACGTAAAGCCTGTAGTGATCTTTCTCTGGTTAATAAGGAAATAGAGAGTGCAGCTGTACTTGCGTATACACTTAGGCACTGTCCTGCGCCGATGGCTAGTCTCCGTTGAGGCTGGCCGCCGCGCCGTGACCAAAATTCGGTCTGGAGGACATTACGAGTACCACGTCACCACACCAGATAAAACTACACTTTGATTGATGTGTAGCTGCACGTACAAGAATGGGTTGACTCGACCTGGGTCCATGCCCTCAGAGGATACCAATCAGGTGGACTGCCTAATAAAAAGGCATTTCATCATAGTCCTCAGGGATCAGATAGTGTCAACATTCTGGTTCTGAATCGACAATATATGAAAATATTTATAGGTCACATTACACTTACCATTAGCTGAACGGTATTATTATTATATTATTATTATTCTTTAAATAGATCCAAGTACAATTAAAAGTAATATCTTTCCAGAGCTCTCTTCAACCAAGCCTGGAATAAAATGCTAACTGCACTCAGCAAAGGAAAAAAGTTTCTCACAGATTTGTTCGAATCATCGACATTAGCCTACGACCAGAGAGATGAATGGTGCACTAAGTTAAGATCTGTACAGGAAAAAGGGAAAATGGATCAAATTTTACAAGTTCAGGTTGTTTTATGATTGTTTAATTTTATTTGCTTTTTTTTTCAATGATTTCACACAAATATTTTCTTCTTAATCGTGGAGGCCGTTTACATAGTATTATATGTGTATATATATATATATATATATATATATATATATATATATATATATATATATATAACAATTTTTATTTTTGTTTTACATTTACTTATGTATTATAAAATTGATCTAATACTATTTTTCTATTTTAATATTATTTTTTCTATTTTATTAATACTGAAAGTTTATTTCAAATTAATAGTTTTTATTGATAGATCAATTTCATAATAGTATGTTAATGTAAAATAAAATAAAAATTGTAAAATATCAGTGCCATAGGCTTCTATTCCGTTCACCTGTTACATCCTATTTTTTCGAGTCGGTAAAAAATCACCAGTATAAATGCACAAGAACAACTGGATCTTACATACAAGCGCTATTATACAAATCAATTGTCTAGGAGCCGTGGTAGCTCAGATGGTTAGCGCTCGCTGTAAATTTCACAGTACGTGAGTAACCCGGGTTCTATCTCAGTCGGCACCAATGAAAATGCTAATTGCAATATTTGGGGGCATTCAAGTATTACGTAACACAATTTTTGAATATTACCCCCAAGAGACCATTTTTACCTGAAAACACAGAATAAATAATAGTACTACTAAAAGTCACAATAATGTTGCGCAAAGTACCGTAATGTCTTGATCGCGTTTGCGGTGATAATAAAAAAAAAAGATATTTCTAACTTGCAATACATACAACATATTATATAGTTTATTTCTGGTATACGTAGATCACTCAATAAGTTTTGAGATGCTTGAAATTTAAAAATGGAACGCACCCGTGTTATATATTTCTAAAAAGCAAATTTATTTAAAAATAGAACTCCATAAGCCAATTGCTCAATATAAAAAAAACAGAGTTCTATTAATTTTCCTGCAACGCTTCCCGCGCTTTTCATTTAAAACGATGGATCTTAACCCTGAACATTTGCGTGCTATGACCTATTATGATTTTAAATTTGGTTTAACCGAACAATTAAGTTTACAACGGTTATAATCAGCATTAGGGGACTCGGCTCCATCACGCGCATCAATTTTTAGGTGGTTGGCTGAATTCAAAAGGTAATATTAACCTTAAAGTTTACCAAAGAACCGGGGCCCCGCAAACAGCAGTAACGGCAATAAATCCATGGACCACTGAAATGTTGGTGCGAGAAGACCCACGAATCACATATACGGACATCGAAGAGATTGTAGGCATTAGTTCGGGGAGCATTCATACCACTCTACATCAACATCTTGGAGTGAGGAAGCTTTGTTGTCGATGGATCCCTCGTTTGCTCTCCGAAAGCGAAAAACGGACTCGTGTGGATTGGTGCCATGAAATGCGTCTACGTTTTGAAAACGGGGCATCTAGGCGTGTTTCAGAACACACAGACTTGGTGACGAGACATGGATCTATCAATATGATCCGGAAAATAAAAGGCAATCATCGGTATGGGTCTACTCAGAAGGTCAGTTACCGACAAAACTGCAAAGAGCTCGCAACGTCAGCAAAAAAACTAGTGGCTACTTTTTTTTTTCGGACATTTGTCGACGTCAATGCTGGAAAATTGTAGGTCAGTCAACTTTGAATGGTATACTGCAGTTGCATTACGCAAAGCTTTTCAAGCTGTGCGGGAGAGAAGACCAAAGACCGGTCTTCGGGAAATCATGCTGCATCACGACAGTATCACATACCTCCCTTAGAAAAATAGCATTTATTGAGGAATCTGGTGTTGAAACTCTAAGTCACCCACCCTACAGCCCTGACTAAGCTCCTTGTGATTTCTTTTTGTTCCTGTTTTTGTTGTAAGAGTCAAAGAAAAAAATAAAAGGCAAGTTTTTATCAAGCGCCGAACAAGCCGTGGCTACCTGCGAAGAAGCGATTTCCGACCTGTCAGATCAAGACTGGCAAAAGTGTTTTCAGAGTTTGTTTAGGCGAATGGAACTTTGTATACTAGGCTGCACTAAAAGTATCGGGAATGGAATATTTCCACTGTTCCTGTCATATTAAAATCTTTTTAATTGAAAACTCCTTGGTTTTAAAAATCGAATACCATTTATTTATTTAAAAAAAATATTCTCGGTCTTCTCACAAGGTTTTGTCAAACTTGTTTAGTCGTTGAGAAAATGGAATTGACTCGAGAAAATTCAAGAACGATGATTTATTATGACTTTCGAAGTGGTTTAACACAAAAACAGTGTGTTGACCGGATGATTTCTGCATTTGGTAATGAAGCCCCATCCACAATTTATCGCTAGTTTGTTGAATTTCAACTTGGACGTGTCAGCTCCCCTGATAATCCCCGTCAAGGTCGTCCAAAAACTGCAGTCACTCAAGAAAACGTTGATGACACATACCGCGAAATTCAGGCAACTTTAGACATTAGCATGAGTCAAATACAAATATAATTGCATGAACAATTAGGTGTAAGAAAGTTGTTTTCCCGATGGATACCGCATTCGCTCCGTGAAGAGCAAAAAGCGGCTCGCGTTACTTGGTGCGTCAGAACTCTCGAAAGATTCCACGCAGGATCCTCAAATGCTGTATACAACATCGTATCAGGTGACGAATCTGGATATACGCGTACGATCCCGAAAGAAAAAACCAGTCCCGAGTTTGGGTATTCGAAAACGAGTTAAACAACAAAAATTGTTCATTCACGGAGTGTTGCAAAAAAAATGGTGGACACGTTTGTCTCCAAAACCGGCCATGTTACGACTATTCCTCTTGAGAGACAAAGAACGGTTAATGCAGAATGGTATGCGTGCATTTGTTTGCCACAGGTCGTTTCTGAACTCCATAAAGAGAACTGCAACCGCCGCATCATCCTCCATCACGACAATGCGAGTTCTCACACCGCACACAGAACAAAAGAGTTTTTAGAGCAAGAAAACATAGAATTATTAGACCATCCGCCGTACAGCCCCGACTTAAGCCCTAATGAATTTCTATACTTTCCCTAAAATGGAGAACAAATTGCGTGGACAGAGATCATCACCTGAAGAAGCTGTGGACGCCTACAAAACGGCTATTTTGGAGACCCCAACTTCCGAATGGAATGGTTGCTTCAATGATTGGTTCCATCATATGGAAAAATGTGTCAGATTTCGCGGAGAATACTTCGAAAAGCAATAAATACATTTTTAAATAGTAATGTTGTGTCACTTCCTTGATTCCCGAAATTTTCAGTGCCGCCCTCGTAGAGCATGATGGAGAATATTTACAAAAATGTAAAATAAATGTAAATAGTATCTAGAATACTTTTTGTATATCTCAAAACTTATTCATAACTCATAATTCTTTATTGCGTGTCATAAATTAGGTATAAAGTTGGAACAATATATTTACAGAACATGTGACAGCCTGTACGGGCGTAGTATAGTTTAAATTTTAATAAATATAGAATTCAATTAAATTACAGCATTTATAGTACACAATATATAAATCATATAACCTGAAACGAGCAATTCTTGTATATATAGGTATATAATCGGAATCTCGGAAACGGCTCCAACGATTTTCGTAAAATTTAGTGTCCAGGGAGTTTCGGGGACAATAAATCGATCTAGCTAGGATTTATTTTTAGAAAATGTCTTTTTGTCCGTGTTTTCAGACAATGAAAAACTGCTAAAATATAAGAAGGCAAATTTTGACACTTTGTTTATGATCGTAATAGCTCAAGTAGATATCGAGCGGTCATGAACTCGTAATGTCTTGGGTCCAACTTTTTTCCTTTTCTTTCAAGTTTCCTTCTTTTGTGAGAAAATCTATTATTTCGAGCCCTTTTTTTAGTATATTAAAAATACGAAAATTTTAATTAAACTAGTTTTAAAAAAAAAAAGTTTTTTCTATTATGACAATAAGAACAAAAAATATTATTCATGTAATTTGTATCTAAATGTAACTTAAAAAAAAACGAGCAAAGCTCGGTCATCCGGATACTTATTATCTATCGTTAGATTAGTTTTATATTAGTTCATTGCATTGCCGGTAGATGGCGATTTATAACGCCATCTAGTTCACTTTGAGAAGATAGAATAGAATCAGCGGATTGGTCAGCTGACTTGTGTTTACAAATTTAAGCAGCTAACATTTCACCAGTTGTGTAAAAATAGAAAATTGAATATTTTATGGATTACTTTTCACTTACGTTATGGGTTGTAGAAAAACTATAGAGAGGACATTTATTAATTTACCTGCATTTGATTGCTTCGTACTTTTATTACGGTATGGACTGCCTTGTCAATACTGATTGTTTTCACACCATATACACTAGTTTTCACTGGGATAACATTTCCACCGCTCTATTGTATCTATTCTTTATATAGAACGCACTGATTTACTGTGCTTAGAGCACTATTTTTAATTTAAATAAATTTAATACGGAGCTCGATGTTCACCGTGACAACTAGCGCCACCTCCCCTATTATTATATTAGTAGTAGTATTGAGTGTCCTACGTAACCTGGGTTGTATCACGACCTCATAGAATACCAGCGTAAAGAAGAATATTACTTGTGTGTTTAGCCTGGTGAGTGCAGGTGACCGGAGGCCCAATTCCCCCCCCCCCCCTCCTTAATATGGTAGTGGAATTAAATAGATGACTACCTCAGAGTGCAAGCACCCCTGGTGACGGGGAACCTCTCGCTAAACATCTACGCCCAAGCAACCCTACTCTTCCTGCGTGGGTGCTTAAGATGACAGAGGCAACACCTGCCACGCTATCCGTGAGTTTCAACATCAGGGGACTTCACACCATTCTTAACGCCGTTCACTATTATCTGGAGAATTCGAAGTCAGCTTTGCACTTTCTAAGCGGGAACACAGGTTTCCTCTTCAGCTGATACTTCGTATCTCTCCTACCCAGGTTACAAATAAGAACACTCCTTGTACCCCGGGCTTAAATTTGCGTATACGTCAGAAAAGACATCTGTTTTCTACATATTAACGGTCTTGAAGGTACGTTCCTGTCCATCCTGTGGCTGCATGTAAACAGCGATGACCGCCTGTATGGGTCTCTATAGGTCCCATAGCGGTACATCGACCACATCCAGATGGCTGCATACTCCGTGCTACAATAGGTCCCATCCGCATATATTGTGATGCTCGGTGATTTTGACGGCCACCACGCTGAATGGCTTGGTTCCTGTTTAACTGATCATGCGGGCAGATCTACTAATGATCTTTGCCTTGGCACATTGTATGATACAACTGGATCGACGCATCAGACAATGGACAGAAGAATTAGTCCATTGTCTGATGCGGAGTACCGTGCCACTCACGCTTCAATCGCATTGGCGTTCTGCAGGTTGTCGCCGTGTTTGGCACCATAGGTCGGCCGATTAGGATAGGATGAGGTTTTTTTTTGCATCCTACCTTTGGAAGCAAGTTTGCTTCTCGCCGTATGATCCCAACGTTGTTGCTGATTCTGTTGCACATGTGATTTGATTTTTTGTGATGCATATTGGAGACAGAAGTTGCCACGGTTTACTCCCGTAAAATTGCATCACGCCATAAACAGGAATGCTACCGGACCTGGGTTGATGCATCAACGTCTCGGGGTGCAATCAGTAGCCCTCTTAACTTAGAGAACATGTATATTCTGGTCTCTCGCCAAGGCTGTCCAAGAAAACTTCTGTCAGCTATCTCTGTCATCGACGACTAACTGGTCCATGCCGCAAAGCAGAAAGCCGATCTGCTAGGCTCTCTCCCAAATACCGCAAATAGAATATGTACTATTCTCATATCTGGGCTAAGGCTCCCCAGTGCCAGCTCGTTGCGAATTGCCAGTGGCAGAACTTTTTCTGATCGGCTTGACTCACTGACAATGCGAAAGGATGTTGTATTTCGTTGCGTATTTTATTCTATCTACCACGGTGAGTGCTCTGAGGAATTGTTCGAACTAATTCCAGCTGCTCAATTTCACAATCGTACATCTCGATAAAACTCTAGAACCTATCCATTCATATGGATGATTGGCGGTCCACCACTACGTGATTTAGAAGAAATTTTCTTCCTAGCACAGCTTCCTTGTGGATTCAACAAAGTTTGGTCGTAACAAAGATTTTTTGGACCGATAAAACTTAGGGAATTTTACAGAAAAAGCTTACTCTTTTTTTAAGGGCCGGCAACGCATCTGCAATTCCTCTGATGTTGCAGTTGTTCATGTGTGGCGGTAGTCACTTACCACCAGGGGAGCCTCATGCTCGTTTGCGCCCTATGAAAAATATTTATTCATATTGTTATTTAATAAACAATTACACATAGTGTAATAAACATTTGCTTAAATTTAAAATTGTTCTTCTCATGCATTCTCCTATTTTAGCTTTTTTAACTAATAAACTCTTAAAATAAAAAAAAATATATATTCATTTTAACTTTTGGCATGCAATTAGAAACGGAAACCCAGCTGAAATATAACATTTTGGTCGAAATAAAACCGTATTCTTAATTTTTTTTTAATTTTCTAATTTTTATTTGAATAAACAAAATGTTATCTAACCCTTTGTTCAAACCCTCCGCCGACCTTGTAACGCATCGAAACGTTTTACAAGACGATTTGAGGTGGTCTCCCTCCAAATTGGGTTATGTAATGCTTGAACGCCCCCTTTACCTCGTGCTCGACGATGAAGGAAAACATCGTGAGGAAACCTGCAAATCTGAAAAATAAGAAAAAAAATATGAGGACATGTGAAGTTTACAAACATGCATCATGGCGGACATTACCTTGCCTAATGTAAAACCCTCTCAGAAATGAGAGGAGGGCTGTGCCCAGCAGTGGGACGTATACTGTCTTATAACGATTTAAAAAAAAGTCAATACTTTTTAATACTACACCACTCTACACGACTTCATACAGACTTCTTTCATGAAGTCAAATTAAAAATATTTTTATTCAATATTAGTCTTTACAAAACACTTTTTAAAAGTAAAAAAATAGTCAGTCTACATAATTCCACCTAAAAGCTATAAAAATTCAAAAATACTACTTAATCTATAAAAAATCCTACTGCGGGAGCAGAACATATTTATACTGGAAGAAGTTTCGTAAATACCCACCATTGGGAAGCGGATTAATGACCACTGCACCAGAATTCTTACAACTAATATCCAGCTGCTCGCCACCGGTCTGGTCACGTCAAGGCAAGGGATTATTTTAAGTTCTCATGCGGCTTATTTATATGGAAATAAGTATTATTTCTAAAATTTAGTTAATTTTGTAGAGTCTAATGCCTAAGTAATGGCTAAAACCTACAGTCTTTTTATATTAGTAAGTTTGGTCGTGGGACGAAAAGAGGAGATCTCCCACTGGGCAAAGTATTCAGCCCAGGGAGCGCCGACGCAACGCTCCGTTTATTAATACCGAGCTGTTCTATATATAGCGCAGTACTTCGGAACTTTGATAACGTGATTTAGGCTCCGTTGCGTTTCGCTTATATCTCAACCATAGCAATGCCACAGTATGATTGACAATTGAGCTTACAGTCCACCTCATAGTAAACTTTTGTATTTCTCAATAATTTTAGTGTAGGTATACATTAGCTGAACTCTGCAATTATTGTCCTGCCAATTGATATATTATGTATGTTATAACATAGGTTATAATATAGATTATAACATATTACATAACATACTATTATAATATAGGTTGTATTCAGCAACTTTTTTTTATTTTAGCGCGTGCAATTTAATTTATTAATTGACGCGCATGATTAAAAAATGCAAATAAAACCAAATATTTTAAATTTTATTAGTTTCTAATTTTTTTTTTTAATTCATTTTTTTAATTTATTTTTTAGTTTATAAATATAAAATTTCTCTATTGAAAAATACATATATATACCAATTTTCATGGTGATCGATCAAATAAATAGATTTAAAGATTGCCTTTTATATTTTTAGTATACACTTAAAATATTTTTCCCCTTGTTAACAGGAAATGCGAGATTTGCAGAAATCTTTTGATCACGAGATGAGGCTTTTTAACTTTCTTTCCAAAAAAGGTTTAATTAGAATAAATAAAAAACAAGAACAGCAGGAAGAAGAGCAAAAGAGGGCTATAGAAGAAGACGTCAGGAGACAATATGATTCTCATATAAAAATACTTCATGATATACACGTAACGTTTCTTTATTTATTTTTATGTACCTACTACCCAATCTCATCACAAATTAAAAACTAATATAAAAACAATAAAAATAACATATTTACTTCAGAAATAACATTTGAACTACTACTGATTTGATTTTCCGTAACTAATGTAATATGTTCTCGGACTTTTGATAAAATTTAAAGTAGCATTGTAGAATATTCTGTAAATAATATAATTTTAAATAATAGTAAAAATATTTTCAATTTTTAGTTTCGTCTGTAAATAATATTTGAAATATAACATTTCAACTTTTAACTCTAAGTGGGATTTCTAAAACGAAATTGTTGTTCGGTAAAAACCTAGCCCTCTGCAATGTTTTTCATACGGACTCTTGCATACTTCGTCCCCCAATTTACCTGCCTTTTTTCAATCCCATTCCCCGCTTTTAATTTTATTTGACGGAGGAATACCGTGCACCGCAGCCGCACGTACGAAACGCCGAATTATTAAGTGCTGCTTAAGTGTGTTTTGGTTTGATTAAATTCTTTGCCTATTATCCTTTTGCGTTTCCATAAATATTATTTCGATCACTTCCATATCTATAACAATTATAAAATACTAGCAATCCGCCCGGACTCGTAAGGGTGATTTCTGAATCTCGTCAACAGCACCACCTATCAGGGCCAAATGTGAATATAAACCATCTAGGAACCATTCAAACACACACTAAAAAGTTAATCAAAATTGGTTGAACGGTTTCAAAATGTATAACAAACATAGATAGATTTTTTGTTTTATATAAATAGATAGTATTAAATTAACCTAACTTTAATAAGTACCATTTGAGTAGGATTATACACAAGAAATGGACATAAATAAAATAATAGAAGCCTTCGAACAAAGGGAACAAAAAAGTTTCTCCGTTTACAAACTGCTGACGGAGTACTGTGCAGAGAACAAAGTCCTCAGGCGCGATGTGCAACGCATACGACAAAACTTAGGTATATACATTACACTAGATAATACGTATAACTGGAATATCAACAAAGGTTATAGTTCAAACCGTTGCTGTCACAACCTTTAAAAGACTACTGCTGAACACCTACCACTTAGATTGCCTCGTGGGGTAATATATCGTTAATAAATTGTGTATTGTAATAATAAATAAAATTACGCATACTTGCTACCCTTGGTTTGAATTGTTATTAGAAGGACTCTTACGGCACACACGAAATGATACAGCATTGGATATTCTTACACTGTTACTTATTTTCAATTCAAAAACAGGGCGTCATTCAAGCAGAGGAGGTTTCCCCAAACGATATCCTTTACTTGCATGTATTTATTTAGAAACAAATATAATAACAATTAATAATTACTACATATTAATCCGTTCCATGTGGAGACAGTGTAAGACAATCCATCACTGTATTTCATTTCATGTGTATCGTACTTGTAAGAAGCGACAATGTGAAATGCTGAAAAAAATGGCAAAAGAAACTTATGGCTTCCGTTAGATGGCGGTATAAGCATCTCGTTTACGCCAGCCGTCAAATACAGGCCGGCAACGAGGAACAGCGTTAAAGATACGAGACGTCTGTTACAGCGACCGCTTGCCAAACGTGACTATGATATCAAAGTCAAAGCCAGCCACCCCACAATGGGAGACACTCTTAACCAGCAGTGGTATTTTATGGACTAATTTGAGAAATAATTTCATTTATAGCTTTAGAGGTAAAGGTCCCAATTAAATAGCAAATAGGCATTCAGATCCATTACCTGTAATTATAGCTGCTATAAATCAATTAAATCTTCGTAAATATAAAAAAACGCGATAAAATCATTTGTTAACTAAAAATAATTTGTTAACTATTATGGTGTGAATAGAGGATCGCAAAGATCGGAATGAAATGGAAGAAGAGAAACGAATTAACATATTACACGCATTAAAAGAAGAATTAGAAAAGCGTAGAATGAGCGTAGATGAAATTAGACAGAAATTAGAAAAACATACACAGCAAGTGAACGTAGCAATGCAACAAATAGAAGAAATATTCAAGTAAGTAAAAATAATTTATTAGCTTCCTGAATGAGAACACATAATTTAAAATCAAAAACTAATGATTTCTTATATCTAAGCGAACACTACGGATATAAATAAAACTATTTTGGTAACGTCGGAAATATAAAATTAGTTAATATATGCGATAAAATCTGTCAAAACTAGTTTCATTTAAATCAAAAGCCATCCATTAGCTTCTTGAATTACAACACATAAGTTACAACTTAAACTTAAATTACAATAAAGTGCATCACCACTCATCATCAGGTAAAATGTTAGTTAAGAATGACAAAAAATTTATAAATGACCCAATGCATCTCGCATTACCGAAGTCAAAGTAAAAAATATCCAGTGTGTGCTAACTCCCATAAATAATATATCAAAAAACTATTAGTTCCAAAAATCAGGACTTTACAGAAAATTACACATTACATTATTTTTTTTTTGTCGATACTCGTCTAGAGCATCTCCTGGTGAATATTTACTCATTTCTGCAGCTTTAGTTATTCTGATCACTACCACCACCGAAGCAGTTCTTTCTTAATACTAGTGACATCATCTTGAAAACCACACTTTTCACTTATCACGCAATTTCTCGACCTCTTATTCAGAGACAGAACATAACATACTTTTAAATAACCGTATTTCTACAGTGTTTATTTTACTGTTACGTTTCTTCCGTCATACCCAATAATAACTGCTACAATAGTAATAATATATAGTGTTTCTCGAGTGGCAGCCTCGTACTGGTAGGCGAAATGTAGGGTAATCCACAACTAGGTTGGGTGACGACCTGGTAAGACATGCAGGAAGTCGATGGATGCAGGTGGCTCAGGACCGTACTTTGTGGTATTCCTTAGGGGAGGCTTACGTTAAACAGTGGACTTGTGAAGGGCTATAGTGATGATGATGTTAATAAGTCACTCTATGTGTCCCCACTGCGTTTCATGTCCTAGAAATATATTTCATATTTTTAAAAATGCATTTTGTTTTTAGGTGTTGGATGTACTCCAACCAAGCAGATTAAGGTAGAAAACCTTAATCTGCTTGGTTCACACCATCTTCACCACATCAACTTACCTATTTTCCTGCAAGCAGCAGTTTATGCACTGCTTTTTTATAGGATACGGTGACAAACGAGCCCACAGTCCACCTGACGGTAACTGGTTGATGTGGCTCACAGATCTATCCTCGAATACGAATCAAAATGCAGATGCGTTGTCACCCCTGAGGACTATGACGGAATACTTTGTTTCCAGTAAAAAGGGTCTCCGGTTCTCCACACTCACCATACGAAACACAGCAGCATTAAGCTACTATTTTACGCTGGTATTCTGTAAGAGCGTGGCCCTTCCCCGGTCGAGCCAACCCATTCGTGTTACAACTATACTACTAATATAACTGCAGCATGACTCTACCACGTATAAAAACCAACGTTTGTTCTGGTCAGAAGGGTATAGAGTTTCTTACGTGATAGCCACGCTGCAGCTATATCATGGTTGCAGCACGAATGAGTCGGCTCGTCTGGGGTAGGATCACGCTCTCACAGAACACTAGCATAAAATAGCAGCTTAACGCTTCTTTGTTTCGTATGGTGAGTGTAGAGAACCGGAGACCTTTTTTACTGCTGACAAGGGATTCCAACACATCTGTATTTTGATTTTAATCGGGGATAAATGGAGATATATCTATGGGCCACAACATACACTTACCATCAGGTCTACTGTGTCCTCATTTGTCACCATTATTCTTTAGAAAAGTGCCAGTATGATTACGGGCTATGAAACATTCCATCTATGTCTTCGGAGGTTAGTTATATCTATTCTATCTATATAGTCTATCAGCTACAACAGCCACAGACCATCAGGTGTCATCGGACTAAGAGATCGTTTATCACTTCTGCTTTATAAAAATAATGCAGATTTTTTCACGATGTAGTCTTTAAACCCTAAGCATGTGGTTAATTAGAACTTATAATTGTTTTTAACAATTTAATTGATACTGGCGCAGATCTAACTTGGTTTGCTCGTGTACCATACAAATTTCAAGCGAGTGCTTACCTTTTGTTATTTTTTTTATAGTAGTACTCTCTTCCAATTTAATGCACTGGCCCCAGCTTCAGAATCATTTTGTACAAAAAAATTAAGTTACTAAATTACATTACCTAGCTACTTGAATTCTATACCGTTTCTTCTTTCAGCATGCTCAATTGTTCGTTAGAACATTTCCATAACCTTTTAGGGGATAAGCATCCTTCGGTGCACTGTCTCAATTTAACTTTCTGTCTTATCAATGAAAAAATCAAGGAACTCGTTCAAATAGCCTATTATTACGTAAGAATTTTTAAAATTTATTGAATCCATTTTATATTGTACATGACACCATAGTTGTTTTACATCAGGCTCGATTGGAAACTGATAATTTCTTTAACGTTTCCCCGAAAGTGAGATTTACCATCTAGATCTTGGGATCTGAGGGGGAGACCCTGGTGATCCGTAATACAGGCTTCCGCCTAGTATAGACACCAGACTCTCAGCCCATAGTGTACACTGTTTATACTCTAACTTGTTAATTTAAATTGTGAGAGTAAATAAAAAATATATTATTATTATTATTATCTTCATTACCGCTTAGTTAATAATGATCTGCATACCGAATTTCGGTCACGGCGGCTCGTCTCAACAGAGACCAGCCATTTTTAATAGCAGAGAGATATGCAAGCATACGGCTCACCTGATGGTAAGTGTCGACCACCACCAGTAAAGAACTGCAACACCCTAAGAAATTGTAAAGGAATTGCTTGTTTCTTGAAGGTCCCTGAGTTGTATTGGTCCGGAAAAATTTCCGAGTAAACCGCACAGTAGTGAACCTCCAAACACTCAGATGATGCGGACCGTAACTTGAGTATTGTCGCGTTGTGTGTTGATGAAATTTGGCGGCTGCAATCAATACCGACAGTTCCTCAGAGCACTCCTCGTGGAAAATGTGATAAAAAATGCAAAGGGATGCAACATCTCTTCAAAGTTCCAGTGAATCGAGCCGATCAGAGATAAATCGATCGTCGACAATTCTAGCCTCTCTGCGTAGATGCGGTTAAGCAGAAAATTCTGGCACTGGGGAACCCCAGCCCAGAGATGAGAATAATTTTCCATGTGAGGCCGAACCTGCGCCTTGTAAAGTTGCAATCTGCCAGGAAATACTGTTATGGTCTGCTGAGCACTCTAATCTCTTTGGAGAAATCTTCAAAGAAAAGGGTCATATTAAACAAGCGTGTCTTCAAGCATACGTGTACTCGATCTCCTCATTTTCATAGTCCGATGAACTCCAACGCAACCAGAGTGAGATCAGGCGCAGGAACAACGGTTGTACGTATTTTCCAAGTCATGGGATAAATCAGTGCCAAAGTCTTAACTCTGGGCTGCCACTGAGAATTTATTGACACAAAAACCCAATGACCGATTTCGGGCTGACTTGGGAATTGAACTCTGGTTCTTATGATCAACAATCGCGGTTGTGATCACAAAACAAACGAAGCAGTTGTAATTGTAGTTATGCACTGACTCATATTAAGTGTAACACTCTTAGTTTCAATATATTTTTTAATTTACTTTAATATGACACTAATATCATAATGATTTCTTATATTTATCATGACACTAATATCGTCCACTCAACTGTGTAAAAGATGATTGTAATAAATAATTTATAACAGGAACGCCATGTTCAAAAGAAAAGCGGTACATCACGACTGAAGAGGTTCACCGTTCACCCGGAGCTGCCGGAGTGTTGGACAGCCGTACCAATTAATGAGCTCGTCCCAGCCGATCCCTGCCCATCGTAAGTACTCATTTCTCTTAAAATCCCACTAGCGATAACAAAACATTAAATAAACAAGTACACAAATCTTAAGTTTTTTGTATTTTATTTCAAATTCTCAACGATTTGACAGTTTTGCGTTTGCATGGGTGCACGGAGGGTAGTATTTTTGTAAGTATAATCTGGCTGTGATCCATCTTTTTTCTATAGATTAAGGGTGAAGCCTAAATTGAAGCCTAAATTCGTCTCAGTTGTGATATCTTTTCAGGTGTGTAGAAGCCCGATGGATGTCACGCGTAACCGACATCGCCGAGGTGCCTTTAGATGAAAATGAGGTACCGGCAGCTATCAAAGACCTTAAAAATGACCCAGCGTTCGTGAGGAGTGACCACATTCACCCACTGACAGAGTGCCGCGTGCCCCGCAGTCGACTGATACTGGCTAGACGATATAATATGCAAAATTAATCAAGATTATTATTATTAAACATATTTACGTTTATATACTTTTTCATTTAGATTTTTTTATGAATATCACAATGTTATATATCTTAAAAAAGTTACTTAAAAGGTTAGTCACATTTAAAAAAATATATAATAAAGAAATACTAAAACTAAAAATTTTGACTATTATAAGGTCCCACTCCCCGTGGTATTGTGCAAAGTACACTGCCTGCGTTTCCTCGCTGAATGAATAAGCTTAGTCTTTGAGCAAGAAAGGAACCAGCCCTTTTATCACCAGCAGCGGCGACAAGTTGCGAACTTCTCCGCTCGTACACCCCACGGACCGATAGTCTCTAAAGCAAATGACACAAATAGGTAGCCATTTCAGAGACTTATATTTACGCCACATACTTAATTCTACTAGTCTACGCAAGTAGCATCCCACACTAGTGCTTTACCTCTCCCCCAAAAGACCGTTGTTATACCGTCGGGTCACTTGTCATTGGTCATCGTCTCTAAATATTCCACAAAGGTCTATAACCGAGGAAACATTTAAATAAAAATTTCAAAACATTTATTTGAATTAAAAAATAACAATAATGTCATCCGGACCGAATTTTGGTCACGGCGGCTAGTCTCAGTAGAGACTAACTAACTACGCAGGACAGAAATATAGTGCGTGAGTGTGTGTGTTAGCATAGATGTACTATATTCCCTCACTCTAATAATCCGATAGGACGGCAGACAAAACGACAAGAGAGAGATCAGGCGCAGGACCAACAGCTGGGGGAGATACACCGCCAACTGTCTCCCCTTCGAAAGCTTTAAAAAAATCTTGACAGAAAAATCCATTAACTGGTTTTGTTCCGACCAGGGATTCGAATTCGGATTAAATTAGTAACAGTCGCGTTTATTATCTAAACCAACGAGGCAGTCAAGTCAAGTTGAATCGAAGAATAAAGATACATTAAATTACAATTCCAAATTATGTACATACTACATGGCTTATACGTGGAAAAGTCGCGCTGAAGCTTATTATAGCTGAATGCTCTTACATAATAACAGCATGATATTTGCAGTATAATGCTGTTGTGTTTTAAACAGTGAGTTACGAAAACTGGAAGCTATTTCACTAGTAACGAAGCATTCCTTGTTAGTCCTCAAGATTGACAACCCATCTGCGTTTTGATTCTTAATTTAAAATAGAGGTAAATGTCCACGGACCACAGCATACCCTTACCATCAGGTGTGTGGTGTGCTCGACTGTGTAAGAGTAGAATAAGGGTGACAAACGGGCACACAGTCCACCTGGTGGTAAGTGGATGCTGTGGCTCATAGACATCTACATTTGTCCTCGATTAAGAATCAAACCGTAGATGCGAATGTCACGCCTGAGGACTAAGATTGAATGCCTCGTTTCCAGTAAAAAAGAGTCCCCCGTTCCACCATACCACACACCATACGAAACACAGCAGTATTAAGCTGCTATTTTACGCTGGTATTCTGTGAAAGTGTGTTCCTTCCCCAGTCGAGCCGACAAATTCGTGCTACAACCATAATATATCTGCAGCGTTGCTCTGCCACGTAAAAATGTTCGATAATAAACATTTTTATTTTGTTGCCAACAACCAATGTAAAAAAGACTTGTGTGAACTGGCACACTAAAGGGCAACCCCATATTCGATGGAGTAACGACCTTATAGTATGCTTGCTAACCCTACATTTTCCTAGTATACGAGTATAAGTTAATAAGATCCATCATATCGCTTGATTATGGAGAAATTCGTACCGTTCGTTGATGAGAAGGTCATTCTGTACTCTATACCAAAAGGTGAGCGATCAGTATACGCTTCATAATCTTGCAGAGTATGATAGTACTTGAGATTTTCCAATAATTATACCTAAAGTATACCATATACCTAATATATGAAGTATTTAAGTGAATGCCTCCTTTTCAGTAGTATAATAGTAGAATATCGACCGCGAACTCAAAAGTCGTGAGTTCGAATCCGCCATCCGACTACTATCGTGAACCACTTCTAACAAATCATTTTAGGTATAAAAGGAGTGTTCAAAGGAATGTTTGGAATATTAATAGTAGTACCAGTATTTTTAGTACAATAAATACAGAAGTTATCCTCACGCGACCAAGTTCTTACGAAAATTTCGAAGGATAATGTCCTAAGCTATAGTAAAAGAAGTGGGGAAAAAGTAATTAAATTATTAAATATTCCATAAGTAGTAGTTAAAAGTTTTAGATGCAGTTAAAGGATACTGCTTAACTTACTGAACTGCAGTAATTCACTTTCAGCAATCGCACAGACGAAAATTAAATTTATGCGATGACAATTTACACGCTGCGCGAGTACAGAGTAATGAAGTTAAAACTCGCAAAAGACTAAGTTAGCTGTAAGACGCGAGAAATTAGCATAGCTAATGGAAAGTGTTTCGGAATCTTAGCGTCATGTCTGATTTAGAAGTAAAACTCTGTAGGCGCGACGCGACTTGAGGATTAATTGTTAATGCAGATCAGAAAATCTGTTATCATCTGCACTGTAAGTTACCTTGCAGCATTATGATGAGTCGTAACCTTTTCACTGGCTTGATACACACCCCATCACTAATAATTTTAATCTACCATACTTTTAACTGCTTATTATTTTTATTTTTGTGATGTGCTTTATTTTTCTGAACTCTTTCATTATGATACAACTATTTATTTGAATAAGAATTAATGCTATGATACGACTGTAACCGTTTTTTGTTTTGAACTGCGACCTAATTAAATTTTTCTTAGAAAACAAATGCTACTATTGCGACTTAATTATGATAGTTAGATAAAGTCCTTACGCGGACTTTTTTGAAGGTAATAATGAGTACTTTAATCATGTAGCACATAATTTTTATGTATTATCAAGTTTTTTCAGCGCACTCCAAATAATGAATTTTATAGGCAAAATTTTGCTACTTTGGGTTACAATTTTCATAAGATCTCCAATTTTTTTTGAAAATAAATTATAGCCTATATTACTTTGGGATAATTTAGCTTTCTATTCGTGATAAGCTATATTTGATGTTGTTTTGTTTTGTGGGAGCAAAATATCCTCGGTATATAAGGTAGTTGGCCAGCTGATCGGCCGGTGATGATGGTCGCTACAGTTAAATTTTCCTTCAATTCCTTAATAATTAGCCTCATCCCACATGCTAGGGGGCTTTGCATATTTGAACATGAAAAAGTAGTTATTGTGACATAACTGTTATAGTTAGATATATGGTATTGCGGACTTTTTTTATAGATATAGATATCTTCTATAAAACTGTAGTACATCACTTTGCTCTGTTGTCAATAGTTTCCGCAGCGTATGCGATATAAGGATTCTTTTGGTATTTTTTTCGCGCCGTGGGTTACATTAACGAAATTTTCATACGGATCTCGAACTTTTTTGAAAATATACTATAGCCTATGTTCATCAGGGATAATGTAGGATTCCAATGGTAAAATAATTTTCCAAATAGGTCCAGTAGTTTTGGAGCCTATTCAATTCAAACAAACAAATTTTTCCTCTTTATAATAATATTATTAGTGTAGATTCACCCCGGCTTTCGACTGACTTCTGGATCTTGACAACAGCGCCATCTACTGGGTTCAATTGAAAATCTAAAACATCCAACTACCCACTCAAATATACACAAAGTCGGTCCTGCAGCTTATAAAGAATTCAGTGACAAACACACGTAATCATGATGTCCTCCAGACGGAAGTTCGGTCACGGCGGCCAGTCTCAGCATAGACTGGCCATCTGCGCGGGACATAATTATAGTGAGAGATTGTGCACTGTCCATTCCCTCACTCTCATAGTCTGAGAGAACGGTTATTCGACGTGACCGAAAAGGGGTCAAGCGCAGAACCAACGGCTTTACGTGCTTTCCGAGGCACGCGGGTGAAACAAAGCCAACTTCATGACTCCGGGCTGCTACTGGGAATTTCTTGAGAAAAAAACCCAATTACTGATTTTAGCACGACCTAGGATTGGAACCCAGGAACACGGATTCATTATCGACAACAGCGTTTACAACCGGTATAAAGATATATAATTCTTGTGTACGAATTGTATAAATAAAGAAGATTACATTACCTCATCAAACTGAATCTTCAAGTGCAATCAAAAGCATCCACACATTCCCGTTCCGACTTCAAATATATTTCTTTTCACATTAACTCCGGGACGTGTACGTCGGTAAAGTTTAAATTAAAATCGAACCGAAGTCGGAATAGCTTCGCAGATAGATTTAATTGTAACTAGCAATTATTTGCAGTTTCATCTTTCTTTATTGTTACAAAAGTTAATGGGAATAAAGAAAACTAAGAAGAACACAACATGTAAATGTTGCCGTCATCGTTACAGCCTATCAAGCGTCCACCGGTGAACACAGGCTGCCCACTTATAGGAGATATTTGCCATAGTTGCCACGCTTGGCAAGCGGGTTGGCAACCCTTTAGCTGTTATAATAATAATAATAATAATATTCCACAACTATCACACAACGCCATCTAGTCCCAAGCTAAGCAGAGCTTGTTTTATGGGTACTAGACAACTAATAAACATACTTATATATTTCTAAATACATAAATATTATAGATAAAATACGCCCAGACACAGAACAAATGATCGTGCTCATCACACAAACATTTGTCCTGGGTGGGAATCGAACCCACGACCTCCGGCTTAGCAGTCAGGGTCACTAACCACTAGACCAACAGGCCTGTCAAAATGTTATAAATGAGACGCTCCTGACCATCTCCTAATTTGTTGACCTCTGTCGCCTCTTATGACACCCACGTGTTGTTATGGAGTGTTGCACATTCTTACACCGCCACTACACGCTTAACTTAATGTTGTAACTACCCCCACGATCTTCACGGTTAGTTTAAACGTAAAATACAACTTAAATATAACAGAAAATTCGATAGAGCGTACGTGGTAGAGCCATTCTGCCGGTTTTTGGTTGTAGCACGAATGAGTCGGCTCTACCGGGGTACACTCACAGAATACCGTTTTATCGTCTCACATAATACAGTTTTGTATGATGGATGAGTGTAGAGAACCGGAAAACCTTTTTACTGAACACGAGGCATTCCAATCCTATTCCTCGGGAATGACAACGCATCTGCCTTTTGATTCTTAATTGAGGATAAATGTAGATGTCTATGGTCACAGCATCCACTTATCATCAGGTGCGCTGTGTGCTCATTTGTCACCCTTATTCTATAAAAAAAATGGATTTGTGCCTCGTAACATTGGTTGTGAATACCAATCCGAAACAACTTGTGTTGCTTATAATTTGTCCGGGTCTTGATATCCGTCCGTGTGTAGCATATGTACGTATAACGTATGTCAGATACAGGATAAATTCCTAGTGTGAAAGCAATTTTATTCGAATTGCTGGAATACTGTAGCTGTTGCAGGAATGAGTAGGAGTAACCGGGGAAGTACCATGCTCTCACAAGACATCAGTAAAAACCAACAGCATTATAGCGGCGGAAATCCAACAATATCTCCAATACTACAATTTATACATAGAAAAATTTAAAACTGTATAAAACTTAAAGTATATATAAGCTATGCTTGCTATATGCTACTCTAAGGTATAAATAGTATTACTCTATTTTTATGTATTTTTTATACCATTTTTATAAAAATGCTTTAATGCCTTGAACATGTAATAATTCTGATGCCTTGATGACTCCGTGGCCTAGTGGCTTCGCATTGAGGAACAGCGTAGAGGGAAGCGTGTTCGAATCAATCACACCTCACGGAACAAGTGTTTGTACGGCCTACAAATAATTGTTGCGGGTCAGGATGTTTCTCCTTGCGAAATTTATAAATGTTAATGGTCTCCATGCTACTGGTGAAAAATCCTAGAGTGCGGTTGACGGTTTTTCAAAATGAGAACAAAAGATGCTGTTGATTGCTCGGTCCATTAATTGTGTTCCGTTTGCTTGTTTTAGTTTTCCTTACAACGCTATGCCTGGGTAAAGTTTATCTTGCCCACAAAATTGTTGATTCTCTTGTTATTGTTGACCTGCCTTTCTTAACCTGCGAGAGCTTCCTTTGATCTCGTGTATATACGTTGCAGGGTCATGTCTTAACAGATCATCACTCCATCCAGTACAAGACCGCTCACCGGCTGTACATTACCGGAACTCTCCAGACACTCGAGAACAATCTTTCCATCGGTCGCTCTTCGTGCTCGGCCGGCGTTTTTGGCCTATTGAAACTTAATACTAAATGCGTTATAGTATATTATCACATAGTCGCTATGTGTTAGTCCTTTATTGTAGCCGGATACTGCAAACGGACAAAGAAAAATGTAGTTTCAAATCTGAAATCGCACTTTTTTCTTGGGACTTCCTTTTGGCACGTCTTTTAGTGGTTTGTCTTCATAGATTTAAACTTTTAAAATGCTTGCAAAGCAAGAAATAGAATAGAAAGTGTTTAAATCTCTTCTAATAGAATTGTTTTAAAGATGTATCGGTCTACATATTTTTGTTTAAAATTATTTTTGGTATATTTACCCGAATACCAACGTAAAATATCAGCTTAATGCCGCTGTGTTTCGTACGATGAGTGTACTCGTAGAGAACCTTTGCTTGGTTGACAACCCAACAGCACTTTTATTTTTAATCGAGGATAAATGTAAATGTCTAAGGGCCATAGCATCGTAACTGACCATTATTGAAGCAGCACGATGGGTTAAATTGCTCATTTAACCACTCAGAAATGAGAGGAGGCCTGTAGCCAGCAGTGGGATGTACATGATCTGTGAAGAGGCATTCTATCTTAACGATCAGGGATGAAAACCTATCTGCACACTGTGACCGTTACAGCCTATCCGAAGTCCATTATAGGGGCTATAAGGGTAGGTATATTTATTTATTTATTTATTTATTTATTTATTGTTTTTTGTACACCACAATACAGAAACATCAAATACAGTTAAAACTAAATTAAAATATATACAATAGGCGGTCTTGAAGTGATTTCTTTCAGACAACCTTTATATATATATATATATATACATATATATATATATATATATATATATATATATATATATATATATATATATATATATATATATATATATAAATATATATATATACATATATATATACATATATATATACATACATATATATATATATATATATATATATATATTATATATTGATTCTTAATCGCTTATTCTTTAATTACAAATATTAAATTCGACCAAATAAAAATAGACTACTATTGCCGAAGTCTACACTTGCATTATATAGCTCTAGTCCCTACTGTATGACCTTCCAAAAGACATAAAAAATGTAACAAGCACTATTTTTATCCAAATTAAAGTTATATTTAATAAATAAAAATGCAATACAAATATTATTTAATTTGTGTGAACAACTTCAGCCTGCCTATCTAATTTAATGTTTTTCACTTATTATTTCTTATTTAATTTTCTTTTTTAAATATAGTAATTAATACTATCGTCTTTTTAACTTGACATTGTGATTATTAATTGAATTGAATTTACAGATTGTTCAAACAACATAATCTAATAATGTAACTTATTAATGAAATCTAATATTGAAGTATTTAATAAGGTAAAGTAATATTTTAGTATTTAATTGCCCAAGCTGGTTTCAAATGCGTACAATTTTTTAAATCATCACATCTATTGTTACTATTTTATTGCAATAAAGATTATGACTATGATTATTATGATAAATGTAGGTGTCCATAGGACAGCACTCACTTACCGTTAGATAGGCTGTGTGCTCGTGTGTCGTCACTCTTACTCCTTTATATAAACAAGCTCAATGGTTAAAATGGTAATATAAAAAAATCTGCGGGAGTAAAAAGTTTACGAAAATAAAAAAAATTTAAATATTATACCCTACGTCAGTCCCACAACCAAGACTAATTAACATAACAAACATTTTATGCTACTGAGCGTGCTACAGAAGTAGACATCTGTATATATATATATATATATATATATATATATATATATATATATATATATATATATATATATATATATAAAGGGTTTTTCAACAAGAACTTTATTTCTAAAACAAAATAAAACAAAGAGTTTAGATGAAGATGATTCAAATTTTTATTGTATTACGAAGAGAAAAGTTTGGCAATTATGAATGAAAAATGATATCTGACAAATCTCCACCACGACCACGCTGACAGATGTCGATTCTTTCATCAAAGTTTTTAATCACTTTTTGGCAAAATGGCGGGTCTATTTCGTTAATCACGTCACGGATTTGGTCGCGATCGATTCGATTGGCTCCGGATAGACTCTGTCCTTAACATAGCCCCACAAAAAATAATCCAGTGGTGTTAAATCACACGATCTGGCTGGCCATTTAAGAGCTGAATTTCGTGAAATTATGCGATCGGGAAATTTGGTTTGCAATAAATTGATCGTTTCGTTGGCTGTGTGACATGTGGCACCGTCCTGTTAAAACCACATGTTTGTGATATCGATGTCATCAATAATAGGCCAAAGTTGAGATATTAACATTTCGCGATAGCGTGATCCATTGACCGTTACCGCATTTCCAGCCTCATCTTCGAAAAAAAAACGGCCCAATCACGCCTACAGACCACATAGCGCACCATACAGTAACACGTTGAGCATGCAAAGGCTTCTCAATAATCGCTTTAGGATTTTCGGAAGACCAAATGCGGCAATTTTGCTTGTTGACGTACCCTGACAAGTGAAAATGGGCTTCGTCTGAAAAATTTTTTTTTCAGAAAAACCAGCGGGCTGTTCCTGAATGAATTGAGCGAATCTACGGCGATATGAATGGTCAGTCAGCTTCAATTCCTGCACCAGTTGAACCTTGTAAGGCTTCAAAGCCAAATCCTTACGCAAAATTCGCCATGTGGTGGTTTTGGATAACCCCAATTGTTGAGAACGTCGAGGAATTGACAAATTTGGATCTTCTTCAACACTGTGGCTCACGGCTGCGATGTTTTCGGTTGAACAACCCGGTCGAACACGCGTTGGTGTTGGCTGGGTTTTACATTTTGTACCGAGCCTGTCGATTCAAATTTAGCGACCAAATTCTTAATAGCGGTCTCAGAAGGACGATTATGTTGTCCGAAAATATCACGAATTTTACGAATCGTAACTTTAACAGAACCACCATTTTCATAGTGAATTTTAATTATTTTAATGCGATTTTCGAGAGAAATTGAATTCATTGTAACAATTGCCAAAGCATCTACTACGAATAGGTCAAAAAACTAAATGTCAGAACTGTGATGTTGTTGGTGTTGCCCCAATTGAAAAACAAAGTTCTTGTTGAAAAACCCATTATATACGCCATATACGTCATACATATGAAAACATTACCCTCCTTCCGGGGCGGTCGGATAAAACATTGCTTCATAAATTGGGTATTTACACACCAGCATTACCAATATAATATGCCATTTAATTTAAATTTGCTTCTTAAAACTTGGACGATTTTCCATTTTAAGTCAAATTAGATTTTAGTTGGTGTTGAAAACTATACTAATAAAATGATGATTTGACTTCATTCGTCATTGCACTTTTACACAATTTCTATGAAAATGTTTGCTTTGACAACTTTTACAAACTGTTGCAATTAACTAGTAAATTATCATAAACCCAATTATTTATTCCGTGGAGTCAAATTACTGGCTTTTGTTCGTAGTACTTACAGAATGTACATAATGTATTAACAATAATATGACTCCTTTAATAACCCATAGTTTAAATAGTTATACATACTGTAAACATTCGTCATCATAATCAGCCTGCAGCAGTCCACCGCTGGACATAGGTTATAGGACATAGGCGCTCCACTTAGGCCGATCTTCGGTTACACGCAAACAATGTAAACATTACATTTTCCTAAATATGTTAATTCGTTCATTGAAATCCTAGTGTGTGATGATACGGACGTAGATACTTTGGTAGCCTCTCATCTCAGCGTTTAGAGCCGGGGCGGCATCGGAAGCAGCTGAACTAAGTGGAGAAAGAATGAGAGATGACTAAATATTTGTACCATATGTGGGATTATCGATTAGTGGGATCCATGTGCGATGAAGTTCCTAAAGGAACTGTGCCCGCTTCTTTTTATCGCTGCTGGTGATGCCGATCGTGGCTGGTTATTTTCTCGCTCAAAAGACTGTATGATAATTCATTTTTTTGGTTTTATCTTTTTTTTCTGCTATGTTAATAAATATTTAAATGGTTTAAAATAAATTAATTTTAGATGTATTTTTTCTTTACTTTTCTTTTGAAAGGCATTGCGTGCATTGGCAAGGATTCATATAATCATAACATAACTATTGTATTGGCTTTTCCCATCGTAGCTATTCTCAAAGTTTCCGCAAGAAGCATTGTCGGGCAGACCACAATTCATAACTACGTTACAAAGTGGAACTGCTCTGCGTTCACAATGAGTTTAAATCGTTAGAGTTGCAAGTTTGCACATGTTTTGGCGAGACATTTCATTATACCAACGGCGTCTGAGACTACAAGTAGCCAGATAACTGTAGTTAGTCCCGTACAATCATTGAATGAAATATTTTTTTAATTTAATAGAACAAATTTTATGGATTTTAGGAAAATATGTTAAGGAAGAAATGAGGACAAAATTTTAAAATACACGCGGTATTTAGACTTATTTAACTTATTTTTTATTCCTGACGTTTCAGATGCTTTATGGCATATGTCATGCTACCTTCAGCTTTCGAATATTATTGTTTTAACTAACTTACCACGACGTCATGAAGTCAAACACATCAGTCCCCCCGCTTCATGATCATAGGTTCCGTAAGGCCTTTGAAATGTCTGAAATTAAAAATAAGTTAAAAGACACGCGATGGAATCCGCAAAATCCCGTATTCGTGTAAATATAAGAAAACATTATATTTTTTATATTATATTCTTCAATTTTAACTCTCAAAAGCCAACGTCTGATACTAACCCACTGAATGGCAAATGTTGATGCGATCGAAGATGATAAAGCGTTCTGGCTAAGTCAAACAAAAGCCTATTTACATTTGCTTAGTAGGTATATTATAATACGATATTAATTATAAATATTATTTAGTTATACTTCATTCCCTATAGGTTTTATTTATTGAGCCCTCCACATTGCGTGACAAACGCACAACCACTAGTTACAGTAGGAGGCAATTTATTTTTATAGAATCCGGCTCGAAGGACCGTATCGTACTCCATGCATGAACAAACTTGCGCTTTATATAATGTAAGAAGCTATCCTGACGTGAACTACCGCCGCATCCTTGCCAGGATACTCAATTTCCTTGCGGCTGCTTTGGCCATGAACTCATTAAACCGCCCAAATCTGAAGATATTTTTTCTATAATCTATTAAAAATTCCTGATTTCCATCATTTATTTATAAACTAGCTGTTACCCGCGGCTTCGCCTGCTTGGTCACTGGGAAATGAACTATCCATTGCTTTTTGAATTGAAAGAAAACTGAGTTTTATAGATTTGTCAGAGATGCAGCCATTAAAAGGAAACTGAGCAAAATTGATTCGTCAGCCTATTTAAATGTTTTGAAACGCAACGTATAGGAAAGCATGAAAATAGCCTGTTTATTACAAATGGAAATGGCGTTTTTCTTTTAATTAAAGGAAACTGAGCATAATTATCCCTCAGGGATACAGACTTTTGAAAAGAAACTTAGCTAAATTGATTCGTCAGGGATGCAGTTTTCTGAATTGAAAGGAAACTGACCCAAATAAAAGATCTGTCCGAGATGCAGCCTTTTGAGTTGAAAGGAAACTGAGCTTAATAGGTCCGTCAGAAGTGCAGCGTTTGGAATTGAAAAGAAACTGAGCTAAATAGGAAATTTTGAATTGAAAGGGAAGATCTGTGGGAATTCTGATTAATTGATTGTGGGAATTTCGGAAAAGAAACTAACTGAACACTATTTTAAGACGCTACTGTACACAATGTTATAAGTTTTTCCATTCGGCGAAAGAATGTGGATATTCTGGGCATTTGACACACGCAAACACACTACATACAGCCGACCATGTGAGAAGCACAGTTTTTTTTAAGTTGACCCCCGCTACCTGTAACGTTTGCCCTTGCGCTTTATTAATTGTCATTGCAAAACTGAGCTTAATAGGGAACTGCAACCTTTTGAATTGAAAAGGAAGATCTGTGGGAGTTATAGGGATCCGTGGTATAGTAACATTTTCACCTTTTCCTACGCCTGTCAAAATTGTAGCACCGATTATGTTCCGTCCAAGATGTGTCACACGCAGCCTTGTCCCGTTACATAACCGAGGAGCATCTAAATTTCGCATTAGCGTGACTGGGACGCCTAATTTTAATTGAAACTTATGTGAGGGCACACCTGACAACTCTAGAGAATTTAGAAACTCTACGGGATATGAAGTGCTCTGTTCTGTGTCCACTACTGTGTCTACTGACAAATACTCTGTTATTTCTCCTGCTACTTCACTTAATATATCTGAATTTATTTTGTTAACGCTCTCGTTTTTTGGTGCAAGAATCGCCCTTTCACATAACCATTTGTCTTCATGCATGTTGTTCGTTAAATCTGAATAAACGCTCGCAATTAATTCGGAATGACTCTGTACTAAATTACAAAAATTTCTCGTCAATTTAACGCAGCCCTCAGCATCCGTTTCCAACCGCCCATCGCCAATTTTTAATAGTGTGTCAGCATAGTTTCCGGCATTGATATAATTATACAAATGCACTCCCATATTCGTAGTTAAACTGAATTTTGTCACCTTGTTCCATAAAATAGACGACTTGAGGCATGCTTTAATTTCATCTGCAGGTGTTCCCTTTTGAATGACAGGTAAAGTTTGGCGAAAGTCACCAGCCAGTAAAACCACCATTCCTCCTATTACATCGGTATTGTTGCGCAAATCCTGGAGCGTTCGATTTAGTGCTTCTACAGCTTTTTTATGCGACATTGTACTTTCGTCTCACACTAAAAGTTTACATTATCGTAGCATTATACCTCGTGCACTATTTTTGCTAAAGTTGCAGATCGCCGATTCTTTCTGGGCTAGATAGAGGGAGTTTTAAAACAGAATGTGCAGTGCGGCCCCCGCTTAGCAGCGTGGCGGCTATACCGAAGGAAGCTACGGCCACAGCATTATTTTTATCTTTCCGTACTTGCGCTAATAATAAATTTAACAAAAATGTCTTCCCAGTTCCTCCAGGGGCATCTAAAAGGAGAAGTGCACCATTTCCAGATTCAATTTGTCCTAATACTTTGTCAAAAACTCGTTTTTGTTCGGGAAATAAGCGGGATACAAATTCGGCTACTTGCTGCTGCAAAGCTGGTATATCGTAGTTTGTTTCATGTATAATTTCATTACTTAGTTCATTTTTGGTTGTTTGCTGAGGGCTTATTATTCCAAAGTCGCTTAATTTTTGCCTACCGTTGCCATTACTTTATCTTCAATTTTTCCAGGTGCTTCATTATAAATGTGTTCATTGTATGTCATGTTCGCGTGTGTCTGCTGTAACCATCGCAAAATATCTTCCGCCATGTACTCTTTGTATTTGTCCCACAATTCATGTGCATTAGAAAGCCCGCAAGATGATATGAGAGTTGCATAAAGATCCCTAATTTTGGCTGGCGACTGGCACTGCACAGCTTCCGCCATGGTTTCATCCCAGTGACTATCGTTTTCTAATAGATGCAGAGCTTCACATGCTTCTCTATAAGTTGCGCATTCCTGACAGTTGACAGTTTTAGGGCCTTCATATCCTGTAGGACCCCGAACATGTTGCAGCAGCAATCGTAAACAGAAACATTCAAAATTAGTTACATGAGCGGTATACACACAACCCCTATCTGGACCCCTATCCTGACCGAGGGCATCTGATGACTCTACACCGGCCCAATTTGCAACAGGCGCGCCTTGAATACGGCGTTTCCACTCCTTCCTAGATGTGTTCCAAGTATAATAGCGGGAGACTTCAGAATATAACAACGTTTTTGCAAAGGGGTCGGTTGGACAAAGTTGAAAGAAGGCTGTTAGTGTAGTTTTTGGTGGTGATGCAATTCTTTCTTGGAAATTTCTTTCGGTGAAATATACACGCTCTCCATTTTCTAAGTGCACAGCAAGGTGAGTAACTGTTGGGTGCCTTTCGTGTAAAGGGAAGCCAAGGAGAAGCCACGCTGCCTCGTTACTGCTGACATAACGCCCTGCTTGAAAGGTCTGTACTTCATTAACGGGATTTGCCTCACCTTCACTCCTGAGATTAAATTTTGCATGGTCGCTTCCTTTATTTATGTACTTACAGATATACTTGATCGCGCGGACAGAGCTACATGCTTCTACATTAATGTAGGCATAAACCATTTTACATAGAATGGGCGAATACGGAACAATCCAGCTGTTATCTAAGGTTTCGAAAGCTCCAGAGCGAGATTTGATTGTAACTTTCCAGCCATCATCTTTGGGAGCTCTGCCTCTGTATAAAGGGTAGTACCATTATCATTGTGCACTGTTTATTTTAATAGCTGTTTAGGGAATTTCTTTGTACATTTTCCTTCTTACATACATGGCGATATTGAATTTCGTGCTCCACATGGACCGTGAATCATATTTCGGACGATGGTATCATACAATTCTTTATCTTGCTCAGGATCTGGAATCTCGGCGCTTATTATGTCATCTATTTGGCTGGGCCGCAACTCCTCTTTAAGCCATATTAGAATATGGGCATGCGGTAACCCTCTTTTTTGCAATTCAATTGAGTACATGAAGCACTGCACCTCCCCAAAAATTTTCTCTTTGTTAATTACATACATTAATTTGTGTACTTTTAATCTAAATACTCTAGCAACTTAATCGTGTCTGTCAGTACTTTTTGGCCCGGCATTAGTGAGTCGGTTATTTCTTTCCATGTGGGATTACATGTAAAAGTAACAAAAATATCAGGTCTTCCGTAAGTTCGTACATAGGCGAATGCGTCTTGTGTGTACTCATGTAGGTAGCGGGGACTGTTAACGAATGATGAGGGCAGAATTACCATTTTACCTAAATCTCTGGGGCTTACATTGGCGTCGCTAGAAACTGGATCTTGTAAATGTATATAATTCTCAACGCTTTTTTTTTTATTTAAGGCTGAGGCTAAGAGGTTAAAATCATGTTTTGGCAACATCATATTATGATACGCATAAAAATCCATACATTATACTTTTTTGTTCGGAGTAGGCTCCTTTGTGACCGGGTTAATGAGTGAAATTTAAAAATGATAACCCTCTTGTCCTTTGCAATAAATCAATGGGTATTACAGAGCGTCATAAAACTTGTGTGTATCGGCTACCCGTTGTAACGTATCATCACGTGCTCGCAAGACAATGTCTCGTGAAGAAAATTGATCACCACTAATTACGGCTGCTATTTCGTTTATCAAAGGTGCATTGCAGTGCCTTTCATGCTCTCCTCGAGGGGTCTGATCTGCGTGAATGACGACTTTATAATCCTCTTCAGGTAGGGTTTCTAAAGCAGTTTTAAATTTTTTGACTAAAATTTTACGTTCATGCAAGAATCTTTGAATTTTGAACACTGTGTCTCTCTCAACTCCCTGGATAAATTAAACCTTAATTTCTTCGTCACCCATAAAATATACTTGTAAAATTTTATGCTGTTCGTTTTCAGCTTGAAAAAGCTGCTCAGCTTTAAAACCTATTCTATGATAAATTTGCCCTTGCACCGTAAATGTAGGCCAAAATCTCGGCATTATTATTTCCCGGTCAACTCCGAAGGACGTCATTTGAAAGCATGAGTTATATTTCCGGATCCTGTTTAAAAAGCGCCGTGACTCATAAGCATCATATAAAAAGAGAGTTTTCAAAGGTTCTTCTGGTTCCCCAAATAACGGAAGAGACACTTTGCCATTAGAACAGCACATGTCTGCGATCTCATCTTTCCATTTCAAAGCGCTGCAAAATCGACACGCCTTGTCCATCAGTCCGATAACAACCTGTGATTTTTATAATTAATCAACGGATCATAATTGAATGCTGCGTCATCAAAAACCGACCAATTCTTTCTTTGAAAATTTTGTCGACGTTCAGCTTGGAACTGTGAATTTGCATCTCTTCGCGCCTGTGTCTGTTCTGATGTTTCAGATGCCCTTATAGTAGATTGACGTTCAGCTTGCTATGGAGAGGGATATGATCAGGTTTTCTCCGCATGATATACTTAGAAATAAGGATATCCCTAGTAAAACCAGAGTGACCGATATAATCCATTGGATTAGTAAGCTGAAGTGGCAATGGGCCGGCAATGTAGCTCGAAGAACCGACAACCGATAGCGAAAAATGGTTCTTGAGTGGCAGCTTCGTACCTGTGGGTGAAGTGTAGAGTGATCCTTTACTAGATGACGTGACGACCTGGTAAGACATGCAGAAGGTGGATGGATGCAGGTGGCTCAGGACCGTGCTTTGTGGCATTCCTTGGAGGAGTCCCATGTTTAACAGTGAACTGGTGAAGGGCTGGAATGAATGAATGAAGGAATGAATGAGTGTGATGTTCATTCTGTCTCATTCACACAAATTATTCAATATCTGCTGACGTACGAGTATCTGAGATTGCAACAGTTTTCCACTCTAGATGGTAGGATGGTAGGTACTTTGTATTGTTATCTGTTATCTTTGTATGATTATCAATTCATTCTTTCTGTGTTTCTTTCTCTTTCTATATCTATCTCTCAGCCTTTCTTTAACTACTGCTAGACGTGTAATAAATATACATACTACGCATACACGCTTGCATTGACGTAAGGGAATACACACACGTAATGTGTAATGTATGTGAGATGTGCACTCACGAATATATAATAATTTTTTTTTATTTATTTTTTTTTATACGTTACCTCCACACTGGGATTTTCTCCTGTATCGTGGGGCAGTTTACAAACATAAATTTCACAAGGACAAACATCCAGACCCGGAACAATTACTTGTAGGCCATACAAATACTTGTTCCGTGCGGGATTCGAACCCGCGGCCCTTAGCGCTGTAACTCGTTGCTAAGCCACTGCGCCACGGAGCCGTCGATATATAATAATATATCGATATATAATAATATAAGTGGTAGAGCCAAAGCTGCAATTATATAATGGTTGTAGCACGAACAGGTCGGCCTGACCGGTTTAGAACCACGCTCTCACAGATAACAGCGTAAAATAGCAACTTAATGCTGCTGTGTTTCGTATGGTGAGTATAGAGAACCGGAGACCCTTTTTACTGAAAACGTGTTATTCCATCTTAGTTCTCAGGGGTGATAATGCATCTGAATTTTGATTTTAATCGAGGACAAATGTAGAAGTCTATATGCCACAGGCATTCAATTACCATCGGATTGCTTGTGTGCTCGCTAGAATCCTTATTGTATTAAAAAAATCTCTGCAATGAAAGAGGTCTTTGTTTAGCAATAAACTTTTACTTGCTGATGATGATCATAAAGACGAAGAAGATATTAAATGTATTTCTAGATAATTTATTTCATATAAAGGCATGTCAGATACAATTCTGATGTTAGTGCATCTAAAGTCTCGAGAAAGTCAAGTTTAATTAGAAATTGAATCTAAATTAAGAAAGCATTCCGAAGTTTGTAACCAGATAAGTAACTATTTTAAAATTTACTCCTGCCTAAGCTATTGTGGCTCGCGTAATTCAATGTTATGAAATATTTTCCTTTTAGTAGGAAAGTTCTTTTCTAAACTGTTTTACTTTTAAATTGCTAAATGTCAATAGACAATTTCTCTGCTTGATAAACTTAGAAATGAGGATATCCACAGTAGAACCACAGTGACCGACATAGCAGAACGGATTAGTAAGCTGAAGTGGCAATGGGCCGGTCACAACTGCTGGGGAAAAAAGTTCTCGAGTGGCAGTCTCGTACCGGTAGGCGAAGTGGAGGGCGACCCCCCATTAGATGGAGTGACGGCCTGGTAAGGCAAGCAGGAAGTCGATGAATGCAGGTGACTTAGGACCGTGCTCTGCAGCATTCCTTGTAACGGGGCTGTAAGGATGATGATGATGAAAGAGGGAAAATAATTATATATACATATACATATATATATAATTATTTTCCCTCTATGGAGAGGGCTATGCTCGGAGTTTCTCTGCGTGATAGACTCAGAAATGAGGATATCCGCAGTAAAACCAGAGTGACCGACATAGCCCAACGGATTAGTAAGCTGAGGTGGCAATGGGCCGGCCATATAGCTCGAAGAACCGATAACCGATGGGGAAGAAAGGTTCTCGAGTGGCAGCCCCGTACCGGTAGGCGTAGTGTAGGGCGACCCCCCACTAAATGGAGTGACGACCTGGTAAGATATGCAGGAAGTCGATGGATGCAGGTGGCTCAGGACCGTGCTTTGTGGCATTACTTGGGGGAGGCCTATGTTCAGCAGTGGACTTGTGAAGGGCTGTAATGATGATGATGATGATGATACATATATATATATATATATATATATATATATATATATATATATATATATATATATATATATATATATAAATCGATCAAAAGCTCTAGAAAATGTACCAATCGAGGCATAAGGGTTGCTTGAACGACAACGGAGACCTTACAAAATGTTTGTAAATATACGTTATATTTATAAGTATATATTTCTTAATTTTTTTTCCGTTGTAACACTTTTTAAACCATAGATGCATCGTAGACGTGCCAAGCGGATATCCGGTGAACGGAAGCTAGAGTGACTTCCGACAGCTACTATTTTTTTATGCTCGCTCTTCGTTTGCTAGGTGTGGCTGCGATCACGTAAATGTCTTGAAACCTAAAACTAAGTGTAATATTTTTGCTTTCATATTTTTTATTTATTTGCATGTAAACATCAACAAAATTTATTCATTATCATCATCATTACATCCTTTCAGAATTTCACTACTGAACATAGTTCAAGCGTGGAAACTACGGCAAATATCGCCCTTATCAGGCAATCTGTGGGGAAGGGGGTTCTTGTGAACATTTTTGATAGGCTATATTGAATGAATAAGAAACAAAAAAGAGTTAATATGTCAACGTGGTAGAGCCGTGCTGTAGCTATATTATGGTTGTAAAACGAATGGGTTGGCGCAACTGGGAAAGCACCACGCTCTCACGGCATTTTAGCGTGAAATATCCTCTAAATGCTGTAATTCGTATGGTGATTGTAAAAAAACCGAAGACACTCTTCACTGAATACAAGGCATTCCATCTTAATCCTCAGGGGTGATAACGGATTTACTTTTAGATTCTTAATCAGGAATGTGTGTTTATTTGTCTTTCATATTCTTTAAAAATTCTATATATTACGAATTTTCTATTTCCTTCTTTTAGCAAAGGTATCTAATAACACTACTCTTGAAGCTACGACATGTATCGATGAAATTATCTGTAAAATTAATTAGTCAAAATCTTGTTGTTACCGGTGTGACCTAACCAACTACGACAGAAGTTACAGAAGTTGCAACTATGTGTCCACTATAACGTCGTTTGCAGGCAGCAATTGATGTGTATTGGCGACGTAAGAAAACCCTCATATTGTCCCGGGGTGGTTTTATGTAATAAGAATTACAAACGAGCACGCAGTCCACCTGATGGTAAGTGCAGGCTGTGAACATAGAAATTTACATTTTTGTCCACAATTATTAATCAAAAAATGCAGATGCGTTGTCACTCCTGCGGACTAAGATGGAATGCCTCGTTTCCATTAAAAATTTTCTTTACATTTACCATATAAAATCCAGCAGCGGCTATTTTACGCTGGTATTCTGTAAGAGCATATTGTTCAACGTGAATCTGTATTATGGTTGTAGCACGAACGGTTCGGCTCGACCGAGGTAGGACCGCGACCTCACAGAATAACGGCGTGCAATAATAGCTTAATGCTGCTGTGTTTCATATAGTGAGTGTAGAGAACCGGAGACCCTTTTTTACTGGAAATGAAGTATTCTATCTCAGTCCTCAGGGGTGACAACGCACCTGCATTTTTGATCAATAATTTAGGACAAAAATGTAACTCCCTATATCAATAGCCCCCAATTACCATCAGGTGGACTGTGTGCTTGTTTGTCACCCTGATTCTATAAAAAAAAACCACGGGACAATATCAGGATTTTCTTACGTCGCATTTTGATTATTATTTGAGGATAAATGTAGATGTTTATCAGTTACAGCTAACACTTTTCATCGGGTGTACTATGTACTCGTTTATCACACTTATATTTTTTTTAAACTTTGAAATCGTATGTGTAGTACTCTTTGTACTACATATACGATTTCAATGGCTACGACTCGTTTATTTCACTGTATAATTAAGTTATTACATTGAATAACCCCAACGTAGCATCACATTAAAAACAACATTGTTTTAGTTTCGCTAATTTTTTATTGCATTGATAATAGGACAGTACCCGGATGACCGAGCTTTGCTCGGTTTTTTTAAGTTACATTTATATACAAATTATATGAATAACAGTTTTAATCTTATTGATATAATAGAAAAAACTGAACTACTATTTGAATAAAACTAATAACTATTTGAATAAAAATCATGAGTGCAATTAGATTAATTAAAATTTTCGTATTTTTAAAAAATACTAAAAAAGGGCTCGAAATAATAGATTTTCTCACAAAAGAAGGGAACTTGAAAAAAAAGGAAAAAAAGTCGGCCCAAGACGGGACGCGAACCACGGAACTCCGATATCACGCCCGAACAACATCCCATCTGAGCTATTACGATCGTTGGCAAACTGTCAAAATTTACCTTTTTATATTGTAGCAGTTTTTTATTGCCTGAAAACACGGACAAAAGGACGTTTTCTAAAAATAAATCCTAGCTAGATCGATTTATTGCCCCCGAAACTCCCTGGATACTAAATTTTACGAAAATCGTTGGAGCCGTTTCCGAGATCCCGATTATATATATATATATATATATATATATATATATATATATATATATATATATATATATATATATATATATATATATATATATATATATATATACGAGAATTGCTCGTTTAAAGGTATAGGATATAGGACATTCGAGTTCAGTTACCTTTCCATTATACCTACATATTATGTACAACAACAAGTTACAAGTTGACAACACCTGACCAGAGGGATAATAGACACATTTCACGATCGCAAATCGCGTCAAGATTCATGATACCACCCACACCATCTGGATGCTTGGCGGTCCACCAGTATGCGTTTTACTAGGAGTTTTCTTCCTCGTACAACTTGTCTGTGGAATTGTTTACCACCAGAGATTTTTCCGGACCGATACGACTTAGGGACCTTCAAGAAAAGAGCTTACTCCTTTCTAAAAGGCCGGCAACGCACCTGCAATTCCCCTGGTGCTGCAGCTGTTCATGGGCGGCGGTAGTCACTTACCATCAGGTGAGCCGCATGCTCGTTTACCCCCTCTTCTATACAAAAAAAACATTCTATCGAAAGTCCATTTCTGAACATAGGCCTCCCCCATAGCTTGCATCATAGCGAGGATATTTGCCGTAAATAGTTGCCACGCTTGATAACTGTTATCAGGATTATTATGCTGCTGTCCTGTTTTGTTTCCCTCCGCCACTTCTTACGACATCACGGTATGATGTTGGGTAGTGGATATTCATATACCGCCACTGTATGGACAACCTTACTTGTATGTTTGCGTATAAAAAAGGTGAAACACAAACTGCCGGCACCATCATTACAATCCTTTACAAATTCAGTACTGAACAAAGGCCTCCCCCAAGGAATGCCACAAAGCCTGCATCCATCAACTTCCTGCATGTCTGAACAAATTACTCCTTCTAGTTTGGATACGCGCTACACATCGTATACCGGTACGAGGCTGCCACCCGAGAAACTTTCTTCACCATCGGTTGTTGGTTCTTCGAGCTATATGGTCCGTCATTTGCTACTTCAGCTTACTTATTCATTGGGCTATGTGGGTTAATCTGGTTCTACTTCCATCATCCTCATTTGATATATATTTGATATCCTCATTTTTAAGTCTGTCATGTAGAGATACCCTTAACCCCCTCCTTAGCTCGCTGAACGACCATGAGCTTTTTATACGGTCAGCAGGGAAGTGACGTCTCACAAACTGGTTTAAAGTTACAGCCTATGTACGTCCCACAGCTGGGCACAGGCCACCCCTCATTTCTAAGAGGACTTTAGGGCACGTAATTGTCCGCTGTGCTGCCCCAATGCGTGTTGGCGAACTTCACATGTCTTCGAAATATTTTTTTTACTTATTCCTCAGACATGCAGGTTTCCTCACGATGTTTACCTTCACCGCCGAGCACGTGATAAATCAGCACTTAAAATTGCAATTAACAATTTCATTGGTGCCAGCGGGGATCGAACCCGGGTTACTCGCGTTCTGTTATATTTACAGCAAGCGTTAACCATCTGAGCTACCACGGCTAATCACAAACTGGCTTAAGAATCTAAAATTCCGACAAGAAGGTAATATAATTGAATGTTTTTTATCTTAATTCTTTGACAATACCTGACGATACAAAAACAATTTCCAAAAAAAGTTGATAATATTAAAGTCGAATCAAAAGATTTAAGTATCTTTCGTTCAAGAATGCATAATGAGGTTTAAATTAAAATGTACGCCTTCTTTCGTTTTACTTGGAATCAATACAATAAGTTTTTAATAAAAAAAACATATCTATTTGTTGAAATTTTTCTATAAGTTTATATAATATTGGCGTTACCTATGTGATATATAATAATGGCTTAGCGGTCAGCCACCGTAGAATCTACTTTACCTGAGGATGCCTCGTGTAGAGTAGAAGCACGTGTCGTATTGTCGACGGTGGTGTAACTTTCCTAGTGTAGTGGTGTTGGCAGTGACTGCCTCGTTGTTCTAGTGGTTGTGTAGTGCGACTGCTGATCATGAAGTACTGAGTTTGAATCTCGGGTGGCACCAAAAAATAATTATTGAGTTTTTCCATCAAGAAATTCTCCGTAGCTGCCCGGAGTCAGAAAGTTAACGGTATCTCACCACCGTGCCTCGAAAAGTACGTAAAGCCGTTGATCCTGCACCTAATCTCTCTCCGGTCATGTCAGTTTACCTCCCCATCGGACTATGAGAGTGAGGGAATAGAGAGTGCACCTGTGCTTGCGTATACACTTGGGCACTATAATCCTGTCCTGCACCGATGGCTAGTCTCCGTTGAGGCAGAACACCGTGGCCGAAAATCGTTTTGGTGGACATTATTATTATTAGTGGTATTGGGGGTAGTGGTGCTGGCAGGATGGTGACGGAGATATTACTTGCAATTGAGGGAGAGTGGGAGGTGCTCTTCAAACTGGGTAAGACAAATCATTTTATTTCATTTCGTGGATTTTAGCTAATTAATTTTTAACAAGTTTAATATAGGTATTTTTAATTTATATAATGATTTCTTGATATTAATACTACACGTACACAGTCTGCAGTACGAACACATGTTCAAGATCGATCCCGGCATTACATCAGATTTCATAAACCAGAAATCGCAAAAAGTCACTGCTTCCTACACGGAATGAATAGCGAGACAATTAAAATTAAAAAAAAAAAACAGACAAATTGCAATACAGAAGGCCATATATAACAATCGGCTCGACCGATTTTGATGGAATTTTTTATGTATTTGAATAGGTCCCCAGATGGCTTAGATTGACCCGGTAGATGGCGCTGTTGTCGAGATCCCGAAAAAACCCGTGCGAAGCTGAAATAGATCGTTAGGAATTATTAAAATTATAATTAATTAATATAATTATCCACGACATTATATTTTTAATTGCCGACGTTTCGGATGCTTTACAACACCCATGCTCACAGCGGTACTGAGATGTTTGACGTCCCAATATGATAGTTAACCCTGGCTGTACCTTCAGCTTTAGAATATTAATTTTTGTTTCTATTTACGCAGAACAAGCTTACAGTATTTTCAAGCCTTGCAGTGGTATGCTTGGATTTGGTTTAATTTTTTTTTATAGAATAGGATGACCAACGAGCACACAGTCCACCTGATTTTGAGATGCTGTAGCCCATAGACATTTACATCTATCCTCGATTAAGAATCAAAATGCAGATGCGTTTTCACCCCCAAGTACTATAATGCCTCGTTTTCAGTGAAAAGAGTATTCGGTTCTCTACGTTGCTGTTATTCTATGAGAGCGTGGTCCTGCCCCGTTCAAGCTGACTCATTCGTGCTACAACCATAATATAGATGCAGCGTGGCTCCACCAAACGTGTGACGTCATCTGAACCCCGCAACCAGTGCAATTAGCTTCAAAGCGTCCGGCGTATTGATTCATCCAATATTTACTAATCAGCTGGTTGTTATCTTCATTTGCATTGTAAATTTCATCCGCGACCCCACGAAGCGTATCTTCAATTTGCATAACTTAGGCGTATACCTTTGGTAGTGTAGTACAGCAATAAATGTGATGACAAAGGTGATGATGAAACCCCAGGATCTACCATCCTTTACAGACTATAGAAGTCCACTGGTGAACATAGATCTTATAGGGTAGATTTTACCATAGTTGTCATCGTTGTCGCTTGGCAGGTGGGTCCACAATTTTCAATTGTTACCAGCAAGATGCTGCTGCCTGTCTCCAGTTTCAGTTTCCTTCGTCACCTCTTACGATACCCACGGGACGATATAGGGTAGTGGATATTCTAATTTACACTCATTTAAGAAAATTTGTATAAATTAGTTTTTTTAATATAAAACCGAGGATATAGGAAATACGCTAACACGTATTGGGTCATCTTAGCGGTCAAACACCCTTTTAAGCCACGTCTTATCTACAACCAACCGTAAGCAGCAAACGTATTAGTTTGCCAACGTTGTCGAGAGGGTGGCATCAGTAGTGTAGCATAGATTTCTGCTACCCCATGCAGTGGCAGCCAAAATCGTCTTCTATTACAAATTTCTAAAAACTTTAAGTATATTCATTTTATATTTTGTATGTATTGTGTATATACTCGTATTTTCTATTTTTATTTTTTGAGAATTTTACTGGCATCATTATAAAAGTTCTAGAATGCCCTGGAATCTGCCACACAAGGCTTTCGCCCCATCCTACTATGCCACCATACCATAACCTTACTATCGCGATGGAGATAGACAGGTTATGCCGGGCTCCTACCATACCGTATCGCGTCCTGCCGGGGCTACGGAAACGCATTCGTACACCACCGCAGCTCCGACGGCTATCGCCATTACAGTCTTCTTCTCGATAAAGGAATGGAGCTGGATTTTTGCACGCATACTTTATATGGGAGCACACGGGAATCATGCCTTACGCATTACCTCGCGGCCTTGCTAATCTTGCACAACCCTGTGCTATATAAATTGTGTATCGTACATAATATATAATATGCAATGTAGCGTCTTAAACCCACACATGCTAGAAACCCCACAACATATGAAATGACAACAACACACAAAAAACTCTTTACCTTTAGTAATATGACGCAACATTCCGACAATATTATTAGATGATCTCGCCACTAAACTATATGTCATTCTTATATATTGAGATATATAGGGGAACATTTGCATAACTCAGGAAACAGGATTGGAGGTGTCAGCATAACAGCGAAGGTTATGTTAAAGGTGTTATTACACTGTATGATAGATAAGCGAAGTTGTGAATGCGATGATGTACAAAGTTATTAATGATATAGGACAATATTAACTTAAAGGTGAAACATTTTAATTAATACCTATTTATTTATAGTGCTGTTATAGAGAAGAGAAAACAAAATGAGTTTGCTGCTCACCTGATGGTAAAAGACTGCGGCCACCCATGATTTTGAGTAAGGAGTACATTTTTTGTAGATCCTTTAGAATTTACGAGTATGTATATAAATTATACGGCTAAAAGAAGTGCTTTAACGCCTAAGTTTAGCTAGCTTCTACAAATAATAGTAGCTGATTGCGGTCGGTTTACAAAAATATAATGAAAATAATGGAGGAAACAAGGTTCTTGATTGTCAGTCTTGTTCCAGTAAACAAGTATATGGTCTCATTAGATGGAGTAAAGACCTGGTAAGACATGTAGGAAGTCGATGAATGCAGGTGGCTTAGGACTATTTTGTAGCATTCCTTGGAGGACGTCTGTGCTGAGCAGTGGACCAATGAAAGAATTTAATGATGCCGATGATAGTGATGATAATGACGATAATTTTTTAAATATTTTAAGTCAGTACTTGACTATTATCCCACCTGATGGTAAGTTGTGATGCAGCTTAATATGGCAAAGTGCACTAACTTAGTTAACAAAATCCTATCCCCTGTTGCCTTGAAGACATAGTAATTGGATGGGAAGATGATGCTGTCAAATTATTCCACTCTTTTGGATAACTGACAACGTAGCAAACCATTTCCGGTAAATTATATACTTAATTATTTTTGCGGGTAGTGACGGTGCGTAGGCATCATCACAACGCACCACCTGACAAGGTAGCTCAGTAATATTGAGGGCGTCAATAAAACCTATGATGCTCTATCTTTACATGGTTAATTAGACTTAAAAAAACATGTGTTTAGTTCATAAGCGGTATAATTGAAACCTTTAGGAAAGGAGACAGAGATATTAGAAAACACTATATATTTCATTCCGTCGCAGACTAAATTCTATAAGTGTACATGTTTATTTCCTTTAGGTATCGTTTTTCTCCTCGAATTTAAAATCATAACGATTATAAAAAAGTTCACTTTAAAAGTAAAAATACTATATGCCGTAAGGTTAAACTGCAATTACTTAATAATCATATTGGCATAATATTTTATAAAATTGTACTGTCGTGTGGTTGGAATAAGGCTACTTTGCTGAACACTGTACTTTGATATTTTTTCTTTAAAAATTCAAAAAATTAACAAGTAACAGGACACCTTATAGTAAGTGACTACTGTAGCTTATAGACACCTAAACGCACATATCACATCTTAGAGCTATGTTGGTTTCTTTTATTATACTAAAATAAAGCAGTGGCTACTATCACACAACAGGTACAGAGCAGAAATCGCTTTGGCATTTTTAGCTTTTAGTGTGTTGCAAGTGTAAAGATCTCCAGTAATGTCAGCGACGCTCTAGTGGGCGGCTGGGCGGCGCGTCGCATTAGGCGCGCGTCAACTCCAGCTAAGCCGCCGCTATGTCCGCACAGTGCTTCGTGTTCCAAGAAGCCACTAGACGTGAAGTTTACGTCCAACAATGTTTGACGTCGTAAGTTATTACATAATTGTAATTTTTGGCGGTATAACTTTGAAGATAGGTACTGAGCAATAAATTTTAAGGTCTGTCATTTTGTGTTTTTTTTTTATTATTATTTATATTCTCGTTTTGTATTTTGAGTTGAACCAAAATATTTTTAGGATTCCGCCATCAACACTGAAAAACTAATAATATTGTTGTATCACTGTCACTTATGTGTACTTTTTTACTACCGTGTAGCGTCGGTGTGAGAATATCCACTGTCCCGTATCCCGTGGGTGACGTAAGGACAGAGGGAAGCAAATCACGAGATGAGCAGCAGTATCTGCCTAATAATGACTAAAAATAAAAAAACCGCTGTTGCCAATCCGTTTACCAAGCAACTATGGCTAATGTCCCCTCTATGATGCAACCTGTGGGGGAGGCCTGTGTTCAGCAGTGGACTTAAATAGGCTGTAATGGATACTATTTCTAGATAATTTTGAAATTTGTTAAATTTGATGTAAGTGGCTTTTACAGTAGAAATAAACTGTAATAGATAGGAGTACCTAACTGTTAGTCTTCGGAACTGACAATTTATTATCTATGCTAATTTATGACTTTCTGAGCTCGCAACCTATTGAGAGTTTGTAACTTTGTTACGCAGAATCAACGTAACACGTGTAACTCTGTTCACTATTCGCACATTCCAATTAGAATATGACAATAAGGACGTGAGTTTAATACGATCACGTTAAGCTTTGACGCCTTATAAAACCAAAACTATGAGGAGAGCAGAGAACAAAAATACAAATTCGTATACTAACACTAATATATTAAGAAAAAATTGCAAATAAGCAATGGCAATAATTAAAAACATTTCGAAAGACCAAATCAAAAAAACTAACTACAGTTTAGTAACGCAGCGCACCTGCATTCCCCTGGTGTTGCGGTTGCTAGTGGGCGGCGGTAGTCACTTACGATCAGGTGAGCCGTGTACTCGTTTCCCCCCTCTTCTATAAAATAGCTACGCTACAGCATACTAAAATTGTCTAAAATATTTACTATAATGTCAACAGTCAAAATGGCGTAGATAAAACAGCGCCTTTTTGACCCTTTATTATTTGATTGACAGATGAAGCGCTATCGTAACACAGAGCAAACAAGTGAACATATTAACCGGATGACCATGTTACCCTCACGTATAGTTTAATTATTGCTTTGTTTAAAGTACAGTATGGAGTATTACTAATGTCCGACCGAAGTTGCGGCCACCTTCAGCCAAAACAAACCACATTCGGTGCTTTATTTGAGTTGAGTTCATATGAAAGTTGTTTTGCCTGTTGACCAGTGCAAGGCACGTCTCAACGCGTACTTCGCGCTGGCGATCATTGAGTTCGCGAATCACCCATCTGTCAAGCTTTATTACCTTGCCAATTTGACGCAAATGGACCAATATTTTTTTAAATAATAATTGTCAATAACTGCTGCTAATTCAGTTGTAAATTGAGTATCATCAGCTTTCACAATCGGCTTTAATTCCTCATTGTAGACCAAAGTGTTTCGATGATCACAGGGTTCATTTTTAGGTCAATATTTCCAGAACGGAAGAGGGCAAACCAATAAAAGGTAGTGCGTTCGTTTGTAGTAGTCGCCCCGTAAACGTCTGTGATGTTGCACGCCCCTTGTGCCGCGTTGCTGCAACGACAGTACTCATATCCCATAATTGCTCGGATTTTTAACGTATCCATGATGATGAAGAAGATTCAAATGCGATGAAAACATAATGCTAATCAATAAACAACAAACTGATTTTGAAAAAAAAATCCAAGTTTTAAAAATAAAATTATTTGAAATTATATTTCTTCGCCCAACAAAAATTATTTTGATTTTATATGGCCAGTGGTGCAGAACGGCAATTTCGTAGGTAAAGTCCTATTTATTAAATGTATATAATATTTATCTGACGCATTCGTGTAAAGGCAGTCAGCACATTCAGCAGTAGACTTCAATAGAATTTATATGATGAGTTTGTTTGTTCGATACGCGAAAAAAATGTACTGTAAATAGTGACTTATTTTGAGGCGATATACGTATCATGGTAGTTGATATTTATACTTCTTTAATTTTTATCGTTTTGAATCAGTAGTAGCTAAAAAGAAAATGACGACGTTTGACATACAACGTTTTTAATATAGTCATTAGATGATATCATTTTTTCAGTACCTACTATGAGGGAATTTAGACGAAAAGACACATGCATTAAGTAAATAAGTAATAATGGGAGCTATAACATCAAGGAGAGGAATAATCATCATCAAAGATTAAGATAAAATCTATTATTTAATACATATTTCACAATAAAAAACGAAACTAAACAGTCCTTTTAAATAAAACTAGTTTTATTTAAATGTATTAGTGTTCACGTCAACATACTCGTAAGAAATCATTATCTAAACAGTCCTACCCCTTGTACCCCAATCAGTATAGTACGTACTAAGAAAGCTGGCTGAGTTTCCTCACTGAATGGCTCGAGGCTCCGCCGATATGAGAGATCCTACACAAAATTGTAATTTCATACTGTCAAGTCTTCTAATATTGTCTCCTTAATATTCCTTGTGGAATTCCTCTTATACCAAGGAAATATTTATCAATATAAGACCCCTTTGGATAACGTCGTTCAAATAAACATGACGGACAACAAACAAGCACTTTCTTATGAAAATCAGTTCATTTACTTTAGTTCTGTAATTTTTTATAGTAGTAACTTGATGGTAAACAGATGCTGTATATCTTAAACACCTACATATATCATAGATTAAGATCAAAAGGGGACAATCATTTTTGGGCCCACTAAAAATATTAACGTCACTTAATGGTATTACATCAAAAAAAAGACACCAAATTATAATAGTAAATGGCCTACAGATTTTTCGAAAATGTAAACGGAATCAAGAAATATGAAAAAAAATTAGTTGTTTTGATATTCGTGTTCTGATTAGTGTAATATGGGTAAAATGCGTGTACCTAATTAGTCATTTTGCAGTTTGTATAAAAAGAAAACTATTTTTTCACAAAGCTGACTTAAAAAAGATACCACTAAGAACTTTATGTTTAATTTCTAAAAATTTTAGCTAATATCACGTTATAACATAGTTCTAAATGACTGTGAACCAAAACGTTATTTTATCATTGACTTCCGGTAATTCCCAGCGGCCGGCGGACGGGTACGGCGGGCGGGGCGGCGGGGTATTACTTACATCTAGACGTGGGTCGTTACGTCATTTTCAAGAAACGTAACGAAACCAGTGACTTCATCGGCGTCACATGTTTCGAAACTAGTGATATTTGTAAATGGCTACTTTTATTCGGCTACTGTGATTGTTTGCATAAATATCACCACCAACTATACAGTTACACGAAACGAAAATCACAATCCGTGTTTGTAGCTATACAGTAACTGTTTTCTGTTAAATCAATAAATTAACTTCCCTTCATACTTTATTCAGGTTTAGGACAGACTGCATTAAATGTATTTATGATTGATTTGCGTTTACTATGACACTAATATTTTCATAAAATTATTAATGCGTGCATATTTACAAGTCAATTTGATTGTATATACAATGATTATTGATATTTACAGTTTATTTACACTTTTTCAACGTTTTCACTGTCATTTGTTTTTGCACTTTTATTTACACAAATAAAAGTGCAATTAATTTGTTTGTTTGTTTGGCTATTTACACACAGTTTTTAAGTTTTATAATATTATAAACATTTAAATTTTTAAATTTTTTATACTCATTTTTTAGTTATATTTTAATTTTATGAATAAACGATTTCATGACTCCGTCAAAAATGTTTTAAAAATTATTTTAGTTAAATTCAATGTGACTCGCTTCCCGGAATCACAAACCGTTAAATATTTACAAACAGAGATTACTCTATTTTATTGTTTATGTCTATAGTCTTACGTATGAAAATTAAACGTACAATAAAACTGTTACTTACGATGGTTTGTTTATTGTTGTATGCCACATGTGCGCTTTGCGCTCGAGCGACCGACAGTAGTGTTGCCGTTTTAGCCACTTTGTGGCTAGATCTAGCGGATTTTCAAAGGTTTTAGCCAAAAAAAAATCAATTTTAGCCACCAAAACGAATCTAGCTACTTCTAACTACTTCTGGTAATTTTTGTTAGCTACTAAGTTCTTTTAAAGAAACATGTGGTTACCGCCTTTTGCTGAGAAGGCAACACTACCGCGGTCCACTCACTCTCCGCGCCGCAGGTGTAATCTATGATCGGGGTTTCCCCAACTCCACTCATATAGTACCGAAAGTCGAAACGATAGATCGCATTGTTCTTGTTTAGCCGTAGCCTCTCACGCGTGGATAGTTCTTACATTTTTCATTTTTGTTAAGTTTTAAAGGTGAATTGAGAGTCTTGAGTTCTTGGAAAGTTATTGGAAATATCATGGATGTTCCTCTCAAGAAAAAGAGCTACATTCAAAAATATAGGACTGAATGGGAGAATGACGAAGACTTTAAACAGTGGATAAAGCCAATAGCGGATACTCCAACGAAAGCCTTTTGCAAGTATTGTCATGTAGAAATTGCTGCCAAAATTTATGATTTACGTAAGCACAGAGAATCTAAAAAACACAAAGCAAAATGTGAATTAATCACAAAAAATAAACAGATCCAGTTTACCTCTACACCTGATGATGGTTCAAAGAACAGTCAAAAAGCTGAAGGCCAGCTTGCCTTGTTCATTGCTGAACATACTTCCATATCCAACACTGACCACCTTACAGACCTTTGTAAAGAAGTTTTTCATGATTCAAAGTGTGCCAAAGATATAAAAATGCATAGAACTAAATGTACGCAAGTTATAAATCAAGTGCTGGCGCCGCATTTTAAGGATACTCTTCTAAAAGATATTGGCACGCAGAAATATAGTATTATTTTAGATGAATCTACGGATGTTAGCGTCTCAAAATACATGGGAATAATAATACGATATTTTAGCCTGAATACGAATAATATTGTGTCATCATTTCTGTCTCTGGAGCCTATTGAAAGAGCTGATGCGAGAGGTATTGTCACATCTTTAGTAAAATGTTTGGAGTCACAAAGTCTTCCAATACAAAATTTGATTGGGATCGGCACCGACAATGCCTCGGTCATGACGGGCCGAAATAACAGCGTAATTGAAATTTTGAAGAGAGAATATAATTTACCAAATTTGATCCTCATTAGATGCATCTGCCACTCTTTGCAATTGGCGGTCAGCCATGCGTCTGAAAGCAATCTGCCACGTAACATAGAATTTCTGATAAGAGAGACGTACAACTGGTTCTCCATTTCTCCAAAACGCCGAGACGAATATAAAGCGCTGTTTCAAACAATTAACTGCGGGGATGAACCATTAAAAATATTAAAGGTTTGTGACACCCGTTGGTTATCAATAGAGCCTGCTGTGTTGAGAATATTGGCACAATGGAACGAGTTAAAACTACATTTTTCTTTGGCCAGAGAGAAGTGCTATACAGCGGGACTTCTTTGGGAAATGTACAATGACGAGGGTAATCGTCTTTACTTATGTTTTTTGAAAAGTATTCTTCACGACGTTCAAATTGGCATTAAGGTATTTGAAGGTGAAAATATTGATCCTGTCAAACTGTTAGAAACTCTGATGACCTTGTTACGATCTGTCTGCGTTAGAATAATAATACCAGGCGCCGCGACAACAGACAAAGATTTCCTCACTATCAAAGTAGAAGATCATCTAGATCCAGTTGCACATTTGGGACATCTTTTCGAATCTCATGCCAGTAATAGCAACTTATCTCCGCAAGCAATTTCTAATATCAAAAAACGATGCATCGACTTCAGTGTCAAGTTGGTACAAGAAATTCAGAACAGAATACCTTCTAATTACGAGATCCTAGCAAAAGTAACACTCTTAAGTCCAGAGAACACATTAAAACAGATCAAGGATCCTCATGCACTGGTTGGATTAGCAAGAGAATTGGGATTCGATGACCAAAAGACAGATAAAATTGTTCAACAATGGAAAACTATACAATTCATAGAATGGGAAACTGCAGGAGACAGTGTTAAATTCTGGGCGCAAGTCTTAAAATACAAGAATGCAGCAGGAGTTAATACATTTCGAGAACTAGCTGACTTGGCTATTGCTGCAATGTCCCTTCCTCACTCTAATGCGGAAGTAGAAAGGCTGTTCAGCGTGATGAACACTGTAAAAAATAAATTGAGAAATAGAATGTGTTCATTGACACTCAATTCTATAATAATGATTAGAAATAAATTAAAAATAAAGAAGAAAAATTGTCACAACTATGTTTTACCGCCTGAGGTTTTAAAAAAAATTAAAAAAACTGTCAAACCTTTAAAACAAATCGTAACACCATCTACATCATCATCACCCATTGACGAAGAGGTTATAGAATTACCAGATGACATTGCAGACCTACAAATTGATTATTAATTTTTATTTTTTTTCAAATAATTTAATTAGTTACTAAATTTTAATTGTAGATACGTACAAACATTATTGTTAGTTTTAATAAATACTTAATTAACTTAAGTATATTAGATCCGGTTTTAATTAAACCCACTTATCCCTAACCTTGTATATTATTTAATTATCAATATAGAATATTAAAGTAGGCAAAGGATATTATGATATTAGCCACTTCTAGCTACTTTTAGATTACGATTTTTTTTAAAAGCTGGCCACTTTTTTATTCTATTTAGCCACAAACTACATTGTCCAAACGGCAACAGTGACCGACAGTCGACTCCCGCAATAATCACGGGTAACAGTAATCATAATCACGCATTTACAAAAATCACTACTTGTAACATGACTCGAAACTAGTGATTCGGTTACACGCCGCGTAGCCAGTTACTGTATCTAGTGACGTGAAATAACGCCCACGTCTACTTACATCTTTAATCTTAACGGCATTGACGTTCGTCACGCTACTGTTTTTTTGTATTTATATGCGATTTTAAGAAAATGGAATCTGCTAGATCAGCATACAATGAAAATAGAAGTGTGTGTTGCAATTGTGGAGTCAGGTTTCAACGCAGTGTGCGAAGACAATTACTGGCCGAGACAACTGCTGATGTGCGCCAACTTTTATCTGTGTGGATTTCTCATGAGGTGGGATAATATTATCTCATGGAAAGCTAATGACTGCACTATACAATCTATCTACTTACTTATTATCTAGATTTAAACTTTTATGAGAAATATATATTATTTTTGTTACTCTCGATTTTATTCCAACAATATTACTATACTGCGGAAACGAAAATTACATATTTTCTTTATTAATGTATTACTTAATATTTTTATTTTTGTTGAATAATATGGGATATGGTACGATTTTTTAGAAATAATACGAAAGAAAACGATCCACAGACTCCAGGAACACATAACGATCTATACATGATTAAGTACTTAATTATTTTAAGTTTTTAAAAGTAATAATAAATATCCCTTCATATTATTAATAAATTCATACCTTCTATAGCTATAATTTTAATCTTTCGTTATATTAAATTGATAAATGATATATTATATTGATTGAATTATTTTACATTTTGACACAAGATGACACTGCATTCTTTCCTGCTATTTACCAACTTACAGGCATAGTTCTTTGCATTGACTCCATTGGGTGCGTTTGGCAGAAAAAAGCGCTAGCAAGCGCTTGTAAGCAAAATGGCGATCGTAAGCGGTAAGCGCTGTCAAATCGTAAGTAGCTATTTTCCTCCAGGACACGATGTTAGTTTTAACCGGGAATCTAACCTAATTTAAATATATGTTTGTAAAGTATTCATATTAAAAACTTACCAATTATGAATTTTTAATAGCATAGTATATGTTTATTCATGTCATTATATTACTTAAAACTAATATTGCACAAAACAACTTATAAACTCTACTTCAAAACAAATAAATTAAATAAGCAAAATGGCGGATTGTGTCAGCGCTACTGAAGTAGCAATCGTGTCCTGGCCGAAAACTATTTGAGCGCTTATAAGCGCTTGCTAGCGCTTTTTTCTGCCAAACGCACCCATTGACTGGCATTGACTGTAAGAAAAAAGTGTGTTGTTTCAAACTATTTGGTAGAAAAATATAATATGGTATAAACTTGTTTGTTTAAATTGATGTAAACTGTGTTCGTGTTAAAGTAAAAGTTTAAAAATGAAAATTCACGTAGTTTTACTGCTTACAAGTGGATTAGTATGTTAATGTCTAATTGATGCAAAAAATGTTTAACCTAAGGGTTATATCATGCACGTAAGTCAAATATTAAATACCTATTTCACATTTATGTATATAATTTGCCAATGACATTCGAAAATGCAAACTGACGAGTAAAAGTCCATGTGAGTAATATAAAAGTTTATTTTTCCTCCTAGAATTTTGTAAAATCTATAACTTATACTGAATTAACCTTTAACAAATGATAAACACAGGTCTTACTAATAAGTTAAATGTTAAAGTATTGAAGTTTTATGTTATTAGTGAAATCTAATTTAAATAATAGATAAAATAAAGTCACGCAATATACACAAAAGAAGTTTTTGTGGCATGGTATGATGTATCACATGTTATGTGTGTCTAATTATCTTTTGTCAGTCAATCAGAAATCAAAGTCGAAAAAGTATATATATATATATATATATATATATATATATATATATATATATATATATATATATATATGTGTCAATATTTATTCTAAGAATAAAATATTAAGTAAATAGAAAAATAAGTTATTTTGTGCAATGAAAAATATTTCAATCCACTGTAATATTACCGTTACAGCCAATTAAACTCCACTGCCGAACATAGGCCTCCCCCATATATTACTAATATTACACAACTCCATAATACTCTAATATTATAAAGTTTATTTATCACTAAGAACACACACAACACACTTATATGATATACCTGAAATACTGTAAATATTGTAAAATCATATATTATTTGAAATAAAATGTATTGTATTTCAAATAATATAGGGTTCCACATCAAACATTTACTTTCATGCCAACTTCGCTTCCCTCCTCAAAATGTACATTTATCTGAACTTAATACTTATTTACTCTTTTATTTTTAATTCCTGATTTTTTCAGTTACACCCACTTGATGCAGTTTGTTGTAACTGCCTAAGAATATTGCAAGAAAGTGTTGCATCTGCTCACTCCATTAGAAGATTTGGGTACAGGAATATTTGTATTCCATGTGGATCTTCAATTTTAAGAGCACACCGTACACGGATTGTGCCTATTAACTCTGAAGAAAGAGATATTATTTTGCAGTGGATACCATCACACCAGGTACTTACTTTATTTTAAAAGGCTGTACACAGATTGATGTTTGTAAAATCAGACACCTTGCATACAATTTGGCCTGATATTTATGCTCATTCAACGTGGCAGTTCACTAACAGGTTATCTTTAAGTTTACAGTCTACCAAAAGTCTACTGCTGAACATAGAACTCCCCATAGATTGTCTTATGGGGGGATATTTGCCATTAATAACCACTTTTTTTATTTTTAGTTATTAGATGAACGATACTTCTTCCTTATCTTACACCCATATTTGTATGCTTTTGTACTTATTATACAAGTAATATTTTTTACCTTAAAAGACATTAGTATAAATAAAACGGGTTGGGTTTACCATTCGGTCGCCTCAATTTGAAGATTCTGTTACTGTGGGGGGCGTCAAGGGAGTTTATCTGAAGCACCTATATGCGAGTTTTGCTACCGGAGCAGCATCGAAGTATTTTTATTTATTTTTTGAAAATATTGGTAAACGACTAATTAATTAAATATTCTCACGTTTTTGACGTTTCATCTGTCAATGTCATATCGATATATAGTACTAAATCGATCTAGTGAATCGATATTTCACCATAGAGAATCAAGATCAAATCTTTTCTGTTTTGTTAAGATTTACAAAATTATTTATAATTAGTTGAAAGTACCCCAACTCGTAAAGAATGACAGTTTTTCAATTTAATCATTCAATGTTATCTGAAACTTAAAAGAACTTGGACTTAGTGAAATATTGTTAATAATTCTAAAATAATTACTTCTTGTCTGATATGTGATGTATTATTTATTTCTATTTAAATAAATAGTGCCACAAAAATATTATGAGGGGAAACAATTGCATGCTAATATTTATAATTTTAAAAGACATTTAAACTATTTAGTGTTAAAAAGATTGAAATAAATAGAACAATAATAAATATTATTAATATTTAGAGTAGACACTGTAAAACTATGGTTCATTTTGTTAGTTGATAAAAAAATAACTTTTTTCAGGTGGATCGTTTAGAACGAGTATGCAGTCCTTGCTGGCTGAGGGCTTCCAGAGCTGTATGGAGACAGAGACAACAAAATGAGAACAGGGATATTGAGTTACAATCCATGAATATAGAAGACATCGGTAACATCCCACAACCACCCCCTATACCTGCACCTGTAACCCCTGCCATTACCAGAGCGGTATCAACAATTACTATGGCTAATTATAAGCGTGCTGCTTCTACTTCCCGTCACTGTATTTTTAAGTCATGTAATCATTCATCTAGATTTTTAATACCTAAACTACTTAAAGAGAGATTGCTGATAGATCACTCATTTTATGTGCCACTGTGCGCTCGTATTTGTGAATACCATTTAAATGAACCCCACAATGATTGGAATAATTTATACACGAGTAGTAACTGTTCAGATTTTACTGCATCTCAGATAGACAACCTTTGTTCCTTACTTAAAAGTAGTGTTACTCAAAATTATAATATTTTAAATATCATTGAACATAATTCAATATTATGCAAATATTGGTTAGGATTTACCAACTACCAATTTGAACAGTTACTAGTTGAAATTCCATCTATCAGTGAAAGAGTTAAATCACCTAAAAGAAGTCTAGCTATGTTCTTAATGAAACTTCGTACAGGTGATAGCAATGAACGCATAGCTTCTCTATTTAATGTAGCTTCATCGACTGTGTTCAATCACTTAAATATTGTAAGTCAGTGCTTTGAAGAGCAATTCATCCAACTGCATTTAGGGACAAATACCTTATGCATTCAACAAGTTGCTCAATATAACTTGACAATACCAAATGGCTTGTTTGGTAATCCAGATATGGATCCTGAATTTATGCCAGCCATAGTAATATGTGATGGTACATACATTTATGTGCAAAAAAGTAGTAATTACTTATACCAGAAGCAAACATATAGTTTACATAAGTATCGTAACTTAGTTAAGCCATTTTTAATAGTGTGCTGTAATGGTTATATCCTTGATGTTTTTGGACCATATCCTGCAACAGAATCAGATGCTTCTATAATTCTTAGACTGTTCAACGATAATAGTCCACTGCGAACCTATTTTAGAGAAAACGATGTATTTATTCTTGATAGAGGTTTTAGGGATGCAATTCCATTCTTGCAGCAATGTGGTTATAAGGCTTACATGCCTGAATCTAAACAAGCTGGTGAAATACAATTATCAACCATTGCTGCCAACAAGTCCAGATGTGTAACTTTGTGCAGGTGGGTGATTGAAATTGTAAATGGGAGATTTAAACGGGACTTCAAATTATTTCGTCAGGAATATTTTAATACTGCATCTACTCATCTCATGCTATACTTTAAAATTGCAGCTGCATTAATAAATCGATTTCATACGTTGATTCGTAATAATTTTCATGCTGTAGAGATATTGGCAATTGCTCAAGCCAAACTAAACACTCCAAATAATTTAGCCTCCTACGTAGAAATGCACAATTTAAATAGAGTGAGAGTGCGATTTGCCAGCATTAATGGTAATCTTCCAGAGCTAGATAATTTTCCTCAACTGACATTCCAGGATCTCATTCTGTTTAGTCTAGGAATTTATCAAATTAAACAAGCTCGTAGTTATTACGGGGAGCATGTCAGGGCTTCTGGAGAATATAAAATCGAGGTATACCTGCAATCTGTCCATGGTTTTGGTCCAAATAGTTATCTATTGCGAGGTAGGATACAATCAAGGCACACTAGTAAAAAAACTTATTACACTTATATACTAGTTGACACCAACCCATCAATTGCTAACACTAGGGCTGCTCTTACTGGGTACTGTTGCAACTGTTTGGTAGGCAGACGCACTGTTGGCTGCTGTGCACATGTCATGTCTGTTGTCTGGTTTCTATCTCGGGCACGGCATCGAGATGAGGTTGAACCACCTGCATCTTTTTTAGATGATATATTACTTTCAAGTAATGATATTGAAAATGATGAATGATGATTATTAATCTTAATGCGTATTAATATTGTAATATAAATGATCATTTTTGCTATAGTTGTTCCACTTGTGGCAACCAAAGTTTTTTGTGTTATTCTATAGGAAGATGCTGCTGCTCATCTCCTGGTATTTTTATTTTATTCTGTCGACTTTAACGACACCATACGGGACGGAACGTGATGGCAATTCACGGAAGGCCTCTGTAATATTTTACATTATATCTTTAATTTAGGAGCCATATGTTCGGCAGTGGACTGTTGTAATGATGATGAATAATGATGACTAAAAATTGTAATTTTTGTTGCTTATTTGAACTATTTCTATTTTACTGTGTGCTTTATTATCTGTTATATATTATGTTATATGTGTAATTTATAAATAAACGCCGAGCAAAGTTGAATTTATTGCTCTGGCACCCTTTTTTATCTCTTTTAATTGACAATATCCTTCTGATTTCTAATAATATCGTAAACGGGCGAGATATTTTAATGATGTATGGGATTTATACTTGCTAATAGATGAATACTTTAATGAACAAAGGGCCGGCACTGCACCTGTCTGCTGTGTTATTTTTAAAAGAGGACTCATAAAACACTGACGATTTTTACCATAATTAATGCAGTGATTATACATGATCTTTGGGACTTATTACATATCAATATCGTATCGTAAATAGAAATGTTACCATCAAGTTATTTTGAAAAAATCTTTTAATATGATCTTTTGATATGAAAACACGAAAAATGTTTCTACCTATGTCCGTTAGAAACCATCCAAGCGATTTTGATGAAATGTTTATGTGTGTTTGAATGGGTCTCTATATGATTCATATTCACATATGGACTCGGTAGGTGGCGCTGTTGTCGAAATCCAGAAATCACCTGTGCGAAGTCGGGGCGGATCGCTAATAATAAATACAATTAAACTATACCTGTGTGTTTGTTATCCTGGCACAAACAGTTCAAAACATCTTACTTCCTCACAATTTATCAGTGTGTAATAACAGATAAGCATGATATTACCTAGTCATTTTGGTATTTTAGAACCCAGTCATTTTAAGATGTATAATTAGGTATTTAATAATCAACCAAAGCATATTAAAAAAAGTCTTGACACCGGGCCTGTCTGTCTGTCTGCATTAATAGATCTGAATTATATAGACTATGTTGGAAATGATGATTTACTATCTATAAATACGGTTGCATTATAACTTGTTTTTTACACAGTCAGTTTAAAACATCTTTCTTACTATATAACGTGTGTTGGTAATATTGTAAATATAAATGGATATATTATACCTTAGTCATCTTGAATTTAATCATATTATTTTAACGGTAATTGGGAAGTACACTCACAATCAATATATATAAAAAATTGTATCCATACCACATTTGTACACAGACAGGCACTATATTTTGCCGTAACTACTAAAAATATTGAAGTACCTGAAAATGCTGAATGTACCTACAACTTGGTTTTATATGAACTATTATTCAACAGTGCACTATTTTAACTTAAAATACCGGTAAAAACCACTATAAATAGCTTTTAGTTTATTTCTAGGTTATTTTAAAATTCATATTTTAATTGTTAATTTCTCGATTTTCCGTCTAGATGTGGTAAAACTAATATTACTTTTGTAATCTATATATTATAAGGAATAAATCGACATCCATTTCATTGCGTGACGCGAAAATTTGTGGTGGGCCCATTCTCCATACAAAAATTGATTGTCTCCTTTAGATGAGTTGTCACCCCCGAGGACTAAGAAGTAATAAACCATTCCAGTAAAAAGTCTGCCGTGTAGGTACTTCACGAAACACGACAGCATTACACCGCTAGTTTTGCGGGTATTCTGTGCGAGCAAGGTTCGTAACTGATCCAGCGGACCTATTCGTGCCACAGCACATACATACATACACGCTGTAATACGTGAATTCTCTTAATAAAGTGATATATTTAAACTAGGGGCACTAGGGCCTAGTGCCCGGGGTGGCAAAATTTTTGAGGGTGGCAGAATTTGGAGTGTGAGCAAATTTTTTTCATTTTCCGCTATGAATTTTTTATTGTATAAGGGTAACAATAGAGCACACAGGCCACCTGATGTTAAGTGGATGCTGTGGCCCATAGACATCTACATTTATCCTCAATTAAAAATCAAAATGCAGATGCGTTGCCAGCCCTGAGGACTGAGATGGAATGCCTCGTTTCCAGTAAATAGGGTCTCCAGTTCTCTACACTCACCATACGAAACACAGCACGATTAAGCTGCTATTTTACGCTGATATACTGTGAGAGCGTGGTCCTACCCCGGTCGAGCCGACCCATTCGTGCTGCAACCACAATATAGCTGAAGCATGGCTCTACCGCGTAAAAGAACGAACGATTTTCAAAAATTGGGAAGTTATTGGTTCGACGCCAATTTTTAAAAATCGAAGTTTCTTTGTATTTTAAGGTTTCGAAGTCCAGTATTAAGTACTTTTTTTAAATGAAAATTTACTTTAAGTTTTCAAAATTTTTAAATAATTTCCTTTTTCAATGAATAGTCGTGGTTCATACTTGTCTTTTAACCTAATTTTTACACAATTAGTGCAGGATATAGGTAATAGGGCGGTACTTTCATGGTACCCCAGGGCGGCACTTAGGTAAATCCAGAAAAATAACAATGTAATGAATGTAACAAAGTTACTTAGAAAGTTTAAATGCATTAATTATTCTCGCTTAAAACCCCATTAAAATTTTATTCTCAACTTTTCGCCAATTTTGTATGTTTTTACGTATCGTGAGACGTATGGGGTTTTGGAGATATAAGTTGCAATAGGAGAATTCTTACGAATATGGGGACTTTTTAAATTGGTTTATATGTTACTTATATATCAAATCAAATTAATTTGCTATCTCTTTTTTCTTCTTTATGATTATGTCTGAGTACTTATATCATACACATTCGTAACGACTAAATCCAATCTGAGTCTGCAAAATTAAGATTAAAATTTGAAGCAACATGAAATTAATGACATGAATGGAATGAAATCTCTCTGCTTTTGGAAGTATGAAATTGAATTTACATTTGCCTAGCGTTTTCTTGTCAGACAATACTGCCGCTTTAATATGAAAATCTTCTTACCGAGGAAGAAACGGCAAAGAAACAGTAAAGTAAGAGTAGTTTCAACTAGAATTATTTGTAATATGTATTGAATAAAAACATTCTAATCCATTCTATTTCACAGAATAAATAATAATACTACTACGTATTTATTTTAAAACGGGGAAGAAAATATTTTTGTAACTTTAGTTGTGCCTTTATACTACACGGTAAGTGGGTACTCTTTGCCATTATTATTTCTTCGATACCTACGGTCCCTTTATATTTGTCTTCAGATATCACTCATTTGTCAACAAAAATACAACTTGAGTCAGCTTCAACACGCTAATCCTGTTGATTTTAATTTATGTTAGCACTAGTTCTATCGCTCAAAATTATTTTGTTTGATAAAAGTAAAGCAATAAATTTATTTTTCCTCAGAACTTGTCAGAATTGAGATCCTACAACCAATTAATCACGTAATGTGCGGGAATTGATTGAATGGATTGGGATTTAGAAATTGGTGTTGAAACGGGATTACAGCATAGAAAACTTAAATAAATTTAAAAATGCCATCAGAAGTCTCAGTTTTAATAGTGTTTATGAATGTCTTGATCCTAATGAAGCGTTTAATGAATTCAATGCATTATTTAAACTATTTTACGATCTTGATCTTGGGTTGATGCATCAGCGTCCCGGGATGTAAACACCAGCGCTCTAAAAAAGAAGTATAATTCCGCCTCTAGGTCCTTCAAAAGAGTCATTGCCAAGGCAAAGTCAGAGCACATAGGCAGAATTGGCGAGAAACTAGTTCGCCTTCCTTCTGGAACCCGTGCATTCTGGTCTCTCGCCAAGGCTGTCCAGGGGAATTTCTGTCAGCCATCTCTTCCATCTCTGCACAGGGAGGACGACTCACTGGCCCATACTGCAAAGGAGAAAGCCGATCTTCTAGGCTCCTTCTTTGCGTCTAACTCGACTCTCGATGACGGGGGGAGTACGCCGCCGACCATCCCGCGGTGTGAGTGCTCCATGCCGAAAGTGCAGTTCACACAGCGCTCGGTTCGCAAAGCACTCCTCTCCCTGGACATCCACAAGTCGAGTGGGCCTGACGGAATCCCCCCAATTGTGCTGAGGACGTGTGCTCCAGAGTTGGCACCGGTTTTAACGCGTCTTTTCCGGTACTCCTACTCCCTAGGCGTAGTCCCAAAATCGTGGAAGACGGCTTTCGTCCACCCGATCCCTAAAAAAGGCGACCGCTCAGACCCGTCCAACTACCGGCCAATCGCCATCACCTCCTTGTTCTCCAAAACAATGGAGTCCATTGTAAACTGCCAGCTCATGAGGTACCTTGAGGATCACCAGCTGATTAGTGACCGCCAATACGGTTTTCGCCGTGGTCGGTCAGCTGGTGATCTTCTGGTCTACCTCACTCACAGATGGGCGGAGGCAGTAGAGTTCAAGGGGGAGGCATTGGCCGTTAGTTTGGACATTGCGAAGGCCTTCGATCGGGTTTGGCACAAAGCGCTTCTTTCGAAGCTCCCTTCCTATGGGCTTCCCGAGAAATTGTGCAATTGGATCACCAGCTTTCTTGCAGATCGGAGCATCAAGGTCGTTGTAGACGGTGCAAGCTCCGATTGCAAGCCTATTAATGCTGGTGTTCCACAGGGCTGCGTGCTATCGCCAACGCTGTTTCTTCTGCATATCAATGATATGTTGCATACCCGTAACATTCATTGCTATGCAGATGACAGCACTGGTGATGCTCTTTACACCGGCCGAGCCAATATTTCTCGGGAAAACGTCTCCGAGTGCCGGGACAAACTTGTGTCTGAAGTCGAGTCTTTGCTGAACAGAGTCTCGGATTGGGGACGACTAAATCTAGTCCAGTTTAACCCCCAGAAGACACAAGTTTGCGCGTTAACCGCTAAAAAGAACCCCTTTGTCGTATCCCCTCAGTTTCAAGGCACTCCCCTTGTTGCCTCAGCCAGTATCGGAATCCTCGGCGTCGACATATCGAGTGACGTGCAGTTTCGTGGTCACTTGGAAGGGAAGGCCAAATTGGCCTCTAAAAAGCTTGTCGTGCTCAGCAGAGCGGGACAGTATTTCATGCCGGCACACCGCCTGCAACTTTACAAGGCGCAGGTTCGGCCGCACATGGAATACTGTTCCCATCTCTGGGCTGGGGCTCCCCAGTACCAGCTCCTTCCACTTGACCGCATCCAGCGCAGAGCGGCTCGAATCGTCGACGACGGAGTGCTTTCCGATCGGCTCGATTCACTGGCGTTGCGAAGAGATGTTGCATCTCTTTGCGTATTTTATCGCATCTATCACGGGGAGTGCTCTGAGGAATTGTTCGGATTAATCCCAGCCGCCAAATTTCGTGAACGCACGACACGGCAAACGTCCCGATACCATCCACACCATCTGGATGCTTGGCGGTCCACCACTGTACGTTTCACAAGGAGTTTTCTTCCACGTACAACCTCTCTGTGGAATAGTTTATCATCGGCGATTTTTCCGGACCGATACGACCTGGGGACCTTCAAGAAAAGAGCTTACTCCTTTCTAAAGGGCCGGCAACGCACCCGCAATTCTCCTGGTGTTGCGGTTGATCATGGGCGGCGGTAGTCACTTAACATCAGGTGAGCCGCATGCTCGTTTGCCCCCTCTTCTATAAAAAAAAAAAAAAAAATCTTTGCTTTCCGACAATTAAAATTAAAATTCTTATAAATAGAAAACTTACTTGGGTTACTAAGGGTATTAAATTGTGTTGTAAACGTAAACGAGAAATGCTATGGCATTCTCGACTACACCCTACCAAGGAAAATAAGAGAAAGCTTAAAGTTTATAGTAAACGATTAAGAAAAATCATTAATTTGACACAAAAATCGCGCAATAGTTATTATTTCAACAATGCGGAGAATAAAACAAAAGCCACATGGAAAGTGATAAATAAGAATAAATACAACTTGCCCAAAGATAATATTACAAAAATTAATTTTAATAATAAATATATATATGATCCCGAAAAAATTGCTGAGGAATTTAATAATTATTTTATCAATGAAGTTCAGCCCATATACCAGTTTAGTAATAGTCACCAAAGTAACACATCCATAAGTAGTAGACTGAACTCAATGTTTATGCCTGCATGTATTCCTCACGATTTATATAAAATAATTAATAAATTAAAAAATACTAACAGTGCTGGTAATGATGATATAATTACAAAAGTAGTGAAGTTAGTGGCCGTTGAAATTTCCCCAGTTCTAAGTTACGTAGTGAATTTATGTATTGAAAATGGTACTTTTCCTAGTGCTTTAAAAATATCCGTTATAAATCCTTTATATAAAAAGGAAGACAGACATGACCCTAAAAACTACAGGCCTGTCGCTTTGCTTCCAACATTCTCCAAAATAATATAAAAAGTAATATATAACAACTTATATTATTATTTGGAAGTTAATAACATCTTAGCAAACGAGCAATATGGTTTTAGAAAATGTAAAAACATAAATATGGCCATGTATGGATTTATTGAAAAAGTGATCACCGGTATGGATAATCGTACACCAACAACCGCCTTGTTCATGGACATGACCAAGGCGTTTGATTTCGTTGATTTAAATATCTTAGCGCTTAAACTGGAAAAATATGGAATCAGAGGTAATGTGTTAAATCTTATTATTTCATACCTGAATGATAGGAAACAAATTACTAAAATAAAAAAGATCTGTCCTTGTACTAATATTGAAATAACATACCTTTCGCAAACAACCTACGGTGTGCCGCAAGGAAGCGTACTCGGCCCATTACTATTCCTAATATATATCAATGATTTGCCCCAGGTGACTCAGCACCCTATGACCTTATTTGCTGATGACAGCACAGTTTTATTCACGGGACGAGACAAGGTCTCAATTGAAACGGACATAAGTCAGAATTTATACAGGATAATGGAGTGGCTGAATGACAATAATCTTAAAATTAATTTGGATAAAACGCATATTATGTCATTCAAACAAAGAAAAAAACAACAAAAAATTAATATTAACTACAAAACTAAAATCATAAACGAAAAAGAACACACAAAATTTCTGGGAATTTGGCTGGACGAAAAAATGACATGGAGTAAACATATTGAACACATAATAAAAAAGATAAATCAATTCCACTATGCACTACATAACCTTATAAAAATTACAAATCGTGAAACAGTCATAACCGCCTACCATGCATACGTCTTTTCAACATTGAGATATGGTATAATATTTTGGGGAAATTCTCCAAAACGCGAACTAGTATTTAAAGCGCAAAAGAAATGTTTACGAGCAGTATGTCAGTTGCAGGTTACCGATAGTTGCAAACCGCATTTCATTGATCTTAACATTCTGACCCTACCATCTTTATATATATTTGAAGTAGCTATGTTTGTAAGGAAACATTTTAGCATATTTGAAAACGCTAATAATAAACGACATAGGAATAAACTACGCACAAAACCTCATAAAACAGCCCTGTATTCAAAAAGTTTCCTGGGTATGGCTCCTAAAATTTTTAATAAACTCCCAAAATACATCAAAGAAACTGATAATATAGACAAATTTAAGAAATTGCTTTCGAGTTTTTTAATATATAAAGCATACTACTCTATCAACGAATACTTTGAAGATAAAATGAATGGTTATTAGTACCTGCAATAATTAATGGACGATTTATTTATAATATGTTTATATTTATGTAATTGATAATTAAGGTGATAGTGATAAACAAATATTTGTATGCCTTTGTAGGCGAAACATAGTGTTACGTATCATACCTTTTCTACCAAGTTTGTAACTTTTTACCTATGTTTTACAAATAAATTACTTGATTTGATTTGATTTGATTGAATGTAGATTGCCTCATAGGGGAATCATTTGAAATAGTTTGCCACGCTTGGTAAGCGGCATAGTAGGAATTTACTGGTTCTTTTTTTTTACGAATTCTTGCTCCTGTTTTATTGTTTAAATAATAGTTAGAAGATTGCGAATAAAATAAAGATACGGCTTAAAGGACAAGCATCCATGCTAAAAATCTTAATTTAAAAAGTCCATAGCTTGTTAAAATGAGACGATCTTACACCGCCAAATCGCAGCGTTAATCATCGAGAATTAACGTTTAAATATAAACCAATCCAATAATAGCTTACCTACCAGTGAAATTGTTGGGGGCAGCTAATGGGCACGTGTAATGAAAATGTCAGGCCGGAAATAGATGACTCGAAGCTATTAGTGACATTCGATTGGTTACAGATCGACGACATAGATAATGCAACCAACTATAAATCAACGCGGGAAAATTAAAAAATATATTGTGTTTTTATATCAAGAACAATCATCAATAGTCACGAATGCTTCGAACGTACGTATATATTATAAAAAGGCAATTCGTATGATAGGATCACACCTTTTTTCAATAATGACTTAATTAATAGAATAAAAAGTAAAAAAAAGGAAAGTTACAGCCTATATACGTCCGACAACTGGGCACAGGCCTCATATCTGAGAGGGTTATAGGGCAAGGAAGTGTCCGCCGCGCTGCCCCAATGTGTGTTGGAGAACTTCACATGTCTCCGAAATATATTTTTTTCTTATTACTCAGACATGCAGGTTTCCTCACAATGTTTTCCTTCACCGCCGAGCACGTGGTAAATCAGCACTTAAAATTGCAATAATTAACAATTTCATTGGTGCCGGCGGGGATCGAATCCGGGTTACTAGCGTTCTGTTATATGTACAGCGAGTGTTAACCATCTGAGCTACCACGGTTCTCCAATAATCAAGCTCTTGCGTAAATCCATTAAGTATATTAAAGTTGGTAAAAATTTATTTTCTAAGTTCCGCGTAATAGATATCTTAGCTAATTAATTTATAAAAAAAAATTAAAATAATGACATAATAATGTATCGAAACAGGCAAAAAAAACAGACCATAGAATGTTTTTAGGTAACTCTTTAGACGACATTCATATTGGTTATTTGAGGTGGTGTTGTTGCTTTCATTCATTATCGTTACAGTTACTGTAATAGCCCATTTAAAGTTCACAGCTGGACATAAGCCTCCTCGTATATTGCTTTGTAGGGAGGATATTTGCCATAGACGTGATGCTTGGCAGACGGGTTGGCAAATGCTTTTTTTTAAATTATTTTAAGTTGTTATAAGTAAGATATGGTGCTGCCTTTCTCCTATTCAATTTTCCTCTAGTGCATCTTACGGTAACCACGGAATGATATGAATCTTGGTTAATAGAATAACATAGTCAAAAAATAAAAAGTAAATGAATAAATAAAATAATTAAAGTGTTTTCCACATAATTTAACAGCTTTTTTTATTCTTAGAAAAAGGGCTTTGTCGCTGATGCGATTATGACGCCCTGTTTGTTAAAACAATATTCTTAAAGAGGATAAAAATACTAACGGATATTACTTATTAGTTACTTAATCTCTTATTTACTAACACATAAAGTTTTTTGGCATCATCTGATAACGGGTCTGATAAAATACTATTAGTACTGCCAATCAATGCCAAATCTAAATTACATTTTTTTTCTATGGAGTTCTGGACACATTCCAACAAAATGAGTTAAGCATCATTGATAACAGTGCAAGTTGAACAATTTGTTGAAGTAGGTTTTCGCATCAAGTAGTCAAAATTTATTGCATGGAATATAATATGCCCAGCTCTAAGTCTTAACGCTATTACAGTGTTGGGTCTACGCAATATTCGGTACGGCTGGATCGTACGGTACCATATACCCGTCTCCTTTGCTCTTTCGTCAAAATATTCCATCCAGAGATCAAAACAATATTTTTTCAATAAAGGTATATAGGCCATATAAAGCCTTCCGAAACAGCTTTTTTGGCTAAAATATCAGCTTTTATTCTGTAAGCCAATGTGCGAAGATATCCATTGTAAATATACTATTCTGGAGTCAGCCTGTAACTTAAGTAGAAGTTTTAAAATCGCATATGTAACTGGTAAGCCTCGAAAAACCGAAGTACACCGAGCAAGATGTTGAAGCGTTCTCAATTTAATAGCTTCTGAAGTAGCAATTTTGATGCGTCGATAAACCATATCTTTTTTTAAATAGAATAAGGGTGGCAAACATACACGCAGTTCACCTGATGGTCAGTAGATGGCGTGGCCCATAGACATCTACATCTATTGTCCCATAAAGTTTCAAAACTCACCTCCATTGTGGAAATTTTAAGTTTCGAAAAACCACAGACACGGACAACGAATATGCGGCCATCTTTGATTGAAGTTAGCCGCAGGTGTCCGTGGACAACCGTAACCACTTACCATCACGTAGCTCTAAATTCATTTTCCACTTCAGTTTTATAAAAAAAAAAGCTAAGTCGACGTCTAGTGGACGTAACATATCCATCCATCAACGTCTCGTCCTGTTAACGTCGAAGAAAACTTTACCTAAACTTTTTACTGGAAACGAGGCATTCCATCTTAGTCCTAAGGGATGACAAGGCATGTGCATTTTGATTCTTAATCGAGGTTATATGTAGATGTCTATGGGCCACAGCATCCACTTACCATCAAGCGGACTGTTTGCTCATTTGTAACACTTATTATATGTATGTAGGTATATATGGGCCACAGCATCTTACCATCAGATGAACTGTATGCTCGCTTATCACACTTATTCTATATAAAAAAAAAATCATGACCTTTGTCGAATGACAAAACTATGTCGTATAGGAGTCGTTCCAACTTTCTTCCAAATTTTGTACTTCAAACCCTTATGGTGCTTGCACAAACACTGACTGAAACCAATAAGGCAGCGAGATTTATCTGACCTCCAAACTTTATTGTACTTTATTTAAGATCGTCATACTTTAATTGCCATAGAATATCCACCGGCAGTCAGTTCGTCCTTTGTTACGTTGTTTTTAGGTTTACTTACGCAAAAAGTCCTATTAGAAATAAAAAAAAACTTTGCGAAAGCTTTCATAGTATGAAATTTTGAATTTAAAATGAACCTTTTTCTAACAGTAAACTTTATACAGGCTGATGCAAAAAAATTTTAAGAAAGCATCCGTAATAAAATGCTACAGAGATTTTTATGGAAATAGAAAGAGATTAAAGGCAATATAGAATTTTCTCCATCTTACACAAATAATTAAGACATAAGACGTAAAACACAAAGTGGTAAATAGGTACATTTAAAAATGATCGCCGTTCAATCCGTTCGGAATAAATCTGATTCGTCAAATGATTTCTGTTTACCCTTAAATTTGAACAGTTTACGTTCAAAAAATCAGATCGTAGTGTATTCTAAAAACTTGTACTATGTACTACATACGTTACGAACATAAATCTAACTGCAGCTGAATATACTCAGCAAGGCAATAGCTGCGTCATCAATATATAGCCTTGAATCATCAATTCGAGATAGTATTCAATTACAGTCAGTTGTAAACAACTTATAATTGACTGTAATTGAATCTGAAAACAGCGTACAGTTTCAATTAAGCAGCCTCTATTAAGATAGTAGTACTACATGTAATAGGGCATTGCAGGTGTGTGATAACATTGTTACATCTATTAACCTTATTATAAAGGCGTGATGTTTAGATTGTGATATATATTAATTATTTTCCACCAGCACGAGAGTAGAATGAACGCAGTAGAAATGTGCGGTCGTTAAGGAGTATGTTAGGGCTGTGTAATGACTGGGTGAGAAATTGTGTGATAAGAGAAGAGTGTGGTTTGCAAGATGATGTTGAGACCAGGATAAAGAAAGAAATGCTTCGGTGGTTTGGTCATGTGGAAAGAATGAATGAGGAAAGAGTGACAAAGAAAATTTATGTTGCAGAAGTGAATGGCAGAGTCGGAAAGGGACGTCCTAGGCGAAAATTCATCGACCAAATTGGCGATTTATTGAAAACGGGCTAAATTAGGAGTACTCTTATACGACGAGTATGTATGCGTGTTAGAGGCGAAAGAGGTGTGTCAGGATCGTGCCAAATGGAAGTTTGTAGTCTCTGCCTACCCTCTGGGTGACAGGCGTGAGTGTTTATGTTTTATGATTTTTATATTTGCCACAGACTAAAACCTGGGAGCAGCATCAGAGGACGAAATGTCTGGTAGTGCGAGCGCTCATCGTGCCGATTGTAATGGTTATGTGCGAGTTCTACGCAACTGTGGTTATTTACACTCACCACATGAAATACCGAAGTATTAAGCTGCTATTTTACGCTGGTATTCTTTGTACATTATGTAATGCAAATAAATATTGAGTATTGAGTATTGAGAGCGTTGGCCTATCCCAGTCAAGCCGACCCATTCATGCTACAACTAGCGTAGCCAGGCGTCCGGATAAAGCCGGACACAGTCAGGCTCTTTGGTAGCGTGTCCGACCAAATTAGACGGTGTCCGGCTTGTGTTTTTGTTAGGCTTTTCAAATTTGACAATAATTTTATATTTTTCATATCTTACTTACATTCTATTGCAATCATTGAAATTAATATTGTAATGAATATTGAATGATTAATAATAAAGAAGACTGGTTCATTCAATTTTATTTCATTAGAATTTAAGAAGATTTTAAGAATAAATGATAAAAATAATTGTTTTATACTAAAACAATTGTCATGTTATACTAAAACGAGAAAGATTAAGGGTGTTCGGCCTTTATACTAAAATGTCCGGCTTAGCTCGCTGGCCTGTCTGGTTTTTCGGTTTTAGGAACTGGCAACCCTAGCTACAAGCATAATGAAGCTGCAGCGTAGCTCTAACAAATAGTAATACCGTGTGGTGGCGGTGTAAGAATATCAGCTACCCTCGTCCCGTGAGTGTCGTGCTCGTAAGAGACGACAGAGGGAAACAGAAAGAAGAGATGGATTGATGATTGTACAGAAAGAGTAGATAGGTTTTAAAGAAATTATTACTTTTTACCTTTTTATAAGCAACAAAATATCAGAGGAACCATTAAAAAAACACTTTGCTGGTTCAGAAAAACGTAAAAAGTGGCTGGAATATCAAAACAAGCGTAATGAACTATTAAAGAAATCATAAAACTTTTTCCAACTCGAATTTAGTCGCCAACCAACGGCAAATCAAACGTCTGCCAGCCAAACTATAGCGGTGGAGTCAGTAGAGATTCCTGGCGAATAACAGCTACTTTAGCGGGTGCAGAAGAAAGTGAAGCTGAAGTCAAAGCTAAACGTAGTCTAGCTAGGAGTAGAATACCAGAATGTCATTAACTTATGGCAAAATATTACCAACGAAATGCAATACTTTTGGTGTACTAGAGATCCTAACAAATATCAATACTTTGAGTGTAATTTTTCTGCTTCAATCCCACAATAATGATGAAAGTAAAAGATTTTTTCTCAATCTTTGTTTTTTCTCGAAGATATAAACGGTGGCAAAATTAAAAGAGAGTGGTTCATGTATTCTCCATCTACTGAAAAAGTATACTGCTTTCCATGTGGTCTTTTTGGCGAAGTTCAAAGCAAACCGCAACTTCAAACTGGATTTTCTGATTGGGAAAATGCGTGACAAAGAATTACCGTGAAAATAATGCAACGCACCGTGAATATGTACGGACACTGATTAATAGACGACGTATTCACGGCTGAATTGACACTTCTTTGGAAATGATATATTCAGCAAAGAATGATATATCTCAACATAATTGGGAATTTTACAATTAGTCAAAGGAGTACGATCCGTTCTTTAGATCGCATTTAGCCAAATATGGTGATGTTGAGAAAGGAAGACAATCATATTTGTCTTTGATTTGCGAGGAACTTATTGAAATACTTATAAGTGTTTCAATAATTATATAAGTTTTAAAACTTTTAAAAGACTTACGATAATGCGTCAAATATGTCTGGTTGTTACAATGGTCTACAGGCCCGTATTAAGAAAAGCGCACTCACTGAATTTGGTTGGAGTAATAACAGCGCACTCACTGAATTTGGTTGGAGTACGTGCTGCGGAGATTGCTTCGTTGCTGCTTCGTTGGAGCAATCTCATTCTTATATACTGTTCGTAAAGCATCTTCATTTCAGCAACCTCATCGCTGAGCAATTATGCAAAAACATCTCGAAAAAGGTTTACTGATGAAGTGTCCGACACAAGGTGGTATGCAAGAGCCGATGCGACTACAGCTTTGTCAAAGGGTTACAAAGGTTTCCAGTAAACTTTTCAGTATATTGCTGACGATGAGACTCAGACATCGCAAGCGATTCACGTGACTCGATGTCTAAAGGACTCAGAAAAAAACATGCCGTTGTGGTAATATTTTGGGCTACCATACTTGGTCGAATAAATGGTGTCAGTATATCTTTACAAAGACTAATAATTGAACTTCGAAGTGCAATCAATCTTTTAAAATTGCTTTTAAATTTTTATTTATCACAGCGAGAATTATTTAACGATTACGAGATGAAGGCAAATTAGAAAACTGATACCGAATACAGTGACGAAAATCAGCGTGGGGAAAAATAAAAGACATCACGATGACGGATCTGCAGATGAAGTGTTGATCAGAGGAAAGAATAAGCTAAAGTTTGAAATATATTTGCCAGTACTCGACATGCTTTGTGCAGAATTGTCGCGGCAACTGGAAAAATTATTATCTGTTTGGATTTATAACAGATTTCAAGAAAATACTAACGATGAAATTAAAGAGGCTTGTACAAAATTTAGTAAACATTCTTTTTTTTCCATTTCGTAGTGAACATTTTTTCGTTTATTATATTTTATTGCATTTAACAATAATTAAATTAATATTAAAATACCCACGTCTTATTTCTTTTCCTTCTCGATCGTGAAACCGTGAGACGGTCTTATCTCATATACTATACCTAATGAGACCTGGATCATCACTTATCTGACCTATTCATTAAGACTTTCAATGAGCCCAAATACGAATAAACAGGTAAGTTCCTGAGAATTCGAGCATTAGTCCGGTGATGCTTCTGATACTATTACTCACATCCCTTTATCAACTTGAAAGGAGCTGATGATCTACAAAAGGGCTGAACATGGACCCCGAGTATTGCATTGTTTCAGGACCCCGATATGATTATTGCGACCCTGATGAAGAGCACAAGCTTTCAAATAAAAAAAGAATCATCAAAATCGGTTCAAATAGAAAAGAAATCTAAAGTAACACAAACAAAAAATTAAGTCGAATTGATAAACTCCTCCTTTTTTGAAGTCGGTTGAAAACTAGGTTGTAAATTGAATTTTGATTTCAATTCTGTGTTGGTCCCTACCTTAATGTATGGCAGTGAAAGTTAAACGTAGCAAAAAAGGCATGAGAGTAAATTAAATGCTGTACAAACACGGTCATTTTTTTATTTTTAATACTAGTAATGCTATTAATACTGCTAATATTACCTTTAATAATAATAATAATAATAATAATAATAGTAATAATAATAATAATAATAATAATAATAATAATAATATATATATATAATAATAATAATAATAATAATAATAATAATAATAATAATAATATAATAATAAGTCATTTATTTCGGACAACTTGTACATCCATATTGTGTTAGTAAAAAATGGCTTACAAACTATGTTAGTATTTTATTAATTGGGATTTAAAAATTAAACCTGTTACAATAATAATAATAAATTAATTACCTACAATTATTTTTGTTACTAAAAGTGACCGTTAGGGGAAGGGCATGTTCCCGTGATCGTCACTCTTCGCACAAAGCATTTCCATATTGGTGAAGTAAATCGGTTTGCTAATGTCCTCAGGATGCTATTGGAACTGTTCCACACTCTGCTAATCAGGGAGCTCGTTTTTTTACGATTGATGGCATCGAAGCCATCAGTTTGGTATTCCTCAAACATTCCTGATGCACTGCAAATACACGGCAGGCCCAACATCATCCTGAAGACATTGTTATACTGGATTCGAAGAGTGTCTAACGATTTCTTGGTATGTTTGGCCCACAGATTTCCCGTGTACATGCTTTGGCAGTACGTTTTAAAACCTTTAACCACTCTTGGTAATCTTAAAACGCTTGTGTTAGGAGTGGTTCACGACAGTAGTCGAATGAAGGATTCTAACCACATAATTTAACATTAAATTAACGTTAAATTAAATGAACATAAAAGTTAACATGAAATTGGATTTAAATCTGAAATTATCATATACTAACTAACCAATAACTAACTAAATATACCAACCAACATGGATTCCATAACTTCAAGTTATGTAGCGTATATTTTACGTACTACATAGAGTCAATCAACTTTTATTCGATAAAATGACTTTACCTATAGAATGGGGTAGATGGCGCTGTTACAAAGCAATTTTACTCGAAAGAAAATATTCATTTGGTTTATTACAAAAAAAAAAGGATATATTTATATTCTATGCCATAGTTGTGGTTGAAAATTATAAACCAATATTAATAATTTGCCGTGAAATATTTTAAAGTGCTATTTTTATTTAACCGTACGTACTCAGATGAATTATTTTACTACATAAGAGCGTAACTTTTTAAACGTGTTAAAGCTTCGCTGCAGCTATAATATTATGCGTCATTTACATTCAGCCCCTGCCACCACTGCTCCTCGCGCTGCCGGCAATATTTCGCTAATACTGCCGTAGCAGGATCGCGGGAAGTGTGTATTCACACTCTGCCCTACTACTCACATCCACAGATTACTGACTATATACAAGAGATTCACATCTCTAGTATATATACAGTAATCTATGTTCACATCGCTTTCGGCTTTCGACTATGGTAGACGTCGAAATAATTACAGCGTCCGCGCTGTGTCTTCTTGCAATACAAAATTATGTTAATAATTTAAAAAGATTTCAAATTCAAAAGAAGATAGATAGATAGATAGAAAATTTATTTGCTTAAAAACATGGTACACAAGATGTTCAATGACGTGGAACTGATATGTTTTGCCACAATTGGCATGCAAAAATCATATGAATGAAATACAGCTGAAATACAGCAACACAAACACCGTGTTACATTTTAAAATTATTGTATTTCTTAAAAGTTAGGTACAAACATTCTTTTTGAATTCAAATAGGTATTATGTACAATTATATAATTATACAGATCCACTCTACTTATTTGAATTCTTATCTGTAAATTGTTCAAAAATTATTAATTGAATTATTACATTATTGTTATACATAAATAATATTAAATATTATATGAGTAATTTATAATATTAATTAAGCTATTATTATTTTAATAATTACACTACAGTATTAATTAATTCATAATTTTAACTACAATAAAATTATAATTTAAAAATCTCAGGCTATTATGCAAATATTACCATTTAACTTATTTCACATTTTAATAAATAAATAATCAATATGAGTTACTAATCGTTGTTGGAAATAAAATGTCAATGTTCATTAATTCCTTAAACTAAATTTTATATTAATATAATAAATTTGACGAATTTATAATTAATTATGTACATAGGTACTATGTTATCTCAAAAAGAAAATTCGTATTCGTAGAAGATGATGAATTGTGGTTTTTATCGTTGAAATCCCATATAGTTTTTTCTGATTCCAGCAGTTCTAAAAACTTTATTGTATTTTCATTATTCCACTCGAAAGGCATTTTGGTAGATCGTACTTATTTAATACCAAGACGGCACGCACGTCCTTTCATCCAGGCGCTTGGCGCGAAGTGGCGCGAAGTGGCGCGAAGTGGCGCGAAGTGGGCGATGGAGCTGAATGTGAACACTCACTGCCGCTCGCGCTGCCCGTCCTTTGACTTCCGCGCGAAAAACCGACATTTGAGCGATCGTCGGGCAGTGGCAGCGACAGCGGCAGTGTCAGCGCGAGTAGCGAGTGTTTACATCACAGAACACATATACCCCTAAACTCGACTCAACGTTAACAATTTATGTAGAATTAAATGGAACTAGTTTATTTATTACAAATAAACATAAATACAAGACAAAATGGTGCTCAAGCGCCGGCAGACATTTTTCATGTGACGTCATAATCATAATCAATATGGCGTGCGGACATTACTGTTGCCACACATTATTGCTTTATCTTTTTTGTTTTTGTGAATTGAATACGTAACATTTCTTAGCAAAACATATTTTTTGGCATCAAAATAATAACAATAGCTATTTTTAAATGCAACTTACTTTAAAAATCAATTAATAAGTTCATTGTTTTGAAGGATACGAAATTTTTATTTTTGGCGGCAACATTATATAATTCATCTCTTTTACCTGATGTTGTTGTCTTTCTCTTGTTTCCTAGCCCACCTACATCTTGTTCGTAGAACAAAGTTGACAGACCCTGGTTTACATACTGCCCTGCCCACTGCCCTGCTCACTTCCCTGCCCAACAGGGCTGAATGCAAATGGGGAATTACGGTTGTAGCACGAATAGGTCGGCTCGACTGGGGCAGGACCACGCGCTTACAGAATACCAGCGTAAAATAGCAGCTTAATACTGCTGTGTATCGTATGGTGAGTGAAGACAACCGGAGAAGCTTTTTACTGTCAACGAGGGATTGCTACTTAGTCCTCATAGGTGACAACGCGTTTACTTTTCGATTCTTGGTCGATATCAATGGGTCATAACATCCCCTCACCAGATGAACTATGTGCTCGTTTGTCACCATTAGTCTATAACAAAAAAACGGCATAGTGTTTTTAAGTTATAGGTGTAACGCTAATAGCTGAATTTAAAATATACTTGGGTAGTCATTTTTAGATGATTAAGGAGGCATCTTAGGACACACCGTTTTACTGAGCCATTTTCCGATTAACTAAAATGACTGTAGTAAATCACTTACATCATCATTATCATCATTACAGCCCTTCACAAGTCCACTGCTGAACATAGGCCTCCGCCAATGTATGCCACAAAGCACGGTCCTGTGTCACCTGCATCCATCGACTTCCTGCATGTCTTACCAGGTCGTCATACCATCTAATCACTTACATACCTACACTAATTTATTTACTGGCTGGTAATACCACACTTAAGTAATTATTATGCGAAAAACTAAATAAACTAAATCTACAATCTAAAGTCCAAGCTAATAAAAGTTAAAACGAATTCCATTCAAATTTGAAAATGATTTGAAACATGCCCGTTTATAATAATATTTCTTTGTTGAAAAATTTAACTTTCAAACTATTGTTTTTAGCATGAACTACAGATACTATTTATTTATTTTCCACTACCTACAGACTAATTTGAATCGAACATAAATAAATTCGGAATGTGGAATGTACACTTTAAAAATCATGGGAGAAGCAAACTACGACCCGTGCCATACACTTGTTGGCGATACTTTCCATGGCCACATCACAATTTAAGGACATACACTTTTAAACTGTGGCCAAATGCTTAACGGAACTGAACCCCCCCCCCCCCCTTGGTTGATGTTAACTTTAATGCACACAGTAGGGCGTTGATTGGTTGATTGGTCGTTTGACATGGGTGTTCGGAAAACCGGTTTATTCGGATAATAGAACTGTATAATTCTATGTACCAATATAACAAGAACACATATTTATATGTATTTTAGGGTGAAGCGCACTTGTATGGGATATTTTTTGTGGAATATTGAAGTGGCGGACGTCGCAAAAGGTGATCTGACACTAACATAACCCTCTTGTATAATATCATTTATACAAAATATAATTAGAAGTACTGCCGCATAGCTCGCAAAGTTTTCGAAATGTGCGGAAAAAAGGGTATACTTTCTTGACATGTAAAATGGTTTTAAATAAATTGTTTTTCTTAAAAATGCCTTTATTCACATATGAACAAGTGCCACTATGATATAAATTGCAAAAAAGTTACACAGTGTTGCCTAAGTCGTCATATTTTTGATCTACCAATCGCGCATTGTTTTACTATACAAGGTCATTGGCCGAGCGTTTCGCCGCCCGGAGTCCGCGGGGAGAGTCGAGAGGGCGGGAAGCGGGTTAATTGTGTCGCATCGTTCTCTGCGCAATTAGTCATTTAGCTAGATTTGACATGAGATAACGTAAAAAGTAGTATAATGAGTTTAAGAAGTAATTATTCGTCGCCTATCTTCGGTACTGGTTGTGAATTACCAAAAAATGTGCTGCCAACCTACATTGATGTGATGAAATATTATGTCTTTGTATCAGTGGCACGATGTGCGGAAAAGGGACGACAAGATTTAGTACAGGCTACTTGTGATATTGTTGTGACCGAAATCGAAAACATCTGGAAACGAGCCTCTTTACCAATAGTACAACATAAAACAATAGTGTCAAAAATAAGATCCTATCATGACAAACATCGCGCCCTTCTGAAATCCTACCAAAATAGTAAAGACAACGAAAATTATGAACAGAAACTACAGAAGTTTAAAGAAGACTGTGACGTTTTGTTTGATATTACATCTTGTAAGTGCAAATCGTTGTCGACATGTTCTTGTGAGAAAACTCGTCAAATTCCTAAACAAGAACACGAGTTTTTGCTCGATCAACGTGGCGAAAGAAGAATGATGATTGGATCTCTAGATAAAAAAGCTACACTTAAGCATATAGCTTTGTCTGATCGGAAGTTAAAAAGAAAACAATTTGAAGAGAACTCTATAACATTACAAATTGATGAACCTGAGCAGAAAAGAAGGAAAAAAAACTTCGTCTGTTATTAATGTCACCTCGATTGTGCCCGCAATTAATGTCCCCGGACCTAGTAAATTCCCAGTGGTAGCTATGACATTAGATAGATACGGCATTTCCGTGCTGGTGCTGCCATCGTGTCGACTACGTTGCAAGATATCGGTCTAGTTACTGAGAGTGACACGTCAAGTGTTATCGATCGTAGCAAAATTCGGCGCGCTCGCGCACATACGAGAAGTTCAGGGGCTGCAGTTAACGTGCTAGATGGCGATGATTCATTGGTTTGTATATCGTTTGATGGCCGCAAAGATAAAACAATGTTATATGAAGATAATCGAGAAAAACCGTTGTTGAAGAGCACATAACCTTGGTAAAAGAGCCGAACTCGCAATACATCGGGTATATTACACTGGGCACAGCAGATGCACTCACAATTTCAAAAACACTTAACCTTTATTTAGCGTTGAAGTGTGATTTGAAGCGAATAATAGCAACTGGGTGCGACGGTTCGGCAGTCAACACTGGCAACAAGGCTGGAATCATTTGTCTTCTAGAAAAGAAACTTCGTCGCCCTCTTCAATGGCTCGTATGTCTATTGCATGCCAAGGAACTTCCTTTACGACATCTGTTTGAGCATCTTGATGGGAAAACTACAGGACCAAGAAGTTCCACAGGCGTCATTGGTAAAGCGTTGAAGGGTTGTGAGAAACCTCCAGTGGTTCAATTTACACCCATCGCATGTAAACTATCAGATATTTCAAAATCACGTGGTGATCTCAGTACAGATCAGCTTTACTTGTATGAAATATGTGACGCAGTTAGCAAAGGACAATGTGACGTAAGTTTAGCCAAGCGAAACCCCGGAAAGATTGTTCATTCACGGTGGCTGACAACAGCTAACAGGATACTTCGACTATATGTTTCCACTAGTGAACCTTCACATAATTTGCGTATCTTAGCAGACTTCGTCATCCGAGTGTATGCTACGATGTGGTTTGAAATTAAAACAAAACCATTTTGCGTGTACGGATCGAAACACCTGCACAAAATGATTACATTATCGAGATACCTTCCTGCAAACCTTATGAAAATAGTTGACCCCGTGCTTCAACGCAATAGGTACTTCGGCCACAACGAAGACATTTTGCTCAATATCTTTGCTGACGATCGCAACCATATCAAAGAATCAGCACTCCGGCGCGTTGTTAAAATACGAGAGCAGACTTCGGGCTTGTCGCCGATGCGAGTGTTTAAATTACCATCATTTAACTTCTCTGCCACTGAGTATACAGATTTGATTGATTGGCTTTGTATCGGAGCCTCTCCTGATCAAACAGGTACAAAACAACATAATTTATAGAGCTATTCGGAATATTGAAATAGTCGAAACGGAGATTCTCCCTACATTTCGCAAAATGCCATGCCACTCACAAGCTACTGAAAGATGCATTAAGCTGGTCACTGAGTCATGTACTGCTGTGTGTGGACCAGATAAACGTGAAGGATGGATCCGAAACAAGTTAAAATGGTGCAATATCATGCCGGTCTTCAACACAAAAAAAAGTTCGTAGCCTCAGTCGTAGCTCACCAAACGGCGAAAAATTAATCATTTTAGATGTTTTTATTTTTATTTTAACGGGAATTATTATTACGTACGTTATTTTTTGTAATTTTTTTTCACTCTCTATAATGTAAAGTGTTAAATTGTTTAATAAAACATACGATTTTCTCAATTTTTGTACCTGTTTCACATTTACCAAAATCCCTTATTTTTAAGATTTTTGAAATTTACAATGGCCATGCGGCAGTACCTCCAGTCAAAATTCATGTTTGCTGTCCTGATATAAGCTGAGAACAAATTATCGGACGCGGCTGACGGACGCGGCTGACAGCCGCGGCTTATTGAGATCTAGCCAGTACATTTAGTACCACACTGTGCAAACTATCGGCCGTAAGACGCGGGACATGACCTTGCATCGCTCTTGAGCGTTCGGACGTCCGAACAGAATCTGGCCGGCTGGATGTTTGGTGCGTCCGCGGACAGTGTGAACGGGGCACGGGACGCGTCCGCGGACGTTTCGAGTGTCACAAGCGAACCAACTGCGCTCGCGACATGATGTGTAATGAAAAAAAATAATTAAATGTGTTCATAGCCACGAGTGCCTATATTTATAAGTACATATTAGTACAGTAAGGGATAAAGGGGGGGGATAAGTCGCTCGCGTCCGTAGGTTTCGACCACCTAATCCTAGGCCCACCCTACACGTTTCCCCCGGGTGGTGCTAAAAGAGCGACAAAGCCGAAAGAACAGACTCGGCTACTCGCCGTGTGGTAGCGGCGTAAAATATGCCACGCCCTAGTTTTCGCACCATGAGGCAAAAAGTAAAAGAAATGGCCCCGAGTTCCCGGCGCCCCTTTAATGGGGCAGGGGTGCGAAGAATCTCCGGGAGGAAAACCGGCGACGAGGTTCGCCACCCGTCACGTTCTGTCTCCCAGAGAGGCGAAAAGTGGATTGCAGAGGCCCGTCTGGCTACGTTGAATGTATGTGGGGCAATGAATGATAAAATGGATGAAGTATGCGATATGATGTATGATAGAGGAATAGATGTATTATGTGTAAATGAGACGAAAAGGAAGGGGAAGGATGTCACTGCACTTGGCATGTATACCGCATACTGGTCTGGTGTAGACGAGATCGAGCGGGCATGCCAGGGAGTAGGAATCATCCTTTCAGAACGAATGGGCCAATGTGTGAAAGAGTATGAATGTGTAAGCCCAAGACTGCTATGGATACGAATGAAAGTGGGCTTAAAGAAGTTGTTTGTGTTAGGGGTCTACGCCCCAGACATGTCTAAGCCCACTTATGTCCGGGAACAGTTTTGGGAAATGGTAAGGATGGTGCTAATGAAGTGTAAGGGAAATGAAAATATTATTATGCTAGGAGATTTTAATGGAAGGGTTGGGGTGAGGAGGCTTGGTTATGAAAGGATATTGGGAACGTTTGGTGATGAAAGTATAAATGAGAATGGTGAAAGCCTCCTCACCGTATGTGTGGAAAGGAATCTTTTTGTGACGAACACTTTCTTTCGTCATAAGAAGATTCACATGTATACTTGGGAAAGAGGTGATGATAGAAGCATGATAGATTTCATAACTGTGGATGAAAGAATGAGGAGCGCAGTGGTGGATACAAGGGTTTACCGGGGGTCCAACGTAGGGACGGACCACTACCTGGTCTTATGCCGAATTAGGGGTTTATTCAGACGTTGGCGGCATAGGACATCTGTGTCTACCACTGCGTTACAGCGTATAAGAATTGAGAGGTTACAAGATGAAGATGTGAAAGACAAGTACAAATGCAGACTGAGAGAAAATATAAGTAATTTGGATGAGTTGTGTGTGAATGAGTTAGACTTGGAGAATGTGTGGCATAATGTTAAGAAAGGTTTAGTGGATGCAGCTACCGAAGTATGTGGTGTTAGTAAGAGAATGAATGAAAGGAAAGACAATACGTTATGGTGGGATGACGAGGTACGTATGGAAGTTGAAGCAAAGAAGAGAGCATGGCTAGATTTACTAGCGACCAAAGCTGGTAACTCTGGCGGTAAGAATGATGAGAATGAAAGAAAAAAGGCAGAGTTTAAACGTTTAAATAAGAGAGTAAAAGAATTAGTTGAAAGGAAAAAGCAAGAAAGAACGGATAGGAATGATAGAAGAATATCGGATAACTTCCAGGCAAATATTAAAATGTTCTGGAAACTCGTAAGAAATACCAGGGGACTTTCAAAACAGCCTAGATTGAATGCGATACGAGACGAGAATGGCTGTATCCTGAATGATGAAGTGTTGAGTCTAAAGAGATGGAAGGAATATTTTGAAAGCGAATTTATGAGTGAGGAGAAGTGTGAACTAAATGAAATAGAAATTCCGAAAGAAGATGAAAGAGATAGGGAGATAAGTATGGATGAAATAATGAAAACAATGAAAAGCATGAAAGTAGGTAAGGCAGCCGGATATGATAGAGTTTCACTCGAAATGCTAAGGGCTGGAGAGGACGTGGTGGCAGGCCTGCTGTACACCTTGTTTAATTTATGTTGGGAACTAAAGCGGGTACCGGGAGACTGGTGCAAAGCCGTGATAGTCCCAATATATAAGGGAAAAGGGTCACAGCAGGACTGTAAAAACTACCGTGGTATAAGCCTTCTTAGCATTGTGGGAAAACTGTATGCTAAGGTACTAATTGAAAGAGTTATGAAAGAAACTGATGAAAAAATTTGGGATGTGCAAGCGGGATTTAGAAAGGGAACGGGGTGTACAGATCAAGTCTTTTCCATGCGCATGATCGCGGAGAAGTTTTTGGCGAAAAACCAGAGAGTTTTTTGTGCATTCATGGACTTGGAAAAGGCTTATGACAGAGTGGACAGGGATGTGTTATGGCAAACGCTGAACGCATTTAGGTTGAGCGCTGGTTTGATACAGGCATTAAAGTCTCTGTGTAGGGACTCGAGTGCTTGTGTTAGAATCTACGGGGTCTACTCGGACTGGTTTGGCATCCATAAAGGTGTCAGACAGGGCTGTGTAGCTTCCCCGTGGCTGTTCAACCTATTTATGGACAGCTGTTTGGAAAATTTGAAAGTTGAAGAATGCGGGGTAAGAATGGGTGAGTTAACCATCAAATGCCTTTTGTACGCCGATGATCAAGTCATACTTGCGTCGTCGGCGGCCGAGTTGCAAATGATGGTTACATTAATGAACAGGTCATTAAAAGAAAGGGGAATGAAAGTGAACGCAAGTAAGACGAAAGTGATGGTTTTTGAAAGAGATGAAAGCAAAACGGTATGTGAAATAAGAATAGAAGGAGAGTTAATTGAGCAAGTGGATGAGTTCGTATATTTGGGATGTGTATTCAGCAGGGATGGGAGATATGATAAGGACATTGAACGACGAGTGAATGCAGGAAATAAAGTAAATGGGGCTCTACACTCTATTGTGAAAAGTCAAAATGTGTCAAAAACGGCACGTATGGCAATTCACAGTGCTGTATTAGTCCCTACTTTAACGTATGGTAGTGAAAGTTGGGTGTGGCAGAAGAAGCACGAGAGTAGAATAAATGCGGTAGAAATGCGGTCGCTAAGGAGTATGTTAGGGCTGAATCTGAGTGACAGGATGAGAAACTGTGTGATAAAAGAAGAGTGTGGTGTGCAAGATGATGCGGTGACCAGGATTAAGAAAGAAATGCTTCGGTGGTTTGGTCATGTAGAAAGAATGAATGCGGAAAGACTGACAAAGCAAATATATGTTGCAGAAGTGAATGGAAGAGTCGGAAAGGGACGTCCTAGGCGGAAGTTTGTCGACCAAATTGGCGATATACTAAAAATGGGCCAAATTAAGAGTACCCTTAACCGACGAGCATGTATGCGTAGGTATATGAATGTGGAAGAGGCGAGAAAGGTATGTCAGGATCGTGCTAAATGGAAGTCTGTAGTCTCTGCCTACCCCTCTGGGTGACAGGCGTGAGTGTTTATGTTATGTTATGTTATATTAGTACATTCATAAGTACATTTTTTAACGTATATCATCTTTTTATAAGTCTGGATACAATGTATGAAATTCGTCATACTCGAGTCGTTTTACATTAATATCATGGACAAGGAGTATTTGGGTCCCCTATTTTTTGGAGGACGACATAAAACAGCTGCCGCTAACTTTATAAATTCGTCCTCCCTGTCACTGTTTGTCATGTTTCTCGATTGACAAAACCTTTCTGGAATGACAGAAGCGAAGCGTCCGAGGACGCCGTCTCAGCTACCGTGCACACCGCTAAAGCTGAGAACAAATTATCGGACGCGTCCGTCAGCCGCGGCTGACAGTCGCGGCTTAGCGGTGTGCACGGTAACTGAGACGGCGTCCTCGGACGCCTCGCTTCGGTCATTCCAGAAAGGTTTTGTCAATCGAGAAACATGACAAACAGTGACAGCGAGGACGAATTTATAAAGTTAGCGGCAGCTGCTTTATGTCGTCCTCCAAAAAATAGGGGACCCAAACACTCCTTGTCCATGATATTAACGTAAAACGACTCGAGTATGATGAATTTCATAGATTGTATCCAGACTTACAAAAAGATGATAAACGTTAAAAAATGTACTTATGAATGTACTAATATGTACTTATAAATATAGGCACTCGTGGCTATGAACATATTCAATTAATTTTTTTTTCATTACACATCATGTCGCGAGCGCAGTTGGTTCGCTTGTGACACTCGAAACGTCCGCGGACGCGTCCCGTGCCCCGTTCACACTGTCCGCGGACGCACCAAACATCCAGTCGGCCAGATTCTGTTCAGACGTCCGAACGCTCAAGAGCGACGCAAGGTCATGTCCGCGTCTTACGGCCGATAGTTTGCACAGTGTAGTACTAAATGTACTGGCTAGATCTCAATAAGCCGCGGCTGTCAGCCGCGTCCGTCAGCCGCGTCCGATAATTTGTTCTCAGCTTAAGCCGCGACTGTCAGCCGCGGCTGACGGACGCGTCCGATAATTTGTTAACAGCTTAATTCTGAATGTTTCAGTACAGGGCACCGTTTCCGCACTCCGTCGTATCTAAAATGTAAAAAAAAACTCCACCCTAATAGTATTTGTTGTTGTAATTTTGTTGTAATTACACTTATAAAGGAAGTCATATAGCTTAGTAAACAAAAATATTATATTGTTACGCGATGATGACTAGACAGGGGGCGTGGCTAATGATTGCCTCACCGCGGTGGTGGGGTTTTGCGCCCTGAAAGCCGGTCGCCGTAGCAGGCAGGACAGGTGGTCCAAAAGGGGTGCTGTCACGGTATATTAGTCACTACCGTAGTATAGGCAACTGGTGTATGGGAGGCCTCCAGAGGTCGATGTGCATGAATGTCACCACAATGGTGGTTGGTTCGGTTGGTTCACAATGGTTTGAACGGTTTTGTAGGAGAAACTAATGTAATGTCATGAAGTATGAACCTTTTCTTTGTAAGAGTATGCTTATTATGAACCGTAATGATTAAAACTACTTTTACGGATTTTATCGCGTTTATTTTTACTTTTTATTTTTAATTCCCGACGTTTCGGGCGCTTTCCAGCACCCATAGTCACGGGGGATTGAGATGACTGACGTCCCGATGTCATTGTTAAACCCGGAGTACCTTCAGCTTTTTTAATTATTGTTTATGGTCCGATCTATGCAAAATGAACTGACTATGTCCTGAGGTCTTGCAGTGGTATGCTTGGGTTTAGTTTTAATTTTATTGATTATAGGATCCCAAGCAGGTGGTAGTACCCAGCCTCCTTCTCTATTGAAATTAGGATGTTTTTTAATTTCAATAGCCTCACGTATCATCCTTGGTAGGAATCGGTGTTCTTTCGCGAGGATTTGTGGTCTATCAAATCTGATGTAATGGTTGGGGCCCTCTAGGATATGATCACAAACTGCAGACTTCCCGGAACGTTGATGCTTCACATCAGCTATATGTTCTTTTACGCGGGTCCTAATTGATCTTTTGGTTTGTCCTATATAAGAGAGATCTGTGATCTGCGTCTTGCACTGAGTAGTTGCCCCTTGACGCCACTAGATGACAGCACGTTAACAGATAACGTTAACACCAGCGTCACTGCTGGGACCTCACAAGAAAGTGCAACACCAAAAAAACATGAAGTCGACAACTTAAATCGCAAAAAGAATCGCATTTTCATTTTTGGTGATAACCAACTACGTGGATTGTCTTCAGCTCTATCAATGTCAAGATGTGGAAATTGGAATGACATCTATAAAATCTATGGTCATATTATGCCTCGTAGACAGAGAAACCTATAGACTAATGATCGGCGTGGCCTCGAGTGAGAAAGGACGATAACGAATTTTTAGGTTATACAATAATCTTTATGACTTTTAAACACATTTAGATAAAAAATTTAATTGTTCTAAGAACTGAACCGAACAAGATTCACCAATCTTAAGCTCACAAAACACTTTTTTCTCACTTAAACCAACTTGTAAACTCCTTAAATCGCTACGCTGTTAAAGTTGTTTAGCAAACTCTACAGTTTGCTAAACAAAAAAACCGGCACGGAGAAAGGGACAATCACACCGCTCTATCTCATTTCTATGCAAGACGTATGCATAAATCTATTTTTTTTCGTGTGCGAATGCGAAAGAAGGCGTCAATTTGTCTATAGGTTTCTCTGTCTACGTTATGCCTGAAGCTACTAGTAAAGAAATATTACTAAACTATGATCATTCTTTGTTAAATGAACTAACGGAAAACGACTTTGTAATAGTTGGTTTCGGTAGTAATGATAAGGATTTACATAGGCTACATTCTAACATAATATGTATCTTAATCAAAAAATTATCTAAGGCAACTGTACTTTTATTACCTATTTTGTATAATCCATATATGAATTAAAAACATTAAATTACAATTTAAGATTATGGACAAAGCATTTTGAAAATGTTAGATATATTGACATTTTTAAGAATTTTAATTATTTTAATTATTACAAAAATAGCTATTTGACAAATGTATGTGATAAAATTAATTTATTAATATTACTATAAAAAGCTATTTTTATGTTACGAAAACATTAGATTGTATATAAAAAATTCTGTTCTAGTATCTACAAAACAGTTCAACGGCTCCCAAAAAAGGCACTACATTTACAAAAAATAGAGAAAAAAATTAACAACTTTGAAAATCAAGTAGAACAAACTTTGAATGATAGTGCAATAATTAAAAGATCCACTGATAAGTTATTTCGTGACAAAAAATAATGATTCTAATGTTATTAGATTCTAATGATTCTAATGTTAATTTTCGATTATGGTTATGGTTACGATCTTGCTGCCTCTTATTGTAGAAAAAAAAGGGGTGGTATGTGCATATTGGCCAAAAAGGGTTTATGCGTTAAGGTACTTGAGGAAGTTAATAGTATATATTAATTTATTTAATATAATTATTAAATATAAATTTTGCAAATTGATCATTAGTTTTCTTACAGATTTGAGCATCAAGGTCACAGTAGACGGTGCGTACCTATTAATGCTAGTGTTTCACAAGACTGCGTGCTATCTATCACCTACACTGTTTGATTGTAGTACTGGTGATGTCTTTTACACCGATTTGGAACGACGCTAGTCTAGTTTAAACCTCAGAAGATACAGGTTTGCGCGTTTACCGCCAAAATAAACGCCTTTGCCGTATCTCCTCAATTTTAACTGCCACAGCCAGCATCGGAATCCTCGGCATTGACTTATGGACCGACTCATAACTCCGCGGTTACTTGAAAAGGAAGGCTAAATTGCTCACTGCTTGACAATATTTCATGCCGCACACCGTTTGCTACTTTACAAGGCGCAAGTTCGCCCTCCCATTGAGTACTGTTCGCGTCTCTGGATCGGGCACTCCAGTGTCAGCTCCTTCTACTTGACCGCATTCAGCGAAAAGTGGCTCGAATCGTCGACGACCGAGTTTTTTCTGATCGGTTGGATTCACTGGCGCTGCGAAGAGATGTTGCATCCCATTGCATTTTCTATCGCATTTTCCACGGAGAGTACTTGGACTAATTGTTCGGATTAATTCCAATTTCCTAATTCCACCAACGCACATGAAGATAAAATTCACCTACCATCCAGGCAATCTGAATGCTTGGCGGTTCACCATGACTGTGCGACTTACTAGGAGTTTCCTTCATCACGATACCTCTTTGTGGATTTTTCTGGACATATACGACTTAGCGACCTACAAAAAACAAGCTTAATCTTTTTAAAAAGGCCGCAACGCACCTTCAATTTTCCTGGAGTTGCACTTATTCATGGGCGATGGTCGTATCAGGAAAATTTGATTGAATTTGGGTGATACCGCATGATGAAAAGCTAGTAAAATATAAAAACCAGTATCAGCACCCCTGGTGACGGAGAATCCCTTGCTGAGCATCCACGACCAAGTTATCATACTCTTCCTGAGCGTGGGTGCTCAGGCTGCCCCGTGTATTCTTAGGGGGGGGAGGCAATTCCACTCGCGACTAAAACTGCTCGGAGCAAGCGGAGCAGCAACACCAAGGTGATCCCTGCCACGCTATCCGAATTTTTGCAACATCAGGGGACTTCATTCCAACCTTAACGATGTCCACCATCATCCGGAAATGGCGAAGCCAGCCTTGCTCTTTTTAACCGAGACTCAGGTGTCCTCTCCAGTTGAAACTTCATATCTCTCCTACCCTGGATACAAATTAAAAAATTCCTTTGTGCCCCGGGCTGGAGTTCGCGTATACGTCAGAAATGACATCTGTTTTCGCGACGCCTCGGCAGTCTTGAAGGACCTGTTCATCCTATGGCTACGCGTAGACAGCGACGACCATCCCCACGTCCTGCGGGTGCCTCTGTAGGTCCCGTAGCGGTAATACCGAAACAGACCAACTCCTCGACCACGTCCAAATGACTACAGATTTCGTGCTACAGCAGATCCCATCCGCACAGACCGTGATCCTTGGCGATTTCTACGCCCACCACGCCACACGGCTCGGTTCACGTTTAACCGATCATGCGGGGAGATCTGTTTATGACTTTGCTTTGGCATATGGTCTGACACAACCGGACTGTGGTGCCAGTCACATTAACGTCGCGGTTGCATTCTGCAAGCTGCCGCCGTGTTTGGCACTATAGGTTGGCCGATTGGGATGGGATGCGTTCTTTTTTTGCATCCTTTGCTGTTGCTGATTCTGTCGCTGATTGTGGCATTTCAGGGTATGGAACTTTTTATTCCGTCCTCTGTGGTGCCCATCGGAAACAGATCTCAGCCATGGTTTGGTCGCTCCTGTAAAATAGCATCACGCTATAAGCAGGAGTGCTACCGGGCCTGGGCTGATGCATCAACTTCTCGGGATGTAAGCACCTCTTAAAAAGAAGCAAAATTCTACCTCCAGGTCCTCAAGAGAGTCATTGCCAAGGCAAAGTCAGAGCACATTGGCAGAATTGGCGACTAATTCGCCTTCTATCGGAAACCCGTGCATTCTGGTCTCTCGCCAAGGCTGTCCAAGGGAACTTCTGTCAGTCATCTCTTCCATGTCTGCACAGAGAGGACGACTCACTGGCACAAGCCGCAAAGGAGAAAGCCGATCTGTTATGCTCTCTCTTTGCGTCCAACTCGGCTCACGATGAAGAGGGGAACACTCCATGCCGGATGTGTGGTTTACACAGCGCTCGGTTCGCAAAGCACTCTTCTCCCCGGACGTCAGTAAGTCGAGTGGGCCTGATGGAGTCCCTCCCATTGTGCTGAAGACGTGTGCTCCGGAGTTGCCACCGGTTTAACACGTCTTTTCCGGTACTCCTACTCCCAAGGCATAGTCCCGAATTCTTGGAAGACAGCTTTAGTCCACCCGATCCCTAAAAAAGGCGACCGCTTAGACCCGTCCAACTACAGGCCTTCGCCATCACTTTCTTGTTCTCCAAAATAATAGAGTCTATTGCAAACTGCCAGCTCTTGAGGAGATACCTTGATCAGAGACCGCCAATACGGTTTCGGTCGTGGTCGATCAGCTGGTGATCTTCTGGTCTACCTTACTCATAGATGGGCCGAGGCAGTAGAATCCAAGGGGGAGGCATTGACCGTTAGTCTGGACATAGCGAAGGCCTTCGATCGGGTCTGGCACAAAGCGCTTCTTTCGATCGTCCTTTCCTATGGGCTTCTCGAGAAATTGTGCGATTGGATCAATAATTTTCGTGCTAATCGGAGCATCAGGTCATAGTAGACGGTGCATGCTCTGATTACAAGTCTATTAACGCTGATGTTCCACAAGGCTGCGTGCTATCACCAACGCTGTTTCGATATGTTGCAAACTGATAACATTCATTGCTATGCAGACGACAGCACTGGCGATTCCTTACACCGGCCGTGCCAATATTTCTCGGGAAAACGTCTCCGAGTACGGGGACAAACTTGTGTCTGAAGCCGAGTCTTTGCTTAACAAAGTCTCGGATTGGGGGCGACTAAATCTAATTCAATTCAATCCCCATAAGACACAAGTTTGCACCCTAACCGCTATCATCAGGATCCTCGACGTCGACATATCGAATAGTGTGCAGTTTTGTGGTCATTTGGAGGGCAAGGCCAAATTGGTCTCTAAAAAGCTTGGCGTGCTCAGTTGAGCGAGACAATATTTCATGTAGACACATCGCTTGCAACTTTACAACGCGCAAGTTCAGCCTCACATGGAATACTGTTGCCTTGCCTGTGCCTGCCTTTGCCTTGTTGCCTGCCAACTATGGCAAAATCCCTCCTTTGAGGCAATCTATAGGGGAGGCCTGTGTTCAGCAGTGGACTTTAATGATGTATGGAAAGTTGTACAATTATAGCAGACAGCTTGGATTGCTCGTATCCCATTTATATCCATAAATACCTAACCCACGTCGCCAGCCAGACGTCTTAATGTAAGCTCGATATCTTTATTACAAGTCTTCTTTATAGAATAATGACCTTATTGCAAGCGAGCACACAGTACACCTGATGGTAAATGGACACTGTTACAGACATCCTCCAACTTAATTATGAATAAAAATCAAGATGCGTTGCCACCCCTGAGGTCTGAGATGGAATGCCTTGTAAGCTCGTAACCAGTAAAAAGGGTCATAGTTCTCTACACCTACCACACGAAACACAGCATTATTCTACTTTTTCACGCTGGTATTTTATGAGAGCTTGGTCAAGCCGACCCATGCTATAATATAGTTACAGCGTGGCTCTACCGCGTCAAACCTTAATTAAAACGGAATAGATAAATGAAACGACATTGAACATATATTTTAGTTTTTATTTATATTTCAGTAATATCCACAAGGAAACAAATAAATAAAACATATTCAAAAATAACAAAACACACACAATAGTCATCTAAATTATAACCACCATCCAAAGATAAAAACTCTTACAAATGCGTATCAAGGAATGCTTAATAGTTAATTGCGCACAGATTATGCAAGGACACTTAAACTGCAGTCATTTACAGATTTTCAAATACATACAAATGTATAGGTTATTAAAGTTAATTATAAAACCAGTACTATCCTTATTTAAATACTGTTCACTGTTAAAACTCATGTGATGACAGTAATATTATGCATTTTAATGTCTCCTATTCCATACAAATTAGATAAAGACTTTAACTTCTTGGAAAATTGCCCAGTCACCATTTAAAAAAAACAGTTATTCGCTCAAATAACGATTAATAGAAACAATAAAAATATTTAATTGCACAATGTATAAAGTAACACAAAACCAAAAGGAAAGAAAGTTACGACATTTATTCAAACGTCTAAGGCATCTCTACTATTGAGCCATACAAATATAGGTTTCTAGAAAAATTTGTTCATTACCCGGTTTAAATATTACAACAATGCTGTATAAAAACGCTGTAAGATATTGTGATGATCTAGTGATGCAACTATACTAGAAAATTGAATTATATTTAAGTCTATTGAAACTAACTTATCTCAGGATAATTCTGGATATCTGTAACAAATAAAAATATTATATTATTTAGAAATAAAAAAAACAATTCAAAACGGCGGTGACAGAGAATCCACCCATTATTACGTAATCTTAGTGTAATATATGACAATATAGGAAAATCTAATGGCACTAAAATAAACATATCAAAAATCACCTGTCAACTTCCTTTCATACTTGGTAGAGCCATGCTGCAGTTACATTAGTAGTATAGTTGTAGCACCAATAGGTCGGCTCGACCGGGGAAGGACCACGCTCTCACAGAATACCAGTGTAAAATAGCGGCTTAACGCTGCTGTGTTTCGTATGGTGCATATACAGAACCAGAGACACTTTTTACTAGAAACGAGGCATTCCATCTTAGCCCTCATGGGTGACAACGCATCTGCATTTTGATTCGCAATCGAGGATAGATGTGTCTAAGGGCCACAGCAACCACTTACCATCAGGTGGGCTGTGTGCTCGTTTGTCACCCTACTCTATAAAAAAAAGCTGTTCATTGCTGAACACGAAGCTCTCCCCATACTAGGAAGGATTTAAGTCACGCTTGGTAAGCTAATAGACGTGAGCACCCTTTTCACCTTTTTTACATATAAAGTCTGTTCGGCGAGTGTTGAACACACAATTTGACAGCTCTGAACGCAGCGGCTTAGCATCGTATTGCGGTTTTAAAGAAGGAGGAGAATTTCATTTATTTGAGCCACCAAAACTCATATTTGAGAACCGAGGGGTTTGAATCCCACGCGGAACACGTATATTATGTATTGCCTACAAATAAATATTCCAGCTATGGAATGTACATATTATATCCTTGTACTTGTGAGCCGTGGTAGCTCAAATGGTTAGGGCTCGCTGTAAATTTCACAGTACGCGAGCAAACCGGGTTCGATCTCCGCCGGCACCAATGAAATTGTTAATTGCAATTTTAAGTGCACAGTAAACCATTACCACGTGCTCGGCGGTGAAGGGAAACATCGTGAGGAAACCTGCATGTCTGAGAAATAAGAAAAAATATATTTCGAAGACATGTGAAGTTCGCCAACGCGCATTAGACTTATATAGACTGTAACTTTTTTAACTTTAACCATTTATGTATATGCCGTATGCTCGTTTGCCTCCTCTCATATAAAAAATTATATAAATTGCGCTTTTATAAAGAAAAAATATTATATTGAATTTTCTAGAAATTTTTGATAAACATGTTTTGCTTTAACCCTTAACCACCTAGCGCCGGTCACAGTGACTCCAGGCGATATATTTTTTCAAATATTTCCGTTATTACACGGGCCACACGCCTGTGACTATGTACTTTTTCCCCGCCCTCTCCAGTTTTCGCCCTGCGCACGACCAAGCAACACGTGCGCGCAATAAAAAAATACAGGTAAATATATTTCGCATGCGGTCATGGTGACCGACGTTAGGTTGTTACGTTACTTTTAGTGCTAACATTTTCGTTTCGTTTTTTAGGTTTATCATGTCTGAACGTGATCAAAATATCGTTAGATGGTTAGAAGAGTGTGAATTATGTAGATACCGAGGATGAAAGGGACGTGCCGGAATTACCAAATGAAGAGTGCAGTGATGTAGAAGATGTACCATTAGACCACGACATTGATGGTGAGTGTCAATCAGACTCTGAAATTGATGTTGAAGAGTTAAATGAATATGACGATACAAATGATCTGCCAGTTGATGATGCATCTGCCGATGATGATGTTCCATTGTCAAGATACCGGAACTATTTCGGGAAAAATCGGTTCCGTTGGTCGTCTCAACCTCCAGGATTGAAAAGGAACTTCAGAGATGTTTTGAACAATAATACAACATCATCCGATTTATGGCATTTGTTTTTTACTGATGATATGTTAGAAGAAATTGTAAAGCATACTAACGAATTAGAAAGATAAGACCTAACTATCAAAACCAGACATGTGTTCAAGGCCTTGACGTAATTGAGCTGAAGGCTTTTATCGGCATGTTGTACTATACCTTAATTTTCAAAGAGAACCACACACATTACACAGGTTGGTACAGCACAGATGGTACAGAAAGAGAGATTTATCGTTGTATAATGAGCAAAAACAGGTTCGAAACATTGCTGAATTGCCTTCTTTTTGATGATGCAGCACCAGCGATGAACGCCGTAGCACTGATAAAGCTGCACCTATATCTCAGCTTTATGAAAAGCTGATACAAAACTGCAAAGAAGTTTGTTCAATAGCACCAAAGGTGGCGTCGATACATTAGATCAGAAATGTGCCATTTACTCAACTTCTCGACGCACACAGCGCTGGCCAATGGCGGTATTCTACAGAATGCTGGATGTTTCTGCAGCAAATGCGTACATCATCAGCAGCATGAACTCAGAGAAAGGTGCCCGGACTGAATTTAGTTTTTGGTCGGACAGTTTGGATTGCAAAGGGAACTTCAGAAAGCTAAAAATAGATGAAGAACCCAGAACATCTTCGACAGTCAGCTCTGACAAATTAGAAACACGCAAAACTTGTTCAACGTGTGACCCAAAGAAGAAACGTAAAACATTCCATTTGTGTTTTCAGTACAAAAATCCAATTTGCATTGAGTGTTCTCAAAAAATGTGTGTACGCTGCCGCGAGAAATTATGAATTTTAGGGTGTTGTAATTTTGTAACGATTGTGATTTAATTGTGCCAATGATAGTTTTATATAAGAGGTTATATATTTAAGTTACTAAAACATTTAAAAACTAAGAAGTCTCATTGATTGTTATTGCCTTAGAACTCAGCTTAATCCGAAAACCTATAATTTGTTAAAATATTCGTTAGTCAATTTTTATTAATAATAATAAGAAGTAAGAAGTATTAATTTGAAGAGTTTATTGAAACAAATTGAAATAAAAACAACTGAATTTTTTTTGTAGTTTCGATTTTTGCCAATTTATGATTTTTTCACCTTTATAATAATACTTATATGCAAGCGGACACCATGACCGACATTAGGTGGAAGTGTTACTAGAATACACGCTAGGTGGCTAAGGGTTAAGCAAGGACTACTTAAGGCTATTTTCAAAAATAAAAGAAACTTCTAAATCATATTAGTAGATACGGACAATGACATAACTAGATGGATTCCCCGCCCAAAGTCACTCTATACCTCATCTGTAACTATATACAAATAAAGAGCACAATCGCGTTAACAAAAAAACTTCCAATCCTTTAAAAGTTCCAACTTTCAAAGCCTTGTTGAAAGAAAAATACTGCTCGCGTGAAATCGCGCCAGATCAACATTAACATACTAGCTTGCCAGGCAGACGTTGTTCTGCCCTTTTCGACGACCCTTTGTCATATCCTATTAAAAATACTTAAATTAGCAAAAAAAATGCTGGGTCACTCATGGGCAAAAAAACTATCCTATCTCTCAAGTTGAACCAAACTGCACACGGTGTGCAAATTTAATTAAAATCGGTTAAGTAGTTTAGGAGTCCATCGCGGACAAACAACGTGACACGTAATTTATATATATATACCTTCTGTGTACTAAATATCGGGAATTTGTCAATAAAACAAAAAATACAAATTATTCATCTAAATTTATTTTATCGCGTTCAAAGTAGGCCCCATCGCTTGCAATACAACATCTCCAACGCTTCACCCAGTCTTCCATACATTTTTCATAGGCTATTTGCGGTATGGCCTTTAGCTCATTCAGCGAATTTTTTGTTATGGCTTCTATCGACTCAAAACGTTTTCCTCGAAGTGGTAATTTTAACTTGGGAAATAAAAAAAGTCAGACGGAGCCATATCAGGTGAATACGGTGCTTGGTCGAGAACTTTCGTTGAATTTTTCGCTAAAAACTCTTTCACTATAATGACTGTGTGTGATGGTGCATTATCATGGTGCAGCATCCATGAGTTGTGCTGCCACAAATCTGGACGTTTTCGGCGGATACTCTCACGTAAACGCTTCATGACGCCTAAATAATATTCTTTATTCACTGTTTCTCCCTTTGGAAGGAATTCGGAGTGAACCACACCACGGTAGTCAAAAAAAAACTGTCAGCATCACCTTGATTTTGGAGCGACTTTGCCGCGGTTTTTTGGGTTTCGGCTCATTTTCGAGACGCCATTCTGAAGACTGTTGGCTTGTTTGCATGTCGTACTCATAAACCCATGTCTCGTCGCCAGTTATTATACGTTTCATAAAGGTCGGATCCGTAGAAGCTCGGGAAACCATGTCTTCAGCGACATGCTTTCGCTGCGCTCTTTGAACAAAATTGAGCTCTTTTGGAAATAGTCGAGCGGCGACGCGTTTCATGCCTAAAATGTCAATGAGAATGTTGTGGACGGACTTAAAAGATATGTTCACCTCACTAGCCAACTCTCTCAGACTCATACGTCGATTTTCGAGCACTAGCTTCTTGATTTTGTCGATGTTTTCTTTGGTCGTAGCGGTTGAAGGTCTACCAGAACGAGGCAAGTCTACTACTACTTCTCGGCCTTCTTTAAAAGCCTTATACCATTCATAAGCCCTTGTTTTCGATATACACGATTCGCCGTAGGTATTTCGCAACATTTTTAGTGATTCACCACATGAAATATCATTCGAAACACAAAATTTAAGGCACACTCTTTGTTCAACAATATTTTCCATTGTAAAAATCGCCGAGAACTCAAAACTATGACCAACAAAAAGTGTAGTTTAAAACAAATTAAATGACAGATCCCGCTCAAACTTTGCGCGCTAAATCAGTACAGTGCTACCAACATGCAGTAAAAAAAATTAGAACGACCTCTTTTACTTAGCCCTATCCACCCACGAAAAATGGGAAAAAGGAGACGGGCGAAAGTTCATAGAAAGCTGGGCCTGATGTTACAGTAACGATTACTGCAATATTTTATTTATATACCAATACCATTTCAAAAACACTAAAATGTTTACGACTGCTTCATGGTAGAAAAAAATATAGGATGTTATTGATTTGTATAAAAACAATTTTATTGCTTACGTTATGCTTACAATGTAATTCTTACACCGAGCTCTCACATTACACTTTAAGAAAATATTTATTAGTACTGTTACGCGTTCCAGTCGACGATATACTAGCGCCATCTAGTGTCAGGAACGAGAGCGAGTAGAGCGTTGCAGAAAATGACATCACAGATCTCTAACCGACAGCGCCATCCGAAGAACTAAGTTTCTAGAAAATCTATACTCGCAAACTCGTCCCTTTGCGCGCATTTACTTGAATATTCGGGACGCTTCTTTGCTAATTTAAATAAATAGGCGCTGCAAGATGCGATCGAGGCAGAGTTGAACTCGGCGACACAAGCGAAGCTGCGGAGCGGAATTAAGTGAATTAGTGTGTTTAATTATTAGTGTTTTTAACTTTAATTTGTGTAAAGTAAATTAAAGTGTTAATTTAGGTAATTCTATCGGCAATTTTTATTGTCACGAACCTCAAGCTCGTAACAGTACTTTTTGACTTTATTGTAAACTAGACTTTAACGTAATTTTATGTATTGTAGGACATTCACACATAGAGGATTCAGTACCCCGAGCACGAATAATAAACAATTGCGTCAAGAATTCGTATCGAGTCAACTAAGCGAAAACTTTTACCAAACTGTGGCTACAGCCATCGGCAGCACGAACGCTTATCTCTTACTCACGTGTACTCGATACTATATTGTAACTATATGTAAACAAACCGTGTGACTCAATATTAAAACGAATGAATGAAAAGGAATGATACGTTTGTAAATTGATATTATTGTAGTTGTAGAGTCTTTTACTGTGTGTAAAAATAAGAAAAAGTATTGAAACTTATTAATAATAGTGTGTTAATTAATTTAAAACAGTTAATTAACAAAATACTGCTTGTATAATTATTTACGGAGGAACATTTTTATGTTTATAAAACCATGTTTCACGTCTTGTGAATTGTGATTTCCGAACGTGACATTCTTAAGATAAACATTTGACTTCGCGCTTCGTGTTTGTGTTTTAATAGTTTTGTATTTTAGATTGGTTTTAGTTAATTTTTGCTGAATTTCATAATGATGTCGTCAAGAACTAGCCACACAGTTTACAATAATAGCAGATTTCATGTAAAAGTAAGTAACTATATTAAAACATGAGTTTGGATTATTTTTCAGTCTGTGTATCTATTGATATTGATTCATTCTGTTAAACAAACATTATTGTATGTTTCTAGGGAATGGTGATTAATAGAAAGCACAGAATTATTGCACGGACTACAGTGGTGTATTCAAAACTACGAAGAGCTATGTAATTTGCTCCACAGCCAAGGAATCGAAGTCTCGCAGTGAAAAAAAATAGCGAAAAGTAAGATCTAGTTTTATTGTTCTAAAACCTTCAATACAAATCAAGAGTGCTTAGATATAGTTTTAAATGCATAGTTCATTTCATGAATTTTGAGTTCACTGTCGTTTTATTTGGTTTGCTTAAGGAGTGTGGAGTGATTTAAATAAAGAAGTGGCCAAAAATGAATAAAGCTGCTCATAGAATTCATTAAAAATATTTCTCACATACTAAGAGAACAGGGTGCTTTAACATAAATAGAACTTTAGTAGAAATCCACTGACAAACTTTCATTTTAGCATAATAATATGATGACTTTACACTTTCTCAATGAAAATATATAATTCAGAAACAAATATGTATATTTGAATATAAATAACTTCAGTGTAAGACTAATAACTTATTATTTTACAGCCTACGTGGTTACTGGTTACCTATACAAAATTAATAAAACAGTGATACCTGCAGAGCCACCTATACCACCTGAAATTCCTGCTATTGGTATGTCTTCAACTACACATGATGTAAGTACCTACATTTTTACTTAAATAAAATTAATAATAATAATTTCATAATTTAAGTATTAGTTGTGGGTTAGCATGTTAACTGTTTATTTGATATTAAGAATAAAAATATTAAATAATACATACATAAACACTCACGCCTGTCACCCAGAGGGGTAGGCAGAGACTACGGACTTCCATTTGGCACGATCCTGACACACCTCTTTCGCCTCCTTCACATCCATATATCTACGCATACATGCTCGTCGGTTAAGGGTACTTCTAACGTGGCCCATTTTCAAAATATCGCCAATTTGGTCGATAAACTTTTTCCTAGGGCGTCCCTTCCCGACTCGGCCGTTCACATCTGCCATATAAATTTGCTTTGTCACTCTTTCCTCATTCATTCTTTCCACATGACCAAACCACCGAAGCATTCCTTTCTTAATCCTGGTCACAACATCATCTTGCATACCACATTTATCCCTTATCACGCAATTTCTCACCCTGTCATTCAGATTCAAACCTAGCATATTCCTTAAAGACCGCATTTCTACAGCATTTATTCTACTTTCGTGCTTCTTCTGCCACACCCAGCTTTCACTACCATACATTAAAGTAGGGACTAACACAGAATTATGAATCACCATACGTGCCTGTTTTGACACATTCTGGTTCTCCATAATAGAGTGTAGTGCCCCATTCACTCTATTCCCTGCATTTACTCGTCGTTCTATATCCCTATCATATCTACCATCCCTGCTAAATACACATCCCAAATACACAAACTCATCCACTTGCTCAATTAACTCTCCTTCTATTCTTATTTCACATACCGTTTTGCTTTCTTCTCTTTCAAAAACCATCACTTTCGTCTTACATGTGTTCACTTTCATTCCCCTTTCTTTTAATTCCCAGTTCATTAATGTAACCATCATTTGCAATTCAGACGCCGATGACGCAAATATGACTTGATCATCGGCATACAAAAGGCATTTGACGGTTAACTCGCCCATTCTTAAACCACATTCTTCATCTTTCAAAGTTTGCAAACACCGGTCCATAAATAGGTTGAACAGCCAAGGGGAAGCTACACAGCCCTGTCTGACACCTTTTTGGATGCCAAACCAGTCCGAGTAGACCCCATTGATCCTGACACAAGCACTAGAGTCCCTATAAAGAGACCTCAATGCCTGTATCAAACCAGCGCTCAACCCATATGAGTTCAGTGTTTGCCATAACACATTCCTGTCCAAAAATATTAAATAAATAATAATAATTACTTAAAATTCAAGTTATTCATTATATCTTTTAACCTTTAAATATTTTCAACGATATAATAAGGAAATAACTATGAAAGAAATATAAAAAATATGTAAAAAGTTGTAAGTTTTTCAATCGATCTTTTTCAGATGATGAAGACTAAAAACACTCCTGGCTGCAACAAGGATCCAGTACTTATCTCCAACCAATCCTAGATTCCTAACGCAACCTACATCCCTAACACCTCCCAGATCCCAACAGCACTAAAATCTACTACACCGAAGAAATCTCCAACTGTTCTCAATAGGCAACCCACTTCCATTTTCGCGCCGTCAACCCAAAAAAAAAATACAGATCGTTAGGATAATGTTATTTTTAAGTGAGAAGAACACAAAACGATAATAAGCAAACAAAGGATGTTTGTAGAATTAGAACAAGAGAGGATTCGACAGAGTAGACGTTGAGCTTCGTCAACATGATACTGAGCTGCAGTTTCGAGCTCAGTGTGATAACATATATTATAATAATCTGTACTTTTTTATTGTCCATGTTTTAAATAAAATGTCTCCTTGAAATTGTTGAAGTACTTTTATTAGAATTTAATATTAATACAGATAAATATAGAAAACACTTATCATCTAAGTATTAATTCGTTCAAGCTCTGTACATATACAACACAGCAGAGAATCAAATTTTGGATTCAATAGAAAAAGAAATAGATTTTTCAAATTTAGTATACATTATTAATAGTACTTATTAAAAGTCATTCTTATGTTTAATTTACCCCTATTTCGGAAGAAACCTGTGACCAGGGATGAATTAGCACAAAACCCTGCTGAAAATTAAAAACAAAATGTTTACAATCATGTATTATGTTGTTTTACAATTAACTACAAATAATATTGGAAATAGTTTAGTAGCGACTATCTCATTCCCAGGGGTTATTGTCATCCATAAATTTCTTAATACATATTATATACATATGTGGTACAGCCATGCTGCAGTTATATTCGATGTATAGTTGTAGCACGAATGGGTCGGCTCGACCGGGGAAGGACCACGCTCTCACAGAATACCAGCGTGAAATGGTAGCTTAATGCTGCTGTGTTTCGTATAGTGAGTGTAGAAAACCGGAGACCCTTTTTACGGGAAACAAGGCATTACATCTTAGTCCTCACGGGTGACAACGCATCTGCATTTTGATTTGTAATCGAGGATTAGATGTAGACGTCTAGGGGCCACAGCAACAACTTACCATCAGGTGGAATGTGTGCTCGTTTGTCACCCTACCCTATAAAAAAACCATTTCTAAATTTAATATTTGCTTAATATTTTTCGAACTTGACAGTGGACTACATAGATTATAATATACAGCGGGCACACTTGGCAGGTGGGTTGTCAAACGCAGTTTTTTAATTTTTTAATTGTTATTGCGAGGAGACTACTGCCCATCTCGAATAGGGTAGTGGACATTGTTTTACCGTTAAACTTACAACTTGCACTTTAAATAATGAAAATACTTTCGGCAATAAAATAAATGTTCAATCTCTTTTTCAGAATCAGAATAGTTTATTTGTCAAACATAGGTAGGTTTAAACATTTAAGGTCTTGCGTTACAATTATTAGTACGCTATGTTTTGTCTTAAAGACATACAAATATAATGATGTGTTCTTATGAGAATCAACTCATAAAAATAAAATAGAATAAAAATTAATGAAATTGCTACATTGATAAAATTAAATAGATGACAATAACAAAATAATATCATTAGTCAATATAATTGGTCAAAATTATCATTCAAGAACTCGTCAATTTTATAATAACATTTGTCTATATTCATTACTTAAGCACTTTCTTTAAATTTAAATAAGTTCATATTTTTATTGTGTCAGGTAGTTTATTATAAATTCGTGGGGCAATAACAAAAAAGCTTTTTTTCATTAGTATTGTTTCACATTTTATGTAACATAACTTATTACCGTATTGGGTGCGTATTGGATTCTTTCTAATTATATTTGTGGTGAAATAATTTGCGGAAATGTGATCCATCAATACAACCAATAACACCCGTTATCTTGTATGTTTTAAGAATTCTGTAGAAAGTCACAAAACACTAGTTATACTAAAACCGCCACAATAAGATTTATCCAGTGTCGTGGAGGCAGTAATTACTTGTAGGCCATACAAATACTTGTTCCGTGCAGGATTCAAAACCGCGGCCCCCTGCGCTACAACTCCTTGCTAAGCCACTGCGCCACGGAGCCGTCAAAAATTAGACTAGAGAAATCAACACAGCTAAAAATAAGTATGTAAGTACTTTACATTGACGACGTCTCTCTCAGCCCTTGAAGTGGGCAACCTGATAAAGGTATTGGTTATTATTTATTGACTGTTAAGTGCCTCCGTAACTTGAGAGACACATTGGATAACACTTGTTTGGTCCAATTGAAATAATACTAGTTTTAACGGAATTTATCGCGTATATTTAACTTTATTACCCGACGTTTCGAGAGCTTTACAGCACCCATGGTCATGGGAAGGACTGAGATGTTCAACGTCCAGCTGTCATAGTTAACCGCGGTTACCATAGATTAAAATTTTAACTTTTGTTCCGATCTACACAGTATGAGCTTATGGTATCATGGAGTCTTGCAGTTGTATGCTTGGGTTGGGATTTAATTTTATTTATTATAGGATCCCAAGCAGATGGTAGCACCCAGCCATCTTCTCTATTGAAATTAGGATGTTTTTTGATTTCAATAGCCTCGCGAATCATCCTTGGAAGGAATCGGTGTTCTTTAGCGAGGATTTGTGGTCTATCAAATCTGATGTAATGACGGGGGCGATCTTGTACATGTTCACAGACTGCAGACTTCCCGGAGCGTCGATTCTTCACATCAGCTATATGTTCTTTGACGCGGGTTTTAATTGATCTTTTAGTTTGTCCTATGTAGGAGAGACCACATTCACAATCAAGCTTGTACACTCCTGCATCTTGCAGAGGGACGTTACACTTGACTGATGGTAAAAACTGACCAATCTTCTTCGGCGGCTTGAAGTATGTTTTGATGGAAGCGCGCTTCAAGATGTAGCCAATCTTGTCAGTGACTCCTCTAACATATGGCAGTACAGCAGGTACACGCTCGACTGTGGCCGGCTTCACTCGTTCTCTGTGACGTAGGCATGGGACTCGAAGCTTGTTGTCATGCAAAACTTGCTTGACATGTTGGAGCTCGGCAGCCAGGTGTTTACTGTCACAGATCCCTCGTGCTCTCTGAAACAAAGATTTACCCACGGTAGCTAACTGTGAAGGATGGTGGTGAGAATCACCGTTTAAATATCTATCTGTATGGGTCTTTTTTCTATACACAGTATGGCTCAAGGTGTTATCAGGATTCCGAATTACTAACACATCTAGAAAAGCTAAGGAATTGTTTGCCTCTAACTCCATTGTGAACTGAATTTTAGAATTTATAGAGTTGAGATGGTCTAAAAATGCAGTTACTTTATCTAAAGGTAGAATTGTGAAAGTGTCGTCTACATACCGCTTGTAGAATCTTGGATTTATGGGAGAAGTAAGCAGGGCTTTCTCCTCAAAGTCTTCCATGAATATGTCGGCGACAATGGGAGATACAGGTGAGCCCATCGCCACACCATCTATTTGCTTGTAGAACTCCTCCTTCCACAATAGGTAGCCAGATGTAAGGCAGTGTCTGAGTAATACTGCATATTCTGCGGGCATGTTGTTTTCTTCCAGCCTTCTAGTTACAATTGAGATGCAGTCTTCCACAGGTAAGCATGTAAACAATGACTGCACATCAAAACTGACCATAGTTTCATTGTCTGCCAGACGTAGGTCTTTAATCTCGCTGACAAAATGGTAGGAATCCTTTATGTGTGCTCTTGTTTGTCCCCTGAGCGGTGAGAGTATTTTCGCTAAGTGTTGAGCCAATCTGTAAGTTGGTGAATCGATTTGGCTCACTATGGGGCGTAATGGAGCATTGGGCTTGTGTATTTTTGGTAACCCATACAACTTTGGTGATTTAGGGCACGTAGGTATTATCCATTTGACGTCCAGATTTAATTTTTCGGAGTGTTTCTTTATGAGGTCACTAGTTGTTTTTAGTGTGCTATTTGTTGGGTCGTTTTTAACCTTTTTATAAGTACTTACATCCGACAAAAGTTCTTGTATTTTAGAATTATAATCTGACGTATCCATGACCACCGTGGCGTTTCCCTTATCTGCGCGGAGAATCGTAAGTTCTGGTTTATTGCGTAGGTTCTTTAACGCTATAAATTCGTCTCTGGGAAGATTCGGTTTAGGCACTGAACATCGACGTAACATAGACGAAATGTCTTGACGTATCGCCTCCAAATCTTCTTTCCGCATATTGTTTTTAAATAAACAGTCCTCGACACTACAGATAATTTCTTCGTACGGTAATCTGCTAGGAGTTATAGCATAGTTTAGTCCTTTGGATAAAACCTTTATTGTTGCATCATCCAGTGTTTGTTTTGACAGATTATAGAACGCGATTAATCTATGATCTGTGTTTGTCAATGGTTGCTTTTGGTTCTGGCATTGATTCGGATGTTTGACATTTGATTTGGCCGTTAATTTTTGATATTTTTCTATATGTTTGTTTTTGCATTCGTTATATTTACTAATTTCGCGTTTATTTAATGTTTCCATGCAAAAATTATAATCAAACGTCGTTAAAACTTTCTTTAATTCACTGGATGATGTGTCTATGGATTTATTTATGTCATATAGATCGGAGCGTTTTTGTTGGATTACCGCCCGTAACAACTTTTTACTTGCCTGATTTAAGATCTTAGCGCTTCCTCGAATGTCCTTTTTGGTGGATATTTTGACACACGTAGGAATGAGATTATGGTCTCGACATCTCTTCAAGAAATTTAAGGCTGTTAGATATCTTGCGCGCTTAGTCTTTAGATCTTCTAATCGGCGTATTTTATTTGCAATTACCAGTCCGTACTGGTTTACATAATGATTTCTTATATTTACGCGAACACTACACATTGAAATAATACTAGTTTTAACGGAATTTATCGCGTATATTTAACTTTTTTACCCGACGTTTCGAGAGCTTTACAGCACCCATGGTCACGGGAAGGACTGAGATGTTCAACGTCCAGCTGTCATAGTTAACCGCGGTTACCATAGATTAAAATTTTAACTTTTGTTTCGATCTACACAGTATGAGCTTATGGTATCATGGAGTCTTGCAGTTGTATGCTTGGGTTGGGATTTAATTTTATTTATTATAGGATCCCAAGCAGATGGTAGCACCCAGCCATTCTCTATTGAAATTAGGATGTTTTTTGATTTCAATAGCCTCGCGAATCATCCTTGGAAGGAATCGGTGTTCTTTAGCGAGGATTTGTGGTCTATCAAATCTGATGTAATGACGGGGGCGATCTTGTACATGTTCACAGACTGCAGACTTCCCGGAGCGTCGATTCTTCACATCAGCTATATGTTCTTTGACGCGGGTTTTAATTGATCTTTTAGTTTGTCCTATGTAGGAGAGACCACATTCACAATCAAGCTTGTACACTCCTGCATCTTGCAGAGGGACGTTACACTTGACTGATGGTAAAAACTGACCAATCTTCTTCGGCGGCTTGAAGTATGTTTTGATGGAAGCGCGCTTCAAGATGAAGCCAATCTTGTCAGTGACTCCTCTAACATATGGCAGTACAGCAGGTACACGCTCGACTGTGGCCGGCTTCACTCGTTCTCTGTGACGTAGGCATGGGACCCGAAGCTTGTTGTCATGCAAAACTTGCTTGACATGTTGGAGCTCGGCAGCCAGGTGTTTACTGTCACAGATCCCTCGTGCTCTCTGAAACAAAGATTTACCCACGGTAGCTAACTGTGAAGGATGGTGGTGAGAATCACCGTTTAAATATCTATCTGTATGGGTCTTTTTTCTATACACAGTATGGCTCAAGGTGTTATCAGGATTCCGAATTACTAACACATCTAGAAAAGCTAAGGAATTGTTTGCCTCTAACTCCATTGTGAACTGAATTTTAGAATTTATAGAGTTGAGATGGTCTAAAAATGCAGTTACTTTATCTAAAGGTAGAATTGTGAAAGTGTCGTCTACGTACCGCTTGTAGAATCTTGGATTTATGGGAGAAGTAAGCAGGGCTTTCTCCTCAAAGTCTTCCATGAATATGTCGGCGACAATGGGAGATACAGGTGAGCCCATCGCCACACCATCTATTTGCTTGTAGAACTCCTCCTTCCACAATAGGTAGCCAGATGTAAGGCAGTGTCTGAGTAATACTGCATATTCTGCGGGCATGTTGTTTTCTTCCAGCCTTCTAGTTACAATTGAGATGCAGTCTTCCACAGGTAAGCATGTAAACAATGACTGCACATCAAAACTGACCATAGTTTCATTGTCTGCCAGACGTAGGTCTTTAATCTCGCTGACAAAATGGTAGGAATCCTTTATGTGTGCTCTTGTTTGTCCCCTGAGCGGTGAGAGTATTTTCGCTAAGTGTTGAGCCAATCTGTAAGTTGGTGAATCGATTTGGCTCACTATGGGGCGTAATGGAGCATTGGGCTTGTGTATTTTTGGTAACCCATACAACTTTGGTGATTTAGGGCACGTAGGTATTATCCATTTGACGTCCAGATTTAATTTTTCGGAGTGTTTCTTTATGAGGTCACTAGTTGTTTTTAGTGTGCTATTTGTTGGGTCGTTTTTAACCTTTTTATAAGTACTTACATCCGACAAAAGTTCTTGTATTTTAGAATTATAATCTGACGTATCCATGACCACCGTGGCGTTTCCCTTATCTGCGCGGAGAATCGTAAGTTCTGGTTTATTGCGTAGGTTCTTTAACGCTATAAATTCGTCTCTGGGAAGATTCGGTTTAGGCACTGAACATCGACGTAACATAGACGAAATGTCTTGACGTATCGCCTCCAAATCTTCTTTCCGCATATTGTTTTTAAATAAACAGTCCTCGACACTACAGATAATTTCTTCGTACGGTAATCTGCTAGGAGTTATAGCATAGTTTAGTCCTTTGGATAAAACCTTTATTGTTGCATCATCCAGTGTTTGTTTTGACAGATTATAGAACGCGATTAATCTATGATCTGTGTTTGTCAATGGTTGCTTTTGGTTCTGGCATTGATTCGGATGTTTGACATTTGATTTGGCCGTTAATTTTTGATATTTTTCTATATGTTTGTTTTTGCATTCGTTATATTTACTAATTTCGCGTTTATTTAATGTTTCCATGCAAAAATTATAATCAAACGTCGTTAAAACTTTCTTTAATTCACTGGATGATGTGTCTATGGATTTATTTATGTCATATAGATCGGAGCGTTTTTGTTGGATTACCGCCCGTAACAACTTTTTACTTGCCTGATTTAAGATCTTAGCGCTTCCTCGAATGTCCTTTTTGGTGGATATTTTGACACACGTAGGAATGAGATTATGGTCTCGACATCTCTTCAAGAAATTTAAGGCTGTTAGATATCTTGCGCGCTTAGTCTTTAGATCTTCTAATCGGCGTATTTTATTTGCAATTACCAGTCCGTACTGGTTTACATAATGATTTCTTATATTTACGCGAACACTACACATTGAAATAATACTAGTTTTAACGGAATTTATCGCGTATATTTAACTTTTTTACCCGACGTTTCGAGAGCTTTACAGCACCCATGGTCACGGGAAGGACTGAGATGTTCAACGTCCAGCTGTCATAGTTAACCGCGGTTACCATAGATTAAAATTTTAACTTTTGTTTCGATCTACACAGTATGAGCTTATGGTATCATGGAGTCTTGCAGTTGTATGCTTGGGTTGGGATTTAATTTTATTTATTATAGGATCCCAAGCAGATGGTAGCACCCAGCCATTCTCTATTGAAATTAGGATGTTTTTTGATTTCAATAGCCTCGCGAATCATCCTTGGAAGGAATCGGTGTTCTTTAGCGAGGATTTGTGGTCTATCAAATCTGATGTAATGACGGGGGCGATCTTGTACATGTTCACAGACTGCAGACTTCCCGGAGCGTCGATTCTTCACATCAGCTATATGTTCTTTGACGCGGGTTTTAATTGATCTTTTAGTTTGTCCTATGTAGGAGAGACCACATTCACAATCAAGCTTGTACACTCCTGCATCTTGCAGAGGGACGTTACACTTGACTGATGGTAAAAACTGACCAATCTTCTTCGGCGGCTTGAAGTATGTTTTGATGGAAGCGCGCTTCAAGATGTAGCCAATCTTGTCAGTGACTCCTCTAACATATGGCAGTACAGCAGGTACACGCTCGACTGTGGCCGGCTTCACTCGTTCTCTGTGACGTAGGCATGGGACCCGAAGCTTGTTGTCATGCAAAACTTGCTTGACATGTTGGAGCTCGGCAGCCAGGTGTTTACTGTCACAGATCCCTCGTGCTCTCTGAAACAAAGATTTACCCACGGTAGCTAACTGTGAAGGATGGTGGTGAGAATCACCGTTTAAATATCTATCTGTATGGGTCTTTTTTCTATACACAGTATGGCTCAAGGTGTTATCAGGATTCCGAATTACTAACACATCTAGAAAAGCTAAGGAATTGTTTGCCTCTAACTCCATTGTGAACTGAATTTTAGAATTTATAGAGTTGAGATGGTCTAAAAATGCAGTTACTTTATCTAAAGGTAGAATTGTGAAAGTGTCGTCTACGTACCGCTTGTAGAATCTTGGATTTATGGGAGAAGTAAGCAGGGCTTTCTCCTCAAAGTCTTCCATGAATATGTCGGCGACAATGGGAGATACAGGTGAGCCCATCGCCACACCATCTATTTGCTTGTAGAACTCCTCCTTCCACAATAGGTAGCCAGATGTAAGGCAGTGTCTGAGTAATACTGCATATTCTGCGGGCATGTTGTTTTCTTCCAGCCTTCTAGTTACAATTGAGATGCAGTCTTCCACAGGTAAGCATGTAAACAATGACTGCACATCAAAACTGACCATAGTTTCATTGTCTGCCAGACGTAGGTCTTTAATCTCGCTGACAAAATGGTAGGAATCCTTTATGTGTGCTCTTGTTTGTCCCCTGAGCGGTGAGAGTATTTTCGCTAAGTGTTGAGCCAATCTGTAAGTTGGTGAATCGATTTGGCTCACTATGGGGAGTAATGGAGCATTGGGCTTGTGTATTTTTGGTAACCCATACAACTTTGGTGATTTATGGCACGTAGGTATTATCCATTTTACGTCCAGATTTAATTTTTATCCAAAGGACTAAACTATGCTATAACTCCTAGCAGATTACCGTACGAAGAAATTATCTGTAGTGTCGAGGACTGTTTATTTAAAAACAATATGCGGAAAGAAGATTTGGAGGCGATACGTCAAGACATTTCGTCTATGTTACGTCGATGTTCAGTGCCTAAACCGAATCTTCCCAGAGACGAATTTATAGCGTTAAAGAACCTACGCAATAAACCAGAACTTACGATTCTCCGCGCAGATAAGAGAAACGCCACGGTGGTCATGGATACGTCAGATTATAATTCTAAAATACAAGAACTTTTGTCGGATGTAAGTACTTATAAAAAGGTTAAAAACGACCCAACAAATAGCACACTAAAAACAACTAGTGACCTCATAAAGAAACACTCCGAAAAATTAAATCTGGACGTCAAATGGATAATACCTACGTGCCCTAAATCACCAAAGTTGTATGGGTTACCAAAAATACACAAGCCCAATGCTCCATTACGCCCCATAGTGAGCCAAATCGATTCACCAACTTACAGATTGGCTCAACACTTAGCGAAAATACTCTCACCGCTCAGGGGACAAACAAGAGCACACATAAAGGATTCCTACCATTTTGTCAGCGAGATTAAAGACCTACGTCTGGCAGACAATGAAACTATGGTCAGTTTTGATGTGCAGTCATTGTTTACATGCTTACCTGTGGAAGACTGCATCTCAATTGTAACTAGAAGGCTGGAAGAAAACAACATGCCCGCAGAATATGCAGTATTACTCAGACACTGCCTTACATCTGACTACCTATTGTGGAAGGAGGAGTTCTACAAGCAAATAGATGGTGTGGCGATGGGCTCACCTGTATCTCCCATTGTCGCCGACATATTCATGGAAGACTTTGAGGAGAAAGCCCTGCTTACTTCTCCCATAAATCCAAGATTCTACAAGCGGTACGTAGACGACACTTTCACAATTCTACCTTTAGATAAAGTAACTGCATTTTTAGACCATCTCAACTCTATAAATTCTAAAATTCAGTTCACAATGGAGTTAGAGGCAAACAATTCCTTAGCTTTTCTAGATGTGTTAGTAATTCGGAATCCTGATAACACCTTGAGCCATACTGTGTATAGAAAAAAGACCCATACAGATAGATATTTAAACGGTGATTCTCACCACCATCCTTCACAGTTAGCTACCGTGGGTAAATCTTTGTTTCAGAGAGCACGAGGGATCTGTGACAGTAAACACCTGGCTGCCGAGCTCCAACATGTCAAGCAAGTTTTGCATGACAACAAGCTTCGGGTCCCATGCCTACGTCACAGAGAACGAGTGAAGCCGGCCACAGTCGAGCGTGTACCTGCTGTACTGCCATATGTTAGAGGAGTCACTGACAAGATTGGCTACATCTTGAAGCGCGCTTCCATCAAAACATACTTCAAGCCGCCGAAGAAGATTGGTCAGTTTTTACCATCAGTCAAGTGTAACGTCCCTCTGCAAGATGCAGGAGTGTACAAGCTTGATTGTGAATGTGGTCTCTCCTACATAGGACAAACTAAAAGATCAATTAAAACCCGCGTCAAAGAACATATAGCTGATGTGAAGAATCGACGCTCCGGGAAGTCTGCAGTCTGTGAACATGTACAAGATCGCCCCCGTCATTACATCAGATTTGATAGACCACAAATCCTCGCTAAAGAACACCGATTCCTTCCAAGGATGATTCGCGAGGCTATTGAAATCAAAAAACATCCTAATTTCAATAGAGAAGATGGCTGGGTGCTACCATCTGCTTGGGATCCTATAATAAATAAAATTAAATCCCAACCCAAGCATACAACTGCAAGACTCCATGATACCATAAGCTCATACTGTGTAGATCGGAACAAAAGTTAAAATTTTAATCTATGGTAACCGCGGTTAACTATGACAGCTGGACGTTGAACATCTCAGTCCTTCCCGTGACCATGGGTGCTGTAAAGCTCTCGAAACGTCGGGTAAAAAAGTTAAATATACGCGATAAATTCCGTTAAAACTAGTATTATTTCAATGTGTAGTGTTCGCGTAAATATAAGAAATCATTATGTAAACCAGTACGGACTGGTAATTGCAAATAAAATACGCCGATTAGAAGATCTAAAGACTAAGCGCGCAAGATATCTAACAGCCTTAAATTTCTTGAAGAGATGTCGAGACCATAATCTCATTCCTACGTGTGTCAAAATATCCACCAAAAAGGACATTCGAGGAAGCGCTAAGATCTTAAATCAGGCAAGTAAAAAGTTGTTACGGGCGGTAATCCAACAAAAACGCTCCGATCTATATGACATAAATAAATCCATAGACACATCATCCAGTGAATTAAAGAAAGTTTTAACGACGTTTGATTATAATTTTTGCATGGAAACATTAAATAAACGCGAAATTAGTAAATATAACGAATGCAAAAACAAACATATAGAAAAATATCAAAAATTAACGGCCAAATCAAATGTCAAACATCCGAATCAATGCCAGAACCAAAAGCAACCATTGACAAACACAGATCATAGATTAATCGCGTTCTATAATCTGTCAAAACAAACACTGGATGATGCAACAATAAAGGTTTTATCCAAAGGACTAAACTATGCTATAACTCCTAGCAGATTACCGTACGAAGAAATTATCTGTAGTGTCGAGGACTGTTTATTTAAAAACAATATGCGGAAAGAAGATTTGGAGGCGATACGTCAAGACATTTCGTCTATGTTACGTCGATGTTCAGTGCCTAAACCGAATCTTCCCAGAGACGAATTTATAGCGTTAAAGAACCTACGCAATAAACCAGAACTTACGATTCTCCGCGCAGATAAGGGAAACGCCACGGTGGTCATGGATACGTCAGATTATAATTCTAAAATACAAGAACTTTTGTCGGATGTAAGTACTTATAAAAAGGTTAAAAACGACCCAACAAATAGCACACTAAAAACAACTAGTGACCTCATAAAGAAACACTCCGAAAAATTAAATCTGGACGTCAAATGGATAATACCTACGTGCCCTAAATCACCAAAGTTGTATGGGTTACCAAAAATACACAAGCCCAATGCTCCATTACGCCCCATAGTGAGCCAAATCGATTCACCAACTTACAGATTGGCTCAACACTTAGCGAAAATACTCTCACCGCTCAGGGGACAAACAAGAGCACACATAAAGGATTCCTACCATTTTGTCAGCGAGATTAAAGACCTACGTCTGGCAGACAATGAAACTATGGTCAGTTTTGATGTGCAGTCATTGTTTACATGCTTACCTGTGGAAGACTGCATCTCAATTGTAACTAGAAGGCTGGAAGAAAACAACATGCCCGCAGAATATGCAGTATTACTCAGACACTGCCTTACATCTGGCTACCTATTGTGGAAGGAGGAGTTCTACAAGCAAATAGATGGTGTGGCGATGGGCTCACCTGTATCTCCCATTGTCGCCGACATATTCATGGAAGACTTTGAGGAGAAAGCCCTGCTTACTTCTCCCATAAATCCAAGATTCTACAAGCGGTACGTAGACGACACTTTCACAATTCTACCTTTAGATAAAGTAACTGCATTTTTAGACCATCTCAACTCTATAAATTCTAAAATTCAGTTCACAATGGAGTTAGAGGCAAACAATTCCTTAGCTTTTCTAGATGTGTTAGTAATTCGGAATCCTGATAACACCTTGAGCCATACTGTGTATAGAAAAAAGACCCATACAGATAGATATTTAAACGGTGATTCTCACCACCATCCTTCACAGTTAGCTACCGTGGGTAAATCTTTGTTTCAGAGAGCACGAGGGATCTGTGACAGTAAACACCTGGCTGCCGAGCTCCAACATGTCAAGCAAGTTTTGCATGACAACAAGCTTCGGGTCCCATGCCTACGTCACAGAGAACGAGTGAAGCCGGCCACAGTCGAGCGTGTACCTGCTGTACTGCCATATGTTAGAGGAGTCACTGACAAGATTGGCTACATCTTGAAGCGCGCTTCCATCAAAACATACTTCAAGCCGCCGAAGAAGATTGGTCAGTTTTTACCATCAGTCAAGTGTAACGTCCCTCTGCAAGATGCAGGAGTGTACAAGCTTGATTGTGAATGTGGTCTCTCCTACATAGGACATCATCGCCCCCGTCATTACATCAGATTTGATAGACCACAAATCCTCGCTAAAGAACACCGATTCCTTCCAAGGATGATTCGCGAGGCTATTGAAATCAAAAAACATCCTAATTTCAATAGAGAAGATGGCTGGGTGCTACCATCTGCTTGGGACCCTATAATAAATAAAATTAAATCCCAACCCAAGCATACAACTGCAAGACTCCATGATACCATAAGCTCATACTGTGTAGATCGGAACAAAAGTTAAAATTTTAATCTATGGTAACCGCGGTTAACTATGACAGCTGGACGTTGAACATCTCAGTCCTTCCCGTGACCATGGGTGCTGTAAAGCTCTCGAAACGTCGGGTAAAAAAGTTAAATATACGCGATAAATTCCGTTAAAACTAGTATTATTTCAATGTGTAGTGTTCGCGTAAATATAAGAAATCATTATTGTTTGGTCCAAGTTCTTACCCATACCGACTAAACGTTGATAATAGCATGTTGCATAAAATAATAAAGCATAAATAACCTGAAACATAAATGAAAATAAAAAAACTGAGTAACTACAGCAGGTCCTTTAATTTTGTACATTATTTTTTATACCTTAAGCTCTAAGCTTATCGTTTTACTCTCTCTGAAGTTTTCAGAGCAAAATTAACTGCAGAGTAATTTAAATGCATTTTTACTTAATCTGTATCTTTTTTTAAATTCCAATTCAGAATTATCCGGAGGGTCTTCCGTTTGCCGAATAAAAATTCGTTGAGTTATATCACTGGAACGATTTAGATATATTTAATTGAAACAGCTATCAAAATCTATTTGAATGATTATTAATCAAATAAATAGTTAAAATAAGGGTACATATATATGTAATATACCAATTAGTAATACTTTAAATAGTAAATTTTGCGTACCTTCATCTTTGCTTTCTTGCCTCGACTGCCAAATGCCACACAAAATAATAAAAAGTCGTAGATCGCATTCTACTTGTTGTTAATAAAAATATTTTAAACTTAAATCAACGAAAACCCCAGGAAAACTTAAAACTAATACTTCTCGATAGCGTTCTCACCGTAAAAATGTCGGTGAGAAAGATTTCGTAGATCTCTACAGTGTATAGACGATAACGTACGTCAAAAAAAGATTCGTGCTGCCGATTCCCATACATTTTGTGTCTTACTACGTTAAACTATACGAAAGCGATACGTAACGTAGCGTTAGATGTTCGTGCTTCTGAATTTTAGTTCCAAATACGCCCACGGAGCGCTGTTCAAATTCCCATACAAAATTTAACTGAAACTAAACTGTGGCGTAAACTATACGATAGATCAAAATGTTCGTGCTAGGGGTACAGATGCAGCCGTCCAACTAAATTCTACAGGTTTGAAATAATTATAAAAAAGCTGAGGGAGTATGAAGTAAAAACACTTTCTCTTTTATTGATTTATTAATCGTCCACTTCATCATAAACAAATGAAATATCGTCTAAAAACGGTGCAGGCGGTATTAAATTCTCTTGACGCCTTGCCCAGCTTAGGTACCATATCATGGACATTACATGACAACACCAACCTACAGTTCTTTTTCCTACCAAGCAATTAAAATAATACTGTTTGATGGCCTCTCTACCATTAAGAGAACTGTCAACTAAAATATATGTAAAATATGTTTTTGAGCTTAAGTATGTCTCGATTTTATACGACTACTTAATAGCCAGCTAGAATGGTTGGATATTGACAGTTCTCTTAGTAGGTTGCAGACCATTTCTCGACACACTTCTATTTCATATCTCCCATCTTGTATGTGTTCCCCATAATGGTACCTAGCCTACTTAATTTGATAAATACCTAAAGATATTTTTATTAAATCACTATGTGTGAGCTGGGGAAAATCATTTAAGTTATCATTTTGCACATGTATTCTTGTAAAATCAGAAAAGAAACCGTCAAAATCCTTTATACGTAGCCAGAGTCGTTAAAGATCAGAATATTATTACAGCACACAAAAACAACAGAAAATATTCACTACCACCGTGAGCTCAACATTATTAACATTTGAAACATTTCTTGATTAAAGAAATGGCACATAAGCTAAATCTACTCTACAACTCGTATTCCCTACTTCTATAAATATTATAAAAGATTCTTTATATTAAAGAAGTAGGAAATACGAGTTGAAAAGTAGAAATCCATAAACTAGCTAATTTTTCTGTAAGATTCGGTAGTTCTTACTTCTATAAATATTATTGAAGATTCTATTATATTACTTGCTGGCCATACAGGTAGACTTTATTCTGCTCTTTGCGACGACCCATTGTCCTTTAAAAAATCTTAAAATTCGAAATAAAAAAAATTGAGGGTCACTTATCTCAAGTTGGAGCAAAATACACATTTACAAAATTTCATTAAGATCGAATGGTTTCGGGGTTCAATGCCGACAAACAATGTGCCACGTAATTTTTATACATAAAGATAGAAGTAGGAAAAACGAGTCGAAGTAACAAGGTAAAACGAGTAGAAGTATTATACGCAACGATAAACAAGTTCATTACTAACTAATATAACATATTGTGTTTGCAGCACAAATGGGTCAGCTTGACCGGGGTAGGAACACGCTCTCACAGAATACCAGCTTAAAATAGCAGCTTAATGCTGCTGTGTTTCGTATGGTGAGTGTAGAGAACCGGAGAACCAAACTGCAGATGCATTCCCAGCCCTGAGGACTGAGATGGAATGCCTCTTTACCAGTTAAAAATGTCTCCGGTTCTTTACACTCGCCATACGAAACACAGCAGTGTTACGCTGGTATTCTGTGAGAGTAGTTTCCGGTCGAGCCGACCCATTAGTGCTACAAATATGCTACTAATATAGCTGGAGCATGGCTCTACCACGTATAAAATATTTATAAATAAATATAAATTATAGATCCTATTATATTATACAAGTAGTAAGTACAAGTCGAAGAGTAGTATTATGAGCAACACAATGCAATTCTGTATGTTACACTATGAAACATACCTCTACTTTTCCTTGTCATCCTTGATCTCCTCAATCTTGGGGTTGTTCTTCCATACATAGTAGTTGAGGGAGCTGGCGTATGCCAACCAGCCCAGATACGGTAGCATCAACGCTCCAGCAGTTTTATTGTATTGGAAGAACGCAATAGTAGTCGCTACTGCCATACCGTTCAACAGCGAGATGTCTATTAAGGCCTGGATGAAGAGAAGAACAAAGGAAATTAACCTGTAGTCTACTTATTACACGCAGTTTATTGAGTTGGGTTTATCCAGGAAGGAGCAGCTCTCACAGAAACCATTTAAAAATAGCAGCTCAATACTACTACGTTTCATATGGTGAGAGTAAAGAACCTTTTTTACAGGAAATGAGGCAATCCATCTAAGTCCTTAGGGGTGATAAGCATGTGCATTCAATTTGAATATTAATCAAGGATAGATGAAGATTTCTATGGGTCATAGCATCCACTTACCATCAAGGGGACTACTGTGTACTCTTTTGTCACATACATTATTCTATAAAAAAAAAGGTCTAATCTGTTGGTTGTTCGCATGGTTAACGCTCTGGCAGCTCAGATGGTTAACACTCGCTGTATATAACATATATATAATACTATAAGAATGCGAGTAACCCGGGTTCGATCACCGCTGGCACCAATGAAATTGTTAATTGCAATTTTAAGTGCTGATTTACCACGTGCTCGGCGGTGAAGGAAAACATCGTGAGAAAACCTGCATGTCTGACGAATAAGAAAAAAAATATATTTCGAAGACATGTGAAATTCGCCAACACGCATGGGGGCAGCGCGGCGGACACTTTCTTGACCTAAAACCCTCTCAGAAATGAGGGGAGGCCTGTGCCCAGCAGTGGGACGTAACTTTACTTTACTTTACTGTTGGTTACACCATGTAGCGGAGGTGTAAAAATACATGTCATTGAAACTGACAAAATAGATGGCCAGCAACATCTCCCTGATAACAAATCGAAATTATACAAAACTGTGGTTGCCAAACTGTCTGCGGAACTTGGCATCTATATGACAAAATAACCCCCTATGAGGCAATTTATGTGGAAGACCTATGTTAAGCTAATGTGAAACACCATATCCTAGACACCCCCGCCATTACAAAAGATTTGATTAACTAAAAATCCTCGCGAAAGAACATTGATTCCTACCAAAGATGACATGTGAAGCTCTTGAAATTAAAACATCCCAATTTTAATAGAGAAGAAGTATGGGTATTAGCACCTGCTCGGGATCCTGTAATTTATAAAATTTAATCCCAACCCAAGCGCACAACTAAACCTAGGCATACCACTGCAGGACTTCAAGATACTCTAAGCTCATTCTGCACAGATCGGACCAAAAATAATAATTAATAGTATGGTATAGTAGTGATAATAAATAATATCAATATTATACTTAAATATAATCTTATGTCCTCCAGACCGAATTTTGGTCACGGCGGCCAGCCTCAACGGAGACTAGCCATAGCCACAGGACATGATTATAGTGCCCAAGTGAATGTGCAAGCACAGGTGCACTGTCTATTTCCTCACTCTCATGGTTCGATGGGATGATAAACCGATACAAATGGAGGGAGATCAGGCGCAGGATCAACAAACGTGACTTCCGTGGCGCGAGGGTGAGAGTGGATGCTGTGGCCCATAGACATCTACATTATTCCTCGATTAAGAATCGAAATGTAGATGTGTTTTCACCCCTGAAGACTAAGATGGAATGCCTCGTTTCCAGTAAAAGAGGGTCTCCGATTCTCTATACTCACCATATGAAACACAGCAGCATTAAGCTGCTCTTTTACGCTGGTATTCTGTGAGAGCGTGGTCCTTCTCCGGTCAAGCCGACCCATTTGTGCTACAACTATAATATAGCTGCAGTGTAGATCTACCACGTATATGTTATTGATACAAGTGTTACATTACTTTTAAAAAGAACGCGAAATTATATTATACTAGCATCCACCACGGCCTTGGACGAGTGATCTCTATATCTCGACAACAGCGCCACCTACCGGCTACAATTGAGTTTTTAAAACGTCCAGGAACGCACTCAAATACACAAAAAAGCCCTAAAGAATAGGTTGTGCCATTTTCGAGATTTTACGAGACTAACGGATGAACAACAGCAATTGATTTTTATATATCAGATCTTCTGAAAGGAGTTGGTAGAAGCACAACTGATACCATCTGAATGATGATGCTGTTTTCCTTATTCATACAATAAAGGTGATAAAAACAATTATTACTCACCAATTTAAAGTCCTTCATTCCAAAGAATATTGGAGTCCAGGCCCAGTTAAGCAAAAGTTGGCCACCGTAAAGGGAAAGAGGGAGTAACGATGACTCTGGAAAATGAACAATATAGTTGTTTATGAATAACTTCTGATAATTGATATTACTATATATATACATATAATAGGGATGAAACTGTAGTGCAAATAGACACTCAATTTTCTTAACCAATTCGTATTGCTTGTGCTTTGTACAGGAGATAATAATTGTCTCCTCTTCCTCCAGGCCGAATTTCTGTCACGGCGGCCAGTTCTAACGGAGACTAGCCATCTGCACAGCACAGGATTAGGACAAGATGAGTGCCTGAGTGTATGTGCCAGCACAGGTGTACTCACCAGTCCCAATCAAACACGACCACAGAGATATCAGGTCTACGATGCTAAATGCAGTACTACGATTTTGCACATATGACTTAGATCTTCAAGAAAGTGCTTACTCCTCAAAGGCCAGCGGCAATGCTGCTGCAATTCCTCTGGTGATGCAGCCGTTCATGAGCGGCGGGAGTAACCTACTATCAGATGAGCATGAGCATAACAAGCTCATATAGGTGCTAATTTCATTATTATTAGTCACATTAGCAAGCATGCGAGTGGCATATTTTTTATAAAAATACTATCCAAGAAGTGAAACAATCATCAATAGTGAGTATTTTGCAATATTGCTGACATACATACAAACATGTAGAATACAGAAGCTCCTTCGTTAAGTAGTTTATAAAAATGAAATTCGAATAAGACATTCTGGAAGTTTGTTTTTTCCAAGTTGTAGACCAAAAACGGCTTTCCTCAGTAAGCAATAAAAAGTGAATACTAGATAAGAAACCCCATCACGGTTTAGATAAACTAGATAGGTACTAATAATACTTTGTTATCTACTTTACAAGACTAAACTTTGCTATAGTTAATATATTTTAAATAAAGAGTTCTTCTCTATATGTTTTTAAATTCTCTAGAATTATTTCTATATAAATCGGAGGTTTCCTCCCTTCTCTGCTGTATGCATATTTGTCCAGCACGAAGTAAACATGCGACATTCAATAGACTAAAAGTTACTTTGTTTTTACTAATTATTAGGAAATAAAGAATCTGAATAAATATATAGTAGTCATAGAATCCTATTTAATAACATGCCTTTTATATTTTTCGAAAAATATTATATATGTCGCCGCAAGGACATCTTCAGTTGACGAAGCCTAAACTTTGCATTGTTTTTTAATTGTTATAAATTATAATAACCAACAGTGTATAATTATTAATACTAAAATTTAATAACTGCAATTTATCAGAAACATAACATGTAACTAGCTCTAGTTCTTTAAAACTCTTTTGGTTTACAAATCTCTTTATTGACCTATTAAAACAACTATCTATTCAATTATCAACTTTTAACTCAAATGTTGTTTTAAATTGTAGAAATAAATAATTGTCGATTTGATTATTAATCATGGTAATTGAAATTACATAATTAACCTAATGAACTAATGATTCAATAAAAGTTATTGTTTAGTGAAATATTGACCAATCAAATCGTCGACCAATCAGAGCACAACTCGTTAATACATTTTCCTTATTGTATGAACGCGGGAATAGACTCACTTCAGTTCCTGCGCTCGTCGGTGTAGTTCTATTTTCCTGGTAAAGCTTTGTGATTATTATTTGTGAGTTTTTATAAAAAGAAGTGTAGAATAAAGTTATTGTGGTATAAAATTAAGTGTGTGATCCTAAACCTTTTTCTTTGTGATTATCATTTGTGAGTTTTTATAACAAGAAGTGTAGAATAAAGTTATTGTAGTATAAAATTAAGTGTGATCTTAGATCTCTTTCATTATAATGGACACAATATACGGTAGCACGACTGAACCCTTGTCAAATGGGGACAGCGGTGCTGCCTCACCAAAAAACAACCCCGAGGTTTCCGCTACGACATCATAAGTGGGATCGCACGTGAGATCCATATGTGCCGGCAATCCTCAACGACTTGCATCACGTGAAGGTTGCGCGCCCGTAGCTCCCGAAGGTATTCCAAAAGAATTTTTTATGGAAATGGTCAATATGATGCGTTATATGAGCGAGCGACTCAGCGCTCAGTCACCAGAAAAGATGAAGATAACTGAAGTCTTTCTACCCTCTTACGACCCTGATAGTAATGTCGGTGTTCGTGACTGGTGCGATCATATTTCGACTGCGGTCTCAAATTACAAGTTAAGTGATTATGATGTGAGAATGAAGGTCTCAAGTTTATTGAAAGGTTTGGCACGGATTTGGGCCGAAGAATGGCTCGTGACTACGTAATCATGCGAGGAATTACGCCAAATTATCATAACTACGTTTAAACCGGAACATCGTTATTCTAAAGATGTGCTTATGTTCCGTGAACATGTGTATGACCTGTCCCCTAAGGACCTCGCAGAGTTTCTATTCGATGGATGCTATAGAAACGAGTCACTAAGGATAAGCTTGATAATGCGGACCTGGCAGAAGCTGTTATTGGGACAGTGAGTGATCAGCGCCTAAGGATTGAACCTCCTAGCACCCCTAATGAACAAATTACTAAATGTGTTAATAAATAGTATTGCTAGCTCAATTTTAACTTGTATGAACATTCAAATTGGCAATATCAAATTAGGTGCTACTTTTAATAGTGGAGCAGAATGTGTGACGCCGTAAATTACTTTTAAGGAATAGGGTCGTTTCCGGTAATTTCTGTCGGTTCAATCGAATGTATTTGCATGATTGACGGCATTCATGTCGAATTACAGTTCCTTATCCTTCCGGATTATGAGCTCACGACGGATATCTTAATCGGTACTAACTTGATAAAGAAAACTGGTCTCGGTGTGTGAGTAACTAGTAACGGTGCCAAACTTATTTATCAATCCCGAATTATGCAGTTACAAAATAAAAACTCGTTTTTTGAAAACATAGATCATGATTTCAGCAACGAAAGCGAAATCGAAAAGCTCCTCGTGTTGTTAAATAAATACTCTCATTTGTTCATTCGCGGTTATGCTAGGACACGTGTCAATACAGGTAGATTAGATATTCGGCTTAAGAATCCTAATAAATATGTTAAACGTAGGCCATACCGGCTAAGTCCTTCCGAAAGAGAAAAAGTCCGCGAAATAGTTCATGAATTGTTAAATAACAATATCATTCGTGAAAGCCAGTCGCCCTTCTCCAGTCCACTTATTCTTGTAAAAAAAATGGTACAGATCATATGTGCGTTGAGTATAGGGAGCTAAACGCAAACACTGTACGTGATCATTACCCTTGGCCCCTAATATCAGATCAGATTAATAATTTATCAGGTGGTAGATATTTTAACATGTTTGATATGGCTTCCGGCTTTCACCAAATTGTCATTTCGGACTGTTCCATGGAAAAAACCGGCATGTGTTACGCCAGATGGACTCTATGAGTACTTAACCATGCCTTTCGGTTTACGTAAAATACAGCAGCAGTGTATCAAAGGTGTATCAATCGGGCTCTGGGGCCTTTGTTGAACTCTGGTAGTGCTGGTAATAGCGATAGTGCTCCGAATGATAGCGTTGCACAAGTTTATATTGATGACGTTATCAGCAAGAGTAGAAACTTTAGGGATGGTATAATCTTTATGGAGCGGACTTTAATGTCCTTAGAAAAATCAGGTTTTTCCATTAATATCGACAAATGTCTCTTCTTGACATACATCTCACTATCCTGACAGTTAAGTTATATTTTTTTTATCTCGATTGACTTAGAGTTTAATTAAGAAATTCATGAATGCTCATGTTTTTTGCGAGCATATACTTTCCAAGAATATCAATTTTGCCCAACTTGGCCTTAAATAAAAATATACAAAATTTTACAGGAAAAACTCAAATGACGTAAAATAATAATATTTTTGCATGCACAATTGATAAAAATCATGTGATGGATAATGAAAATTATCTTATCAAAAAGTAGGGAACATTATGTAGGTAACTTATAAAAAAACTGCACATGTCTGTTCTAGATAAAGATTTTAAAGAAACCCTAAAAGAGATGAGTTAAATATTAATTTATGATAGATGTGTCTAATAATGTCTTTCAGGCAGTCTGGCAGTCCTCAATGAAGATAAGCCATATGCACGAGCAAGCACAAGTGCAGTCTCTTTTCCTTTACTCTCACATTCCAATGGGATGGCAATCGACATTACTGGAGAAATAGGCGCAAGACCAACGCCTTTACGTGTTTTGCGAGGCACGGTGATAAAATACCGCCAAATTGCGCTAAACTCCGGGCTACCATTGAGATTATCTTGACAGATAAACTCAATAACAGACTTGCATGACCTGCGATTCAGACTCTGGACCTCATGATCACCAACCGTGTTTACGACTACCAGATCAACAAGGCCATCAAAGAGAAAAGATATGTCTTTAAGTCACATGAGTAATGATATAACCTTAAATTTAATTTGTTAACTTTACTGTCTACAAAACATTATGTCAGCTCACCATTAAATCCACCACAGTCTTCCCACACCAGATATGAAGCATAACCCATCCCACTGTATAAAACAGTCCAAGCCGGTCCAAAGACCCATTTAGGTGGAGTCCAGGAAGGTTTCTTCAGGTCATCATACCAGACTTTCTTATCAGCCTTCCGGATCTGTCCAGCGTAGTATAACCCGTTAGCCCATCCACCAAGGTTTGGCAGGATTATTGAACCAATTGCTGGCCAGTTTGCCATTTTGATTGTATCACTAAAAAATAAACAACTGATAGTTAAATATTATATTATAACACTCTAATATTTATATGGCATGGTGTGATAACAATGTAAGAGAAGTCACTACTCCATATCATTCTGAGAATGTCGTAAGAGACGACACAGAAAGGGAACATTAACAACTTAAAAATAAAAACTGCAGTTGTAGTTGACACGCGCAAGAGTGGCGACCATGTCAGAGTCGGCCTATAGGAAGAGCAATGATCAGCAGTTCACAGTTGACTTTTGATTGGCTAATGATGATGATAATGAGTTAAATATTGTTGCAACTTCCAATATCAGTCAAGAATGCATATACTTCACCTCATTCCTAAATGACACCTTTTTCGTATATTTTTTTTAACTGTGCAAGCAAGCTATACAGGTTCAGAAAGACCAGTATCACTGTAACTTGCAAGATCTCTCTGCTATGGCAATAGTTCACTGCTAAGCCCTATATCTTCAACGAATTAAAGGACTTGCTGTGAGCAATTTCACTTCTGGGTTAAGTACATAGTTTCCCAGATGAGTGCTATGTTTGTGCATTAAGGGTTCACAATCAGTTAGGATATGCAGAGGTGTTTCTTCCGTTAAGGAACACAATCGGCATATTCTTCTGTTGCTTGTCCCAGAATAGACATGTGCTTTTAGACAAGTGTCGAGTCAGGAAACTTGCCAGAATACATGCAATTTATTCTTACCTAATCCTAGCTTCTAAAGCAAATTTATGATCATAAGCCTGGATAAAAATTTAGAATAATTTAGAGAGAGGAGGATAGTGAGAGTAGAGGGAGGGAGAGTAGACACCATTTTTGAGAAAATTAAAATGAAAATCCCATAGAGATAACCTCAAAATGATAACATTTATCTTTCTCAAGCAGGAAGGGAAAGGGGGGGACTTTGGAGGCTACGATGGGGGGAGAGTGTGAGGTGTATAAGTGTCGTTGTGTTTTGGCTATTTCTTATTCTGAGAGCTGTTGAATTACCTTTTTTTGTTTATTATTTATGTTGATGTTGGTTTTAGTAGTTATAAATCCGTAAGTGTTTAGTAATTGTGCTGTTTTATATGTAATTAGTTAAAATAAAATGGAGGAAGATCCTCCCGATCCCGACGGGGTTCCATGTGACTCCCATACTGGTACGAAAAAAAATAATAACATTCCTATCGAAATTGATCAGTCGAAGCGTAAAAGATTGCAAGCAACCAATAACTCAGGTCTTCCTCAGAAAAGATTAATTACAGATCCATCTCAACCTGTTCCATCTATTCAGACCTCTTATACCCACCCTGACTACATAGAAAAAAAACATAAATATTCTAATAACGACAATGCGCCGTTTATTGTACATGTAAGTAAGAGAGTAGATGATTTATCAACTGGAGTAGTTTTAAAACCGATAAAGTTTGGTCATTTTCTCTACCATAATAATATTAAAAATGTTGTAAGTGAAGGTGTTAAGCGAGTAGGACACAATAGAATTTCAGTCGAGTTTAAAAGTGCAGCTGATGCAAATTGTTTTATTGAGAACCCAGCCCTTGCAGGTGCTAAATATGATACTGTAATCCCTTCTTATAATGTCACACGCATGGGGATAGTGAGGCAGGTCCCTGTAGAATGGACATTAGAGGAACTCATCTCATCAATCGAGGTCCCAGCTGGTTTTGGCTCAATTATTAAAACTCGCCGATTTAATAGAAAGTCAGTTAATGAAAACCAAAGCACTGTGTGGATTCCCTCTCAAACAGTTGTTTTGACTTTTTCCGGTCAGAAACTTCCTTCTAACATTTATTGTTTTTTTACCTCAATGCCTGTTGAGCCCTACATTTTACCTCTTATTCAATGTCACAAATGTTGTCGTTTTGGGCATGTAACCTCACAGTGTGGGTCATCTTCCCGTTGTTTTGTGTGTGCTCAAAATCATGAAGGAATATCATGCACAAGACAGTCTCCCACGTGCTTATTTTGTTCAGGATCTCACACAGCTAAAGATCCTTCTTGCCCTGAACACTCTAGGCAGAGATCTATCAAACTTACCATGTCACAGGAAAATATTTCCTATCTAGAAGCATCTGCCCGTTTCCCTTATGTCTGGAGATCTTATACAGATGCTGCTAGAATCCCTTCGTATGATCATCAGAGTCCCTATCCTATTTCAAATTCCCCTTTACCTTCAGTTGTCCCCTCACAATCTCACTCTTACAGGAAGACTACATTTACTCCAAGACTTCCGCCAAATCCAGCATCAAGTCATGGATATGATAAATCTGCCCACGAGGCAATAATAGATACCCCTTCTTCTTCAACTACTAATGGTTGTGCTTTAATAGGGCGGAGTATTTCCCCTAATGACAATCTCTGTGAGTTAATGATCTCCATGCTTTCCCGTTTCAGCGATATGGATCTCCCACTTGCCCTCCGCCAAAAACTTACTGAGCTCATCTCATTACAAATAACCTTCCCTCCAATACTTCAGTGGAACTGCCGGAGCATTAATAATAAAAAAAATGAATTAATTTACCTTATTAATAAATACCATCCCCTCATCCTAGCCATTCAAGAGACATGGCTTAAGCCTGGGTCCCATTTTAGGATTTCAGGTTATTCATGCCTCAGGAATGATAGGAATGATGGTCATGCTGGCTCTTTCATTCTTATCTCAAAATCAATTACTTATACATTAATTTCCCTTCCTTCTCATAGTCCTTCAATTAATGTTGTAGCAGTTAGAGCTCATAACACTTCTTTTCTTTCTATTTACATTCCCGAACCTAGTTTAAATATTTTATCAGAACTTACGAGGATCATATCCTCCATCCCGCCTTCTATGGTAATTCTTGATGATTTTAATATGCACCATACTTTATGGGGCTCCCATTTTTGTGATCCCTGGTCTTCTACATTTTTAGACATCATTGATGATTTAGATCTCTGCCTCCTTAACGATGGTTCACCTACACGTAGAGTATCCCCCCTCCAAAATCCTAAAAGTGCAGTAGATCTGTGACTCTGTTCTCCTGCTTTGTCGTCCCTTCTTTCTTGGAGAATATTACCCTTTTCCCATGGCAGTGATCATTTCCCTATTGTTATCAATCCCCCTAGCTCCTATACAGTCAATGTTCCATTCAATCCTAGGTTAAAATATAACACATCCAAAGCAAACTGGCAACTATATTCCACAGTTCTAGAGGAAGAACTTTCAGCCCTTCCTCCTGTTCAGAAAGATAATGTTCTCCAGGTGTATGCTTCTTTTAAAAACGCTATTTTATCTGCTGCCAATAAGACAATTCCCATCAAAAAACCTTATAAAAATAATGCCCCTTCACCACCGTGGTGGGATCAAGATTGTTCTGTAGCATGTAAGAAGAGAAAGGAAGCTGAAGTAAGATATTCCCACTCTATGAATTTTGACAACTATATTTTTTATAAAAAAACTACTGCTGAAACATTAAAATTATTATCCGGGAAGAAAAAGGCTGGATTGCTTAAATTCTGTGAGTCACTGTCGCCTAGGACTCATCCATCATTAGGCTGGAAAAATATAAAAAAATTCCGATGTTCAGTTTTGACCTCTGAAAACACAATTTCTAATGATCAGTCTTATTGGCTAGAAAATTTTGCTAGTAATCTTGCTCCTCCTTCAGTACCATCCTACAATGAATGTATAGCATTTCAATCACAGTCCTTGCACTATCAACACAGTTTTGACTCCCCTTTCTCTTATGAGGAGTTATATGCTGTTCTTAGTGTCCTTAAAGACTCACCAGGAATTGATGGAATTCTTTATTCTTTTATTACTAATAGCAGTGAACCTATTAAAGTCCATCTTCTTTCTATTTTGAATTGTATTTACATGTCTGGTATTCCTCCAGAAGAATGGAAATCCCAAGTTATTGTTACGAGCTTAGGGTTCGAGACAATAAAAATTGCCGATAAAATTACCTAAATTAACACTTTAATTTACTTTACACAAATTAAAGTTAAAACACTAATAATTAAACACACTAATTCACTTAATTCCGCTCCGAAGCTTCGCTTGTGTCGCTGAGTTCAACTCTGCCTCGATCGCATCTTGCGCCACCTATTTATTTAAATTAGCAAAATATCCGGAATGTTCAAGTAAACACGCGCAAGGTACCGAGAGTTCGAATATAGATTTTCTAGAAACTTAGTCCTTCGGGTGGCGCTGTCGGTCGAAAGATTTGTGATGTCATAAACTGCAACGCTCCCCTCGCTCTCGTTCCTGACACTAGATGGCGCTAGTTGTGTCGTCGACTGGAGCGCGTAACACTGCCCCCTCCTAAGACATGCTCGTCCCGAGCATTATCGGCCCCATAATAACGCGCCAAGCGATCCACATGGACGATCTTAGGAGTCCCTCTTGCGCCTTTCTGTAACGGCTCCGCAATGTCAAGGGATGTCCTATCCCGTGGTGCACCAACATTGTACAATTTCGGTGCTCCTCTACTACGTGTCTGAGGTCCCCGCACGGCCACACAACTTGTACATGTACGACACCAATCCTCGACATCGTCACGATAATGGACCCAGTAAAACTGTTCTCGGACCTTCAGTAGAGTTCGTTTAACTCCCAGATGGACTCTTGAACGACCATTATGGCACAGCTGTAGAACATTCGGCACTTTAGCTTTAGGGACGACCATTTGCAAACGACAGCTGTCTCCTCGACCATTGTCCCATTTACGGCACAGGACTCCATCCTGAAGCAGCAAGCTGTCCCATTGGGCCCAATAGCTTTTCGTGGTTGAACTCATCGCTGAGACGTCCCTCCACTTAGGCTTGGTAGCACGGGCCTTCATCCATCCCAGAATCGGCTTGATGTCCGGATCTTCCTGCTGTGCATGTCGTAGGCTGTCCTTCCACCCGTTGCTGAGGTGGTCTGTCCTGAGCATCCTCACGGATACCACTTCCTTACCTTGCCTACTACAATGGTTGCCATCTTCAGGACAAGGTCTTCTTGACAATGCATCTGTGTTGCCGGGAGATTTCCCGCTGCAGTGTCTGATAGTAAAGTCGTATTCCTGCTGCTGCTGGGCGGTGCTGTTAGCCGCACTTCCTTTCTGAGACCGTTCACCTTCCCTTCCTAGGGTGTGCTTAGAGCAGCTGGACCGAAGATGGCCCTTTTCCCCACAGCCATAGCACCTAGGACTGTATCCTTTATTGTGGTCTCGAACCGTAACTGCTGCAACCTCCCTAGCGTGAGGTGAACGATGATCCTGTCGCCGCCAGGCAGTGCCGTTAGCTGCACTACCCTCCTGATATCGTTCACTTTCCCTTTCTGCGGTTCGCTTAGGGCAGCTGGATCGAAGGTGGCCCTTTTCCCCACAGCCATAGCACCTTGGGCTGTATCCTTTGTTGCGGTCGCGAACTGTAGCTGCTGCAACCTCCCTGACGCGATGGGAACGATGATCCTGCCTCACGGCTTCCACCTCCAGTGCATGGGCCAAGGCGTTCTTAAGCGTCTCGTGGTGCCCGAGCCTCACAGCAGCTCTGACTTCCAGGTCGCGGATGCCATCGATGAATGTCTGCACCAGGTTCCCTTCAATGAGCGCAGGTACAGACGGGTATGCTTTTCGCACCAGCTTCTCCACTTCTAGAGCCCACTGCTGCAGGTTTTTGTTGATGCGCTGCACACGATCTTTAAGCTGCGCACGAAAGACGTGTTCCAGGTGAGCGTCGCCATATCTCGCCTCCAATGCCTCAAGAAGCTGCTCGTAGGTCACTTTCTTACCGAGAGCTTCCAACACAGTTAAGGCTTGGTCGCGCAAGCCTAGGGTGAGTGCAGTCATGGCTTGGCTTTTATTCCAGCCGTTCGCCTCCATGACGGCCTCGAACTGGATTTTGTAGGCCGACCAGGAGGAGGTCCCGTCGAACGGCGGCACTTTGAATCCACGTAGCGAAGGTGTTGTAGCTACTACGGGAGCTGTAGTTCCATCCCCAAGTTTGAGGTCGTTCAGAGTTTTCTTCACGTCAGCCATCATATTGTTAACCCGATTGTTCACATGGTTGATTCGGGTTTCATGTTCTTCGATTAGGGTTTCAGCTTCCACCAGGCGGTTGGCATGTTGAGCAACCCTATCCTTCACCTCCCTTATCTCTTTCCCAAAGGTAGCATGAAGGTCCTTCATGAGGAGCATCTGTTCCTCCTGTCCGCTCTGCAGCTGCTCTTTCAACTGACGGACCTGTTCCGCCTGCTGGCGAGCCTGCTCCTCCTGTCGGCGAGCCTGCTCCTCTTGTCGGCGGGCCTGCTCCTGCAGCATCACCATCAGAGCACCTAAGTCAGGTGCCACAGACGTAGAAGCTGCTGACGGACCGGCTTCCGTGGCCGGCGGCTGGCCCTCAGACATCTGCGGCGTTGCACCACCAAATCTCCTCTGGTCCGTCTCCTGCTGGCGTAGACTTCGTGTACGGACACCCTCCGTTTCCTCCTTAGGTAAAATCGGCATTATTTTATCCCACTTCTGACACCAATTGTTACGAGCTTAGGGTTCGTGACAATAAAAATTGCCGATAAAATTACCTAAATTAACACTTTAATTTACTTTACACAAATTAAAGTTAAAACACTAATAATTAAACACACTAATTCACTTAATTCCGCTCCGAAGCTTCGCTTGTGTCGCTGAGTTCAACTCTGCCTCGATCGCATCTTGCGCCACCTATTTATTTAAATTAGCAAAATATCCGGAATGTTCAAGTAAACACGCGCAAGGTACCGAGAGTTCGAGTATAGATTTTCTAGAAACTTAGTCCTTCGGGTGGCGCTGTCGGTCGAAAGATTTGTGATGTCATAAACTGCAACGCTCCCCTCGCTCTCGTTCCTGACACTAGATGGCGCTAGTTGTGTCGTCGACTGGAGCGCGTAACATTATTTTACCTATTTACAAACCAGGTAAGCCTTACACTGATCCCTCAAGCTACCGCCCTATCGCTCTTTCTTGTACCATGACCAAAATCCTTGAACACCTAATAAAAAATCGTTTAGAATGGTTTCTTGAAAGCAAACGCCTTCTAGCAACAAGCCAATTTGGATTCCGAAAGGGCTTAAGCACCATGGATAGCCTTAGTACTCTAGTTACTGATATTCGTTTAGCTTACTCTAAACATGAATACGTTGTTGGAGTCTTCCTAGATATCGCGTCTGCATATGACAATGTACTTCTTCCTGTGCTCAGGCAAAAAATGCTCAATCTGAGTATTCCAGTGAGGATAGTAAAGGGGACAATCATTTTTGGGCCCACTAAAAATATTAACGTCACTTAATGGTATTACATCAAAAAAAAGACACCAAATTATAATAGTAAATGGCCTACAGATTTTTCGAAAATGTAAACGGAATCAAGAAATATGAAAAAAAATTTGTTGTTTTGATATTCGTGTTCTGATTAGTGTAATATGGGTAAAATGCGTGTACCTAATTAGTCATTTTGCAGTTTGTATAAAAAGAAAACTATTTTTTCACAAAGCTGACTTAAAAAAGATACCACTAAGAACTTTATGTTTAATTTCTAAAAATTTTAGCTAATATCACGTTATAACATAGTTCTAAATGACTGTGAACCAAAACGTTATTTTATCATTGACTTCCGGTAATTCCCAGCGGCCGGCGGACGGGTACGGCGGGCGGGGCGGCGGGGTATTACCTACATCTTTAATCTTAACGGCATTGACGTTCGTCACGCTACTGTTTTTTTGTATTTATATGCGATTTTAAGAAAATGGAATCTGCTAGATCAGCATACAATGAAAATAGAAGTGTATGTTGCAATTGTGGAGTCAGGTTTCACCGCAGTGTGCGAAGACAATTACTGGCCGAGACAACTGCTGATGTGCGCCAACTTTTATCTGTGTGGATTTCTCATGAGGTGGGATAATATTATCTCATGGAAAGCTAATGACTGCACTATACAATCTATCTACTTACATATTATCTAGATTTAAACTTTTATGAGAAATATATATTATTTTTGTTACTCTCGATTTTATTCCAACAATATTACTATACTGCGGAAACGAAAATTACATATTTTCTTTATTAATGTATTACTTAATATTTTTATTTTTGTTGAATAATATGGGATATGGTACGATTTTTTAGAAATAATACGAAAGAAAACGATCCACAGACTCCAGGAACACATAACGATCTATACATGATTAAGTACTTAATTATTTTAAGTTTTTAAAAGTAATAATAAATATCCCTTCATATTATTAATAAATTCATACCTTCTATAGCTATAATTTTAATCTTTCGTTATATTAAATTGATAAATGATATATTATATTGATTGAATTATTTTACATTTTGACACAAGATGACACTGCATTCTTTCCTGCTATTTACCAACTTACAGGCATAGTTCTTTGCATTGACTCCATTGACTGGCATTGACTGTAAGAAAAAAGTGTGTTGTTTCAAACTATTTGGTAGAAAAAATATAATATGGTATAAACTTGTTTGTTTAAATTGATGTAAACTGTGTTCGTGTTAAAGTAAAAGTTTAAAAATGAAAATTCACGTAGTTTTACTGCTTACAAGTGGATTAGTATGTTAATGTCTAATTGATGCAAAAAATGTTTAACCTAAGGGTTATATCATGCACGTAAGTCAAATATTAAATACCTATTTCACATTTATGTATATAATTTGCCAATGACATTCGAAAATGCAAACTGACGAGTAAAAGTCCATGTGAGTAATATAAAAGTTTATTTTTCCTCCTAGAATTTTGTAAAATCTATAACTTATACTGAATTAACCTTTAACAAATGATAAACACAGGTCTTACTAATAAGTTAAATGTTAAAGTATTGAAGTTTTATGTTATTAGTGAAATCTAATTTAAATAATAGATAAAATAAAGTCACACAATATACACAAAAGAAGTTTTTGTGGCATGGTATGATGTATCACATGTTATGTGTGTCTAATTATCTTTTGTCAGTCAATCAGAAATCAAAGTCGAAAAAGTATATATATATATATATATATATATATATATATATATATATGTGTCAATATTTATTCTAAGAATAAAATATTATGTAAATAGAAAAATAAGTTATTTTGTGCAATGAAAAATATTTCAATCCACTGTAATATTACCGTTACAGCCAATTAAACTCCACTGCCGAACATAGGCCTCCCCCATATATTACTAATATTACACAACTCCATAACACTCTAATATTATAAAGTTTCTTTATCACTAAGAACACACACAACACACTTATATGATATACCTGAAATAATGTAAATATTGTAAAATCATATATTATTTGAAATAAAATGTATTGTATTTCAAATAATATAGGGTTCCACATCAAACATTTACTTTCATGCCAACTTCGCTTCCCTCCTCAAAATGTACATTTATCTGAACTTAATACTTATTTACTCTTTTATTTTTAATTCCTGATTTTTTCAGTTACACCCACTTGATGCAGTTTGTTGTAACTGCCTAAGAATATTGCAAGAAAGTGTTGCATCTGCTCACTCCATTAGAAGATTTGGGTACAGGAATATTTGTATTCCATGTGGATCTTCAATTTTAAGAGCACACTGTACACGGATTGTGCCTATTAACTCTGAAGAAAGAGATATTATTTTGCAGTGGATACCATCACACCAGGTACTTACTTTATTTTAAAAGGCTGTACACAGATTGATGTTTGTAAAATCAGACACCTTGCATACAATTTGGCCTGATATTTATGTTCATTCAACATGGCAGTTCACTAACAGGTTATCTTTAAGTTTACAGTCTACCAAAAGTCTACTGCTGAACATAGAACTCCCCATAGATTGTCTTATGGGGGGATATTTGCCATTAATAACCACTTTTTTTATTTTTAGTTATTAGATGAACGATACTTCTTCCTTATCTTACACCCATATTTGTATGCTTTTGTACTTATTATACAAGTAATATTTTTTACCTTAAAAGACATTAGTATAAATAAAACGGGTTGGGTTTACCATTCGGTCGCCTCAATTTGAAGATTCTGTTACTGTGGGGGGCGTCAAGGGAGTTTATCTGAAGCACCTATATGCGAGTTTTGCTACCGGAGCAGCATCGAAGTATTTTTATTTATTTTTTGAAAATATTGGTAAACGACTAATTAATTAAATATTCTCACGTTTTTGACGTTTCATCTGTCAATGTCATATCGATATATAGTACTAAATCGATCTAGTGAATCGATATTTCACCCTAGATAATCAAGATCAAATCTTTTCTGTTTTGTTAAGATTTACAAAATTATTTATAATTAGTTGAAAGTACTCCAACTCGTAAAGAATGACAGTTTTTCAATTTAATCATTCAATGTTATCTGAAACTTAAAAGAACTTGGACTTAGTGAAATATTGTTAATAATTCTAAAATAATTACTTCTTGTCTGATATGTGATGTATTATTTATTTCTATTTAAATAAATAGTGCCACAAAAATATTATGAGGGGAAACAATTGCATGCTAATATTTATAATTTTAAAAGACATTTAAACTATTTAGTGTTAAAAAGATTGAAATAAATAGAACAATAATAAATATTATTAATATTTAGAGTAGACACTGTAAAACTATGGTTCATTTTGTTAGTTGATAAAAAAATAACTTTTTTCAGGTGGATCGTTTAGAACGAGTATGCAGTCCTTGCTGGCTGAGGGCTTCCAGAGCTGTATGGAGACAGAGACAACAAAATGAGAACAGGGATATTGAGTTACAATCCATGAATATAGAAGACATCGGTAACATCCCACAACCACCCCCTATACCTGCACCTGTAACCCCTGCCATTACCAGAGCGGTATCAACAATTACTATGGCTAATTATAAGCGTGCTGCTTCTACTTCCCGTCACTGTATTTTTAAGTCATGTAATCATTCATCTAGATTTTTAATACCTAAACTACTTAAAGAGAGATTGCTGATAGATCACTCATTTTATGTGCCACTGTGCGCTCGTATTTGTGAATACCATTTAAATGAACCCCACAATGATTGGAATAATTTATACACGAGTAGTAACTGTTCAGATTTTACTGCATCTCAGATAGACAACCTTTGTTCCTTACTTAAAAGTAGTGTTACTCAAAATTATAATATTTTAAATATCATTGAACATAATTCAATATTATGCAAATATTGGTTAGGATTTACCAACTACCAATTTGAACAGTTACTAGTTGAAATTCCATCTATCAGTGAAAGAGTTAAATCACCTAAAAGAAGTCTAGCTATGTTCTTAATGAAACTTCGTACAGGTGATAGCAATGAACGCATAGCTTCTCTATTTAATGTAGCTTCATCGACTGTGTTCAATCACTTAAATATTGTAAGTCAGTGCTTTGAAGAGCAATTCATCCAACTGCATTTAGGGACAAATACCTTATGCATTCAACAAGTTGCTCAATATAACTTGACAATACCAAATGGCTTGTTTGGTAATCCAGATATGGATCCTGAATTTATGCCAGCCATAGTAATATGTGATGGTACATACATTTATGTGCAAAAAAGTAGTAATTACTTATACCAGAAGCAAACATATAGTTTACATAAGTATCGTAACTTAGTTAAGCCATTTTTAATAGTGTGCTGTAATGGTTATATCCTTGATGTTTTTGGACCATATCCTGCAACAGAATCAGATGCTTCTATAATTCTTAGACTGTTCAACGATAATAGTCCACTGCGAACCTATTTTAGAGAAAACGATGTATTTATTCTTGATAGAGGTTTTAGGGATGCAATTCCATTCTTGCAGCAATGTGGTTATAAGGCTTACATGCCTGAATCTAAACAAGCTGGTGAAATACAATTATCAACCATTGCTGCCAACAAGTCCAGATGTGTAACTTTGTGCAGGTGGGTGATTGAAATTGTAAATGGGAGATTTAAACGGGACTTCAAATTATTTCGTCAGGAATATTTTAATACTGCATCTACTCATCTCATGCTATACTTTAAAATTGCAGCTGCATTAATAAATCGATTTCATACGTTGATTCGTAATAATTTTCATGCTGTAGAGATATTGGCAATTGCTCAAGCCAAACTAAACACTCCAAATAATTTAGCCTCCTACGTAGAAATGCACAATTTAAATAGAGTGAGAGTGCGATTTGCCAGCATTAATGGTAATCTTCCAGAGCTAGATAATTTTCCTCAACTGACATTCCAGGATCTCATTCTGTTTAGTCTAGGAATTTATCAAATTAAACAAGCTCGTAGTTATTACGGGGAGCATGTCAGGGCTTCTGGAGAATATAAAATCGAGGTATACCTGCAATCTGTCCATGATTTTGGTCCAAATACTTATCTATTGCGAGGTAGGATACAATCAAGGCACACTAGTAAAAAAACTTATTACACTTATATACTAGTTGACACCAACCTATCAATTGCTAACACTAGGGCTGCTCTTACTGGGTACTGTTGCAACTGTTTGGTAGGCAGACGCACTGTTGGCTGCTGTGCACATGTCATGTCTGTTGTCTGGTTTCTATCTTGGGCACGGCATCGAGATGAGGTTGAACCACCTGCATCTTTTTTAGATGATATATTACTTTCAAGTAATGATATTGAAAATGATGAATGATGATTATTAATCTTAATGCGTATTAATATTGTAATATAAATGATCATTTTTGCTATAGTTGTTCCACTTGTGGCAACCAAAGTTTTTTGTGTTATTCTATAGGAAGATGCTGCTGCTCATCTCCTGGTATTTTTATTTTATTCTGTCGACTTTAACGACACCATACGGGACGGAACGTGATGGCAATTCACGGAAGGCCTCTGTAATATTTTACATTATATCTTTAATTTAGGAGCCATATGTTCGGCAGTGGACTGTTGTAATGATGATGAATAATGATGACTAAAAATTGTAATTTTTGTTGCTTATTTGAACTATTTCTATTTTACTGTGTGCTTTATTATCTGTTATATATTATGTTATATGTGTAATTTATAAATAAACGCCGAGCAAAGTTGAATTTATTGCTCTGGCACCCTTTTTTATCTCTTTTAATTGACAATATCCTTCTGATTTCTAATAATATCGTAAACGGGCGAGACGTTATATTTTAATGATGTATGGGATTTATACTTGCTAATAGATGAATACTTTAATGAACAAATGGCCGGCACTGCACCTGTCTGCTGTGTTATTTTTAAAAGAGGACTCATAAAACACTGACAATTTTTACCATAATTAATGCAGTGATTATACATGATCTTTGAGACTTATTACATATCAATATCGTATCGTAAATAGAAATGTTACCATCAAGTTATTTTGAAAAAATCTTTTAATATGATCTTTTGATATGAAAACACGAAAAATGTTTCTACCTATGTCCGTTAGAAACCATCCAAGCGATTTTGATGAAATGTTTATGTGTGTTTGAATGGGTCTCTATACGATTCATATTCACATATGGACTCGGTAGGTGGCGCTGTTGTCGAAATCCAGAAATCACCTGTGCGAAGTCGGGGCGGATCGCTAATAATAAATACAATTAAACTATACCTGTGTGTTTGTTATCCTGGCACAAACAGTTCAAAACATCTTACTTCCTCACAATTTATCAGTGTGTAATAACAGATAAGTATGATATTACCTAGTCATTTTGGTATTTTAGAACCCAGTCATTTTAAGATGTATAATTAGGTATTTAATAATCAACCAAAGCATATTAAAAAAAGTCTTGACACCGGGCCTGTCTGTCTGCATTAATAGATCTGAATTATATAGACTATGTTGGAAATGATGATTTACTATCTATAAATACGGTTGCATTATAACTTGTTTTTTACACAGTCAGTTTAAAACATCTTTCTTACTATATAACGTGTGTTGGTAATATTGTAAATATAAATGGATATATTATACCTTAGTCATCTTGAATTTAATCATATTATTTTAACGGTAATTGGGAAGTACACTCACACTCAATATATATAAAAAATTGTATCCATACCACATTTGTACACAGACAGGCACTATATTTTGCCGTAACTACTAAAAATATTGAAGTACCTGAAAATGCTGAATGTACCTACAACTTGGTTTTATATGAACTATTATTCAACAGTGCACTATTTTAACTTAAAATACCGGTAAAAACCACTATAAATAGCTTTTAGTTTATTTCTAGGTTATTTTAAAATTCATATTTTAATTGTTAATTTCTCGATTTTCCGTCTAGATGTGGTAAAACTAATATTACTTTTGTAATCTATATATTATAAGGAATAAATCGACATCCATTTCATTGCGTGACGCGAAAATTTGTGGTGGGCCCATTCTCCATACAAAAATTGATTGTCTCCTTTTGTCTCTAACTTTCTCTCTTCTAGATCCATTTATATTGATAGTCAACATTCTCTACTCCCACCAAGAATAGTATGGAAAGGTCTCCCACAAGGCTCAGTACTTAGTACTTTGCTCTATTCTATCTATACTTATGATCTAGAGCTCTCTGTTAACTCATTCTGTAACATCCTCCAATATGCAGACGATATAGCTATATATATTTCCTTGGATAACCTCCCTGCAGCTTGTTCCCGCTTGAATTTATCAATGTCCTATTTACATGATTGGTTAACTGATCATGGTTTGTCTTTGGCTGTTCCCAAAAGCAGTGTTGTGATCTTCTCTCGCCATAGGCAACTCCCTGAAATCAACATTCTCTATAATAATGAACCTATCCCAATTAGGGAGAATGTAAAATTTTTGGGAGTTATTCTTGACTCCAAACTAGCCTTTTCCCATCATATCAACCATGTTTCCAAAAAATGTGAAAAAAAATATAAATATTCTTCGAGCTTTATCGGGAGTTTGGTGGGGCTCCCACGCACGCAAAAAATATTGTACAATGCCCTTATTCGTAGTCATTTGGATTATGGGTGCTTTGTCTTGGAACCCTGTAATAAGTCTTCCCTAAAGAATCTAGACAGGATTCAGACCAAAAGCCTTCGTATAATCATTGGGTCAATGAAATCTTCCCCAATAAATGCTCTCCAAGTCGAATGTGTAGATCCCCCTCTTTATCTAAGAAGACAATATCTTTCGGACCGATTCTTTTTTTAAATCTACCAACTCTCTTCCCACCCGCTCATTTCTAAATTACATCTTCTTTTGGAATATATTTCATCAAAGCATTACTGGACTCATAAAGAATCTCCCTGCTTATCCAACAGTTTGGTAACATTACTCCATCTACCACACCCAGTATCACAATGCAAGTCCTGTCCCATCTTTGATATCCAATGCAATGCAATGCAATTATTTATCAACCAAATATCCACCTCGACCTTGGTATTGAGAAAGATTGCCCTATAGCAAATAGTAAACTAAGTAGAGTCATAGATAATTTATGGAAAGGCTGGCTTATTATATACACTGATGCCTCCAAAAAGTCAGGTGAAAGTTGCACTGGAGCAGCCGTTTGGATTCCCAGATACAAAATAATCCTCAATTTTAAATGCCCTTCTATTTCTTCCACTTTTACTGGCGAGGCCACGGCAATTTATGAAGCTTTAATTTATATAGAAGCACACAACTTAAATAAGTCAGTTATTCTTACCGACTCCAAAAGCTGTTTGTTAGCAATTTTGTCAAACCAGTTCCAAAGTAAATATAAGATACCCTTGATCCTCAAAATTAAACACACATTGTACACAAGTCATCTCAAGGGTATTCAGGTTTCCTTAGCTTGGATTCCAGGTCATAGTGGCATCAAGGGCAATGAAACAGCTGATCTGATGGTTAAACTTTCCAATATGGACCATCGATTTCAAAGCCCATATTTTTTTTGTAGATAGTACTCACTAAAAGAAAGCGTTTTGCAAAGTTTTAGGTTGCGGAAACTTACGGTTCATGAGATATTTTTTTTAAACTTTTCATACAAATTGGCAAATAACACGCAATTACACCAATTACAAAATGAATTTGACAAATCATTGATGTCAAACGTAAATTAGTGTAGGGTTCCGAATATTTTGAAAGTATCGATACGTACTCGATACCAAGTATCGTATCAAAAGTATCAATACTAGGTATCGAGTACATTTCGTTAATTTTGGAGACTAGGGGGGTAAGAAGCCGGGAAGTTGTGCTCCGGCGCTCCGTGGCAGCTCCGGCGCTGCGGGATGAGCAGTGCCTCCGCCCTAGCGTAGGGAAGCACAGGCACCTGGGCTCGCCTTCGCAGCTTCGGCTTTTTGGTCGCCTTCGGCGACCAGCCTCAGCCGCTACGGCGATCTCGGTGCCTGCGCTTCCCTACGGCGGGCGGGCACTGCTCTCCCTCCGCGCCTCCGGGCTCTTATATACACTCTAGGGGTAGGGCAGACAAGACCACGTGGATAGTGGGGTGCTCTGATTCGGTTCTGGGTACTTTTTGAATATTAAAAAAGTAAGTAAACACTTTATTGTAGTAAGAATTAGATAATACAGAAAGTTGCAAACAATGAAATAAAAGTACAAAAGCTGTACTAATTAAGAAATACAAACAAGTTGCAAACAATGAAATACAAGTACCAAGGTGGAACTTAAATAGAGTAAACTTTATTCTACTTTATATACATATATAATTGCACTTATCAGCTCTTCCAATGCATCTAATTGTTTTGTAATAATTTTTCGTCTCCAAAATTAACGAAATGTACTCGATACCAAGTAGTATTGATACTTTTGATACGATACTTGGTATAGAGTAGGTATCGATACTTTCAAAATATTCGGAACCCTTCACTAACTGACGTTTAACATCAATCATTTGTCAAATTTATTTTGTAATTGCGTGTTATTTACCAATTTGTATGAAAAGTTTAAAAAAATATATCTCATGAACCGTAAATTTCCGCAACCTAAAACTTTGCAAAACGCTTTCTTTTAGTGAGTACTATCTACAAAAAAAATATGGGCTTTGAAATCGATGGTCCATATTGGAAAGTTTAGCCATATTCTGTGTGATTTTATTAACACTAATAGTATAAAAGTTTAATGTTTGTCAATACTAATATACTAAAGTAGTTATAGCAACTGTGTTTGTCATTTGTTCTAGGTAATTCAACAGTACAACCACTAGTATTATAAGATAAAAAGGAAAATTTAATTGTTTAAATAAAGCAAGATACTTGTATTATCACAATCTTCTTTAGTTCATGGGCATAGTATTTGTAACTACTGAGCTTGTACTCAATAAACACTTCCACGCTGACATTGGCGAATAATCAAAAACCGCCATAAAAAAAGAAAGAAGAAGGGAAAGGGGGAACCGGGGGTGTCTCGTATCACAACTGTAAGGATATCTGGGTGCTCATGTATTTCTGAGCGAATGTACAAAAAATTACCACAAAGACTGGTGGGAGCAAAGCACAGCACCTTCTAACCTAACTCAAATGAAACTATTTCTGGGTGTTTAGTATGTAATAACAATTTCTCTATTTTTTGCAAACATAATTTATAATGAGTATAGACCACAGAAGAATAAAAATACCATACAAGTATAATAATGTGACACTAGTCTTTGACATAGTCAGCTTTCACAGTAAAATAAATAAATGGAGCAAACAGGTAACCTTATGGTATCCAAGAGGGGATATCAGAAGACAGGGGCATCTGAAAACAAGCTGGAGTGACAATATTTGCCTAACCCTAGGACCATACTGGACCAGTTTCAGAAGATCAAGCTCAATGGAGAGAGCTGGAGGAGGCCTATGCCAAGAGGCACGCCGAATTGCGATATACTATATGAAATAAAATTCATAAAACCAAAAATGTTAAACTGCATGTAGTTCAGAATAAAAGGGCTTTATCATTATTATTATAAATAAGTGATTTACGTAGATGTAAATTTAATGTCAATATTAAGTGTCTTACACTTAACCACCCTTTTCGGATATTACATTATTTGTAGTAACTATAAAATTAATAGTAATGTCTAAAAATAAATAAAAACTATTAAAATAAATAAAAAAACAGTTTAATTAAAATTTATTTCAATTTTGTGGGTATAATTCCAAATTGTGGTAGAGCCATGCTGCAGTTATATTAGTAGTATAGTAGTAGCACTAATGGGTCGGCTTGACCAGGAAAGGACCACACTCTCACAGAATACCAGTGTAAAATAGTAGCTTAATGCTTCTGTGTTTCGTACGGTGAGTGTAGAGAACCAGAGATCCTTTTTACAGGATACGAGGCATTCCATCTTAGTCCTCATGGGTGACAACGCATTTGCATTTTGATTCGTAATAGATGATCGATGTAGATGTCTATGGGACACAGCAACCTAAGTGGTTGCTGTGTCCCATATCAGATGGACTGTGTGCCAGTTTGATATAATTATATGATATTGTTTTGTTATCATAAATGGAAAAAATTTGATTTCATTTTATTATCAATACTAGCTTGCCAGGCAGACGTTGTTCTGCCTGGCAAGCTAGTATTGATAATAACCCTTTCGACGACCCCTTGTCATGTCCTATTATAAAACCTTAAATTAGGAAAAAAAATTGTGGGTCACTCATGGGCAAAAAATACTGTCCTATCTCTCAAGTTGGATCAAACTGCACCCGGTGTGTAAATTTGATTAAAATCGGTCAAGTAGTTTAGGGAGTCCACCGTGGACAAACAATGTGACACGTAATTTATATATATTAATAATTTTATTAAATGTATTTTTTTACATTCATACAATATAAATAATCTGTGTAAATTTTATAATATTAAGAGTGGAATATATTAAAAATCAGATTTAACAAGAAATGGTATAAAAAAGAAGTGAAATACATTTAGATAATACAACTTAACCATTCAGATGGTGGAGTGAGTGAAACCAAGTAGTATATACTCCATACTTTTTCTATATTCTAAATTAGATTAATAGTACAGAATTAACTTTCCAAAATTTACTTTTCAATTTATAAACAAAAAATAAATAAAAAGGTTTTTATTTTAATCAGCAAATTCAACTAAATCTTGTAAAAAATCCATAGTCGATACACAACCAAAAATGGTAAATTCTGCTTTACTTTTGTATATCGGCCTTTGGACTCGAAAATTATTGAAGAATAGTCTAGCTTATCACCAAAAAGATATGGTAGGTACTAAAATATGTTTAACATATTGATAAGTAATACATAGATTATAATTAATATAGATAATAAACTATTGTAATTATGCTCTTGTATTTTTTCTAAAAAAATACTACATACCAATAGGTCTTGTGATTAGAAGCGCGAAAGCGTACCAGCGTGAATAGGAGATTCAATTCAAGCGATGATGTAAGTGCAGAATATTTAAGTGCCTCTAAAACAGCTAACAAAGTTACATTTCTTATGAATTACGCAATTTTTATGTTAGGATTGCCGGTGTCGGGTGTAGCGGTAATCTTGTCGGTACTTACATTGTTTTACAACAATGGAGAAATTGTAGAAATTGCTCAGTTTCCAATACTCAAAGGTTTCCAAAGATCGAAGTCGGAGAGTTGTAACTTGTGATTGTTGCGTTGCGTTGCTAACAAAAATGCATAAAAAACTAAAAATAGAAATTGTCTTATGAATTATAACCCCACAAAAAATATTAAACGTCTTGAAGCGGATGAATTTATCGCTGGCTTCCTAACTTCCTATATATAAAAAAGTATACTCTGTGTCGCTGGCTTTTAGATCTCTTTAATTTAGCGGCATAATATGGGGAATAAGGCCCGCCCCATACATACGGCATTTCGTTTCGAGTTTCCGTATATAATACTCTACTCTATGGTTTCGAGATTCCGTTTCGGAATTGCGATTCGGGATTCCGAACGCAGCAAGTCCATATAAAATCAACCGCCACACACGTACGGTTTTTTCCGTACGGAATTTCTCCGATTCAAGATTCCGTATATGACCTATGCGTTCGGAATCCCGAACGGAAAAAAGCCGGTCCGAACGCAAGTTTTCCATATGCCCCGGCTACACGCTCCGTCTTGCCCTCACAGTCCAGGCCTGTGCAGTCATGACTGTACAATGGCTCGTGCAGGTAAGTTTGTGTAAACTGGACTGTGCAAACCTGAAAGTGTTTGTTGTTTGTAAGTCACGATGTGGCCAGAAAAGGTTTTTTTTAAACGGAGCCTTATATTATTGTTTACTTGTAAAAAAGCAACAAATAAGAAAGTTAGTTTTTCTATTAATAAATGATAAGCTTCATTTTTTTGTTCCTGTCGGAATATTCCTTACTTTTAATTTTCCACAACGCCGGCAACGATTTGTACAATTCTACGAATTCAGTTAAAAAATCCCTGGAATAATTGCGTACATTTCTCATTTTTAAGATTTTATAACATAACATGTGTCGTCAACAGGAATTTAGACGGACTGAAGCACGGCTTGAATAACCGACCACACGCTCAAGTAAGCTCGCAGGCAAAACCGTGCAAACCAAGCCCGCGCAGTCCAATCTTCAGCACGTCAACGATTGCGCAGGTCGCCTGCGCGAGCCACCGTCTTACCGTCCACACGCACGCGCTTACTTGTGCAAACCGGTTTGAGCAGGCATGCTCACAGGCAAGACGGAGCGTGTAGCCGGGGCAAAAGATTTTATATGAGTCCGCGATACACATTCGTAAATTCCGTACGGAACGCACCCAGTGTAGGTCGCACAACCGAAGCGAATGGGGATCTAGCACATGGAGGATTATATTTTTTATCATGAAGAATACTTGTTGTGTCCCGCAAAGTGAAAGCAAGCGTATTAATTTCATATTACATGCATAGTTTTCCAAAGACTGACTCTAATGGGAGAAAAATATAGCAGTTCAGTTCAAAAGAACTGCGGAAGTTCTTTGTCAGTTTTCTTTTTTTGTCAGTTTATCACACAATGTCACTTAATTGAGAAGATAGTTTCAAATAAAAGTTTATCAGTTTCTAGAGTATTATATTAATACACAAAACAATGCTTCATTTGTTTTATTTATTTATTTTAAATCTAGTTAATATAAAATATAACTAGTACAAGAACAAACACATTATCATTTACATTCGTCGAACAAATTAACTTCCCAGCTATGAAATCTGTCAAATATTACACTTAATTTTTAAGGTGGCCCTAGTCGATGGCATGAACTAAGTGGTGGGCGGGGTTAAAATGCATGCTATCTCAGCCGACATCACTTGCGATAGGGATAGACGCTGTGGTGAGCAGTAAGAAGCTAATGCGCACACACATACGTACTCCTTACGCTGAGTGACGCAAATTGCGTCACTCAGCGTCACGTCACGCGTCACTTGCGTCACGCAATGCGTCATTTCATTGAAGCAGCGCTCGAGTACCTATGCAATTCATGTTTGAATGACCACATAAACTCAAATTGATGTTATTAGAACTTAGGATATGCTGTGTGAAACGTAATTATTATGAACCCAATTAAGTTTTTATTATGAAAGTTCTTAAGTGAATTTAAGTAGATGTTGTTATTATCAACAAATAATTTCATTGATTTGTTTTACTTTTTTAACAGACTTCGAAAAAAGGAGGCGGTTCTCAACTGGTTGTTTTTTTTAAATGTATGTTCTGTTCCCCGATTTCTCGAAGATGCCTGAATCAATTTGGAAAGTTATTTTTTGTTTGAAAGGACATACTTTTCAGATGATCCAACAATGTCGGAGAAATCAACGGAACTTTTCAAAAAATGACAGCAAATCAACCGTGATTGCTGCTATCGCGTGTCTATGCATTATTTACGCAATCACACAATATAATATCACGTTTGTATCCACTAAAGGGGCATAGCTCACTACTAAAAAGGGTAACATAAACTTTTTTGAAAAATATAACCGACTTCTAAAACAAACACAAAGTGTTAAATAATTTGACGGCTCCGTGGCGCAGTGGCTTAGCAATGAGTACTGCACTGGGGGTCGCGGGTTCGAATCCCGCACGGAACAAGTATTTGTATGGCCCACATATAGTTGTTCCGGGTCTGGATATTTGTCCTTGTGCAATTTATGTTTGTAAACTGCCACGATACAAGAGAAAATCTTAGTGTAGGGGTAACGTTTTTTTAAGAATAAAAAATAAAAAAAATTGTTGTCTTTATGTTTTTGTATTTTATTGTAAGTTATGCAAATATTGCTGTAGTTACTATGTATGTTAAATAGGTATTTACTTACCATAGCTAGCTATAATTTTTTTAGCTATAATAACCCACAGGCAACTCCCCGAAGTATATACCAGCCAGTGTCAGGATAACTGCTTTTTCGACAGCGCGATTTTGATGGGAGAAATGCTTTTATTATTTTATGTAAGTTAATTAAATAAATAAAAAAATTTAGTTTGTAGAATGTTTATCGATTGTTTGTGTATAATAGCGGTTTGTAATATTCTCTTAGTACTTAGAAAGTTATCAACAATAGGCATTGTGTCACTACAGGGACAAGCACAAACGTCTATCAAAATAGTAACGTAGGTACCTAAAGGGAATACGAACAGCACAGACTTCCTTACTGTCCTGTCCAAAGAACACGTCTAGACAAGGGAAGTAATTAGAAGAAAACTACAATTTAGAGATCGATTGTAAATCAAATTCACATAATTACAGACTCAATTAGCGAAATATAAATAAAATTTAGAGTTATATTATAATAGATAACGCTAGTTGGTTCGGCGGCGGGCATAGGGGTTCCCGAGTTCGATTCCCAGGTCGAGCCTTGACCCTATTGTGCGAGATGCTATACTACGTGGACTGTATACGCGGATGGCCTCTTATGCCCCAACAAGATGGCGGACGTGGCACGCTGCAACCTTGGACAATGCACTAGCTCTTCCAAATCTATTGCTTGCTAAGGTTAGGATGGAATTCTACTTGAGCACATTAGGAGAAAGAAATAAGGCGGGTTAATTAACAAACAAAATGCTCAAGTAGGAGCAAAATTACAGGAAACACACTTACCGCGGCGATGCGGCGTGAGGTGGGTTCTTCTGGGGCGCCCCAGAGATGCGATCCAGGCCTGTGGTACGAAGGAAGAGGGCGGTGCGCGACGATATCTCACACTATGTGAGGTGGTTACTTCTGGAGCACGGCTGCCCCAGGTGGTGCGGTTCAGACTAGCGGCGCGAAGGCAAGAGATCACTCAAGGCAAGCGCGCGAGCCTTTATTGCCTCACCTTTCCCGCCAAGGCACCTCGGTCGGGCGCATGTCTCATTGGTCGAAAGAATCGCGTCACCTTCTAGACTCCCCCCTTTCTCCTTTCAATGTGTACGGAAGGGACATGAGGTCAAAGGAAGGACAAACACTTGGCAAATATACCCTCGAACAAAATTAAAATACACAAATCATTTTCGCTTAACCATCCCCCCGGCTTGAATGGTCCCCTTCAAAATAACTAACGCTAAGACTAAACCTAATTTTCGTCTACAATTTCTAATCTAGAAAGCTAATTTAAACTATTGAAGGGGCAAAGGGCACAAACGGACAACAGGACGCATTTAAGACCCAGTCGTGGTCCTAACGCGAGCTACCCTAGTTACCCCGTCGGAACCGGGAAAAACTTCTTCGATGATCCCTAATGGCCAATGGAGAGGCGGCGTATTCTCCTTCGTGAGCACAACCACAATTCAGACAGTTAAAGGTTCAGTTGTTGTTGTGTTTCCATTTTTGCCGAGACTGCAACGTATGCCAGTATTCCATCCTCCATCGTTTCCAAAACGACTGCACCAACCGGTCTAATAATTTATGGCGTGCGGAAATACTAAGTTTGTTCTCGTCCATTTTTTATGGCGGGCAGATACTTCAAAGGCGTTAAATTCAAAAAATGTGCTGGAGTTAGAGCCAGCGGCTCTGAGGGGTCACTTGACAACGTACGACAAAGAGGGCGACTATACATGACGCACTCATTTTGAGCGAGCACAGTACTTAACTCTTCGAAGGACAAAATTTGATGTCCTATTCCTCGGTATAAATGACTCTTTAGACTCTTAATATTAGTCTCCCAATTTCCCCCAAAATGACTCGCGGCTGGGACGTTCAGAGACCACTCGATGCGGTTCTCGGATAGGATGTGAGCGAACTCCACTGAATTTGACCATGAATTTACGGACGGTGTCGGACAGAAACTTTTTAAATTTTATGAAAGAAAATAGCGTTTTTTTTAATTCATTGAATTTACGTTCTATAAATGAAACCAAACCACTGGTTTCAAGGACAACGGTGTTTACACTAACAGCCTGTATAATTCTATCAACAACAACTAATATTTAAATAATAAAACTATCTAATCACAGGTATGCAATTTCTAAGCGACTAAACTATAAGTATTAATAAGCGGTAAAACTATGTGATGAACGCTTCGGAACAACACTGCTTATGGCTTGTTGCTCGCGAAGCCTCACTTTCTTCCGCCAAGCAAGATTGGCCTCAACAGGTCTATTCCGTAGCCTCCAATGAGGCACGCTTTCTGTCGCAGCGGCTCGGCGTCTCCATGTGCCGCGAACGTGACCTCGATCCGCGCCATGCGCGTTTCCGCTAACGACATCGATTCGAGTCCCGTGTTGTGAAACACGTGCACTGAATATGTCACCTGACGGGTTGCGCGGCGATCTAATTTTGCTAATTTGGGCCTTGTTCGTGGTGTCAGTAAACCTAGCTCCAGGGCTATCCCTACTCGGCGTTCCCTTTGGCTGCGACGAAACTACAACAGGTTTACTAACAACAGACTCTAACGTCTTGCTTCTCGACCCTTCGCATAATTTATTACCCGAGCTAAGTAAAGGCGGGATATTCCCCTCCTCTATTTGCCGAAAATGGAGTATAAAGTTAAGGCGGGATGTTCCCCTCCTCTATTTCCCGAAAATTGCGAGTCAATAATTCGGGAGGTTCGACAGCGACGGTGCAACAACAGGATGTTGCCGAAACATTATCCACGATAGGGGCGGAACCAACGATGACGTAGCCCAAGGCGGTCTCCAGTGCGTAAGGCGCGGTATACGAGGAGTTGCCCCTGACCTTATTGTGTAACAAAAGATGATGGAAAACCGATGCTCCAATGAGCATGTCTATATCTCCGGGGACGGCGTAAGTATCGTCTGCCAGAGTCAAATTCTCAAAATCAATCATTGCCGAAGTGTCGACCGAAACGGTTCGCTCGGTGACTTTATCTACTACTAATGCATTTATATTAAAGTTAATACTACGATCTAGCCGAGAGTAAAATTTCAAATTTATAGAGCCCTGGGTAATTTTATTAGTACCTCCGATGCCTTTGACTACGGGACATGAAGGTATCTTATTAATTAGCAATCCTAAACGCTGGCAACATCGTCGCGCTATGAAGCTACTCTGTGATCCACTGTTTAGCAACGCACGAACACTTTGTTCGTTTCCACGTGAATCCCTAACTACGATACGGGCTGTACCATAGATAAATAAATATGTAGCAAGCTAGGCTGTACCCAGCAACAAGGTGGAAGGAGACTGCGTTCCCGTATTCGACAGTGAGCACAGGGCGACGTCACCCGGTCGACCGTTAGAAGCGTCGACTTTAGTATGTGTAGTTTCCTTGTCCGATTTACTCGACGCGAATATGTTGCCACTTTCGGAATGTAGTAACGTGTGATGTCTGCTGGCGCACTTGTTACACACGGAACTAGAATTGCATTTAGCAACTAAATGTCTATCGCTTAGGCAATTTAAACATAAGTTGTTCGTCTTTACTATTCTATAACGTTCGCTGGGTGAATGTTTACGGAAGGTCGCACAATTATACAAATTACCGTGTTGTTTATTCTTACATAGAACACAGACGCTATGAGGCGATGTAGGCGCAGTGGTTACGTACATCAGAGACCCAGCGGTCCTCGTTAATTAGATCGATTTGCGCTTGACACCTTTCTTAACTTCTTGTTTGACATTCGAGGAACGCTGTATCACTTTAATTTGATCTCGTACAAAGGAAGCTAAGGAGTCCAATGACGGTATCCCAGAGCAACGATGCTCCATTTCAAACTCGGTGTCCGAGTCTAGTTTCTTTAAGGCGATATGGAGAAACACCACGTCCATAAGGTCATTAAATTTCAGGTTCTTGAGCGCAGCCACCGATGTTACAAATTTATCTAAAAATTGCTCTAAGCCAGTGATGTTCGCGGATGATATAGCTTTAAGATCGAATATCTGGTCTAAATATGAAGAGGCTAACATTCGCTTATTTTCATATTTGTTTTTAAGCGTTTCGAATATTAACGAATAATTGTTTGCTGTTGGTGTGAAACCCGAACAAATGGACTGTGCCCTACCACTCAATTTACTAATTAAATAATACAATCTTTCAGCGTCCGATAACGATGGATTATTATGTATGGTGTTTTAAAATCTAAAGAGTAGCTAAAAGTAAAGAGTTTTAAGTTTAATTTCATTTCCACTTACTGCCATCTTGAATCACTATAATTAATATAAGATTAATCACGAACAATATCGTACAACGTTGGAAGATGAACACAATGCGCCACGACTATATCTCACAACACACTATTGTCTCATCGTGCCGTATTACAACTTTAAATTGAACACTGTCAGTAATATTTTTTTTGCGTGGAGGTAACTTTCAATCAAACGAGATATAGGTAACACACGCGTCGACTAGGTAGCAATTTAGAACTCGTATAATGATACAAATAGCAGGTAAGGTAAATAAAATTAAGCGGGTGTAACTATTTAAATAAATAAGTAATTATTTACCTATGCGAATAAACTAACCAAAAAAATTAAATTTAAAGTAAAACAAAACTAACAAAACTACGTAAAATCTATCCAATATTAAATTAGAGTGTATTATCCAAGGAATTGGTTCAGCAGTTCGACTCGATGAGGCTACAGGGTACCACTTCCAAATGCGCTCGAATGACCAAAAAAATGGTTGGGCGGCGGGCCTAGGGGTTCCCGAGTTCGATTTCCAGGGCGAGCCTTGACCATATTGTGCGAGATGTTATACTAGGTGGACTGTATACGCGGATCGCTTCTTATGCCTCAACAAGATGGCGGACGTAGCACGCTGCAACCTTGGACAATGCACTCGCTCTTCCAAATCTATTGCTTGCCAAGGTTAGGATGGAATTCTACTTGAGCACATTAGGAGAAACAAATGGGGTGGGTTAACTAACAAACAAAATGCTCAAGTAGGAGCAAAATTACAGGAAACACACTTACCGGGGTGTGATTATGGGGCGCCCCAGATATGCGATCCAGGCCTGTGGTACGAAGGAAGAGGGCAGTGCGCGACGATATCTCACACTATGTGAGGCGGTTACTTCTGGAGCGCGACTGCCCCAGGTAGTGCGGTTCAGACTAGCGGTGCGAAGGCAAGAGACCGCTCGAGGGAAGCGCGCGAGCCTTTATTGCCTCGGCTTTCCCACCAAGGCACTTCGGTCGGGCGCATGTCTCATTGGTCGAAAGAATCGCGTCACCTTCTAGACTCCCCCTTTCTCCTTTCAGTGTGTACGGAAGGGACATGAGGTCAAAGGAAGGACAAACACTTGGCAAATATACCCTCGAACAAAATTAAAATACACAAATCGTTTCCGCGTAACCACTAGTTGAAACTAAATAATGTATGGGAATGACATCACTGAACGAGTCAGGTGGTCAGTCCAAACAAATAAAAGGCGCGATTGTAGAAAAATATTCGATATGAAACGATTGTAAGCTAGGGGGTTTGGCCTGTTTGTGCTATTGATAACGAAGGCTATAAAATATGTACAACTTAGAAACTAAATCCTATGTGTACTTATCTGTATTCATAACCCAATATCTGAGGTAAGTTGCTGCGCTCACGCCCCTTAGTTTTTGCGTAGTTCGCATTATTCTGTAAGAAATCAAATCTAATCCAAAATATACTATAATACCATAGCAAAACTACTAGGTACTATTTTCTTTAGTAGTAGGCGTATCTAGGTACGAATGTAAGTATATATTAATACTTCATATCACAAAGTAACGAGTAGTTTCGGGTGGCCGAGCCTAGCCCAACCGTGAGTGAGTGAGTGTCGGAAGTAGATTTTTCGCAAATATTTTCAAAACTTTTTTATTTGTTCCCAATGGAAAACGTCGACTTAGAATTTATATATATAAAAAATATGAGTAGGTAAGTAATCTGTGGTAAGGTTAATTATATAATTATTTAAGTACCCGGTTGACCGAGCTTTGCTCGGTATTTTTGGCTCGGTTTTTTTTAATTCGTGTGTTTTGGAAATCATATTTAGATACAAATTACATACTGATGAAATACGAGTAATATTTTTTGATAATAGAAAAAACTGAACTGGTTATTTGAATAAAAAATCATGAGTGCAATTAGTTTAATTTAAATTTTCGTGTTTTTAAAAAATACTAAAAAAAGGGCTCGAGAAATAGATTTTCTCAAAAAAGAATTCGGTCTGGTCTCGAACCATGGTATTACGATTTTGTGACCGCCCACAATACCAATTAAGCTATTTGTAATCATTAATAAACTATCAAAATTTACCTTCTTATTCTAACGATATTGTAGCAGTTTTTTAACTAAAAACACGGACAAAAAGACATTTGCTAAAAATAAATCCTAGCTAGATCGATTTATTGCCCCCGAAACTCCCTGCACACAAAATTTTATGAAAATCGTTGGAGTCGTTTCCGAGATTCCGATTATATATATATATATATATATATATATTGTGTGATTTTATTAACACTAATAGTATAAAAGTTTAATGTTTGTCAATACTAATATACTAAAGTAGTTATAGCAACTGTGTTTGTCATTTGTTCTAGGTAATTCAACAGTACAACCACTAGTATTATAAGATAAAAAGGAAAATTTAATTGTTTAAATAAAGCAAGATACTTGTATTATCACAATCTTCTTTAGTTCATGGGCATAGTATTTGTAACTACTGAGCTTGTACTCAATAAACACTTCCACGCTGACATTGGCGAATAATCAAAAACCGCCATAAAAAAAGAAAGAAGAAGGGAAAGGGGGAACCGGGGGTGTCTCGTATCACAACTGTAAGGATATCTGGGTGCTCATGTATTTCTGAGCGAATGTACAAAAAATTACCACAAAGACTGGTGGGAGCAAAGCACAGCACCTTCTAACCTAACTCAAATGAAACTATTTCTGGGTGTTTAGTATGTAATAACAATTTCTCTATTTTTTGCAAACATAATTTATAATGAGTATAGACCACAGAAGAATAAAAATACCATACAAGTATAATAATGTGACACTAGTCTTTGACATAGTCAGCTTTCATAGTAAAATAAATAAATGGAGCAAACAGGTAACCTTATGGTATCCAAGAGGGGATATCAGAAGACAGGGGCATCTGAAAACAAGCTGGAGTGACAATATTTGCCTAACCCTAGGACCATACTGGACCAGTTTCAGAAGATCAAGCTCAATGGAGAGAGCTGGAGGAGGCCTATGCCAAGAGGCACGCCGAATTGCGATATACTATATGAAATAAAATTCATAAAACCAAAAATGTTAAACTGCATGTAGTTCAGAATAAAAGGGCTTTATCATTATTATTATAAATAAGTGATTTACGTAGATGTAAATTTAATGTCAATATTAAGTGTCTTACACTTAACCACCCTTTTCGGATATTACATTATTTGTAGTAACTATAAAATTAATAGTAATGTCTAAAAATAAATAAAAACTATTAAAATAAATAAAAAAACAGTTTAATTAAAATTTATTTCAATTTTGTGGGTATAATTCCAAATTGTGGTAGAGCCATGCTGCAGTTATATTAGTAGTATAGTAGTAGCACTAATGGGTCGGCTTGACCAGGAAAGGACCACACTCTCACAGAATACCAGTGTTATTTTACACTACTACTACTAGCTTAATGCTTCTGTGTTTCGTACGGTGAGTGTAGAGAACCAGAGATCCTTTTTACAGGATACGAGGCATTCCATCTTAGTCCTCATGGGTGACAACGCATTTGCATTTTGATTCGTAATAGATGATCGATGTAGATGTCTATGGGACACAGCAACCTAAGTGGTTGCTGTGTCCCATATCAGATGGACTGTGTGCCAGTTTGATATAATTATATGATATTGTTTTGTTATCATAAATGGAAAAAATTTGATTTCATTTTATTATCAATACAACAACAACGTCTAAAAGAACAACGTCTGCCTGGCAAGCTAGTATTGATAATAACCCTTTCGACGACCCCTTGTCATGTCCTATTATAAAACCTTAAATTAGGAAAAAAAATTGTGGGTCACTCATGGGCAAAAAATACTATCCTATCTCTCAAGTTGGATCAAACTGCACCCGGTGTGTAAATTTGGTTAAAATCGGTCAAGTAGTTTAGGGAGTCCACCGTAGACAAACAATGTGACACGTAATTTATATATATTAATAATTTTATTAAATGTATTTTTTTACATTCATACAATATAAATAATCTGTGTAAATTTTATAATATTAAGAGTGGAATATATAAAAAATCAGATTTAACAAGAAATGGTATAAAAAAGAAGTGAAATACATTTAGATAATACAACTTAACCATTCAGATGGTGGAGTGAGTGAAACCAAGTAGTATATACTCCATACTTTTTCTATATTCTAAATTAGATTAATAGTACAGAATTAACTTTCCAAAATTTACTTTTCAATTTATAAACAAAAAATAAATAAAAAGGTTTTTATTTTAATCAGCAAATTCAACTAAATCTTGTAAAAAATCCATAGTCGATACACAACCAAAAATGGTAAATTCTGCTTTACTTTTGTATATCGGCCTTTGGACTCGAAAATTATTGAAGAATAGTCTAGCTTATCACCAAAAAGATATGGTAGGTACTAAAATATGTTTAACATATTGATAAGTAATACATAGATTATAATTAATATAGATAATAAACTATTGTAATTATGCTCTTGTATTTTTTCTAAAAAAATACTACATACCAATAGGTCTTGTGATTAGAAGCGCGAAAGCGTACCAGCGTGAATAAGAGATTCAATTCAAGCGATGATGTAAGTGCAGAATATTTAAGTGCCTCTAAAACAGCTAACAAAGTTGCATTTCTTATGAATTACGCAATTTTTATGTTAGGATTGCCGGTGTCGGGTGTAGCGGTAATCTTGTCGGTACTTACATTGTTTTACAACAATGGAGAAATTGTAGAAATTGCTCAGTTTCCAATACTCAAAGGTTTCCAAAGATCGAAGTCGGAGAGTTGTAACTTGTGATTGTTGCGTTGCGTTGCTAACAAAAATGCATAAAAACTAAAAATAGAAATTGTCTTATGAATTATAACCCCACAAAAAATATTAAACGTCTTGAAGCGGATGAATTTATCGCTGGCTTCCTAACTTCCTATATATAAAAAAGTATACTCTGTGTCGCTGGCTTTTAGATCTCTTTAATTTAGCGGCATAATATGGGGAATAAGGCCCGCCCCATACATACGGCATTTCGTTTCGAGTTTCCGTATATAATACTCTACTCTATGGTTTCGAGATTCCGTTTCGGAATTGCGATTCGGGATTCCGAACGCAGCAAGTCCATATAAAATCAACCGCCACACACGTACGGTTTTTTCCGTACGGAATTTCTCCGATTCAAGATTCCGTATATGACCTATGCGTTCGGAATCCCGAACGGAAAAAAGCCGGTCCGAACGCAAGTTTTCCATATGCCCCGGCTACACGCTCCGTCTTGCCCTCACAGTCCAGGCCTGTGCAGTCATGACTGTACAATGGCTCGTGCAGGTAAGTTTGTGTAAACTGGACTGTGCAAACCTGAAAGTGTTTGTTGTTTGTAAGTCACGATGTGGCCAGAAAAGGTTTTTTTTAAACGGAGCCTTATATTATTGTTTACTTGTAAAAAAGCAACAAATAAGAAAGTTAGTTTTTCTATTAATAAATGATAAGCTTCATTTTTTTGTTCCTGTCGGAATATTCCTTACTTTTAATTTTCCACAACGCCGGCAACGATTTGTACAATTCTACGAATTCAGTTAAAAATCCCTGGAATAATTGCGTACATTTCTCATTTTTAAGATTTTATAACATAACATGTGTCGTCAACAGGAATTTAGACGGACTGAAGCACGGCTTGAATAACCGACCACACGCTCAAGTAAGCTCGCAGGCAAAACCGTGCAAACCAAGCCCGCGCAGTCCAATCTTCAGCACGTCAACGATTGCGCAGGTCGCCTGCGCGAGCCACCGTCTTACCGTCCACACGCACGCGCTTACTTGTGCAAACCGGTTTGAGCAGGCATGCTCACAGGCAAGACGGAGCGTGTAGCCGGGGCAATAGATTTTATATGAGTCCGCGATACACATTCGTAAATTCCGTACGGAACGCACCCAGTGTAGGTCGCACAACCGAAGCGAATGGGGATCTAGCACATGGAGGATTATATTTTTTATCATGAAGAATACTTGTTGTGTCCCGCAAAGTGAAAGCAAGCGTATTAATTTCATATTACATGCATAGTTTTCCAAAGACTGACTCTAATGGGAGAAAAATATAGCAGTTCAGTTCAAAAGAACTGCGGAAGTTCTTTGTCAGTTTTCTTTTTTTGTCAGTTTATCACACAATGTCACTTAATTGAGAAGATAGTTTCAAATAAAAGTTTATCAGTTTCTAGAGTATTATATTAATACACAAAACAATGCTTCATTTGTTTTATTTATTTATTTTAAATCTAGTTAATATAAAATATAACTAGTACAAGAACAAACACATTATCATTTACATTCGTCGAACAAATTAACTTCCCAGCTATGAAATCTGTCAAATATTACACTTAATTTTTAAGGTGGCCCTAGTCGATGGCATGAACTAAGTGGTGGGCGGGGTTAAAATGCATGCTATCTCAGCCGACATCACTTGCGATAGGGATAGACGCTGTGGTGAGCAGTAAGAAGCTAATGCGCACACACATACGTACTCCTTACGCTGAGTGACGCAAATTGCGTCACTCAGCGTCACGTCACGCGTCACTTGCGTCACGCAATGCGTCATTTCATTGAAGCAGCGCTCGAGTACCTATGCAATTCATGTTTGAATGACCACATAAACTCAAATTGATGTTATTAGAACTTAGGATATGCTGTGTGAAACGTAATTATTATGAACCCAATTAAGTTTTTATTATGAAAGTTCTTAAGTGAATTTAAGTAGATGTTGTTATTATCAACAAATAATTTCATTGATTTGTTTTACTTTTTTAACAGACTTCGAAAAAAGGAGGCGGTTCTCAACTGGTTGTTTTTTTTAAATGTATGTTCTGTTCCCCGATTTCTCGAAGATGCCTGAATCAATTTGGAAAGTTATTTTTTGTTTGAAAGGACATACTTTTCAGATGATCCAACAATGTCGGAGAAATCAACGGAACTTTTCAAAAAATGACAGCAAATCAACCGTGATTGCTGCTATCGCGTGTCTATGCATTATTTACGCAATCACACAATATAATATCACGTTTGTATCCACTAAAGGGGCATAGCTCACTACTAAAAAGGGTAACATAAACTTTTTTGAAAAATATAACCGACTTCTAAAACAAACACAAAGTGTTAAATAATTTGACGGCTCCGTGGCGCAGTGGCTTAGCAATGAGTACTGCACTGGGGGTCGCGGGTTCGAATCCCGCACGGAACAAGTATTTGTATGGCCCACATATAGTTGTTCCGGGTCTGGATATTTGTCCTTGTGCAATTTATGTTTGTAAACTGCCACGATACAAGAGAAAATCTTAGTGTAGGGGTAACGTTTTTTTAAGAATAAAAAATAAAAAAAATTGTTGTCTTTATGTTTTTGTATTTTATTGTAAGTTATGCAAATATTGCTGTAGTTACTATGTATGTTAAATAGGTATTTACTTACCATAGCTAGCTATAATTTTTTTAGCTATAATAACCCACAGGCAACTCCCCGAAGTATATACCAGCCAGTGTCAGGATAACTGCTTTTTCGACAGCGCGATTTTGATGGGAGAAATGCTTTTATTATTTTATGTAAGTTAATTAAATAAATAAAAAATTTTAGTTTGTAGAATGTTTATCGATTGTTTGTGTATAATAGCGGTTTGTAATATTCTCTTAGTACTTAGAAAGTTATCAACAATAGGCATTGTGTCACTACAGGGACAAGCACAAACGTCTATCAAAATAGTAACGTAGGTACCTAAAGGGAATACGAACAGCACAGACTTCCTTACTGTCCTGTCCAAAGAACACGTCTAGACAAGGGAAGTAATTAGAAGAAAACTACAATTTAGAGATCGATTGTAAATCAAATTCACATAATTACAGACTCAATTAGCGAAATATAAATAAAATTTAGAGTTATATTATAATAGATAACGCTAGTTGGTTGGGCGGCGGGCATAGGGGTTCCCGAGTTCGATTCCCAGGTCGAGCCTTGACCCTATTGTGCGAGATGCTATACTACGTGGACTGTATACGCGGATGGCCTCTTATGCCCCAACAAGATGGCGGACGTGGCACGCTGCAACCTTGGACAATGCACTAGCTCTTCCAAATCTATTGCTTGCTAAGGTTAGGATGGAATTCTACTTGAGCACATTAGGAGAAAGAAATAAGGCGGGTTAATTAACAAACAAAATGCTCAAGTAGGAGCAAAATTACAGGAAACACACTTACCGCGGCGATGCGGCGTGAGGTGGGTTCTTCTGGGGCGCCCCAGAGATGCGATCCAGGCCTGTGGTACGAAGGAAGAGGGCGGTGCGCGACGATATCTCACACTATGTGAGGTGGTTACTTCTGGAGCACGGCTGCCCCAGGTGGTGCGGTTCAGACTAGCGGCGCGAAGGCAAGAGATCACTCAAGGCAAGCGCGCGAGCCTTTATTGCCTCACCTTTCCCGCCAAGGCACCTCGGTCGGGCGCATGTCTCATTGGTCGAAAGAATCGCGTCACCTTCTAGACTCCCCCCTTTCTCCTTTCAATGTGTACGGAAGGGACATGAGGTCAAAGGAAGGACAAACACTTGGCAAATATACCCTCGAACAAAATTAAAATACACAAATCATTTTCGCTTAACCATCCCCCCGGCTTGAATGGTCCCCTTCAAAATAACTAACGCTAAGACTAAACCTAATTTTCGTCTACAATTTCTAATCTAGAAAGCTAATTTAAACTATTGAAGGGGCAAAGGGCACAAACGGACAACAGGACGCATTTAAGACCCAGTCGTGGTCCTAACGCGAGCTACCCTAGTTACCCCGTCGGAACCGGGAAAAACTTCTTCGATGATCCCTAATGGCCAATGGAGAGGCGGCGTATTCTCCTTCGTGAGCACAACCACAATTCAGACAGTTAAAGGTTCAGTTGTTGTTGTGTTTCCATTTTTGCCGAGACTGCAACGTATGCCAGTATTCCATCCTCCATCGTTTCCAAAACGACTGCACCAACCGGTCTAATAATTTATGGCGTGCGGAAATACTAAGTTTGTTCTCGTCCATTTTTTATGGCGGGCAGATACTTCAAAGGCGTTAAATTCAAAAAATGTGCTGGAGTTAGAGCCAGCGGCTCTGAGGGGTCACTTGACAACGTACGACAAAGAGGGCGACTATACATGACGCACTCATTTTGAGCGAGCACAGTACTTAACTCTTCGAAGGACAAAATTTGATGTCCTATTCCTCGGTATAAATGACTCTTTAGACTCTTAATATTAGTCTCCCAATTTCCCCCAAAATGACTCGCGGCTGGGACGTTCAGAGACCACTCGATGCGGTTCTCGGATAGGATGTGAGCGAACTCCACTGAATTTGACCATGAATTTACGGACGGTGTCGGACAGAAACTTTTTAAATTTTATGAAAGAAAATAGCGTTTTTTTTTAATTCATTGAATTTACGTTCTATAAATGAAACCAAACCACTGGTTTCAAGGACAACGGTGTTTACACTAACAGCCTGTATAATTCTATCAACAACAACTAATATTTAAATAATAAAACTATCTAATCACAGGTATGCAATTTCTAAGCGACTAAACTATAAGTATTAATAAGCGGTAAAACTATGTGATGAACGCTTCGGAACAACACTGCTTATGGCTTGTTGCTCGCGAAGCCTCACTTTCTTCCGCCAAGCAAGATTGGCCTCAACAGGTCTATTCCGTAGCCTCCAATGAGGCACGCTTTCTGTCGCAGCGGCTCGGCGTCTCCATGTGCCGCGAACGTGACCTCGATCCGCGCCATGCGCGTTTCCGCTAACGACATCGATTCGAGTCCCGTGTTGTGAAACACGTGCACTGAATATGTCACCTGACGGGTTGCGCGGCGATCTAATTTTGCTAATTTGGGCCTTGTTCGTGGTGTCAGTAAATCTAGCTCCAGGGCTATCCCTACTCGGCGTTCCCTTTGGCTGCGACGAAACTACAACAGGTTTACTAACAACAGACTCTAACGTCTTGCTTCTCGACCCTTCGCATAATTTATTACCCGAGCTAAGTAAAGGCGGGATATTCCCCTCCTCTATTTGCCGAAAATGGAGTATAAAGTTAAGGCGGGATGTTCCCCTCCTCTATTTCCCGAAAATTGCGAGTCAATAATTCGGGAGGTTCGACAGCGACGGTGCAACAACAGGATGTTGCCGAAACATTATCCACGATAGGGGCGGAACCAACGATGACGTAGCCCAAGGCGGTCTCCAGTGCGTAAGGCGCGGTATACGAGGAGTTGTCCCTGACCTTATTGTGTAACAAAAGATGATGGAAAACCGATGCTCCAATGAGCATGTCTATATCTCCGGGGACGGCGTAAGTATCGTCTGCCAGAGTCAAATTCTCAAAATCAATCATTGCCGAAGTGTCGACCGAAACGGTTCGCTCGGTGACTTTATCTACTACTAATGCATTTATATTAAAGTTAATACTACGATCTAGCCGAGAGTAAAATTTCAAATTTATAGAGCCCTGGGTAATTTTATTAGTACCTCCGATGCCTTTGACTACGGGACATGAAGGTATCTTATTTATTAGCAATCCTAAACGCTGGCAACATCGTCGCGCTATGAAGCTACTCTGTGATCCACTGTTTAGCAACGCACGAACACTTTGTTCGTTTCCACGTGAATCCCTAACTACGATACGGGCTGTACCATAGATAAATAAATATGTAGCAAGCTAGGCTGTACCCAGCAACAAGGTGGAAGGAGACTGCGTTCCCGTATTCGACAGTGAGCACAGGGCGACGTCACCCGGTCGACCGTTAGAAGCGTCGACTTTAGTATGTGTAGTTTCCTTGTCCGATTTACTCGACGCGAATATGTTGCCACTTTCGGAATGTAGTAACGTGTGATGTCTGCTGGCGCACTTGTTACACACGGAACTAGAATTGCATTTAGCAACTAAATGTCTATCGCTTAGGCAATTTAAACATAAGTTGTTCGTCTTTACTATTCTATAACGTTCGCTGGGTGAATGTTTACGGAAGGTCGCACAATTATACAAATTACCGTGTTGTTTATTCTTACATAGAACACAGACGCTATGAGGCGATGTAGGCGCAGTGGTTACGTACATCAGAGACCCAGCGGTCCTCGTTAATGAGATCGATTTGCGCTTGACACCTTTCTTAACTTCTTGTTTGACATTCGAGGAACGCTGTATCACTTTAATTTGATCTCGTACAAAGGAAGCTAAGGAGTCCAATGACGGTATCCCAGAGCAACGATGCTCCATTTCAAACTCGGTGTCCGAGTCTAGTTTCTTTAAGGCGATATGGAGAAACACCACGTCCATAAGGTCATTAAATTTCAGGTTCTTGAGCGCAGCCACCGATGCTACAAATTTATCTAAAAATTGCTCTAAGCCAGTGATGTTCGCGGATGATATAGCTTTAAGATCGAATATCTGGTCTAAATATGAAGAGGCTAACATTCGCTTATTTTCATATTTGTTTTTAAGCGTTTCGAATATTAACGAATAATTGTTTGCTGTTGGTGTGAAACCCGAACAAATGGACTGTGCCCTACCACTCAATTTACTAATTAAATAATACAATCTTTCAGCGTCCGATAACGATGGATTATTATGTATGGTGTTTTAAAATCTAAAGAGTAGCTAAAAGTAAAGAGTTTTAAGTTTAATTTCATTTCCACTTACTGCCATCTTGAATCACTATAATTAATATAAGATTAATCACGAACAATATCGTACAACGTTGGAAGATGAACACAATGCGCCACGACTATATCTCACAACACACTATTGTCTCATCGTGCCGTATTACAACTTTAAATTGAACACTGTCAGTAATATTTTTTTTGCGTGGAGGTAACTTTCAATCAAACGAGATATAGGTAACACACGCGTCGACTAGGTAGCAATTTAGAACTCGTATAATGATACAAATAGCAGGTAAGGTAAATAAAATTAAGCGGGTGTAACTATTTAAATAAATAAGTATCTATTTACCTATGCGAATAAACTAACCAAAAAAATTAAATTTAAAGTAAAACAAAACTAACAAAACTACGTAAAATCTATCCAATATTAAATTAGAGTGTATTATCCAAGGAATTGGTTCAGCAGTTCGACTCGATGAGGCTACAGGGTACCACTTCCAAATGCGCTCGAATGACCAAAAAAATGGTTGGGCGGCGGGCCTAGGGGTTCCCGAGTTCGATTTCCAGGGCGAGCCTTGACCATATTGTGCGAGATGTTATACTAGGTGGACTGTATACGCGGATCGCTTCTTATGCCTCAACAAGATGGCGGACGTAGCACGCTGCAACCTTGGACAATGCACTCGCTCTTCCAAATCTATTGCTTGCCAAGGTTAGGATGGAATTCTACTTGAGCACATTAGGAGAAACAAATGGGGTGGGTTAACTAACAAACAAAATGCTCAAGTAGGAGCAAAATTACAGGAAACACACTTACCGGGGTGTGATTATGGGGCGCCCCAGATATGCGATCCAGGCCTGTGGTACGAAGGAAGAGGGCAGTGCGCGACGATATCTCACACTATGTGAGGCGGTTACTTCTGGAGCGCGACTGCCCCAGGTAGTGCGGTTCAGACTAGCGGTGCGAAGGCAAGAGACCGCTCGAGGGAAGCGCGCGAGCCTTTATTGCCTCGGCTTTCCCACCAAGGCACTTCGGTCGGGCGCATGTCTCATTGGTCGAAAGAATCGCGTCACCTTCTAGACTCCCCCTTTCTCCTTTCAGTGTGTACGGAAGGGACATGAGGTCAAAGGAAGGACAAACACTTGGCAAATATACCCTCGAACAAAATTAAAATACACAAATCGTTTCCGCGTAATCACTAGTTGAAACTAAATAATGTATGGGAATGACATCACTGAACGAGTCAGGTGGTCAGTCCAAACAAATAAAAGGCGCGATTGTAGAAAAATATTCGATATGAAACGATTGTAAGCTAGGGGGCTTGGCCTGTTTGTGCTATTGATAACGAAGGCTATAAAATATGTACAACTTAGAAACTAAATCCTATGTGTACTTATCTGTATTCATAACCCAATATCTGAGGTAAGTTGCTGCGCTCACGCCCCTTAGTTTTTGCGTAGTTCGCATTATTCTGTAAGAAATCAAATCTAATCCAAAATATACTATAATACCATAGCAAAACTACTAGGTACTATTTTCTTTAGTAGTAGGCGTATCTAGGTACGAATGTAAGTATATATTAATACTTCATATCACAAAGTAACGAGTAGTTTCGGGTGGCCGAGCCTAGCCCAACCGTGAGTGAGTGAGTGTCGGAAGTAGATTTTTCGCAAATATTTTCAAAACTTTTTTATTTGTTCCCAATGGAAAACGTCGACTTAGAATTTATATATATAAAAAATATGAGTAGGTAAGTAATCTGTGGTAAGGTTAATTATATAATTATTTAAGTACCCGGTTGACCGAGCTTTGCTCGGTATTTTTGGCTCGGTTTTTTTAATTCGTGTGTTTTGGAAATCATATTTAGATACAAATTACATACTGATGAAATACGAGTAATATTTTTTGATAATAGAAAAAACTGAACTGGTTATTTGAATAAAAAATCATGAGTGCAATTAGTTTAATTTAAATTTTCGTGTTTTTAAAAAATACTAAAAAAAGGGCTCGAAAAATAGATTTTCTCAAAAAAGAATTCGGTCTGGTCTCGAACCATGGTATTACGATTTTGTGACCGCCCACAATACCAATTAAGCTATTTGTAATCATTAATAAACTATCAAAATTTACCTTCTTATTCTAACGATATTGTAGCAGTTTTTTAACTAAAAACACGGACAAAAAGACATTTGCTAAAAATAAATCCTAGCTAGATCGATTTATTGCCCCCGAAACTCCCTGCACACAAAATTTTATGAAAATCGTTGGAGTCGTTTCCGAGATTCCGATTATATATATATATATATATATATATATATATATATATATATATATATATATATATATATATATATATATATATATATATATATATATATATATATATATATATATATATATATATATTGTGTGATTTTATTGTGTGATTTTATTAACACTAATAGTATAAAAGTTTAATGTTTGTCAATACTAATATACTAAAGTAGTTATAGCAACTGTGTTTGTCATTTGTTCTAGGTAATTCAACAGTACAACCACTAGTATTATAAGATAAAAAGGAAAATTTAATTGTTTAAATAAAGCAAGATACTTGTATTATCACAATCTTCTTTAGTTCATGGGCATAGTATTTGTAACTACTGAGCTTGTACTCAATAAACACTTCCACGCTGACATTGGCGAATAATCAAAAACCGCCATAAAAAAAGAAAGAAGAAGGGAAAGGGGGAACCGGGGGTGTCTCGTATCACAACTGTAAGGATATCTGGGTGCTCATGTATTTCTGAGCGAATGTACAAAAAATTACCACAAAGACTGGTGGGAGCAAAGCACAGCACCTTCTAACCTAACTCAAATGAAACTATTTCTGGGTGTTTAGTATGTAATAACAATTTCTCTATTTTTTGCAAACATAATTTATAATGAGTATAGACCACAGAAGAATAAAAATACCATACAAGTATAATAATGTGACACTAGTCTTTGACATAGTCAGCTTTCACAGTAAAATAAATAAATGGAGCAAACAGGTAACCTTATGGTATCCAAGAGGGGATATCAGAAGACAGGGGCATCTGAAAACAAGCTGGAGTGACAATATTTGCCTAACCCTAGGACCATACTGGACCAGTTTCAGAAGATCAAGCTCAATGGAGAGAGCTGGAGGAGGCCTATGCCAAGAGGCACGCCGAATTGCGATATACTATATGAAATAAAATTCATAAAACCAAAAATGTTAAACTGCATGTAGTTCAGAATAAAAGGGCTTTATCATTATTATTATAAATAAGTGATTTACGTAGATGTAAATTTAATGTCAATATTAAGTGTCTTACACTTAACCACCCTTTTCGGATATTACATTATTTGTAGTAACTATAAAATTAATAGTAATGTCTAAAAATAAATAAAAACTATTAAAATAAATAAAAAAAAACAGTTTAATTAAAATTTATTTCAATTTTGTGGGTATAATTCCAAATTGTGGTAGAGCCATGCTGCAGTTATATTAGTAGTATAGTAGTAGCACTAATGGGTCGGCTTGACCAGGAAAGGACCACACTCTCACAGAATACCAGTGTAAAATAGTAGCTTAATGCTTCTGTGTTTCGTACGGTGAGTGTAGAGAACCAGAGATCCTTTTTACAGGATACGAGGCATTCCATCTTAGTCCTCATGGGTGACAACGCATTTGCATTTTGATTCGTAATAGATGATCGATGTAGATGTCTATGGGACACAGCAACCTAAGTGGTTGCTGTGTCCCATATCAGATGGACTGTGTGCCAGTTTGATATAATTATATGATATTGTTTTGTTATCATAAATGGAAAAATTTGATTTAATTTTATTATCAATACTAGCTTGCCAGGCAGACGTTGTTCTGCCTGGCAAGCTAGTATTGATAATAACCCTTTCGACGACCCCTTGTCATGTCCTATTATAAAACCTTAAATTAGGAAAAAAATTGTGGGTCACTCATGGGCAAAAAATACTATCCTATCTCTCAAGTTGGATCAAACTGCACCCGGTGTGTAAATTTGATTAAAATCGGTCAAGTAGTTTAGGGAGTCCACCGTGGACAAACAATGTGACACGTAATTTATATATATTAATAATTTTATTAAATGTATTTTTTTACATTCATACAATATAAATAATCTGTGTAAATTTTATAATATTAAGAGTGGAATATATTAAAAATCAGATTTAACAAGAAATGGTATAAAAAAGAAGTGAAATACATTTAGATAATACAACTTAACCATTCAGATGGTGGAGTGAGTGAAACCAAGTAGTATATACTCCATACTTTTTCTATATTCTAAATTAGATTAATAGTACAGAATTAACTTTCCAAAATTTACTTTTCAATTTATAAACAAAAAATAAATAAAAAGGTTTTTATTTTAATCAGCAAATTCAACTAAATCTTGTAAAAAATCCATAGTCGATACACAACCAAAAATGGTAAATTCTGCTTTACTTTTGTATATCGGCCTTTGGACTCGAAAATTATTGAAGAATAGTCTAGCTTATCACCAAAAAGATATGGTAGGTACTAAAATATGTTTAACATATTGATAAGTAATACATAGATCCTATACTATTAAACGAGCAATTCTTGTATCCTATACTATTAAACGAGCAATTCTTGTATATAAATATATATATATATATATATATATATATATATATATATATATATATATATATATATATATATATATAATCGGGATCTCGGAAACGGCTCCAACGATTTTCATAAAATTTAGTGTCCAGGGAGTTTCGGGGATAATAAATCGATCTAGCTGGGATTTATTTTTAGAAAATGTCTTTTTGTCCGTGTTTTTAGGCAATGAAAAACTGCTACAATATCGTTAGAATAAGAATGTAAATTTTGACGGATCGTTAGTGATTATAAATAGCCCATTATACCAATTAGGTATAATGGTCGGTCACATAAAAACACTCTTAAAACCCCGGTTCAAGCCCAGACCGACCGACTTTTTTTAATTTTTTTTTTCATGTTCTTTTCTTTTTTGAGAAAATCTATTTTTTCGAGCCCTTTTTTTAGTATTTTTTAAAAACACGAAAATTAAAATTAAACTAATTGCAAACATGATTTTTTATTCAAATAACCAGTTCAGGTTTTCTATTATTTCGCTAAGATCAAAAAATATTATTCATATTTCATCAGTATGTAATTTGTATCTAAATATAATTTCCAAAACACACGAATTAAAAAAAAGCCGAGCGAAAAATACCGAGCAAAGCTCGGTCAACCGGGTACTTATAATTAATATAGATAATAAACTATTGTAATTATGCTCTTGTATTTTTTCTAAAAAAATACTACATACCAATAGGTCTTGTGATTAGAAGCGCGAAAGCGTACCAGCGTGAATAGGAGATTCAATTCAAGCGATGATGTAAGTGCAGAATATTTAAGTGCCTCTAAAACAGCTAACAAAGTTGCATTTCTTATGAATTACGCAATTTTTATGTTAGGATTGCCGGTGTCGGGTGTAGCGGTAATCTTGTCGGTACTTACATTGTTTTACAACAATGGAGAAATTGTAGAAATTGCTCAGTTTCCAATACTCAAAGGTTTCCAAAGATCGAAGTCGGAGAGTTGTAACTTGTGATTGTTGCGTTGCGTTGCTAACAAAAATGCATAAAAAACTAAAAATAGAAATTGTCTTATGAATTATAACCCCACAAAAAATATTAAACGTCTTGAAGCGGATGAATTTATCGCTGGCTTCCTAACTTCCTATATATAAAAAAGTATACTCTGTGTCGCTGGCTTTTAGATCTCTTTAATTTAGCGGCATAATATGGGGAATAAGGCCCGCCCCATACATACGGCATTTCGTTTCGAGTTTCCGTATATAATACTCTACTCTATGGTTTCGAGATTCCGTTTCGGAATTGCGATTCGGGATTCCGAACGCAGCAAGTCCATATAAAATCAACCGCCACACACGTACGGTTTTTTCCGTACGGAATTTCTCCGATTCAAGATTCCGTATATGACCTATGCGTTCGGAATCCCGAACGGAAAAAAGCCGGTCTGAACGCAAGTTTTCCATATGCCCCGGCTACACGCTCCGTCTTGCCCTCACAGTCCAGGCCTGTGCAGTCATGACTGTACAATGGCTCGTGCAGGTAAGTTTGTGTAAACTGGACTGTGCAAACCTGAAAGTGTTTGTTGTTTGTAAGTCACGATGTGGCCAGAAAAGGTTTTTTTTAAACGGAGCCTTATATTATTGTTTACTTGTAAAAAAGCAACAAATAAGAAAGTTAGTTTTTCTATTAATAAATGATAAGCTTCATTTTTTTGTTCCTGTCGGAATATTCCTTACTTTTAATTTTCCACAACGCCGGCAACGATTTGTACAATTCTACGAATTCAGTTAAAAAATCCCTGGAATAATTGCGTACATTTCTCATTTTTAAGATTTTATAACATAACATGTGTCGTCAACAGGAATTTAGACGGACTGAAGCACGGCTTGAATAACCGACCACACGCTCAAGTAAGCTCGCAGGCAAAACCGTGCAAACCAAGCCCGCGCAGTCCAATCTTCAGCACGTCAACGATTGCGCAGGTCGCCTGCGCGAGCCACCGTCTTACCGTCCACACGCACGCGCTTACTTGTGCAAACCGGTTTGAGCAGGCATGCTCACAGGCAAGACGGAGCGTGTAGCCGGGGCAATAGATTTTATATGAGTCCGCGATACACATTCGTAAATTCCGTACGGAACGCACCCAGTGTAGGTCGCACAACCGAAGCGAATGGGGATCTAGCACATGGAGGATTATATTTTTTATCATGAAGAATACTTGTTGTGTCCCGCAAAGTGAAAGCAAGCGTATTAATTTCATATTACATGCATAGTTTTCCAAAGACTGACTCTAATGGGAGAAAAATATAGCAGTTCAGTTCAAAAGAACTGCGGAAGTTCTTTGTCAGTTTTCTTTTTTTGTCAGTTTATCACACAATGTCACTTAATTGAGAAGATAGTTTCAAATAAAAGTTTATCAGTTTCTAGATACACAAAACAATGCTTAATACACAAAACAATGCTTCATTTGTTTTATTTATTTATTTTAAATCTAGTTAATATAAAATATAACTAGTACAAGAACAAACACATTATCATTTACATTCGTCGAACAAATTAACTTCCCAGCTATGAAATCTGTCAAATATTACACTTAATTTTTAAGGTGGCCCTAGTCGATGGCATGAACTAAGTGGTGGGCGGGGTTAAAATGCATGCTATCTCAGCCGACATCACTACTATTATATTAATACACAAAACAATGCTTCATTTGTTTTATTTATTTATTTTAAATCTAGTTAATATAAAATATAACTAGTACAAGAACAAACACATTATCATTTACATTCGTCGAACAAATTAACTTCCCAGCTATGAAATCTGTCAAATATTACACTTAATTTTTAAGGTGGCCCTAGTCGATGGCATGAACTAAGTGGTGGGCGGGGTTAAAATGCATGCTATCTCAGCCGACATCACTTGCGATAGGGATAGACGCTGTGGTGAGCAGTAAGAAGCTAATGCGCACACACATTCGTACTCCTTACGCTGAGTGACGCAAATTGCGTCACTCAGCGTCACGTCACGCGTCACTTGCGTCACGCAATGCGTCATTTCATTGAAGCAGCGCTCGAGTACCTATGCAATTCATGTTTGAATGACCACATAAACTCAAATTGATGTTATTAGAACTTAGGATATGCTGTGTGAAACGTAATTATTATGAACCCAATTAAGTTTTTATTATGAAAGTTCTTAAGTGAATTTAAGTAGATGTTGTTATTATCAACAAATAATTTCATTGATTTGTTTTACTTTTTTAACAGACTTCGAAAAAAGGAGGCGGTTCTCAACTGGTTGTTTTTTTTAAATGTATGTTCTGTTCCCCGATTTCTCGAAGATGCCTGAATCAATTTGGAAAGTTATCTTTTGTTTGAAAGGACATACTTTTCACATGATCCAACAATGTCGGAGAAATCAACGGAACTTTTCAAAAAATGACAGCAAATCAACCGTGATTGCTGCTATCGCGTGTCTATGCATTATTTACGCAATCACACAATATAATATCACGTTTGTATCCACTAAAGGGGCATAGCTCACTACTAAAAAGGGTAACATAAACTTTTTTGAAAAATATAACCGACTTCTAAAACAAACACAAAGTGTTAAATAATTTGACGGCTCCGTGGCGCAGTGGCTTAGCAATGAGTACTGCACTGGGGGTCGCGGGTTCGAATCCCGCACGGAACAAGTATTTGTATGGCCCACATATAGTTGTTCCGGGTCTGGATATTTGTCCTTGTGCAATTTATGTTTGTAAACTGCCACGATACAAGAGAAAATCTTAGTGTAGGGGTAACGTTTTTTTAAGAATTAAAAATAAAAAAAATTGTTGTCTTTATGTTTTTGTATTTTATTGTAAGTTATGCAAATATTGCTGTAGTTACTATGTATGTTAAATAGGTATTTACTTACCATAGCTAGCTATAATTTTTTTAGCTATAATAACCCACAGGCAACTCCCCGAAGTATATACCAGCCAGTGTCAGGATAACTGCTTTTTCGACAGCGCGATTTTGATGGGAGAAATGCTTTTATTATTTTATGTAAGTTAATTAAATAAATAAAAAAATTTAGTTTGTAGAATGTTTATCGATTGTTTGTGTATAATAGCGGTTTGTAATATTCTCTTAGTACTTAGAAAGTTATCAACAATAGGCATTGTGTCACTACAGGGACAAGCACAAACGTCTATCAAAATAGTAACGTAGGTACCTAAAGGGAATACGAACAGCACAGACTTCCTTACTGTCCTGTCCAAAGAACACGTCTAGACAAGGGAAGTAATTAGAAGAAAACTACAATTTAGAGATCGATTGTAAATCAAATTCACATAATTACAGACTCAATTAGCGAAATATAAATAAAATTTAGAGTTATATTATAATAGATAACGCTAGTTGGTTCGGCGGCGGGCATAGGGGTTCCCGAGTTCGATTCCCAGGTCGAGCCTTGACCCTATTGTGCGAGATGCTATACTACGTGGACTGTATACGCGGATGGCCTCTTATGCCCCAACAAGATGGCGGACGTGGCACGCTGCAACCTTGGACAATGCACTAGCTCTTCCAAATCTATTGCTTGCTAAGGTTAGGATGGAATTCTACTTGAGCACATTAGGAGAAAGAAATAAGGCGGGTTAATTAACAAACAAAATGCTCAAGTAGGAGCAAAATTACAGGAAACACACTTACCGCGGCGATGCGGCGTGAGGTGGGTTCTTCTGGGGCGCCCCAGAAATGCGATCCAGGCCTGTGGTACGAAGGAAGAGGGCGGTGCGCGACGATATCTCACACTATGTGAGGTGGTTACTTCTGGAGCACGGCTGCCCCAGGTGGTGCGGTTCAGACTAGCGGCGCGAAGGCAAGAGATCACTCAAGGCAAGCGCGCGAGCCTTTATTGCCTCACCTTTCCCGCCAAGGCACCTCGGTCGGGCGCATGTCTCATTGGTCGAAAGAATCGCGTCACCTTCTAGACTCCCCCCTTTCTCCTTTCAATGTGTACGGAAAGGACATGAGGTCAAAGGAAGGACAAACACTTGGCAAATATACCCTCGAACAAAATTAAAATACACAAATCATTTTCGCTTAACCATCCCCCCGGCTTGAATGGTCCCCTTCAAAATAACTAACGCTAAGACTAAACCTAATTTTCGTCTACAATTTCTAATCTAGAAAGCTAATTTAAACTATTGAAGGGGCAAAGGGTACAAACGGACAACAGGACGCATTTAAGACCCAGTCGTGGTCCTAACGCGAGCTACCCTAGTTACCCCGTCGGAACCGGGAAAAACTTCTTCGATGATCCCTAATGGCCAATGGAGAGGCGGCGTATTCTCCTTCGTGAGCACAACCACAATTCAGACAGTTAAAGGTTCAGTTGTTGTTGTGTTTCCATTTTTGCCGAGACTGCAACGTATGCCAGTATTCCATCCTCCATCGTTTCCAAAACGACTGCACCAACCGGTCTAATAATTTATGGCGTGCGGAAATACTAAGTCTGTTCTCGTCCATTTTTTATGGCGGGCAGATACTTCAAAGGCGTTAAATTCAAAAAATGTGCTGGAGTTAGAGCCAGCGGCTCTGAGGAATCACTTGACAACGTACGACAAAGAGGGCGACTATACATGACGCACTCATTTTGAGCGAGCACAGTACTTAACTCTTCGAAGGACAAAATTTGATGTCCTATTACTCGGTATAAATGACTCTTTAGACTCTTAATATTAGTCTCCCAATTTCCCCCAAAATGACTCGCGGCTGGGACGTTCAGAGACCACTCGATGCGGTTCTCGGATAGGATGTGAGCGAACTCCACTGAATTTGACCATGAATTTACGGACGGTGTCGGACAGAAACTTTTTAAATTTTATGAAAGAAAATAGCGTTTTTTTTTTAATTCATTGAATTTACGTTCTATAAATGAAACCAAACCACTGGTTTCAAGGACAACGGTGTTTACACTAACAGCCTGTATAATTCTATCAACAACAACTAATATTTAAATAATAAAACTATCTAATCACAGGTATGCAATTTCTAAGCGACTAAACTATAAGTATTAATAAGCGGTAAAACTATGTGATGAACGCTTCGGAACAACACTGCTTATGGCTTGTTGCTCGCGAAGCCTCACTTTCTTCCGCCAAGCAAGATTGGCCTCAACAGGTCTATTCCGTAGCCTCCAATGAGGCACGCTTTCTGTCGCAGCGGCTCGGCGTCTCCATGTGCCGCGAACGTGACCTCGATCCGCGCCATGCGCGTTTCCGCTAACGACATCGATTCGAGTCCCGTGTTGTGAAACACGTGCACTGAATATGTCACCTGACGGGTTGCGCGGCGATCTAATTTTGCTAATTTGGGCCTTGTTCGTGGTGTCAGTAAACCTAGCTCCAGGGCTATCCCTACTCGGCGTTCCCTTTGGCTGCGACGAAACTACAACAGGTTTACTAACAACAGACTCTAACGTCTTGCTTCTCGACCCTTCGCATAATTTATTACCCGAGCTAAGTAAGGATCTCCTAGGTGTGCGTTACTTGCAGTATTACAGTGGCTGCAAATAACCGCCGGTACGACATACTCCGCCGATCGTTGAGTCCCGTGATTCCGTGAGGCGTCGAGGTCACCGGCCCCTAGGTGATTCTTGGCACTTTATGCGTTTCGTGCATCTCGTGCCTAGTCGCGTCATAAAGTGCCACCTAGCACTTACCTCAACCCTTTTCGTTGTAAAAGGGGCAGGCAGTGCCCCATGTGACTACACCAAGTACATTGCACCCATCCATCCGCGTCGCGCATTAAGCCGAACGGCTGGAACTAGACAGGGCCAATCAAGACTACTGACTCGTAGGTAGGTTTTTCCATCATGTCCGATAAGGACAATGACAAGGGGGAGCCGCCGCCTAGAACCAGAAAACCACCGGACCGTACAAGCGCATTCAGGACCGTCCGATAGCATACAGGGACATCTTTTATCCGGAAAGGACTCGAGTAGTGTCTTCCTACTCGCAGATCCCCACCAGGAAACCCCTGTCTCCAGGGAAAGGACCCGCACCGAGGACCGCGCTCTCACCCATCGTACCTGAAGGTACGACTGGGCTAGAACCGGTACCCCTACAACAGCGGGCTAAGAAGTCGTGGAGAAGGCATACTCCACCCGAGACTGCAGCATCGCTCCAGGAGAAGAGGCAATGCCTTGGATCCTCAAACTCCTCGGACTACTCGTCTTCCGAGGAGGAACAAGTCCATATACCAATCAGGAGATCTCCACCAAAGTCGCCATCGCCGAACAAACCCACCCCCCCTAGATCAGATGAACACCATTCCAGCATGGAAGCTGTGGATCTAGAGCAGGGGGGAGAAGGGTCGTACGGGTGGAGCACAACGACCTATGCGACCTTAGCCCCCAATACATCGGTTGGACACTCGCCGTCCAAGTCACCGAAGAAGACAACCGATAACCCGTCCGGGCGTCCGCTGGATGATGGCCAACGACCATCTACTAGCTACGCCAACATGGTAGCTGCGCCAGCAGTACCACGACCCCAACCGGCGGCAGTGACTACAGATAAGCCTGCCGACCAGCAGGATAAAACAAGATATCCGCCCATAGTGGCCGAATGCCTCCCGGACTGGACGAGGCATTTCAAGGAGCTCAACAGAATGTTGGGCCACCCGTTGAATGCCCGTCCGTTCGGGAAGGGGGTTAGGTTTACACCACAGAGCGCCACTGAATTCAGGACTGTTCAACGATACATGGTTGAACTTTCCAAGGCAACACCCAACATGTCGTGGTACTGCTATACCCCGGATGAAGACAAGCCCACCAAAGTGGGCATCCGGGGTCTACCCATGGGTACCGACACCAGTACCATTGAGGAGGCTATAAAGGCAAAGGGCTTCCCGGTGAAATACGTCAAAGCGATTCCACCGCGAAGGGGCAGACCAGGATGCGTCTACTTTGCCCAATTTGACCATCTGAGCCTGGAGCAACTTAAGAAACTATATGAAGTTGATGAATTACTATACATGAGGGGAGTAGTTATTGAGGCCTGGCAAAGGAAAGCAGGACCGGCCCAGTGCCACCGCTGCCAGGCCTTTGGACACGCCTCAGCTAATTGCTTCAGGCCGGTGAAGTGTGTACGCTGCGCCGGGGAGCATATAGCGAGCCTTTGCCCTCGGGGTAGAGAGGAGGAACCCACATGTGCCAATTGTGGCAAAAATCATACAGCCAACGACCGTCGCTGCCCAGTCCTGAGGAGGACTGCACGGAGACAGGGGATAACCTTACCGGGGCTACTCCCGGAGGACCCGAAAAGGATCCCCCAGAGTCGCCCGAAAGCTGTGACCACCCAGCAAGACGGGTGGGCAACCATCACAGGGAAGGGCAGGCAATCAGCCCCACCCCCACCCGTACCACACAAGGAAACGGTGGAACCCGTACAGGAAAGGGCAACCACCGGGGCGACTCTGCAGCCTCCCGCCAACCCTGCCACAGAACGGCAGCCCTCAAAGAAGAGGAGGCGGGAGAGAAGCAGGAAGAAGGCGCAGCCTCCTCGGGCTGTTACCTCTACCCCGACACCTGGACCAACAGCCCCTCAGGCTCAGGCGCAGGTTATTAAGGAGACCACCCAAAAGGGCGTGGGTAGAGTGCAGGAGAGGGCTCCACCAGAAGAGAGAGCCCGAACTGCACACAGAGCGCGCTCTACCCAGAAACAGGAGATCCAACGCCCGAGACCAGTACCAACGCCTTCAGAAAGGAAAATACCATCGGCCGGCCTCGAAACAGCTGATGCAATCCAGCGCCTAGTTGGAATTGCCATCGAGGTCGGCACACAAGTCCTGGCAGACATCAGAGCCGGGACTGATCCCGTAACAGCGATTATGAAGGCGCTGGCAAACCTCCTGGCCAGACATTATGGAGGATAATAACCTGCGCCTAATGTACTGGAACCCGGACGGGATACAGCAGAAGCTGCAGGAACTCCGCACTGTCGCCCAGCAACAGGACATACACATTATACTGCTGGGCGAAACAATATTGAACCCTAAAACGCGCATAAAGCTGCCAAACTTCCACATTTATAGAAGGGACGAGGTCACTTCTCGAGGGGCCGCCTATAGAGGCACGGCGGTCCTAGTGAGGAGGGACATCGTCCACCAAGAGCTGGACCTACCATCCTTCCAGACAATGCGCTCAATCGGCATAAGAATGGAGGCGGCGGGCGAGGAACTAAGGATCTACGCAGCATACCGCCCGCCAGGGACTCCATTCTGCCCCTCAGACATCCGGACGGTAATGGAAGGCGATGCACCAGTGATCATCGCCGGGGACCTAAACGCCAAACACCCGGCGTGGGGGTCCAGAGTGATCACCCCGCCGGGTCGTGAACTATATGAAGATGCTGAGAAGAACCAGTACGACGTTCTAGGTCCCGAGGAGCCAACTCACGTTCCTACCGATCCAAGGAGGCACCCGGATGTGTTAGACATCGTGCTCACTAGGAACGTCAACTATCCGATAGTGGTAGAAGTGCTGTACGACCTCCCTTCACAGCACCTCCCGTTACTGATAACCCTTGGCCTAAAGGCAGTGACTGCGCCGCCTAGAGCTTTCAAAACCCGTGTCGACTGGAGGCTCTACTGTCAACACCTTCAGCAGAGACCTCCAGCACACCATCCTATATGCACAGCGGACGACGTAGAGGCCGCTGCAACTAGAATTACTAACAACATCAAGGAAGCCCTCCACGCGGCTTCTACGATCGTCCCGATTACAGCAAGGCGAGACGATCTGCCGCGTGAGATATGCGTGCAGATCAAGCGCAAAAGAGCGCTGAGAAAGCTCTGGGCGCGTACTCGCTGCCCCAGGATCAAAACGCAGCTAAACACCTTAACGGAGGAGCTGTCGGTTTCTGTCCAGGCCTTCAGAGGCGAAGCCTGGGATCGGCGCATCTATAAGGCGGAAGAGCAAGATGCGTCGCTTTATAGACTAAACCGACAGCTGACCAAAACTAAACCTCCCGTTTGCCCGTTGACTGATAATACGGGCAAGCGATGCTACGATGCCAAGGGCAGAGCGGATATCCTAGTCGAGCACTTCGAGGGGCAATTTATGCCGAACACAGCAAGTGCGGAGTTCTTGGAGCTTCATGCCCGGAAGGAAAGTCGTGTACAGGAGTTCCTGTCGTCGCCCGCGCCACCTCTTGCAGGAGATTGGTTCATCTCCCCCGCAGAACTGCGGAGGACAGTAACCTGCCTGCAACCGAGGAAGGCGCCGGGGCACGATGGGATTACCAACGCTGCACTCCGACAGCTGCCCAATAGAGTCATAGTAGAGCTTGGTCGACTCTACAATGGGATATTGCGGACATCCCACTTCCCGGAGGACTGGAAAAAAGGCAAAGTTATCGTCTTGCCGAAACCCGGGAAGGACAGGCGTAGAGCTGCCAACTACAGGCCGATCACGCTATTACCACATATAGCTAAACTGTTCGAAAGATTGCTGCTAAGACGTCTCCGTCCGTGCATCCAACTTCGGGCGGAGCAGCACGGATTCAGGAGAGGTCACTCCACAGTTACACAACTGACTAGAGTGCTGCACCTGCTTGCGGCAGAGTACAATCGTGGCCGCATATCGTTGGGCGTCTTTCTCGATATCGAGAAGGCGTTCGACCGGGTGTGGCACGTAGGACTATTATATAAGCTGGAACAACAGACCAGTGTCCCTCCTGCTATATTGCGGCTAATAGCGTCTTTCCTGGAAGATAGGAAGTTCTACGTCTGCGTAGAGGACGCCGTCTCCGCAACAAGATCCATCAAAGCCGGCGTCCCACAGGGCAGCTGTTTGTCTCCAGTCCTGTACGCGGCTTACACCAACGACATACCTACACTGGCAGGCAGGCTTCAAGAGTGGGAGGACGACGTTGAGCTGGCGCTATTCGCGGACGATAGCGCCTATTTCACCTCGTCCAGAAGAGCCCACATAGCCACTGCCAGGATGCAGCGTCTGCTGGACCTGCTGCCACCATGGCTGGATGAGTGGAGGATGGTCGTCAACGTTGGTAAGACGACCGCTCTGCTCACTCGCCGTCTCAGGAACTTACCACCTCCGCTGACCCTCAACGGCCAGGAGATTGCGTACCAGAAGGCTGTAACATACCTTGGGTGCAGGATCGACAGGACGCTGCGCATGACCGCGCACGTCGACTTCGTCGTCCGCCGGGCCCGATGTGCGCGGGCGACGCTCTTGCCGGTTCTGGCATCCAAGCTGCCACTACGTACCAAGCTCCGGATATACAAGATGTATATCCGGACCATCATCACTTACGCTGCACCGGCCTGGTACGCACTCCTGAGCGACCCTCTGAGGCGGCGACTGCAGGCTCAGCAGAATCTGACATTAAGGACGATTGTCGGAGCAGGTCGTTACGTCCGAAATGACGTCATAGCGGCCGATCTGAAAGTCGAGACCATCACCGACTTTGTGGCCCGGTTAGCGCGCGGCATGTTCGACCGTGCCGATAACGGGCCACACGAACACCTCAACGGCTTTGCGCCGTTGCACACCCGGCCACCGGACGGGCGACCTCTTCCAAGAGAACTCCTCTCTATATGTGATTAGAGAGTCGAGTAACAACCCTCAATGCCGCTGAAAGGCCAACTTTGACTTAATCAGACAACCTCTTTTTCCGTAGTTGGATAACTACGGAAATCATAACCATTCACTACGGAATAACCTGTATGCTATCAAGCCTAGAATAGGCCTAATGACTGTCCCATAGTAATGGGACATGAGGACACCCGGGCAATGGGGGACACCCCGAGGCCCGATACCTACACGTACTTAGGTGCGTGCAGATGACAATTAACGAGCTAAGTAAAGGCGGGATATTCCCCTCCTCTATTTGCCGAAAATGGAGTATAAAGTTAAGGCGCGATGTTCCCCTCCTCTATTTCCCGAAAATTGCGAGTTAATAATTCGGGAGGTTCGACAGCGACGGTGCAACAACAGGATGTTGCCGAAACATTATCCACGATAGGGGCGGAACCAACGATGACGTAGCCCAAGGCGGTCTCCAGTGCGTAAGGCGCGGTATACGAGGAGTTGCCCCTGACCTTATTGTGTAACAAAAGATGATGGAAAACCGATGCTCCAATGAGCATGTCTATATCTCCGGGGACGGCGTAAGTATCGTCTGCCAGAGTCAAATTCTCAAAATCAATCATTGCCGAAGTGTCGACCGAAACGGTTCGCTCGGTGACTTTATCTACTACTAATGCATTTATATTAAAGTTAATACTACGATCTAGCCGAGAGTAAAATTTCAAATTTATAGAGCCCTGGGTAATTTTATTAGTACCTCCGATGCCTTTGACTACGGGACATGAAGGTATCTTATTTATTAGCAATCCTAAACGCTGGCAACATCGTCGCGCTATGAAGCTACTCTGTGATCCACTGTTTAGCAACGCACGAACACTTTGTTCGTTTCCACGTGAATCCCTAACTACGATACGGGCTGTACCATAGATAAATAAATATGTAGCAAGCTAGGCTGTACCCAGCAACAAGGTGGAAGGAGACTGCGTTCCCGTATTCGACAGTGAGCACAGGGCGACGTCACCCGGTCGACCGTTAGAAGCGTCGACTTTAGTATGTGTAGTTTCCTTGTCCGATTTACTCGACGCGAATATGTTGCCACTTTCGGAATGTAGTAACGTGTGATGTCTGCTGACGCACTTGTTACACACGGAACTAGAATTGCATTTAGCAACTAAATGTCTATCGCTTAGGCAATTTAAACATAAGTTGTTCGTCTTTACTATTCTATAACGTTCGCTGGGTGAATGTTTACGGAAGGTCGCACAATTATACAAATTACCGTGTTGTTTATTCTTACATAGAACACAGACGCTATGAGGCGATGTAGGCGCAGTGGTTACGTACATCAGAGACCCAGCGGTCCTCGTTAATGAGATCGATTTGCGCTTGACACCTTTCTTAACTTCTTGTTTGACATTCGAGGAACGCTGTATCACTTTAATTTGATCTCGTACAAAGGAAGCTAAGGAGTCCAATGACGGTATCCCAGAGCAACGATGCTCCATTTCAAACTCGGTGTCCGAGTCTAGTTTCTTTAAGGCGATATGGAGAAACACCACGTCCATAAGGTCATTAAATTTCAGGTTCTTGAGCGCAGCCACCGATACAAATTTATCTAAAAATTGCTCTAATCCAGTGATGTTCGCGGATGATATAGCTTTAAGATCGAATATCTGGTCTAAATATGAAGAGGCTAACATTCGCTTATTTTCATATTTGTTTTTAAGCGTTTCGAATATTAACGAATAATTGTTTGCTGTTGGTGTGAAACCCGAACAAATGGACTGTGCCCTACCACTCAATTTACTAATTAAATAATACAATCTTTCAGCGTCCGATAACGATGGATTATTATGTATGGTGTTTTAAAATCTAAAGAGTAGCTAAAAGTAAAGAGTTTTAAGTTTAATTTCATTTCCACTTACTGCCATCTTGAATCACTATAATTAATATAAGATTAATCACGAACAATATCGTACAACGTTGGAAGATGAACACAATGCGCCACGACTATATCTCACAACACACTATTGTCTCATCGTGCCGTATTACAACTTTAAATTGAACACTGTCAGTAATATTTTTTTTGCGTGGAGGTAACTTTCAATCAAACGAGATATAGGTAACACACGCGTCGACTAGGTAGCAATTTAGAACTCGTATAATGATACAAATAGCAGGTAAGGTAAATAAAATTAAGCGGGTGTAACTATTTAAATAAATAAGTATCTATTTACCTATGCGAATAAACTAACCAAAAAAATTAAATTTAAAGTAAAACAAAACTAACAAAACTACGTAAAATCTATCCAATATTAAATTAGAGTGTATTATCCAAGGAATTGGTTCAGCAGTTCGACTCGATGAGGCTACAGGGTACCACTTCCAAATGCGCTCGAATGACCAAAAAAATGGTTGGGCGGCGGGCCTAGGGGTTCCCGAGTTCGATTTCCAGGGCGAGCCTTGACCATATTGTGCGAGATGTTATACTAGGTGGACTGTATACGCGGATCGCTTCTTATGCCTCAACAAGATGGCGGACGTAGCACGCTGCAACCTTGGACAATGCACTCGCTCTTCCAAATCTATTGCTTGCCAAGGTTAGGATGGAATTCTACTTGAGCACATTAGGAGAAACAAATGGGGTGGGTTAACTAACAAACAAAATGCTCAAGTAGGAGCAAAATTACAGGAAACACACTTACCGGGGTGTGATTATGGGGCGCCCCAGATATGCGATCCAGGCCTGTGGTACGAAGGAAGAGGGCAGTGCGCGACGATATCTCACACTATGTGAGGCGGTTACTTCTGGAGCGCGACTGCCCCAGGTAGTGCGGTTCAGACTAGCGGTGCGAAGGCAAGAGACCGCTCGAGGGAAGCGCGCGAGCCTTTATTGCCTCGGCTTTCCCACCAAGGCACTTCGGTCGGGCGCATGTCTCATTGGTCGAAAGAATCGCGTCACCTTCTAGACTCCCCCTTTCTCCTTTCAGTGTGTACGGAAGGGACATGAGGTCAAAGGAAGGACAAACACTTGGCAAATATACCCTCGAACAAAATTAAAATACACAAATCGTTTCCGCGTAACCACTAGTTGAAACTAAATAATGTATGGGAATGACATCACTGAACGAGTCAGGTGGTCAGTCCAAACAAATAAAAGGCGCGATTGTAGAAAAATATTCGATACGAAACGATTGTAAGCTAGGGGGTTTGGCCTGTTTGTGCTATTGATAACGAAGGCTATAAAATATGTACAACTTAGAAACTAAATCCTATGTGTACTTATCTGTATTCATAACCCAATATCTGAGGTAAGTTGCTGCGCTCACGCCCCTTAGTTTTTGCGTAGTTCGCATTATTCTGTAAGAAATCTAATCTAATCCAAAATATACTATAATACCATAGCAAAACTACTAGGTACTATTTTCTTTAGTAGTAGGCGTATCTAGGTACGAATGTAAGTATATATTAATACTTCATATCACAAAGTAACGAGTAGTTTCGGGTGGCCGAGCCTAGCCCAACCGTGAGTGAGTGAGTGTCGGAAGTAGATTTTTCGCAAATATTTTCAAAACTTTTTTATTTGTTCCCAATGGAAAACGTCGACTTAGAATTTATATATATAAAAAATATGAGTAGGTAAGTAATCTGTGGTAAGGTTAATTATATAATTATTTAAGTACCCGGTTGACCGAGCTTTGCTCGGTATTTTTGGCTCGGTTTTTTTTAATTCGTGTGTTTTGGAAATCATATTTATATACAAATTACATACTGATGAAATACGAGTAATATTTTTTGATAATAGAAAAAACTGAACTGGTTATTTGAATAAAAAATCATGAGTGCAATTAGTTTAATTTAAATTTTCGTGTTTTTAAAAAATACTAAAAAAAGGGCTCAAAAAATAGATTTTCTCAAAAAAGAATTCGGTCTGGTCTCGAACCATGGTATTACGATTTTGTGACCGCCCACAATACCAATTAAGCTATTTGTAATCATTAATAAACTGTCAAAATTTACCTTCTTATTCTAACGATATTGTAGCAGTTTTTTAACTAAAAACACGGACAAAAAGACATTTGCTAAAAATAAATCCTAGCTAGATCGATTTATTGCCCCCGAAACTCCCTGCACACAAAATTTTATGAAAATCGTTGGAGTCGTTTCAGAGATTCCGATTATATATATATATATATATATATATATATGTATATATATATATATATATATATATATATATATATATATATATATTGTGTGATTTTATTGTGTGATTTTATTAACACTAATAGTATAAAAGTTTAATGTTTGTCAATACTAATATACTAAAGTAGTTATAGCAACTGTGTTTGTCATTTGTTCTAGGTAATTCAACAGTACAACCACTAGTATTATAAGATAAAAAGGAAAATTTAATTGTTTAAATAAAGCAAGATACTTGTATTATCACAATCTTCTTTAGTTCATGGGCATAGTATTTGTAACTACTGAGCTTGTACTCAATAAACACTTCCACGCTGACATTGGCGAATAATCAAAAACCGCCATAAAAAAAGAAAGAAGAAGGGAAAGGGGGAACCGGGGGTGTCTCGTATCACAACTGTAAGGATATCTGGGTGCTCATGTATTTCTGAGCGAATGTACAAAAAATTACCACAAAGACTGGTGGGAGCAAAGCACAGCACCTTCTAACCTAACTCAAATGAAACTATTTCTGGGTGTTTAGTATGTAATAACAATTTCTCTACTTTTTGCAAACATAATTTATAATGAGTATAGACCACAGAAGAATAAAAATACCATACAAGTATAATAATGTGACACTAGTCTTTGACATAGTCAGCTTTCACAGTAAAATAAATAAATGGAGCAAACAGGTAACCTTATGGTATCCAAGAGGGGATATCAGAAGACAGGGGCATCTGAAAACAAGCTGGAGTGACAATATTTGCCTAACCCTAGGACCATACTGGACCAGTTTCAGAAGATCAAGCTCCATGGAGAGAGCTGGAGGAGGCCTATGCCAAGAGGCACGCCGAATTGCGATATACTATATGAAATAAAATTCATAAAACCAAAAATGTTAAACTGCATGTAGTTCAGAATAAAAGGGCTTTATCATTATTATTATAAATAAGTGATTTACGTAGATGTAAATTTAATGTCAATATTAAGTGTCTTACACTTAACCACCCTTTTCGGATATTACATTATTTGTAGTAACTATAAAATTAATAGTAATGTCTAAAAATAAATAAAAACTATTAAAATAAATAAAAAAACAGTTTAATTAAAATTTATTTCAATTTTGTGGGTATAATTCCAAATTGTGGTAGAGCCATGCTGCAGTTATATTAGTAGTATAGTAGTAGCACTAATGGGTCGGCTTGACCAGGAAAGGACCACACTCTCACAGAATACCAGTGTTATTTTACACTACTACTACTAGCTTAATGCTTCTGTGTTTCGTACGGTGAGTGTAGAGAACCAGAGATCCTTTTTACAGGATACGAGGCATTCCATCTTAGTCCTCATGGGTGACAACGCATTTGCATTTTGATTCGTAATAGATGATCGATGTAGATGTCTATGGGACACAGCAACCTAAGTGGTTGCTGTGTCCCATATCAGATGGACTGTGTGCCAGTTTGATATAATTATATGATATTGTTTTGTTATCATAAATGGAAAAAATTTGATTTCATTTTATTATCAATACTAGCTTGCCAGGCAGACGTTGTTCTGCCTGGCAAGCTAGTATTGATAATAACCCTTTCGACGACCCCTTGTCATGTCCTATTATAAAACCTTAAATTAGGAAAAAAAATTGTGGGTCACTCATGGGCAAAAAATACTATCCTATCTCTCAAGTTGGATCAAACTGCACCCGGTGTATAAATTTGATTAAAATCGGTCAAGTAGTTTAGGGAGTCCACCGTGGACAAACAATGTGACACGTAATTTATATATATTAATAATTTTATTAAATGTATTTTTTTACATTCATACAATATAAATAATCTGTGTAAATTTTATAATATTAAGAGTGGAATATATTAAAAATCAGATTTAACAAGAAATGGTATAAAAAAGAAGTGAAATACATTTAGATAATACAACTTAACCATTCAGATGGTGGAGTGAGTGAAACCAAGTAGTATATACTCCATACTTTTTCTATATTCTAAATTAGATTAATAGTACAGAATTAACTTTCCAAAATTTACTTTTCAATTTATAAACAAAAAATAAATAAAAAGGTTTTTATTTTAATCAGCAAATTCAACTAAATCTTGTAAAAAATCCATAGTCGATACACAACCAAAAATGGTAAATTCTGCTTTACTTTTGTATATCGGCCTTTGGACTCGAAAATTATTGAAGAATAGTCTAGCTTATCACCAAAAAGATATGGTAGGTACTAAAATATGTTTAACATATTGATAAGTAATACATAGATTATAATTAATATAGATAATAAACTATTGTAATTATGCTCTTGTATTTTTTCTAAAAAAATACTACATACCAATAGGTCTTGTGATTAGAAGCGCGAAAGCGTACCAGCGTGAATAGGAGATTCAATTCAAGCGATGATGTAAGTGCAGAATATTTAAGTGCCTCTAAAACAGCTAACAAAGTTGCATTTCTTATGAATTACGCAATTTTTATGTTAGGATTGCCGGTGTCGGGTGTAGCGGTAATCTTGTCGGTACTTACATTGTTTTACAACAATGGAGAAATTGTAGAAATTGCTCAGTTTCCAATACTCAAAGGTTTCCAAAGATCGAAGTCGGAGAGTTGTAACTTGTGATTGTTGCGTTGCGTTGCTAACAAAAATGCATAAAAAACTAAAAATAGAAATTGTCTTATGAATTATAACCCCACAAAAAATATTAAACGTCTTGAAGCGGATGAATTTATCGCTGGCTTCCTAACTTCCTATATATAAAAAAGTATACTCTGTGTCGCTGGCTTTTAGATCTCTTTAATTTAGCGGCATAATATGGGGAATAAGGCCCGCCCCATACATACGGCATTTCGTTTCGAGTTTCCGTATATAATACTCTACTCTATGGTTTCGAGATTCCGTTTCGGAATTGCGATTCGGGATTCCGAACGCAGCAAGTCCATATAAAATCAACCGCCACACACGTACGGTTTTTTCCGTACGGAATTTCTCCGATTCAAGATTCCGTATATGACCTATGCGTTCGGAATCCCGAACGGAAAAAAGCCGGTCCGAACGCAAGTTTTCCATATGCCCCGGCTACACGCTCCGTCTTGCCCTCACAGTCCAGGCCTGTGCAGTCATGACTGTACAATGGCTCGTGCAGGTAAGTTTGTGTAAACTGGACTGTGCAAACCTGAAAGTGTTTGTTGTTTGTAAGTCACGATGTGGCCAGAAAAGGTTTTTTTTTAAACGGAGCCTTATATTATTGTTTACTTGTAAAAAAGCAACAAATAAGAAAGTTAGTTTTTCTATTAATAAATGATAAGCTTCATTTTTTTGTTCCTGTCGGAATATTCCTTACTTTTAATTTTCCACAACGCCGGCAACGATTTGTACAATTCTACGAATTCAGTTAAAAAATCCCTGGAATAATTGCGTACATTTCTCATTTTTAAGATTTTATAACATAACATGTGTCGTCAACAGGAATTTAGACGGACTGAAGCACGGCTTGAATAACCGACCACACGCTCAAGTAAGCTCGCAGGCAAAACCGTGCAAACCAAGCCCGCGCAGTCCAATCTTCAGCACGTCAACGATTGCGCAGGTCGCCTGCGCGAGCCACCGTCTTACCGTCCACACGCACGCGCTTACTTGTGCAAACCGGTTTGAGCAGGCATGCTCACAGGCAAGACGGAGCGTGTAGCCGGGGCAATAGATTTTATATGAGTCCGCGATACACATTCGTAAATTCCGTACGGAACGCACCCAGTGTAGGTCGCACAACCGAAGCGAATGGGGATCTAGCACATGGAGGATTATATTTTTTATCATGAAGAATACTTGTTGTGTCCCGCAAAGTGAAAGCAAGCGTATTAATTTCATATTACATGCATAGTTTTCCAAAGACTGACTCTAATGGGAGAAAAATATAGCAGTTCAGTTCAAAAGAACTGCGGAAGTTCTTTGTCAGTTTTCTTTTTTTGTCAGTTTATCACACAATGTCACTTAATTGAGAAGATAGTTTCAAATAAAAGTTTATCAGTTTCTAGAGTATTATATTAATACACAAAACAATGCTTCATTTGTTTTATTTATTTATTTTAAATCTAGTTAATATAAAATATAACTAGTACAAGAACAAACACATTATCATTTACATTCGTCGAACAAATTAACTTCCCAGCTATGAAATCTGTCAAATATTACACTTAATTTTTAAGGTGGCCCTAGTCGATGGCATGAACTAAGTGGTGGGCGGGGTTAAAATGCATGCTATCTCAGCCGACATCACTTGCGATAGGGATAGACGCTGTGGTGAGCAGTAAGAAGCTAATGCGCACACACATACGTACTCCTTACGCTGAGTGACGCAAATTGCGTCACTCAGCGTCACGTCACGCGTCACTTGCGTCACGCAATGCGTCATTTCATTGAAGCAGCGCTCGAGTACCTATGCAATTCATGTTTGAATGACCACATAAACTCAAATTGATGTTATTAGAACTTAGGATATGCTGTGTGAAACGTAATTATTATGAACCCAATTAAGTTTTTATTATGAAAGTTCTTAAGTGAATTTAAGTAGATGTTGTTATTATCAACAAATAATTTCATTGATTTGTTTTACTTTTTTAACAGACTTCGAAAAAAGGAGGCGGTTCTCAACTGGTTGTTTTTTTTAAATGTATGTTCTGTTCCCCGATTTCTCGAAGATGCCTGAATCAATTTGGAAAGTTATTTTTTGTTTGAAAGGACATACTTTTCAGATGATCCAACAATGTCGGAGAAATCAACGGAACTTTTCAAAAAATGACAGCAAATCAACCGTGATTGCTGCTATCGCGTGTCTATGCATTATTTACGCAATCACACAATATAATATCACGTTTGTATCCACTAAAGGGGCATACCTCACTACTAAAAAGGGTAACATAAACTTTTTTGAAAAATATAACCGACTTCTAAAACAAACACAAAGTGTTAAATAATTTGACGGCTCCGTGGCGCAGTGGCTTAGCAATGAGTACTGCACTGGGGGTCGCGGGTTCGAATCCCGCACGGAACAAGTATTTGTATGGCCCACATATAGTTGTTCCGGGTCTGGATATTTGTCCTTGTGCAATTTATGTTTGTAAACTGCCACGATACAAGAGAAAATCTTAGTGTAGGGGTAACGTTTTTTTAAGAATTAAAAATAAAAAAAATTGTTGTCTTTATGTTTTTGTATTTTATTGTAAGTTATGCAAATATTGCTGTAGTTACTATGTATGTTAAATAGGTATTTACTTACCATAGCTAGCTATAATTTTTTTAGCTATAATAACCCACAGGCAACTCCCCGAAGTATATACCAGCCAGTGTCAGGATAACTGCTTTTTCGACAGCGCGATTTTGATGGGAGAAATGCTTTTATTATTTTATGTAAGTTAATTAAATAAATAAAAAATCTTAGTTTGTAGAATGTTTATCGATTGTTTGTGTATAATAGCGGTTTGTAATATTCTCTTAGTACTTAGAAAGTTATCAACAATAGGCATTGTGTCACTACAGGGACAAGCACAAACGTCTATCAAAATAGTAACGTAGGTACCTAAAGGGAATACGAACAGCACAGACTTCCTTACTGTCCTGTCCAAAGAACACGTCTAGACAAGGGAAGTAATTAGAAGAAAACTACAATTTAGAGATCGATTGTAAATCAAATTCACATAATTACAGACTCAATTAGCGAAATATAAATAAAATTTAGAGTTATATTATAATAGATAACGCTAGTTGGTTGGGCGGCGGGCATAGGGGTTCCCGAGTTCGATTCCCAGGTCGAGCCTTGACCCTATTGTGCGAGATGCTATACTACGTGGACTGTATACGCGGATGGCCTCTTATGCCCCAACAAGATGGCGGACGTGGCACGCTGCAACCTTGGACAATGCACTAGCTCTTCCAAATCTATTGCTTGCTAAGGTTAGGATGGAATTCTACTTGAGCACATTAGGAGAAAGAAATAAGGCGGGTTAATTAACAAACAAAATGCTCAAGTAGGAGCAAAATTACAGGAAACACACTTACCGCGGCGATGCGGCGTGAGGTGGGTTCTTCTGGGGCGCCCCAGAGATGCGATCCAGGCCTGTGGTACGAAGGAAGAGGGCGGTGCGCGACGATATCTCACACTATGTGAGGTGGTTACTTCTGGAGCACGGCTGCCCCAGGTGGTGCGGTTCAGACTAGCGGCGCGAAGGCAAGAGATCACTCAAGGCAAGCGCGCGAGCCTTTATTGCCTCACCTTTCCCGCCAAGGCACCTCGGTCGGGCGCATGTCTCATTGGTCGAAAGAATCGCGTCACCTTCTAGACTCCCCCCTTTCTCCTTTCAATGTGTACGGAAGGGACATGAGGTCAAAGGAAGGACAAACACTTGGCAAATATACCCTCGAACAAAATTAAAATACACAAATCATTTTCGCTTAACCATCCCCCCGGCTTGAATGGTCCCCTTCAAAATAACTAACGCTAAGACTAAACCTAATTTTCGTCTACAATTTCTAATCTAGAAAGCTAATTTAAACTATTGAAGGGGCAAAGGGCACAAACGGACAACAGGACGCATTTAAGACCCAGTCGTGGTCCTAACGCGAGCTACCCTAGTTACCCCGTCGGAACCGGGAAAAACTTCTTCGATGATCCCTAATGGCCAATGGAGAGGCGGCGTATTCTCCTTCGTGAGCACAACCACAATTCAGACAGTTAAAGGTTCAGTTGTTGTTGTGTTTCCATTTTTGCCGAGACTGCAACGTATGCCAGTATTCCATCCTCCATCGTTTCCAAAACGACTGCACCAACCGGTCTAATAATTTATGGCGTGCGGAAATACTAAGTTTGTTCTCGTCCATTTTTTATGGCGGGCAGATACTTCAAAGGCGTTAAATTCAAAAAATGTGCTGGAGTTAGAGCCAGCGGCTCTGAGGGGTCACTTGACAACGTACGACAAAGAGGGCGACTATACATGACGCACTCATTTTGAGCGAGCACAGTACTTAACTCTTCGAAGGACAAAATTTGATGTCCTATTACTCGGTATAAATGACTCTTTAGACTCTTAATATTAGTCTCCCAATTTCCCCCAAAATGACTCGCGGCTGGGACGTTCAGAGACCACTCGATGCGGTTCTCGGATAGGATGTGAGCGAACTCCACTGAATTTGACCATGAATTTACGGACGGTGTCGGACAGAAACTTTTTAAATTTTATGAAAGAAAATAGCGTTTTTTTTTAATTCATTGAATTTACGTTCTATAAATGAAACCAAACCACTGGTTTCAAGGACAACGGTGTTTACACTAACAGCCTGTATAATTCTATCAACAACAACTAATATTTAAATAATAAAACTATCTAATCACAGGTATGCAATTTCTAAGCGACTAAACTATAAGTATTAATAAGCGGTAATACTATGTGATGAACGCTTCGGAACAACACTGCTTATGGCTTGTTGCTCGCGAAGCCTCACTTTCTTCCGCCAAGCAAGATTGGCCTCAACAGGTCTATTCCGTAGCCTCCAATGAGGCACGCTTTCTGTCGCAGCGGCTCGGCGTCTCCATGTGCCGCGAACGTGACCTCGATCCGCGCCATGCGCGTTTCCGCTAACGACATCGATTCGAGTCCCGTGTTGTGAAACACGTGCACTGAATATGTCACCTGACGGGTTGCGCGGCGATCTAATTTTGCTAATTTGGGCCTTGTTCGTGGTGTCAGTAAACCTAGCTCCAGGGCTATCCCTACTCGGCGTTCCCTTTGGCTGCGACGAAACTACAACAGGTTTACTAACAACAGACTCTAACGTCTTGCTTCTCGACCCTTCGCATAATTTATTACCCGAGCTAAGTAAAGGCGGGATATTCCCCTCCTCTATTTGCCGAAAATAGAGTATAAAGTTAAGGCGGGATGTTCCCCTCCTCTATTTCCCGAAAATTGCGAGTCAATAATTCGGGAGGTTCGACAGCGACGGTGCAACAACAGGATGTTGCCGAAACATTATCCACGATAGGGGCGGAACCAACGATGACGTAGCCCAAGGCGGTCTCCAGTGCGTAAGGCGCGGTATACGAGGAGTTGCCCCTGACCTTATTGTGTAACAAAAGATGATGGAAAACCGATGCTCAAATGAGCATGTCTATATCTCCGGGGACGGCGTAAGTATCGTCTGCCAGAGTCAAATTCTCAAAATCAGTCATTGCCGAAGTGTCGACCGAAACGGTTCGCTCGGTGACTTTATCTACTACTAATGCATTTATATTAAAGTTAATACTACGATCTAGCCGAGAGTAAAATTTCAAATTTATAGAGCCCTGGGTAATTTTATTAGTACCTCCGATGCCTTTGACTACGGGACATGAAGGTATCTTATTTATTAGCAATCCTAAACGCTGGCAACATCGTCGCGCTATGAAGCTACTCTGTGATCCACTGTTTAGCAACGCACGAACACTTTGTTCGTTTCCACGTGAATCCCTAACTACGATACGGGCTGTACCATAGATAAATAAATATGTAGCAAGCTAGGCTGTACCCAGCAACAAGGTGGAAGGAGACTGCGTTCCCGTATTCGACAGTGAGCACAGGGCGACGTCACCCGGTCGACCGTTAGAAGCGTCGACTTTAGTATGTGTAGTTTCCTTGTCCGATTTACTCGACGCGAATATGTTGCCACTTTCGGAATGTAGTAACGTGTGATGTCTGCTGGCGCACTTGTTACACACGGAACTAAAATTGCATTTAGCAACTAAATGTCTATCGCTTAGGCAATTTAAACATAAGTTGTTCGTCTTTACTATTCTATAACGTTCGCTGGGTGAATGTTTACGGAAGGTCGCACAATTATACAAATTACCGTGTTGTTTATTCTTACATAGAACACAGACGCTATGAGGCGATGTAGGCGCAGTGGTTACGTACATCAGAGACCCAGCGGTCCTCGTTAATGAGATCGATTTGCGCTTGACACCTTTCTTAACTTCTTGTTTGACATTCGAGGAACGCTGTATCACTTTAATTTGATCTCGTACAAAGGAAGCTAAGGAGTCCAATGACGGTATCCCAGAGCAACGATGCTCCATTTCAAACTCGGTGTCCGAGTCTAGTTTCTTTAAGGCGATATGGAGAAACACCACGTCCATAAGGTCATTAAATTTCAGGTTCTTGAGCGCAGCCACCGATGCTACAAATTTATCTAAAAATTGCTCTAAGCCAGTGATGTTCGCGGATGATATAGCTTTAAGATCGAATATCTGGTCTAAATATGAAGAGGCTAACATTCGCTTATTTTCATATTTGTTTTTAAGCGTTTCGAATATTAACGAATAATTGTTTGCTGTTGGTGTGAAACCCGAACAAATGGACTGTGCCCTACCACTCAATTTACTAATTAAATAATACAATCTTTCAGCGTCCGATAACGATGGATTATTATGTATGGTGTTTTAAAATCTAAAGAGTAGCTAAAAGTAAAGAGTTTTAAGTTTAATTTCATTTCCACTTACTGCCATCTTGAATCACTATAATTAATATAAGATTAATCACGAACAATATCGTACAACGTTGGAAGATGAACACAATGCGCCACGACTATATCTCACAACACACTATTGTCTCATCGTGCCGTATTACAACTTTAAATTGAACACTGTCAGTAATATTTTTTTTGCGTGGAGGTAACTTTCAATCAAACGAGATATAGGTAACACACGCGTCGACTAGGTAGCAATTTAGAACTCGTATAATGATACAAATAGCAGGTAAGGTAAATAAAATTAAGCGGGTGTAACTATTTAAATAAATAAGTATCTATTTACCTATGCGAATAAACTAACCAAAAAAATTAAATTTAAAGTAAAACAAAACTAACAAAACTACGTAAAATCTATCCAATATTAAATTAGAGTGTATTATCCAAGGAATTGGTTCAGCAGTTCGACTCGATGAGGCTACAGGGTACCACTTCCAAATGCGCTCGAATGACCAAAAAAATGGTTGGGCGGCGGGCCTAGGGGTTCCCGAGTTCGATTTCCAGGGCGAGCCTTGACCATATTGTGCGAGATGTTATACTAGGTGGACTGTATACGCGGATCGCTTCTTATGCCTCAACAAGATGGCGGACGTAGCACGCTGCAACCTTGGACAATGCACTCGCTCTTCCAAATCTATTGCTTGCCAAGGTTAGGATGGAATTCTACTTGAGCACATTAGGAGAAACAAATGGGGTGGGTTAACTAACAAACAAAATGCTCAAGTAGGAGCAAAATTACAGGAAACACACTTACCGGGGTGTGATTATGGGGCGCCCCAGATATGCGATCCAGGCCTGTGGTACGAAGGAAGAGGGCAGTGCGCGACGATATCTCACACTATGTGAGGCGGTTACTTCTGGAGCGCGACTGCCCCAGGTAGTGCGGTTCAGACTAGCGGTGCGAAGGCAAGAGACCGCTCGAGGGAAGCGCGCGAGCCTTTATTGCCTCGGCTTTCCCACCAAGGCACTTCGGTCGGGCGCATGTCTCATTGGTCGAAAGAATCGCGTCACCTTCTAGACTCCCCCTTTCTCCTTTCAGTGTGTACGGAAGGGACATGAGGTCAAAGGAAGGACAAACACTTGGCAAATATACCCTCGAACAAAATTAAAATACACAAATCGTTTCCGCGTAACCACTAGTTGAAACTAAATAATGTATGGGAATGACATCACTGAACGAGTCAGGTGGTCAGTCCAAACAAATAAAAGGCGCGATTGTAGAAAAATATTCGATACGAAACGATTGTAAGCTAGGGGGCTTGGCCTGTTTGTGCTATTGATAACGAAGGCTATAAAATATGTACAACTTAGAAACTAAATCCTATGTGTACTTATCTGTATTCATAACCCAATATCTGAGGTAAGTTGCTGCGCTCACGCCCCTTAGTTTTTGCGTAGTTCGCATTATTCTGTAAGAAATCAAATCTAATCCAAAATATACTATAATACCATAGCAAAACTACTAGGTACTATTTTCTTTAGTAGTAGGCGTATCTAGGTACGAATGTAAGTATATATTAATACTTCATATCACAAAGTAACGAGTAGTTTCGGGTGGCCGAGCCTAGCCCAACCGTGAGTGAGTGAGTGTCGGAAGTAGATTTTTCGCAAATATTTTCAAAACTTTTTTATTTGTTCCCAATGGAAAACGTCGACTTAGAATTTATATATATAAAAAATATGAGTAGGTAAGTAATCTGTGGTAAGGTTAATTATATAATTATTTAAGTACCCGGTTGACCGAGCTTTGCTCGGTATTTTTGGCTCGGTTTTTTTTAATTCGTGTGTTTTGGAAATCATATTTAGATACAAATTACATACTGATGAAATACGAGTAATATTTTTTGATAATAGAAAAAACTGAACTGGTTATTTGAATAAAAAATCATGAGTGCAATTAGTTTAATTTAAATTTTCGTGTTTTTAAAAAATACTAAAAAAAGGGCTCGAAAAATAGATTTTCTCAAAAAAGAATTCGGTCTGGTCTCGAACCATGGTATTACGATTTTGTGACCGCCCACAATACCAATTAAGCTATTTGTAATCATTAACAAACTGTCAAAATTTACCTTCTTATTCTAACGATATTGTAGCAGTTTTTTAACTAAAAACACGGACAAAAAGACATTTGCTAAAAATAAATCCTAGCTAGATCGATTTATTGCCCCCGAAACTCCCTGCACACAAAATTTTATGAAAATCGTTGGAGTCGTTTCCGAGATTCCGATTATATATATATATATATATATATATATATATATATATATATATATATATATATATATATATATATATATATATATATATATATATATATATATATATATACGAGAATTGCTCGTTTAAAGGTATAGGATAACAAATTGATTAATAAACAAATATTTGCAAACTGCGAGTCGGACTTCCGAGCTTCCGTACCATCGTACAAGATTTTTTTTTTCATTTATTATTGTTTTCCAATACAGTTAGAATTATAACAATTAATAAGGTGTAAACATAAACTCTTTTGAGTTTTACCGTACACCCTGAGCCGTCGTTATACATTAATAAAGATTAAGACTATTTACAACATATTTGCTACAAACTTCATACATCCATACTTAAATAACAATCACAAGACTGCTACACATTTTGTAAACACAATGAGGGTATATCACAAGATAAGGTTATGTAAAAACCTTTTGTGGACTTTCCTATGCTGCAATATCTTCATTTTTTACTACTTTTTATTCTACAGAATGTTTCGTTTAGCAAAACGTTTATAACAGGTATGGTATAAAGTGTGGTTTGTGATTATTATTATATAGTGTTGTTAGTTTATATTTATTATGTACGTGTATTTTATTTAATTGTTTTGTATGTGGATAAATTTGTTATCATATTATACATATTAATATTTAGTGTTTATATTATGTATATGCTTACTTGAATTTATTAATTGCTATTATGTAGATAGATATAATCGTTCTAATGTATAAGTTAATGTATATTATTGTTTAGGTAGTGTTTAACAATTATAATGCATGTTATGTGTATTTATTTTTTATTGTTTGTAAAAAATATTGTTTCAAGGTGTTTTTTATATTTTTAGATGTTATTTTTTCTTTAATAGCATTAGGTATACGGTTAATTAGGTAAGGTATTATGTAATTTAATCGTCTTTTACCATACAGGTTATTATAAGAAGGTAGTTGTAGTTTGATGTTATCTTGCCTACGGATTGAATAATTTTTGTGCGGTTTTTGTAGATTTTCAGTAAAATAATATTGTGATAAAAGAATTAGTTCTACTTTTTCATGAATTGGTAATATTTCACAAAATGCAAAGAGCTTACGGTAATCTTTAAAGGTGTTTTTTATTTTTATAGGAACTATTCTTTTTGGTATACGTAACTGGAGTGAAAAAATATTGTCTAGGTTTGTTTTAGAGGTTCTTCCATAACTGGACAACCCGTAGGATATTATAGACTCAGCCAGGGACTTATAGAGTAGTAGAAGTGTTTTATAAGGAATTTTAGGTTTAATAATTGAGAATTTGGCTAAAATTACCCTTAGTTTGTCGCTCACATGGTTAATATGCTCCTTCCAGTTTAGCCGATCGTCGATTACGAGTCCAAGGTATGTATATTTACTTACTTGTTCTATAGCATCACAGGTACATTGCAGAGTATTATTTGATTGTTTTAGATGTAGACATTGATGGTTGTGTGCTATAAGTTTTAATCTAAAAGTGCTTCTGTTTTTACTAGAGCTGATGTAAATTAGTTTGGTTTTGTTTGAATTAAGTACAAGTCCAACATCATGAGACCATTTCACTAATACGTCAAAATCGCTTTGAAGTCGAGTAAGGGCCTCTTCGATGTCTCTTCCTGTGGCAACTAAGCATGTGTCGTCCGCAAACTGGTACAGCTCACACTGTTTGATTGCGTTTGAGAGATTATTTACGTAGGTAAGGTAATGCAAGGGTCCTAAGACGGAGCCTTGGGCAGTACCTTCTGTTGCTAAAACTGAGAAACTATCTGCATTACTGACCCTGACTTGATAGCTTCTATCATGTAAGTAGTTTTCGCACCAAGTTAATAGATTACCTCTGACCCCACTGTCGTTCAAGCTTTGTAGAAGCTTCTCGTGTCTGAGAGTATCAAATGCCCTGCTATAGTCAACAAAAACTACCAATATATGCTCTTTTTTATCTAAATGGTTATAAATGCTGTCAGTGAAAGTGGATAGCAGTTGTGTCGTGCTTTTATGTGGTTGAAATCCATATTGGTTGCAAGTTAGTATACTGTTATTGGCATAAAAGTGTTGTATTTGAGTTCCTATATATTTTTCTACTACTTTATTGATCGTAGGCAATATGGTTATTGGTCTATAGTTGAGGTAGTCCGCCTGGCTACCTTTTTTATGAATTGGTCTCACAATGCCGGTCTTTAGTAATTTTGGGTATTTTCCAGTGAGAATGCTTGCGTTTATTAGTTTAGCAATGGTTAATGAAATTTTGTCACATATCTTTTTTATATCGATGGCTCTTATCCTATCTATTCCAGGAGCTTTGTTACTATTAAGGGATTTTATTATTTTTGTTATTGATTTGGGTTCTGCAGACCCAAATCTCATACTCACGTTTGCTGATACTGCATAGGTTTTTTTGTCGAGCAATGGTTCGGGACATTTTGATATTATTTGTTTGACACTATTATTGAATGTGACAGCGAATTTATTTGCAATATCTTTCGATGATTTGTTATTACTGCCAAAAAAGCGTTCTAAGCCTTCATCTATAGACGATTTTATTCTACCTGTTAATCTGTTTAAGATAGACCACAAATTTTTAGTGTTGCTTTTGTTGGATATTATTTCTGACTTAGTGTTTAGGTTTTTAGTTTTTTGAATCAATACATTGGCATTGTTTCTAGCTTTATTGTATTTTAGTTTTAGAATCATATTATTTGTATTTTTTATCCATTGAAGAAATAAATTATCCCTATACTCACAGGCTTTGGTGATTTTATTATTTATCCAGTCGTTGTTACTTCGCGTACTTTTAATATTAATTTTGATTGAATATTCTGATTTTTTATAGCATTCTGTAAATTTTGTATAAATATAGTTGTAAGTATTTAGAGGGCAGGTCATGTCGTAAGTGGGCGTCCAATCTATCTGTTCTAACAATGAGTTCAATTTATTATTATTTAAACATATTTTATATGTTGGAACACCCTGTGTTCGTGGTCCGACGCAGGCTATTATAACCGCCCGATGGTCGGCCAGTGTCGTACCGATTGCCGCTGTGTATAGGTCGTAAATGTGATCTATGCAGGTTTTACTTAGCTTTCCATTATTTAGTTCGATCCTTGTATGTGCTGTGATCCCGCACAAAAGACCTAAGCTGTGTAACGTGTTGTTGTATTTATGTTTTGCAGGATTGTCTAATTTCAGGTTAATGTTTGTATCATCTAGTAAGTATAAATCGGTTTCACAAGAGTATTTGTCGATTAGGTTCACGAGTTCGTCAATAAAAAGGTTTTTACTCGAGCTAGGAGGGCGATATACGGCACACATACATTCGTAATGTAATTTAAGTTAGTGGTGATTGTAAGTAATATGTTTTCGAAGTGTATTGCTTTGATAGTTTTTATGTTGCATTTGTGTTTATTACTGACGTAAATAATTATACCGCCACCCCTTCTAGTTTTTCTTAACGCAGTAAACATTTGATAGCCATTGATATGAAACAAACAGCAAGTATTATCCATTACATTAACTTCAGTTAGAATTACGACATCAATAGGTTTATTTGACGTTAGTATACATTGTTCAAGTGCTGTGAAATTTTTAATTAGGGATCTGATATTAAAATGAACGCACAATAGATTAACATGGTGCTTAGGAATTTCGTTTAGAAATTGATTTATATTTAGACAGTCAGATATCTCACAGATTTCATCTAACATATTTCGAGTTATAAAATGACTTTAGACCTTACGGCTAGGTATATGGATAGGTACACAATTAAGAAGACTTAGTTAGAACATTTAGGTCATGCAGGGTTTTCAATGTGTAAATTTTTGATCCGTCATCCTTACGTGCCTTAACATATCCCTTTTTAAACCATACGTACTTATAATTCTGATTGTTTTTTAACTGCTGCTTCGCCTGCCACAATATTATTTTATTATTTTTTGTCATTGCTTCTCTGATGTACACGACACTATTGCTGTTCATTTCTGTAGGATATATATCTGCTACGGTAATCTTAGTGGATTTTGCTACTGAGATCCATTTCTCTTGTGAAGGCTCGTCTTGCAATTCAACCTTTATATTCGCCGGATGGTCTTTTTTTCCAGGAAGTCTTCGAATACTTTTTATTCCTTCGAGGGGCTGTTGGAGTTTCAGAGCGATGCTTTCCACCAGTTTTTTGACATTTTCTGTGGGCTGGTAGGGAATATTTGATATTTCTATGCAGTTTATAAGTTTTTCTTGCTCTATTTCTTGTAGTTGCTGTTCAAGGGCACCTACCCGCGTTTCCAAATTGTTGTTCTTATTAGTAAGCTCTATATTTTTTCGTTCAAGAACTTTGATGGTTTGTTTAAATGCATCTATACACTCGACCACTTCTTCTAGCTTGGCACTATGAAACTGTAGGGACTCATTCAGTTCCCGCATTTCATTTTTTATTGCTTTTTCAACTTCCCTACTTATTGAACTCAGCAAGTTTTTGGAGTTTATTAAGACGCGTTCATCATCTTCTCCATCGTCTTCTTCCGGGATTACAATAGATGAATTCCGTCTCGGTGATTCCTGCTGGCAATCAAGGCAAGTCCACTCCAGGCTGGAGGCCGCTTTCAGTGCTGCGATTTGTTTATTTGTCAGGCCACTGCATTTCGTGTTAAGATGCACAATTTTTTCACACTTACTACACTCCAATCCGGGAAGAGATTTTGTAAATGATTTTTTACAAATATCACATTTGGACATTGTCGGTACTTTTAAATAATCCGATTTACTCATTACAAAACGTGTAGCACTTACGACTGACGACGACTGACTGATTGATTGATTGACTGATTGATTTAATATACGAGTACATATTACTATCGAGCAAAAAAAGCCAAAAATACACGTTTCTTTTTCTAGTAGGAAACCCTTAAATTTCAATTTTTTTTTGTGTACGTAGTAGAGCCATGCTGCAGCTATATTAATAATTATATAGTTGTAGTATGAATGGGTCGGCTCGATCGGGAAGGGACCACGCTCTCACAGAATACCAGCGTCAAATAGCAGCTCTATGCTGCTGTGTTTCGTATGGTGAGTGTAGAGAACCGAAGACCCTTTTTACTGAAAAGAGGCATTCCATCTTAGTCCTCAAGGCTTAAAACGCAATTTAATTCGCAAACCAGGATAGGTGTAGATGTTTATGGGCCACAGCGACCACTTACCATCAGGTGAACTGTGTGCTCGCTTGTCACCCTATTCCTTTAAAAAAAAACTATTTGTTGTTATAGCGGCAACAGAAATACACGTTCTGTGAAAATCACAGCCATCTACCTATTATGGATCATGAGATACAGCCCACTGACAGACAGACACACGGACAGCGGAGGTTTCGTAATAGGGTCCCGTTGGTTACCCTTCGGGTACGGAATCCTAAAAAGTACTTAGTTGTCCACTCACATCTGTATGGTTCTTTTTTCAAAGGACCATATTAGACACCTGCCTGGTTCTCGTATGACATGTCCGATACCTGGACTGAGTTTCTGTCTCCTCTGAGTATACCTCTCTGAGTTTGTTTGGGCAGATCGGGTGCTTCTTCTCAGTTTCGTGTTTTTGTCATGTTAAAGTGTTTTTTTAAAAAACAATTTACAAAACAAATTTAATTATCACCGATTTAGATTTAGATTCTTAGATTTTTATGTACTTACATAAACTGGATAAGGTATATTAGGATATTACAAGTAGATTAGACCTATTCTAATTAAATTAATAGATAATTTTAAGATTTTCGATAATCATGCTTATTGTAGATGTTTTCGTTAGTTAGCAAATTAAAGTAATTACCTAATGTATTACCTATATCGAAAGTTACCTACCTGTTTTCAATTTTAACTAAATGTGCTTCAACAAACTTATGGGTACATTTTAGCAGCTATATTCGGCCCGGCTTCAGCAGTGGACACAAACAAAATTAAGCAATTTTTCCTAAATAAAGATGTAGATATGTATAATATTACAACCATAAATAGATAGCAGAGGCTAACCTAGTAAGCACGTATGGGTGCGCGCTGCGGCCCCCCCCCCCTCCATCCGTCCCACTGATCGGGGAGGCAATTTGTAGCGAAAGGCATGATATTTTACAACAGAAACGTAAAAGTGTTTGTTCAAAATAATTCTTTGCATTTTTGAACAACTAATTTATCCCCGTATGGTAACGGCTTTGCAATTTCCGTTTCTTATGGTATTTATTTCCGCCCTAATATGTGTTAAAATTAGTGTTGAAATTTGGAATTTTTGACGCTCATAACTTTTAAATATATTCTTTTTTTACTTTTTTGTTTCCATACAAGGCTTGATAATTATGAGACAAATTGAAATCACTTTTTATTTTGAACTTACACCATCAAGCACTGGAGTAATCGCCAGATTACGTTTGTATGGAAGAATAAGTAACTAGTGTACCCTTAAAGGGCGCCGCACTGGGGGCAGAAAAAGTCGTGGATTCGTCTTTTTTTATTAAGGACAACAAACAGTTGTATAATAAAAATTACAATTCAAATATTATGTAATTAGATAAACTAATTACACAACCAACACCGTTATCCACGGAATTACCGTACTAATTAAAGCTATAACGCACAGAGAACACAAATATAAAATAAAACAATTAAAAAAAAACAACTAAAAAACTAGAGGCAACAATGCATACTTAGCCATTAACAGCAAAATGGAGAATATTATAATAATAATAATAATAATAATGTGGCTCGGTGGCGTAGGGAAGTGACGACCCCATCGCCCGCTGACGTAACGGTTATGTGACAAAACCACTACGTCAGCGCAGTCAGTCAGCACCTTGCCAAGAGGTGTTAGTGCCGTGCCTCGGCAAAAATTAAAGGCGCAAAGGCCCGCTTGTGCACATGGCCCCACCATAAAACGGCGCCGGGTCTGGGCGTCTCCCGTTAAATGACGCCCACTTTTATGGATGATGGTATATGCAAAAACGCGCAAAGGGCCGCTGCCTGGAGGTCGCCAGGGCGCGTCTGGAGCTGGCGCTGGACGCGACAGCATGCGAACCGCCAGCCGAGCGAGAGGTGCTGCACGACTACCCATCAGCCCCACCAGCTGGCTTGGTGTCGGCAGGGTCTTCGCAGGCCCAGCAATCGGCACCCGCCACTGGTGGAGTACGCCGCATGCGATGGACAACCGAAATGAATACTAACGCATTGCGGGCGTATTTTAGGGCGAAAGGGGGAGAAGTTGGAGGCTTGGCGTATCGGGCTAGGATGCATCGTCTTTTTGCTGAGCTGGAGCCATCTTTAACCGTCTCAGAGCAAAACCTGGCAGACCGGGTTCGGTATATCTTGCGCTCAAATATATTGTCGCCGAACTCAAACGACTACGACGTGAGGCTATTCCCTCATCGGATGAAAATGCTACGGCTGAGGATGCGGCGCCACAAATTGCAGAACAACCTGCAAACGTGAATACCGCTGTGAATACCCCAGTTGTGGTTGATTTAAACGATGATGGAAAAGTCGCCCAGGAACTGGAATTAGAGCATATGAGGAGTACATTGGAAGAGGCGATTGTGGAAACGCGCAGTACGCCTCTCGAAAATCGACCGCGACTTCCCCGCATAGCCCCGCATAGCAAGCGGAATCGGGCTGTCGTGAGGGCTCTGAACCCAATGCTGGTGACCTATTTGGAAGCCAGCCGGGACCTTTACGGGACGGACTCAATTCTTTTTGGCGCCGCACTGGCAGTGTGCCGTATTATAGGTGCCAAACTTTCCACGGCTGGACGCGCTACTGGACAAAGTAGCGCTATCCCAGCCTGGAGAATAAGAATTGAAGAACGTATCGCAAAGGCTAGGGCCCTCATCGGCAGACTGATATGCTTCAGGTCAGGCAACAACAGGCCAAGGATTGAGCGCACCGTCAGGATGGCATTTGCTGGGACGAATGTTAGTTTGCCCTAGCCGGATATAATGCAAAAACTGAAGCAGAGAATCGCTGCTTGGGGAAAGCGGATTCGGCGATATACCGAGAGGTCGACACGGTTTAACCAGAATCGTCTCTTCCAGAGTGATCAGAAGAGGCTCTATAAATCATTGGAGCGACCAATGGTAAGTGGAACGGGCCCAGCACCGAATCAGACCGACACTGTAGCATTCTGGCGCGGCCTGTGATCAGAGCCCATAAACCACAAACCCTTGGACGGAAGTTGTGGCGAGTCAGTGTGCGAGTATAACGCCCATGGATCCCGTCATTATAACGCCGTATGACGTAGCTGAGGCGGTCCGTAGGGCCCCGAACTGGAAAAGTCCGGGACTCGACGGGCTGCATCACTACTGGCTGAAGGGGTTTGTGGTGTGTCACACTATGTTAGCCCGACAGTTCCAAGAGGCTCTCAACCAGAAGTCGCTCCCGAGCCTCTTCACTACTGGGATCACTCATTTGATTCCTAAAGACCAGGTTACCACAGAGCCGAGCAAATACCGCCCCATCACGTGTCTGTCAACCATATACAAGACACTAACATCCATTTTGAGCGCGAGAATCACTCGTCACCTGGAATCAAATCAGGTGATGTCGCGCGCTCAAAATGGATGTCGGGGCAGCGGTCGTGGAACCATGGAACCACTCGTCATTGACGCGGTCATTGGCAAAGTGGTGAAACGCAACCGTCGGAACTTCTACGCCGCCTGGATAGACTACAGAAAGGCATTTGACTCGGTGCCCCATACATGGCTAAAGAGGGTCCTCGAGCTGTACAAGATTGACTGTACAGTTCGAGACTTCCTCGAGCGGTGTATGGGGCAGTAGAGTACGATCCTCTGTCATCTAGGCGAGCGGATGACGGCTGCGGAAAGCCGCATAAGGATAAGAAGGGGTATATTCCAGGGCGACTGTCTGAGTCCAATCTGGTTCTGCCTCTCTTTGAACCCTCTCAGTACTTTACTGGAGGGTTCCGGGAGAGGATTTCAGCTTCGGAAAGGAGGTACAAAAGTGACCCACCTTTTCTATATGGATGACCTCAAATTGTTCGCCTCCAGTCGCTCCCATCTTATGGAATTGCTAAACATCACTTGTGAATTTAGCAGTTCTATTGGAATGGAGCTGGGGACGGATAGGTGCGCGATCCTCCATGTTGAGAGGGGTCGGGTTGCTAACTCTGAGGGCATAGACTTATCTATGCCCGTCAACTTAAGGACCCTTTCCGAGGCTGAAACATACCGATACCTGGGTATGTCACAGAACATCGGTATCGATGAGGCTGGTATGAAACAGTCAGTTTGCGACACGTTTTATGCACGCTTGACCAAAGTGCTTAACAGCCTTTTGTCCGGTGTGAATAAGGCACACGCATATAACGGCTGGGTCATGCCTGTCCTCATGTATACCTTTGGCATGCTCAGGTGGACTCAGACCGAACTTAACGCCCTGGATAGAATAGTCCGCACTACCATGATGTCCCATAGGATGCATCATCCGAGATTGTCGGTAATGAGGCTGTACTTGCCGCGAAAGCATGGTGGGCGTGGCTTCCTGAGCGCGCTCGCCATGCATAATCGCGAAGTGTGCAGCCTTCGTAATTACTTCCTGGTGAGATCGGATGATCCATTCTATAATGACGTCATTTCTAGTGATAAAGAACTTACCCCTCTATCCTTAGCCAACGAGCAATGGCAGGACCCGGCAGTACAAAGCATTTCCGACCGGGAGGCCGTATGGAAGGAGAAGGAGCTCCACGGGAGGAGGAGGGAGTTCTACATGAGCCCTTCGTAGATACAGTCGCCTCCCTCAACTGGCTACGTTTCGGTGACCTTTTTGGGGAAACCGAGGGTTTTGTCTGTGCAATACAGTATCAGGTTATTAAGACCAACAACTATCGGAGATACATCCTAAAGGATGGCACCGTCGACGTCTGTCAAGCTTGTCGCCATCCCGGTGAGTCACTTAGGCATGTCATCTCCGGTTGTTCGGCGCTTTCTAACTCTGAATACTTGCACAGGCACAACCTAGTAGCCAGAATTCTACACCAGGAGCTCGCTCTGTAATACGGTCTCGTGGACCGGAAATTGCCGTATTACAAGTACTTACCGGAAGCCGTGCTCGAAAATGACCGCGCCAGGGTCTACTGGGACCGGGCCATCATCACAGATAGGACTATTCTTGCGAATAAGCCTGATATTGTGCTGATGGACCGGGCACAGTCAAGGATATTTTGGTCGATATTACCATTCCGTATGACGAGAACCTCGTGAAAGCCGAAACAGATAAACGAACAAAATATCTGGACCTGGCTCACGAGGTGACTGATATGTGGGGTGGTCTGCCGGCCGAAATTATTCCTGTAGTCGTCTCTACGAATGGGCTAATCCCAGTCAGCCTCTCGGGTCATCTGAGGTGACTGGGACTCCGTGACGGACCGCTCCGGGCTCAAATGCAAAAGGCGGTGCTCCTCGATACCGCCCGCATCGTCCGCCGGTTTCTTTCCCTTTCCTCCTAACCCTCGGCCGTTTGGTCTCGCCTGCCGAGGGCTTCCATCTGGTTGGGCTTTTATTTATTTATATATTTTTGTATTTATTTTATTTTATTGATATTTACGTATATTTATCGTTTCATTTTAATTTATAATTATATATATATATATATATATATATATATATATATATATATATATATATATATATATATATATATATATATATATATATATATATATCCTATACTATTAAACGAGCAATTCTTGTATATATGTATATATATATATAATCGGGATCTCGGAAACGGCTCCAACGATTTTCATAAAATTTAGTGTCCAGGGAGTTTCGGGGATAATAAATCGATCTAGCTAAGATTTATTTTTAGAAAATGTCTTTTTGTCCGTGTTTTTAGGCAATTAAAAACTGCTACAATATAGTTAGAATAAGAAGGTAAATTTTGACAGTTTGTTAATGATTATAAATAGCTTATTGGTATAATGGGCGGTCACAAAATCGTAAAACCCCGGTTCGAGCCCAGACCGACCGACTTTTTTATTTTTTTTTCAAGTTTCTTTCTTTTTTGAGAAAATATATTTTTTTCGAGCCCTTTTTTTAGTATTTTTTAAAAACACGAAAATTTAAATAAAAATAATTGCACTCATGATTTTTTATTCAAATAACCAGTTCAGTTTTTTCTGTTATGTCGCTAAGATCAAAAAATATTATTTATAATTCATCAGTATGTAATTTGTATCTAAATATAATTTCCAAAACACACGAATTAAAAAAATCGAGCGAAAAATACCGAGCAAAGCTCGGTCAACCGGGTACTATATATATATATATAACCCAACCAGATGAGAAAACTATATAGATACCCCAAATAATAATAATAATAATAATAGTAATTCTTTATTGACATTCATAGTTCACAATTTGAAATGGGTAGAAAACATGTATTACATAGAAAAAATAAAACAATTTAGATTAACGTTATAAGATTATAAGAAAATAGTAATAAATATAAAAATAAAAATTACAAGTGATTTAATACAAGTTTTATAGCTTTTCTAAATTGAGGTAGGGACATCGTAAATAAGTCTACATCACTACATCAGAGAAGCTGTTGTTATACGGTTCCATTATACGACGCAAAGGCGCACGCTTGCCCGCATTTGTTTTGCACAGATTAAGAAAAAACAAACGATGCACATGAGTGTTTCGTATTCTTTGTGAGCGACTTGGTACACGAAGATATATACAATTGACAAATTGAGATTGATTGATAAAGTTACGACAAATTTTGTAAAGAAAAGTACAATCAAGTAGTAATCGCCTATTACTTAAAGTTGTTAAATAGTATTTATGCAAGAGGTTATCATAAGAGGGCCAAGAACAGTAACATCTGTAGTTTACAGAGCGTAGAAATTTAGCTTAAACCGATTCTAGTAAATCACGATATCTTTGGTAGAAGGTATTCCAAACTTGTGTGGCATACTCCAATTGGGGTCTTATAAGAGATTTATAGAGCAGTAGATAAGTGCTAGACTTTTTAAATGGCTTACGAGTTCTCATGACAAAACCGTAAAGCTGAAAGGCTTTGTTGATAATGTGGTTAATATGGTCAAAATGAAGCTTTGAGTCAAAGAACACGCCGAGGTCTTTAATAAGCGAAACGTTTTCAAGAGGAGCATTACAAAGAGAATATGCGAATTTAATAATATTACTTTTTTAGAATGTTACCAATGGATTTGAAACTATCGAAACCTATATAATATATTATTATACATACATGATTATAAGGTTAATAAATCGTAAAACCGTAGAACAACATATTATGTAAAAATAATAAGATTTGTGGGTAATCGTAACAGCGTTATAAGCTATAAAAGGTACTGCTGTATCTTAGTGGGGGTTCAGTTGTGAGTTTCCTGCCTACAAGTTAGTTACTCTGCTCAAATCTGTGATCATTTACATTAGGTAAGGAATAATATATAATTACTGTGATTCGTTGATCAAGTGAATAAAAGGTGCTACTGTGTAATCTGTTTTACTTCATATCTACTAATTATAATGAAGGTGATAATTTTACATTTAGGCAGGCTAAGGATTAGTTTATTTTATAGACAATAGGAGGATAAGTGATCCATTTCATCTTGAAGTAGAATAGTCATCAAATGTTTTTATACTACGAAAAATTTTTAGATCATCAGCATAGAGCAAGAAATGAGAATTTTTGAAACAAGTTGATATATCGTTTATAAAGATTAAGAACAGAAGAGGCCCTAATATTGAGCCCTGTGGCACGCCGGATTATACATTTATTTCATAGGACGAGAATCCATTAATGACCACATTTTGCGTCCTGTTTGTGACGTATGATGAAAAGCATCGCAATAAGATTCCGCGTATACCATTCAGTATATGTCAGTCGATCGTAGTCAGAATAGGTACTTCACCTAAGTAACTTAATTAACATTTCGCAAAGTATTTTTTTACTTTTTATTGACATCCCTTAATAACAATGGAAAGTCCGCCGTAACGAAGGAAGGGGAAAAGATTCAAAGTAATATGGACACTCGCGCAGCGATAAAGTTTTATTTAGCTTTCCAGCGCGATTTATATAATTAATGATAATTATGTAGGCCATTAAGCGTTGGCAAGCAGTCAGCATAAAAGGACTGCAACTTCTGTATATAGTACCTACTGTTATTTATTCTGTACACTGACCTCTGTAGATACAAGTACGCTGGACTGGCTATACCATATAAAATGTCTGTGCCAATTTAAAGCACCCCTAACGGTTGTCTTGGAAACTAAAATTGACATAATATGCCAAAGTCTGTTGTCTTATTTAAATTGACTTATTTAAAAAATCTGTATTTTGAACTTTTAAACTAAAAGACGAAAGTATTTTATGTTGTTTGATTATGTACAATACTAGTTACATAATAAGAATAATGAGAATGTGCGTAATCTGTAAAACTCGTTACCAAAATGGAAGTGGTATAACATTTCACAAGTAAGTGGATTTGCAGCTAATATTAAACAAATTAAAACTATTTGATAATATAAATACTTAAAAATTTGTTACTAATCTTAATATCATATATACCAACATGTTTGGCTGTATATTACTGTGTTTTGTTAACCAATAAAATTCAATAGAGTTGTCGAGTTCCTCGTCTATAATACTTCTCGATGTTCTTCCCTACTCATATCTGTTAACAAACAAAGGCGCCAACAACAGATGATTATCAAATGTTTATTAATTAACAGGTTTCCAACTGAACCTAGACTAAAATTGTGGCTTAAAAGCATAAATATTGTGAATTGGCGTCCGTAACAAAATGATCATATTTGTTCTGAACATTTCACACGACTGTTTTATTAGACATGAGAACTATATCACTTTGAAATAGTGCAGTATTTTGACAATATTTTCTGGTAGTACCAGTACCAGTATGCATAAAAGTATTTGAATATTATTTCGATTGTTTTTTTATTTTTTCTTTTCTCATATTCCCACAAACTCAAGGGCCATAGCCAAGTGTCGAAAGGTCGCCTGATGATGTAGAGCCACGTTGGATGTGTGTTAGTGGGCTGCGGCGAAAGGATATTCCTCTCCCTGTACCGCTGTAGTCGAGCTGGAGTCGTCAGGGAAGAGGAGTGTTGGTATGGTGATTGGCGATGTGATGCAACTCGACTATCCTTCGCGACTTTGGTGAGGCTGCACCACTTGATGCTTCCCAGTGCTCGTTTTATCCTGGTTCCATTCACATATGGAGCTCGGGGAATCCGTAGTGCAGGTGGAGTCGGAGGCCATGAATGGCAGTGTGCCTTATGTTTCTGGTGCGCCTTATTTGAGAAGAATAACGGGGGGGAGAAGTCAGCAACTAAGGAGGGGCTGCCATTGGGCGGCTGGTGCCGGAGAGGCCGCGGGTGTGCATGAAAGCGTGTCCGTGGCCCTGTCACGCGGCACAATCGTCTCCGATCTCGGCGTGCGATGGAGGTAGAATACCATGGGGTTTCAGTAAGTGCGAGTCTAGAGATTTAATTCTTTCTCGAGTCTTAAGATTTAATTTGTGCTTTACTTTCAAATTCTGGTCAACATTCACAGTTTTTGGCAGCTTCCTCTTGCGCAACATCCACCGACATAGGCAATTAATTGTTCGATGAAGAACCAATTGGTTGCGATATGTCAAGCCCCTAGAATACGTGGCACTGTCGAAGCTGGAAAGCTGAGTGATCGACATCGCCCAACGGATTAGTAAGCTAAAGTGGCATTTGACCAGCCTATAGCTCGAAGAACCGATAACCGATGGGAAAAAAGGTTCTCGAGTGGCAGTCTCGTACCGGCAGGTGAAGTGTCGGAAGTTCCCAACTAGATGGAGTAAGACCTGGTAAGACATACAGGAAGTTGATGGATGCAGGTAGCTCAGCATCGTGCTTTGTGACATTCCTTGGCTGGCTTTAATGATGATTAATGATAATAGCATTATATTAATATCATACATATATAGATTAGACCTTACGGGTAGAGTCCATCTATCCATAGAGTCCATTCTATTTATTTAGGTATAGGTAGGGTATAGAATTTTTATCGATATATTTTGTCACACTGTCTTATCCCTATTATTAGTTCCGTGGACGTGCACTTCTGTTGTCAGCGCCAAAATAGCGCAAATCAAATTGCCTCATCATGTCACGGTATATAGCCAGTCCAGCGTACTTGTATATAGAGGTCAGTGATTCTGTACCAAAACCAACTGTACCTAATTAACGTACGAAAACGAAACGCATAATGCAAACTGTTGTTATTTATTAGTCTATGAACTGTGTAACGATCCGCCAACAACAGAGGCCCACGAACTATCCGACGTCCTTCGTTGATATTCGTTCCTTCTCGTTCTTGCAAAGATACCATAAATAAGTATGGCACGAGATGAATTGAATGTAGATTTCGTTGCGATGTTTTGGTCGTAATCGTGAAATATAATTTCCTAAAGCTATAAGGTCGAATTTTAAATGATTAAAATTGCCTAAGAGCTACCAAATTTTAAATGAACTTTAGGTCATTATCATTAGACACGTGGCTTAGATTTGTATGTCAATTTGGTTAGGGCAACTTTTTGTTTTTGTTTTGAATGGAAAATTTTGAATTTTTTTTTCCATACTGCAACAATTACGCACTAGACCTTGGTGGTGCATGTCGTTCTCTAAGATATTATCTATAAAATTATTAATTTTTGACGTTGCGTTTATTTGGAATATTTTTGCGAATTTGATACATTAGTTTTAATTCTGACAATTATGTGTACCGTGAAAATACAGTATAGTAGTTGGTATAATATTTTACTTAGACTCTTTTAATCATTTTTGTAAAAAAAACTTTTAAAATGTCGCGTAATGCTAGTGAAATGTGGTCTCACTTTGATAGAAAAGACAATTCTGTGTACCTTGCTGTTTGTAAATATTGTCAACAAACATCCTATAAATCTACTACTGTAACTTTAGTTCTAACTTAAGAAAATTTTCTGCTAGTCCTAAGCCTAGTTAAGCATGAAGAATAATCGCCAACTTAAATAATCATTAGTAAATAAACTACCTTAAATAATTGAAGTAATTCGTAAAATAAATGTTTTGCACTGGTTTTACAGCTTGCGGTTACGTTTCAGTTGTCGTTTACGCATTCAGTAGCAAACCATTACCATCGATATCGATATCTAAAAACAGTTTCCAATAACAATATGAAAACTCAATATCTGTTATGTACCTAACCGTTGCAGCTAAAAACTGAAGATACCCATGCTTAGTCCATAGTATTAATTCTGGCAAGTTGCTACGTATATATTTCTATCTGTGTCTAGCAATAGCCAGATATCCGATCAGCGTTGCCAACTCTACGGATTTTTCCGTAGATTTACGGAATTTTATCATTGTCTACGGAACTACGCCATTTATAGGTTGAAATCTGTGTATTTTTTAGAAACATTACAAGATTTTTTATCATGAATGTGAACTTAGCCGAAAACCGATAATCAAAAATTTTAACTGTCGAAATCTCAGCGGGAAAATTGAATTTGATATATAATTCCTCTAGTACCTACAACCCGTTGACCTCTATATATGTATACAAATACGCTGGACTGGCTATAGTATACAAAATGTCTATGCCAATTTGTAGTGCCACTATTTGTCGTCTTGAGAACTAAAATTGACATAATATGTCAAAGTCTGTTGTAATATTTAAATTGTCTTATTTAAAAAAATCTGTATTTTGAACTTTAAGCTAAAAAACCGGCCAAGAGTGTGTCGGGCCACGCTCAGTGTAGGGTTTCGTAGTTTCCCGTCCGTCACAATAAGTGTTCCCACTTATGAGTTTAAAGTCCATTATGTTCGCGCTCCAGCAGCGCTCCGCGCTCCTGCAACTGCTCCCGGTAGTGAGTACTGTTGTTTCCATCCAAGTTCAAAATGATTTTCCTAGAAAGTCCTTATAAAGTTCTACTTTTCAGATTTTTTTCATATTTTCTAAACTTATGGTTCAAAAGTTAGAGGGGGGGGGGGACACATTGTTTTTTACTTTTGGAGCGATTATTTCCGAAATTATTGACATTATCAAAAAATGATTTTAATAAACCCCTATTCATTTTTAAATACCTTTCCAACGATATATGACACGTTAGGGTTGAAATTAAAAAAAATCACTTCCCGCTTTACATATAGGGGGGGCTACCCTAATAAAACATTTTTTTCCAATTTTTATTTTACCACTTTGTCGGCGTGATTGATACACATATTGGTACCAAATTTCAGGACGCGAGGATGGACAGACGGACAGACAGACATGGCGAAACTATAAGGAGTTGACTACGGAAGCCTAAAACGAATGTAATTTATGTTGTTTGACTGTGTATAATTTTAGTTACATAATAAGAATTATTTTTAATAATAATGAGAGTGTGCGTAATATGGATAATTTTATACCCTCGCGGTCCCTTCGTTTTTTGGCTCTTTACCAAAAGTAATGAGTGAGTGAACAAATTAAAACTATTTGATTATATTTATACTTAAAAATTTATTACTAATCTTAATACCATAATTTTTAACAAATTTGTTAACATGTTAGGCTGTATATTTCCGAGTTTTGATAAACAATAAAATCAATAGGGTTGTCGAGTTCCTTGTCTATAATATCTATCGATGTTCTTTCCTACCCATATATCTGTTAACAAACAAAGTCGCCAACAACAGTTAATTATCAAATGTTTATTAATTAAGAGGTTTCCAACTGAACCTAGACTAAAATTATGGCTTCAAAGCATAAATCAAAGTTCTAAACATTTCACGGACGACTGTTTTATTAGACATGAGAACTGCACCACTTTGAAAAAGTGCAGTATACCGACAATATTTTCTGGTACCTGTAACCAGTAAGTATAAAAGTATTAGATTATTATTTCGAATGTTTTTTTAATTTCTTTATATATATATATATATATATATATATATATATATATATATATATATATATATATATATATATATATATATATATATATATATAATCGGGATCTCGGAAACGGCTCCAACGATTTTCATAAAATTTAGTGTCCAGGGAGTTTCGGGGATAAAAAATCGATCTAGCTAGGATTTACTTTTAGAAAATGTCTTTTTGTCCGTGTTTTAGGCAATGAAAAACTGCTACAATATCGTTAGAATAAGAAGGTAAATTTTGACAGATTGTTAATTATTATAAATAGCTTAATTGGTATACTGGGCGGTAACACAATCGTAAAACCCAAGTTCGAGCCCAGACCGACCGACCGACTTTTTTAATTTTTTTTCAGGTTTCTTTCTTTTTTGAGAAAATCTATTTTTTCGAGCCCTTTTTTTAGTATTTTTTAAAAACACGAAAATTTAAATAAAAATAATTGCACTCATGACTTTTTTATTCAAATAACCAGTTCCGTTTTTTCTGTTATGTCGCTAAGATCAAAAAATATTATTTATATTTCGTCAGTGTGTAATTTGTATCTAAATATAATTTCCAAAACAAACGAATTAAAAAAAATCGAGCGAAAAATACCGAGCAAAGCTCGGTCAACCAGGTACTTGGTTAAAAATTTAGCATAGAAACATCGTTAAATTCATGATTTTCGATAGATGTCACTATTATCTTTTTTAGAAGTCATTTGTTAGTATAAGATTTATTACTATCTACTAAAATGAAATAACAAAAACTAAAAAATATAGATTAGAATTTTCAAATAAAAATAACTTTATAAATGCTATATAATTCAATTTGTTAGTAGAGGCAAAATGTCATTACTTTTTGTATTTTACGTTAGATGGCACTTTTTTGAAAAAGTGAATGCAACAATAATATTGTAGTTTGTCGGCGTAGTTCAATTTATTATACAAAGGTAAAGGTAGTATACTAATGTTGGGTTTTATTTATAAATATTTTATTTATATTAATAGAACACATCAATCGTATAAAATAGAAATTAACATCTAAAGGAAAGAAAATACTTAACCCTCCCTTTTTTAAGTTCTGTAATCGGATAAAAGTAGCCTATAAGTAGCCCCGGGTCCCTAACTACATACGCACAAAATTTCATGGAAATCTGTTCAGTAGTTTTTGCGTGAATCTTTAATACACAGATAGACCGATAAAAATTCTAAAAACAACTAATATGGCTTCAGTACTCTTCGTTTAGTCCCCTGGACTTGTTTTTTCTAGAAAATATTAGAATTACAGACCCGACCTGTCTACAGATTTATTATATTTTTTTTTATAGAAGAGGGGGCAAACGAGCATGCGGCTCACCTGATGTTAAGTGACTACCGCCGCCCATGATCAACCGCAACACCAGGAGAATCGCGGGTGCGTTGCCGGCCCTTTAGAAAGGAGTAAGCTCTTTTCTTGAAGGTCCCCAGGTCGTATCGGTCCGGAAAAATCGCCGGTGGTAAACTATTCCACAGAGAGGTTGTACGTGGAAGAAAACTCCTTGTGAAACGTACAGTGGTGGACCGCCAAGCATCCAGATGGTGTGGATGGTATCGGGACGATTGCCGTGTAGTGCGTTCACGAAATTTGGCGGCTGGGATTAATCCGAACAATTCCTCAGAGCACTCCCCGTGATAGACGCGATAAAATACGCAAAGAGATGCAACATCTCTTCGCAGCGCCAGTGAATCGAGCCGATCGGAAAGCACTCGGTCGTCGACGATTCGAGCCGCTCTGCGCTGGATGCGGTCAAGTGGAAGGAGCTGGTACTGGGGAGCCCCAGCCCAGAGATGGGAACAGTATTCCATGTGCGGCCGAACCTGCGCCTTGTAAAGTTGCAGGCGGTGTGCCGGCACGAAATACTGTCCCGCTCTGCTGAGCACGCCAAGCTTTTTAGAGGCCAATTTGGCCTTCCTTTCCATGTGACCACGAAACTGCACGTCACTCGATATGTCGACGCCGAGGATTCCGATACTGGCTGAGGCAACAAGGGGAGTGCCTTGAAACTGAGGGGATACGACAAAGGGGTTCTTTTTAGCGGTTAACGCGCAAACTTGTGTCTTCTGGGGGTTAAACTGGACTAGATTTAGTCGTCCCCAATCCGAGACTCTGTTCAGCAAAGACTCGACTTCAGACACAAGTTTGTCCCGGCACTCGGAGACGTTTTCCCGAGAAATATTGGCTCGGCCGGTGTAAAGAACATCACCAGTGCTGTCATCTGCATAGCAATGAATGTTACGGGTATGCAATATATCATTGATATGCAGAAGGAACAGCGTTGGCTATAGCACGCAGCCCTGTGGAACACCAGCATTAATAGGCTTGCAATCGGAGCTTGCACCGTCTACAACGACCTTGATGCTCCGATCCGCAAGAAAACTGGTGATCCAATCGCACAATTTCTCGGGAAGCCCATAGGAAGGGAGCTTCGAAAGAAGCGCTTTGTGCCAAACCCGATCGAAGGCCTTCGCAATGTCCAAACTAACGGCCAATGCCTCCCCCTTGAACTCTACCGCCTCCGCACATCTGTGAGTGAGGTAGACCAGAAGATCACCTGCTGACCGACCACGGCGAAAACCGTATTGGCGGTCACTAATCAGCTGGTGATGATCAAGGTACCTCATGAGCTGGAAGTTTACAATGGACTCCATTGATTTGGAGAACAAGGAGGTGATGGCGATTGGCCGGTAGTTGGACGGGTCTGAGCGGTCGCCTTTTTTAGGGATCGGGTGGACGAAAGCCGTCTTCCATGATTTTGGGACTACGCCTAGGGAGTAGGAGTACCGGAAAAGACGCGTTGAAACCGGTGCCAACTCTGGAGCACACGTCCTCAGCACAATTGGGGGGATTCCGTCAGGCCCACTCGACTTGTGGATATCCAGGGAGAGGAGTGCTTTGCGAACCGAGCGCTGTGTGAACTGCACTTCCGGCATGGAACACTCACACCGCGGGATGGTCGGCGGCGTACTCCCCCCGTCATCGAGAGTCGAGTTAGACGCAAAGAAAGAGCCTAGAAGATCGGCTTTCTCCTTTGCAGTATGGCCCAGTGAGTCGTCCTCCCTGTGCAGAGATGGAAGAGATGGCTGACAGAAATTCCCCTGGACAGCCTTGGCGAGAGACCAGAATGCACGGGTTCCAGAAGGAAGGCGAACTAGTTTCTCGCCAATTCTGCCTATGTGCTCTGACTTTGCCTTGGCAATGACTCTTTTGAAGGACCTAGAGGCGGAATTATACTTCTTTTGTTAGAGCGCTGGTGTTTACATCCCGGGACGCTGATGCATCAACCCAGGCTTGGTAGCACTCCTGCTTATAGCATGATGCTATTTTACAGGAGCGACCAAACCATGGCTGAGATTTGCCTCCAATGGGCACCACAGAGGAAGGAATAAAAAGTTCCATACCCTGAAGTACCACATCAGTAACAGAATCCGCAACAACGTTGGGATCATCCGGCGAGAAGCAAACCCGCCCCCAAGGGTAGGATGCAAAGAAAGACCGCATCCCATCCCAATCGGCTGACCTATAGTGCCAAACACGGCGGCAGCCTGCAGAATGCAACTGCGATTTCAGCGTGAGTGGCACAACACTCCGGACCAGACAATGGTCCGAGGAGCCTAAAGGGGCGTCGACGGAAATCTGATATCCGTCCGGGTGAGAGGTCAGCAGAAAGTCCAACAGGGAAGGTGCATGATCCTCCACATCTGGAATCCGCGTAGGCGAAGTAAACAGTTGTGTCAGACCATATGCCAAGGCAAAATCATGAACAGATCTCCCCGCATGATCGCAAGTCTGCCGAGGCGTCGAGAACAGATGTCCTCTCTGACGTAAACGCAAACTCCAGCCCGAGGCACAAAGGAGTGTTCCAGTTTGTACAAAGTTGAAAGAGCAGAGCCGGCCTCGCCGTCTCGAGATGGTAGTGGACGGCGTTTAGGTTAGAGTGAAGTCCCCTAATATTGCAGAAATTCACGGACAGCGTGGCAGGGGTCGCCTTGGTCTTGTTGCTCCGTTTGCCCCGAGCAGTTGTAGTCTTGAGCGGAATTTTGCCCCCCCCCCCCCCCCAGAATACGCGGGGCAGCCTGAGCACCCACGCTCAGAAGTGGAGAAACATGGTCGTGGATGCTGTATATGTATAGACAAGGAGCAAACACTATACGAAATAGCGGTAACGCTCTAAATTTGTATTGTTTGGATTTAGCAGTTTTACTTATAGCAGATTTTACGACAGTTTCGATCATAATTTGGTAAAGCTGTTTTGCTTAGACGTTTTGCGGCGTCCTTTTTTCTTTCGAACTGTGTCAAAATGTCAAATGAGATAAAAAATGGATTTAGCGGGTTTACATTTTAAGCCGACGATATCTTATCTTACTATTAAAACTATATCGACTTCACAGAATTATTTGTCTATTTAAAATCAAGGCGCGTTTACTACTACTGCCATCTTTTGGTTAGTATCCATGTACCCAAACTTGTCACAACGTTTACATGTAAAGTAATAAGAATACTTAATTTTAATTTAAAGTAGTTTTTGTTTGCCTGACTAAATGTTATACTACAATTGAACTTACAACAAGAATTTTACATGATAGAAACAATTTCTCCAAAAAATCTAAGATCCGATGATCAAATCTAGAACGACAATTTTCTATCCTCTTTAAAAGTCTGGGAGATATACAGATTTTTGAAATAGCATCTACGGAATTCTACGGAATTTTTCATATCAATTAACTGATTTGGAAAAATTCAAGTTGGCAACACTCGATCCGGTATACGTCGGTGGCCCGTGTTTCTTTATGGCCAGATATCATTTGAAACCACACTATCTACATAATCAATACCAAATAAAAATAGTATACTAAGCAAACAGCAACACTGATTTTCACACAAGGGCGCAGAACTTCATAATTAGGGACACGATTCTGCCACTTGATCTTTAAGATAGATCTTAGACATCTTATGTTATAAGTGTCAAGTTTTTTAATATCTGATATGTAATAGCACCGTGTCTCAGCGCCATATAAAAGGACAGGAATAATTAGTGTCTTATAGACGTTAATCTTAGTCTCTAGCTTCAGGTCATGGGACTTCCAGATACGATCAGTAAGTTGCTCGTAATCGGCAGCGGCGTTGGCAGTTCGCCATGGTATCTCCGAAGTCAATTAATGGTCAGCCATCCAGCCCTGTTGAACCAGCTTCAACTTGCTCTTGATGGCTGTTTGAGTATATGAGTCGTAAAAGCGTTTATGATGATGTCAAATTGTTGAAAAGATCGATGAAATACATAGCTTTGAAGATGCGACATTCAATCTGACAAGAGGCATTTCGACGGAAGGCTTTGATTCCGTCGAAATTTTGGTGGTGCTGCAGTCCATTCAGCGGTGCCTAGTTGATCGTCAATATGTGGAAGTGCTGAAGTGCTTGTACAATAGGGCTACTATGGCTCTTCAAGTACGGAACCAGAGTACGAAATCTATCCAACTGCAGAGAGGTGTAAAATAGGGTGACGTTATATCCTCAAAACTTTTCACCACTGCATTGCAAGACGTTTTCAAGGTGCTGTACTGGAAAGGATACGGTATTAACTTCAATGGCGAGTACATAACTCGCCTTTGATTTTTCGACGATATAGTCATGATGGCAGAATCGCTGAAGGACCTAAGCACTATGCTCAATGACCTCAATAGTGTTTTCCACCGGATAGGTCTTAAGATGAACATGAACAAAACAAAAGTCATCTGTAATGTCCATGTCACACCTATGCCAGTGTTTGTTGAGAACATAATACATAAACACTCACGCTGGTCACCCAAAGGGGTAGGCAGTGACTACAGACTTCCATTTAGCACGATCCTGACATACATCTCTCGCCTCCTCCACATCCATATACCTACACATACATGCTCATCGGTTAAGGTTATTCTTAATTTGTGTAAAGAATTTCCAATATGGAGATCTTTACACTGATCACGTGTGAATATGTAAAAAAATACATTGTGGCACAGCCTCTTTTGCACTGCCTTAAGAGTAGCAGAATACTGCTCAAGCTAGTCGCTTTTCTGTGACTCTGTGATAATAGTGTTGTTAGTCACTTGTCTTTTACCTACAGCTTCATCGGATGCAGTAAAGGGTTGTGAGATGTACCCTCACTTCTGTTTGTCTCTTATTTTTGCTTAGCCACTGCGCTACGGAATCGTCATACATTTTTTACTTAATTAATTACTAGTATAATCATGTGTTTTATTTTATGTTTTTGTAAAGGTATAATTACAAATGCTGTGTGTAAAATACATTCATTTTTTATCCTCATCGGCATTTTTACTCAATCCCCACGTAATTTTTTATATCTTATAAATCCTTCAGTATGGAGATCTCTCTTTAATTATAAAAATATCGATAAACGATATATCGTTAAACATTATATCGATAAAATTATTCGAAAATACACATTTGTATATATAATTATAGTCTTGTAGTTTTTTAGCGCCCTTTCATCCTTTCATACTAATTATTTTAATGTTTTCAAAATTTTTATTTTCAAAATCTCTACAGACTTTTTCTGTGTTATACTCGTATTTACTAAATTATTTAAGACAAACTAAGTAGTTGAGGTTTTAAATACCCTAGTTTCATCAACTACTCTAGTTACGACACATATTAAATTTCTAAACTCAGCACATATGAAGTGTAGAGGTAAGGAGAACAATCTCTCATAGGAGAATAGTTGATAAAGTGTCCATCTATAAGCAATAAATAACAGTTCAAAAACTCTTCACAACAGCGCTGGAGTAGCAACGGGAAACAGCTACATGAAATGAACTTAGCAGTTGTCGACGGTGTGAAGTGTGCTGGTAAACTGCTCAGTAGCTCTAAAATCCAAAATAATTTTATTTAGTAAATACAACCTCGAAAAAGTCGTCTATCCTACTAATATTTTTCGGTGCATTCTTTAAAGTTTACCCCATAGCTATAGTGGCGCCACCCTTATTTAACGGTTTTCTACGGACACTTTTTAATACACAGTCTGTACTCCTTACCTCTACACTCCATATCAGCACACTTCACTCCGTCGACAACTACTAAGTTCATTTCATACCCTCTAGCTACTCGAGCGCTGTTGAGGAAAGTTTTTGAACTGTTATTTACTGGTTAAAGATGCACACATTTTCAACTATTTATTTATTTATTTATTTAAAACTTCATATACACAAGTGGTATATAGGCGGACTTAATGCCTAAGGCATTCTCTCCCAGTCCACCTTGGGATGATGCAGAGATAGAATGAAGTAGGTGTAATAAAAAGTTAATATGCGAATACTAAAATAAAATTACAAAAAAAAATTGTAATACATGGAAATAAAATACATAAGATATAAACGGTACATCGCAAAAAATAGATAAAATTATATTAATATTCATACACATATATGTATATAAAATATATAATATACATAATTACAATAAGAACAATAAGAATATATATATATATATATATATATATATATATATATATATATATATATATATATATACATATACATACATACACACATACATACATATATACACATATACATACACATACACATGTACAACCAGTGCGTGTTGCCAGTGATGACTTACGGATCAGAGACGTGGTCCTTCACTGCTGGCCGTATGAGGACGCTGGTTCTGCCAATGATGAGGATGATGATTCTGCCAATTTATTAAGTAAGTGTTCCCGAACCTTCATCTTGAACGCGTACCGATTGCTAGCCGTCCTGATTTCGAGAGGGAGTGCGTTCCAAAGGAGAATAGATTGAATGTGGAAAGAAGAATGAACAAGTCCAGAGCTATGGGATGGACATAGGAGAAGATGGTTGTTCGTAGAGCGGAGGTCTCTCTCATGACTAGCACTAAGCAACTGAAAGTGAGGAGATAAGTAGGTAGGGTAAGTTGGAGACATCATGATAGAATAAAGGGTGGTGAGAGCACGCAAACTACGGCGTTGACGAATAGGTAACCATTTTAATTGAGATCGATACGTGGATACATGGTCATACTTTCGAAGATTGAAAATGAATCGAATGCAGTTATTCAGAAGACGGTCATATTTGTTGAGAAGGTCTGCATTCAGGTCGAAATAACACACATCACCATAGTCGATTAGGGGAAAAATTAAACTCTGCACAAGCATTGTCTTAATTTCAGATGGTAGAAAATTTTTTAGGCGATAGAGAGAACGCAGGGTACCAGTGACTTTCTGGCTAACGGTCGTTGTTTGGGCTTTCCAACTCAAAGTAGAATCAATTAATAAACCTAGATCCTTCACAGTGGAACACAATTGAATCTCAGTACTATTAAAAAGATAGGAGGTAGAGCTACTGTTTTCAATCTCTGGATCATCGGACGGCTACCAATTATTATGGCCTGACACTTCGAAGGGTTGACCATTAGGCCAAACCTGTCAGACCAGTTCTTAATGTACTCAACTTAACTATTCTCCTATGGGAGATTGTCCTCCTTACCTGTATACTCCATGTTTCATACATTTACTTTTACCACAGAATAAATAATAGGACAGGAACAGAAGGATCACTCTATGGAGTATAGAGATAAGGAGAACAAACTCTATATAAAAAAGTGTCTAGAAAAGCGCTAAATAAGGGTGGCGTCACTGTTGCTACAGTGTAAATTTTTAAGAACTTTTTATAATTTTTTAATGCACAGACTTTAACCATAATCAAACTCTATATAAAAAAGTGTCTAGAAAAGCGCTAAATAAGGGTGGCGTCACTGTTGCTACAGTGCAAATTTTAAAGAACTTTTTATAATTTTTTAATGCACAGACTTTAACAATAATTCTTTTTATAATAATTATTTTATTGTTTCCAAAATTTTTATTTTCAAAATCACTCGTATTTTACAGCGATTTTTCATACCTGTAGCTATGCGAGCACTGTTGTGGAGAGTTTTTGAACTGTTGTTTACTGCTTACAGATGGACACATTTTCAACTATTCTTCTATGGGAGATTGTCCTCCCTACCTCTATACTCCATGGATCACTCTCTGATAGCAAACTTGCGCGTTTAAACCAATAAATACGGTCAACTAGCAGCGATACGAAAGGTCATTTACCTTAAAATCGACTAATAGTAATGTCTTGTTCTCCCGGCAAAATCATGTTAGGGTCAAGACGGGTTCGCCAACATTCGGGAGGCCATTTTAATAATTGTTGTATATTTAATTATGGTTATTTTGTTTTGTTGACAATTGTTTTTATTAAGAGTGGTTTTAATTAAAACTTCTTGGTTCGGAGTGTACTTTGAAGTTATCTTAAATTTGTTTTAGCAATTGTAATAATAAATTTTTCTTAATTTATTACAGATGCATGTAAGTAAAGTATTAATATTATTATAATTTATTTTTTAATTTTAGGTGACTAGTTTTACTGTGAACGAAAAAAATATGGTTATTGATACCTACAAATATGTTAAATAATAATAATATTTATTCAGACTTTGTCCATAAAGATGTTAGCAGAACAATAACCACTTAAAACTAATGTTAGTATTTGACTTTTATTTTTTTAACTTAATAAATTAAACATCGCTCCTACTTTACATATATCTTATTTATTTAATTTAATTTTATACGTAGGCTCAACCAGTGCTTCATAATGGCAGAATCCCACCTATCAGCAAGTGTATTCAGGATGCTGTTGGTAGAGGTACGTAGTCGATTCAGTAATGAAGCGGACCTTTTACGTATTATGGCATGAAAGCCATCCGTGTGTGCCTCAGCAAACATGGCAGAGGCACTACAATAACGCGGCAATCCTAACAGCACCCTGAACGAATTATTGTATTGTACACGAAGGACATTGTATGTCCGCTGCATGTATCTAACCCACAATTTGCACGTGTAAAAGCACTGACAATTCGCTTTAAAAAGCGTTACTTTAACTTCTTTAGTACATCGTGCAAACCTGTGGACCAGCTTATTACAGCGAACAGCCAACGCCCTGCGTTCCCTTTCTATATTCAAGTCATCCTCTAAGTCCTCTGTTACCCAGTGGCCAAGGTACTTAAATTTGACGAATCTGTTCAAAGGATTATCACAGAGCTTAACAGTAGGCATGATGAGCTGCCTTTTAGTGCCTGAATTAAAAACCTTGAGCTCGCTCTTCGTTATATTGTACTTGAGCCCAAGGGTCTTTGCGTAGGATTCACAGATCCCTAGCAGTCTTCTGAGTGCACCTATCGTGGGGCTCAGCAGCACCATATCATCTGCATAGCTTATGTTATTTATGCAAGCTCCGTCTATAGAACAACCGACCCTAGAGCTGTTGAGCTCCACAGTCAACTGGTTAATGTATAAGTTGAAAAGCGTAGGCGAACTCAACCCTCCTTGTCTCACCCCGCATTCCAGCCCATACCCCTCAGAAAAGCTGCTACCCCAGCGAACATAGTTTATTTGGTTACTATACCAAAATTTAAATACAGAGACAATCTCCTGGGGCAAATCAGTCTTCTCCTGTAACTTTCGCCATAATAAGTCATAAGAGACTAGATCAAAAGCTTTTGATAGATCTAAAAAACAGGCATACACCGGCGTTTTTTATCCGTGTAGTACTTTACAGTCTGCTTAAGACATAAATTGCACTCTCTGTGGATAGTCTAGGTCTGAACCTAAATTGAGCATCATGCAAATGAATATGCTTTCTCAATTTTCTGTCAAGCAGACTATCCAGCACCTTACCCACTATGGTGGCTAGTGAGATTGGCCTGTAATTATTTAAATCTGATATATCTCCTGTTCTGTTCTTAATGATAGGCACCACAATAGTCTTCATGAGATCAGTCGGAAGATACTGATGCGCTATACATAAACATAGAAACATAGCCAACACTCTTGGCAGGTGGGCACCAGCATGTACCAGATGTTCAATGCTAAGCCCATCATGCCCTGGTGATTTACCTCTAGTCATAGAATTTATTACTTCAGAAACTTCTTTGGCAGAGATCCTTACACACGATCCACCTGCAAAACGTCCACCATCGATTAATCGCGATGACGGACCCCGCGGTGACTTTACTTTAAAATGCTCTTGAAATAGATTGCCTATGTCTCCAGGCTGGTTGTGACCCTGAATATTAGCGGGAAGGCTCTACTTGGGATTCAGTTTATTCGTAAGTTTCCAGAATTCTTTAAATTTCATTTGCGAATGACTTGATGCGATCTTATCCATTCTTAATTGCTCTGCGTGATTTTTACACCATTTTAACTTTGACTTGAAATTCCGTCTTGTTTCACACATTTTACTCTAATAAAAACCCGAAGATGGCTTACCGCATAAGACCCACGTTTGAAAGGCAAGTCGAGCCTCCCCGTGGGCATCTCTAACGTGTTTATTCCACCCCACTACATATTTCCTATTCCTTTTGTTATTACAACTGGCCTGAGCTGATTCTCTAAGAATAGTAACAATATTACTGTACATATTATCTAAAATTCATTTGTGATTATCATTAATACATATATCATTACAACAATTCATAAACTCTTGTGGAAAATTTACGTCTTTTAATTTAGAGTGAGACAATTTGTTATAAGTTTCTATTTGGTTATACTGGTTAAAGAAACTTGGCTTAATGATAAATACCCATACAGAAAAAAGATGGCGTAGAAAGCATTTATTAATTTAAATCTACATTATACAATAATTCAAGTTATAACAAAATTTATAAAAAGTCTATTTTTTGGTTGGCTAGACATTTTTCAAAACTATATTGCCTACTTAAATATATAATCTAACTATCAAAAAGTTACGCAACCCTGCTATTCCTAATAACCTTGCATTGGTTTTATTTACATTTGGTATTGCTTCTCGTTGGCTGTAGTATAGTTAAAACGTCGCCAATGTTCATAATACTTTGCACGCCTCTGAAGCGACCTTCGTGAAATTAGCCTAACGATTAAATCGTCGAAAAAAAAAACTCCCACTGGCGAGTGTCTGTATCACTTAGCCTGTTACACGTCTTTGTTAAGGCCGCTCCTACTGTAGGGTTAGGTGATGTGAGAAAACAAATTGAATCCTTTGATATTAGTCGGTAGTAGTTTTACACCGAGGTGATATGAAATGTATGCAATGTCAGTCTAATCATTTGCTGATAATAAGAACATTAGTGTTCAATGTTAGGAAGGTTAATATGCAACATTTAGAAAAAATAAGATTAAAACAACGAAAACGTCTTTGAAACTCAGATAATTTACCTACTTACCATTTTGTTTCATTTTTTTTTGCTATTTACAAATATGTGACACGCGACGGGATTATTAATGAAAGAGTGACACTGGGAAGTGCTACTATTTTCATTTTCTTTCTTTTATTGACAAAGTGCTTAAAGTATAAATAGGTACGTATGCTATAACATCGATAATGGCCAACATCAATGTTTTGAATATGATAAACATCGAATATCGATGTTAAGCTGTCGGTATCAACATCGATGTCATCATCGATGTTTCTGTAACATCGAACATCCCTAAAGCATACATAAATTAACATTAATTTGTAGCGGTGGGTAGTAGCGGCTTCTTTGAGTAACGAAACGAAACTATCTATCGAATATCAATAGCGGCTTTTGAAACACTCTATTTTAGAGGGTTTTGAAACACTCTATTTTAATAGCGGCTTCAATAGAGTGTTTCACGACGTGTTCAATTGAAAAACGTTGCGACCGTTGTTATTGTTACCGTTTCGTATAGAATTGTACATGGTGTTAATGATTAAATTTATTTATTTGTTAAATCAGTTCGCACGGTTTGATAAAAATATCACTTCAAAGTACACTGGCATTACTTCGAGACATTTTTGATAACTATCACATAAAGTTTTAGTAATATTTTTACACTTAGTTACTTACACTAATTACTGTACGATTATTATTATCAACACTAATATATATATAATTGTATTTAGTTCTTATTTTACTAAAAATATTATTATTGTTGCACAAAAAGGAAACAAACGCACCTAAAAAGTAAAACCAAACCGTGTCATTAAACTTAAACACAAGATTAATTTAAACCGGGCCAAGGCCACTTAAATTATGGAATTTGAACAATTTTTTGTTAAAAACATGCACACTTACTTTCTCATTTCTAATATCGCATCTAAACGAAGGGAATAGAGTCATAGGTCAAATGCAAAAGCACTCGCGCTGACTCGACATTCGAGATTCGACGACCGGTGGTACTTCTACCACAGCGTAAAGAGTCGGTTTCTTTAAGCTGAGAACAAATTATCGGACGCGTCCGTCAGCCGCGGCTGACAGTCGCGGCTTAGCGTTGTGCACGGTAGCTGAGACGGCGTCCTCGGACGCCTCGCTTCTGTCATTCCAGAAAGGTTTTGTCAATCGAGAAACATGACAAACAGTGACAGCGAGGACGAATTTATAAAGTTAGCGGCAGCTGCTTTATGTCGTCCTCCAAAAAATAGGGGTCCCAAACACTCCTTGTCCATGATATTAATGTAAAACGACTCGAGTATGACGAATGTCATACATTGTATCCAGACTTACAAAAAGATGATAAACGTTAAAAAATGTACTTATGAATGTACTAATATGTACTTATAAATATAGGCACTCGTGGCTATGAACACATTCAATTTTTTTTTTCATTACACATCATGTCGCGAGCGCAGTTGGTTCGCTTGTGACACTCGAAACGCCCGCGGACGCGCCCGTGCCCCGTTCACACTGTCCGCGGACGCACCAAACATCCAGCCAGCCAGATTCTGTTCGGACGTCCGAACGCTCAAGAGCGACGCAAGGTCATGTCCGCGTCTTACGGCCGATAGTTTGCACAGTGTAGTACTAAATGTACTGGCTAGATCTCAATAAAGCTGAGAACAAATTATCGGACTCGTCCGTCAGCCGCGGCTGACAGTCGCGGCTTAGCGGTGTGCACGGTAGCTGAAACGGCATCCTCGGACGCCTCGCTTCGGTCATTCCAGAAAGGTTTTGTCAATCGAGAAACATGACAAACAGTGACAGCGAGGACGAATTTATAAAGTTAGCGGCAGCTGCTTTATGTCGTCCTCCAAAAAATAGGAGACCCAAACACTCCTTGTCCATGATATTAATGTAAAACGACTCGAGTATGATGAATTTCATACATTGTATCCAGACTTACAAAAAGATGATAAACGTTAAAAAATGTACTTATGAATGTACTAATATGTACTTATAAATATAGGCACTCGTGGCCATGAACACATTCAATAAATTTTTTTTCATTACACATCATGTTGCGAGCGCAGTTGGTCCGCTTGTGACACTCGAAACGTCCGCGGACGCGTCCCGTGCCCCGTTCACACTGTCCACGGACGCACCAAACATCCAGCCGGCCAGATCCTGTTCGGACGTCCGAACGCTCAAGAGCGACGCAAGGTCATGTCCGCGTCTTACGGCCGATAGTTTGCACAGTGTGGTATTAAATGTACTGGCTAGATCTCAATAAGCCGCGGCTGTCAGCCGCGTCCGATAACTTGTTCTCAGCTTAAGCCGCGGCTGTCAGCCGCGTCCGTCAGCCGCGTCCGATAATTTGTTCTCAGCTTTACTCATGTGCTTCTACTTCAACAGCCGAAGCCGTCGCCGATGCGTCGCGAAAATAGCCGAATAAACATTTTGTTAGTGTTACTGATCGCTCGTTCGTGATTCGTGAATCCGTGAATCGTGTTACTGAGTAAAACATCCACTGTAATAGATAGTTTCGTTGCACTGCAATAACCCGCTACCCGCTATTGTGTGAATAGATAGTTTCAGTAACTAGTTACGTATCGTAACGACCACTCCTATTTATTTGACACATTGCTTATTTATTTGTTTATTTATTACAAAATAATATCTTTTTGCTTATATATCTATAACAATTTATAATACAGTAGAATCCCGATTATCCGAACATCGATTATCCGAACATTCGATTATCCGGACTCATTCGTCTCGGCTCTAATTATAAATTTAAAAATGTTTTGACGGCGCAACGAGACATGTTACGATAAGTTTATTCCCGTCTCCGACGGTGTACTCCCGCTCTCATTTGTTTGCGGGATAGTGTTTGTTATTGTTTCATTTTCTTTGATAGCGTTCAACCGAAAGGTTGTCTTTTATTTTGTTAACGTTTTGTGTTGGAAATTTAAAATGTTCAAGCGAAAAAGAGTAGTGTTGTCTCTTAACGACAAAATGAAGTTAATTGAGAGTAAAAAAATGGTGAATCTGGCAGTAAGTTGGCACAAATATATGGTGTCGTAACTTCTACGATATCAGACATTAAAAAAAATTCTGATTCCATAATGAAATTCACCTGCGCGCTTGAGCAAGAAGATGGAAGCTCGCAACGTAAAGTCATGAAAAAATCTCAAAATAAAATTCTGGAGAATGCAGTTTTACTTGATTCTTACAAAAGACAGCATGCGATCAGCCCATATCTGGAGCTCTGTTATGTGAAAAATCATTGGATTTTAATCAAAAACTTGGTGGTGATACTTCTTTCAAGGCGAGCTGTGGATGGTTAGCAATTTTTTTTTCTTTTTAAACATGGAATTCGAGAACTGGAGATTCAAGGAGAAAAACTGTCTGCTAACGTTGCATCAGCCGACTCTTTTGTAGACGAGTTAAAAGAATTTCTAGATGAAAAAAATACGATTTAGATTTTGTATACAATGCGGACGAAACAGGTCTTAATTGGAAAGCTCTACCAAGCAGATCATTAGCATCGCGACGTGAAAATGCAGCACCGGTGCATAAAATGTGTAAGGGCAGAGTTACAATTATGGTTTGCGCAAACGCTAAAGGAACACATCGATTGCCACTGCTACTTATTGGTAAATCTAAAAATCCGCGCTTTTTCAAAAATGTTAAAATACCCTTAACTTACGCTAACCAACAAAAAGCGTGGATGAACACAGATATTTTTCTTATTTGGTATGAAAATACGTTTATTCCTAAGGTGAAGAAATTTCAAAAGGACGTGGGTAAAGAAGGCGATGTATTGTTGTTATTAGATAATGCGCCAACGCACCCTTCCGCTGAAACACTAAATCGAGAAAATGGGAAGTTCACGGTTAAGTTTTTGCCCCCTAACGTAAAATCGATATCGCAACCTACGGACCAAAGTGTCATTTGACATGACATGACATGACATTGAAAGTTTAAAACGTTTATACAGAAAGCAGCTACTGCGTCGTCTTTTATCAGCAGACGACAGTGAAATAGAAACGTTGTTAAAGTTTTTTAAAGAAATTAATTTAAAAGATTGTTGTTATATGCTGGTAGACGCGTGGAACTCTGTGGAATTGCAAACATTAAAAAGGGCATGGAATAAATTATTAAAATCAACTCTATCTGATTCTTCAATTAAACCGCACAACGATTTTAAAGAAATAACCGAAGCAATGAAAATTCTTAACATTGGTGAAGGGTGCGACGAAGAGAATATTATGGAGTGGCTAAACTGCGATAGTGAAGACCCTGGATTCCAAATATTAACTGATGAAGAAATCATTGAGGATTTAAACAGTAACGAGAGAGAAGATGAAGAAGGGACTGAAACTGGTGATGTATATCAAGTACCGTGTCACGCAGAAGCTTTTGAAGCTCTAGATGTTGCTTTTAAGTGGTTTGAAAGACAGGACGAATTGGATCCCATACAGTTATTACAACTGAAGCGCATCAGGGACTTGGCTGCAAGAAAAAGATGTGATTCATTACGTCAAAAACCTATAACAAGTTATTTCCAACCAAAATTTTAAATTATATAGGTATTATGTAATTCATTATCTATCGTTATAGCTCGTTTTTTGTATATCGTATTATCTAAGTAAAACCTATTACATAATAAAAAATTATCAAAACTTAAATATTATTTGATTACCTTTGAAATTGGTTATCCGGATTTTCGATTATACGGAATACCCCTGGTTTTAATTGATCCGGATAATCGGGATTCTACTGTATTGACATTTTAACATATTATCAAGGTGATAGGCGTATCTACAATTTGCCATAAAGAAACATTTTTGGGGTGAACCTACACACTTGTTAGCCCTACAACATACTGAAAGGTTGTAATACATGTTTGTTGTTTTATCAATAGACCTAAATACCAGTATCAAAATTGTTAAAAACCAAACTAATAAATCATTCTTCACAGATCCGTGGTAGCTCAGTGGTTAACGCTCGCTGTAAATATAACAGAACGCGAGTAACCCGGGTTCGATCCCCGCCGGCACCAATGAAATTGTTAATTGCAATTTTAAGTGCTGATTTACCACGTGCTCGGCGGTGAAGGAAAACATCGTGAGGAAACCTGCATGTCTGAGGAATAAGAAAAAAATTAAAAAATTAAAAAAATATTTCGAAGACATGTGAAGTTCGTCAACACGCATTTGGGCAGCGCGGCGGACACTTTCTTGCCCTAAACCCTCTCAGGAATGAGGGGAAGCCTGAGCCCAGCAATGGGACGTATATAGGCTGTAACTTTACTTTACTTTTTACAACAAGCTTTCGGCTGACCTGAACTGCCTCCTGGCCCCCCCAACAAGCTTTCGGCTGACCTGAACTGCCTCCTGGCGGCTCAGGCCGAGCCTCCATAACACATCCATTAATCTGCCTTAGTTAGGCACTCTTCTAAGCGGCTTTTCGCCGCTTGCGCCCTCCTTTCTGCCAAGTAGGGTCGCGTTCGTATACGGCTTAGAGATCTCTAGTCAGATCGTTAAGCCATTTCCTAAAAGGCGGTGTTTAGTGGGTAAAAGTCTCCACATAACCACGCAGCCGGCTGCGTGGTATGCTATGAGCATTCACCGCCTCCCTCCCCCGCTTTCCGGAGGGTTGCCCATATTTGCTTCGGGCGCAAAAAAAAAATTACTTTTTAAATCATTCTTGACTGCCACGGAACTGCATCATCACCCACAAAATAATTTGCATAATTTTCGTGAATAGCTTGAGCGCTGTTGGATGACCGGTTCTGCATACGCCAGTGAATAGGAATGAGCTCATCTGATGGGACATCTCTCCAGCTTCCACTTTGAATTGCACCAGTTTCGGTGTCCTCAACATCAACAGTAGCAACATGTACCGATATTGCTGACTTTCTTGCCCAGTTGTGAATAGCACAACAAGCTTTGACTATTTTTTCTAATTTTTCAGGCTCAAAAGGGAGAGGTTTTTCATAAATTCTAAATCGGCTGACAAGAATTCCAAAAGCGTTTTCAACAATGCGCCTTGCCCAGGACAACCTGTAGTTAAAAAAAAATTCCCGCCTCCTAAACGTAGTGATTATAATATTCTCCTTGGCTGTATGGTTTAATACATTTGACTGGCGAATCGCAACAACATAATGTAAATACCTAAATAATAAATATTTATAAAATTCAGGCTCATAGCATTTTCCTATGTTATTCAAAGATTAAAAAGTGAGTGAGTGGTGAGTGTTAGTGAAGTCAAAGATAAGATGTATATTATGTTGATTACGATTTTATCAATTTATTAACAACGATACCCAACGCCTAACGATACCTTTCATACCTAATCCCTTTTAGGTGATAAGTTTCTTGTGGTACACTGATAACTGATAAATCAAGCAGGATTTCATACCTTATCATTATTTAACAATTTAGTCACAAATTATAAAAATAAGAAGACTCCAAGAATAAAGTTTAAACAGAGAAATTCAGCAAGCATTGACGTTGTTTTTTTTCTAAGGTTTATTGTAGGCATTTTTTTTATCACCTACAGTGCATACTAATGCCCAAATACTCAAACGCTGCTCAACTTTAATATGCTTAACGGCATGTCTTGTGCTGTCTCTAGCAAAGTGCTAACGGCACCACGAGATTTAACATCATTGATAAGATGTTTTTATACTTATAGATACGTCGTACTTGCTCTAAAATGGCAATACGGGTCAGGTAATTGCCTGACTCGCAATCAGTCGGGCACGCTCTCGCGGCGCGGCTATACTTCGCTACAGCGCATAAATCTTCTAGCTAATCGTGGCAAAAATGCCTTCCAGTGTTTTTAGATGGTGTACGAATTACACGGCAACTGTTAGAGACAAGCAAAACATCTCATTTCATTCGTAAGTATAGTTTTTTAATTAAAACATTGGATGTAATTTCGTTTGCAATTGTGTGTAAGGTAAGTGTGTGTGTGTAAGGTAAAGAGAGATATGTAATTTGTGTATAAGAGTGAAAGGGACAATGTTATCCTCCGTATTGGTAAGTCACGCACTTGTGCCAATGAGCACTCTGCAAAAATCAATACGTAACTAATAATGTATATTCTTTTTTTTTCTAACAATAGGTATGCCCTATCATTTGTCTCTTTTTGTTAGCGCAACATGTCATAATAAATAACTGTACATAGATATTAGTACTACCTGCGCTATTTTAAAATACAATAATATTAATGTGTAACCTGTCTATTCTTTTTTAATGTCTTTGCATCATTGAGTAGCATTTGAGTATTTCGCTATTAGTAGCACATAGATATAGATAAATTTCTTTTTATTGTATTCATATTAAATACTAAAAACTTTTTTTCAATTTATTTCTGCAGTTACAAAATAAAATAGAAATGCCCAGTTTTAATCTTATTGGATCATTAATCTTGCCTAATGTTGGTGGATGGGCAGGTGCCCTAACCATGATGGGTCAAGTAAAAAATCCAAACAACAACGCTTGGTATCAGACTATTAAAAAACCAAGCTGGACACCACCAAATTGGGTTTTTGGCCCTGCATGGACAGCTTTGTATACGGGAATGGGATATGCGTCTTACATGGTTTATGAAGATTGTGGAGGCTTAACAGGTATTTACTTGCTTCATAGCGAAAATATTACAGGTTCAGGTTTAATTGTAAAAATGTTTTTAGAAGACAGTAGAAATAAAAATTACATTACATAGACTATTGAGTCTTTACTGTTACAGCCTATTAAAGTCCATGGTTGAACATAGACCTTCGCCATAGATTGCCTCGCAGCAGGGATATTTGCCATAGTTGCCACACTTGGTAAGCAGATTTTTATTTTTGTTGTAATATGAAGATGCTGCTTTGTTTTCTTCTGTCCCCTTTTATGACACCCATGGGATGATATGGTGAAGTGGATACTGTATTTATTACTTATCATTACCACATTTTTAAGTTACTTTCTTGTTCGTGTTGTTCTTGTTCCAAATGGAATTTAGTGATTGATTTTGAACTAACTTTCCAATAAGCTGTAAACTTCAAAAATTTTCTTGTTTTTATTAAAAAGTGGGTGCGTTTGGCAGAAAAAAGCGCTAGCAAGCACTTATAAGCACTGAAATACTTTTCGGCCAGGACACGATTGCTACTTCAGTAGCGCTGACACAATCCGCCATTTTGCTTATTTAATTTGTTTGTTTTGAAGTAGAGTTTATAAGTTGTTTTGTGCAATATTAGTTTTAAGTAATATAATGACATGAATAAAGATATACATGTTATTAAAAATTCATGATTGGTAAGTTTTTAATATGAATACTTTACAAACATATATTTAAATTAGGTTAGGTTCCCCGGTTAAAACTAACATTGTGTCCTGGAGGAAAATAGCTACTTACGATTTGACAGCGCTTACCGCTTACGATCGCCATTTTGCTTACAAGCGCTTGCTAGCCCTTTTTTCTGCCACACGCACCCAGTGGTTACCAATAAATTTATTTCTGACTATAATATAATATCAGGTAGCGCAAACATCCTAGTAAAGCTATAAAGACAGTGGCTTGGATTTATTTTTGAATTCCAGAACAAAAGAGATATCTACTGTATTGATAAAGCCCAACTTTAACTACAAACTACAACAGATATTGATTATACCGGTAAAGTGAATAATTCTTTCTAAGACTTGAAGGGGCTAATCTATATTAGTAGTATTTTTAGATGTTATAACAGCAGGTTAGCCAAGATTACTTTCTATGAAACACCATAGAAAACTATACATATGATTTGGGAATGACAAATCATATTCTAGTTGTGGTTACAACTCCTCTCATTGAATAGTATCATATTGGTAAATTATATGTATGTTTGTATTGATAAACATTAAAGTTTTTTGCTATTGGTGTTAATAGACTGTATGTTTTCTATACCTACTGTCATATTTTCTGTTCATGTGAAAAATGTAAGTAGTTGTTAGAAACTATATTAAAGAAGAGATGACATCTAAAGGCATTTGTTTCAAGACTGTATCTCTCTGTATGTCTGAGAATAAAAAATAATAATATTTAATAATTTTTATTTACTCCATTTGGGAGTGGTAAAGTTTGTGAATACAGCCTGCTGGGAAAGTGTTAATGGATGAAGTACATGTTTGATGTTGGCAACTTTACACAAAGTTATTACTATTAGTCTATAAGTTGTAGTTATGCGTAATTCGAGGTTCATACACCGACTTGTCAGTGAAGTCACAAGGTTTCAACTGAAAACCAGCACTGCCTCTGCAGCATTATGCTGAGTTGGAGGCCTATTTGATGTCACATTTTATCTCTAAATTCTTTTTTTTTTATTTTTTTTGTTTCATTATTAATTAACATCATGCATGTTCTGCTTATTAAATAATTTTTAATGCGTAAGCAGTCTTACATCTGTGCATGCATCTTCTTTGTCCATTGTAATTTATTATTAAATTTCAAAAATTGTGTGTAAAGTGTGATTATCAAATAAATAGTTCTTTCTTTCTTTCTTTCTATTTCTTTTTTAATTTACAAATTCTCCAAATTGGAATTCTGTAAATACCAACTCGCATAACTTTGCAAGTTATGATAAAAGTTGGTTATTTTTACGTGGTAGCCACGCTGCAGCTATATTGTAGTTGTAGCAGAAATGGGTTGGCTCGACCGGGGCGGGATCACACTCTCACAGAATACCGGCGTAAAATAGCAGCGGAATGCTGCTGTGTTTCGTAAGGTGAGTAGAGATCCAGAGACCTTACTGGAATCGAGGCATTCCATCTTCATTCATTCGTCCTCAGGGGTGACAACACATTTGCATTTAGATCCTTAGTTGAGGATGAATGTGGACATCTATGAGCCACAGCATCCACTTACCATCAGGTGGACTGTGTGCTTGTATGTCACCCAATTCTATAAAAAAAATGATTCAGCTGGCTCAAGAAGTTCCTCTGAGCCAGGTATAAGATAAATAATTTAAAAAATGTAAGTTACTGTAATATATGCACTTAATATTCTATTAAATATAATTAAATTATAATTTTACAATACCTTTTTTAATTTGTCGTGAATATTTTTGTCATTATCTGTCATTTATGTCATTATTTGTTATATATGCCTTTCAGAGAAAGCAGTACTTCCACTGGCTTTATATGGGGGTCAGCTGATCTTAAACTGGACCTGGACGCCTATATTCTTTCGTATGCATAAAGTTGGCTGGGTAAATTTTTGACACTTTTTTACCATCTTTTTTGGTTTGATTCCACTGGATGAGTTGGAAATGTCAAAAAAGACAAACATTCAGACCTGGGGCAATTATTTGTAGGCCATACAAATACTTGTTCTATGTGTATGTGTATGTTCGGTTAAATACTTGTTTGGGTTTGAATCCCAAACAAGTATTTAACCAAATTTTTTTTCATCATTTATTCATTACAACCTATCAAAAGTCTGCTGCTATCCAAACCTATAGATTACCTCATTGG